>JAWDJD010000004.1:10325000-10925000 GCA_035047305.1 Bradypodion pumilum
GCACTATTTGAGAGCCCCTCCGGTCCGCTCTGGTTGGATGGGCAGACACTCTTGGGACGATGTGGTCTCTAAGGTATCCTGGCCCACTACCATGTAGGGCTTTAAAGATCAAAACCAGCACCTTGAATTGCACCCGGAGGCAAACTGGTAACCAGTGCAGCTCCCGAAGTAGAGGTGAGGCGCGGGCATATCGTCCACACCCCATCACCACCTGGGCAGCTGCATTTTGGACCAGCTGCAGCCTCCGAATGGTCGTCAAGGGCAGCCCCATGTTTACTGTGATTCATCCGGCCCACGCTGCCCTCATTGCTCCCGTAAGTGGAAGTAAAACATGCCTGTTATAGAGGAAGGGTTAACCCGGAAGAGCCTTAATCATACGGGCGCGTTTTACTTCCACTTCTGGGAGCGATGAGTGCAGCGCAGGCTGGATGAATCGCAGTAAACCCATTCGTGTGGATCCACGGGGTGTTTGGGCTTCTGGGAATTGAAATCCAAGAACGTATGGAGTGCCAAGGTTCGCCATCACAGCTTTAGTCAATGTCCATGCTTTGACTCCATATACTTCAACAAAGTATTAGTTTCTGGAAATATATTAAACTTAAAATTGAGAACTGAGATTTGTGGAATAGAAGAAAAGGTCCCGAGGGTGGAGGGCGCACATGTAAATTGTCAAATTTACTTGTTTATTTGCTCTTATAACATAAACAAAGATGAATAATCAATACAAACTTTGTATCAAGCTAATATTGATGTATTTTTGCTATACTTTTTTCTTTATTCAATTTGAAAATTAAAATAAAATTTATGTTAAAAATAGAAGATGAAACCTTTTTCATTAAAATGCAATCCAAGACAGGAGATAATGCATATACATATGTGTTTATTGTGCATCTGCAGGTGGAATGTGATGTTAGCAGGGTACCCTGTTTTCAATTAATACGCTGATATAGAAGCTACAAACCAGATGCCAAGCATAATTATATTAACTCCAGTAGCAGCTAATGCCCAACAGACTGAAAACACTGATTAGCCTACATCAGCAACAACAAATGCAGGTCTTATTAGCCCACATCAGGGTATGCTTTTGGATCAGGAAACAAAATCTTTAAAAGGACCCTACTGTTTGTTTAAAGAAAAAACATATGCCACTTGACTTTCAAAGTAAACAAAGCGACTAGACAAGCATATCCTTACAAGCAATTCGAAAAATAGAAAAACAGAAAACAGCTACAGCAATGTTCTACACAACACAGAAAAACATCCATCCATCATAACAAGAAAAGCCGAAGATTGAGAAAGCAAAAAGAAGCAGCAGCCAACCCTACACCCTTGATTGAAAAGGAAATGGAAGAACAGGTGCTTGTGTTGGACAGGGGCATTCTATAATGCTCATAGCACAACTAGAAAAGGTACCTATAAAGCAGAGGTGTGGGTGTGGTATCCGGAATGGGCTGCTACACCCCTTGACCAAATCCCATGAAATCTGGCACACACGTAAAAGGTCGCTGTTGGGGTCCCGTAGCCCGGGGGGGGTGTTATACACCCTCAACCAATCACAAGGGCTGACTAGGTCTGGGCCTTTTTGATGTCATGCCCTTTGTGATGTCTTGCTCAAACCTGGTCAGCCCTTGGGAGTGGTCAGCCTTTGGGAGTGGTCAGCCAATGTGACATCACAGGGCCCCACCCCTTAGCCAGGCAGGCCAGCTCGCAGGGTGGGGCAGGAGTCCAGTGGACAGAGGTCAGCCCAGGAGGAGCACACGAGCAATGCAACCCCAGGAGGTAGGACAGTGCCCCCCAAACCCCACCCGGGCAAAGCCGGGCACCCCACTAGTATTTCAATATTTCCAGTATAGCAGAGCAGACAGGGTGACAGACTAGGATGCAGGAGACCTGGGTTTGAATACTCACCTGGCTATGAAATCTGAGTGGTGGAGTTGGGGAGATGTAGAATTGGCCATGGCTGCTAAGTGGTTAAGTCACTGGCTTTACTGGAAGGTCGGCAGGTCAGCAGTTTGAGACCCGAGTGCTGTGTGACGGAGTGAGCACACGTTGTCTGTCGCAGCTCCTGCCAACCTAGCATTTCAATATCCAGAAATTGCAAGTAGATAAATAGGTACTGCTTCAGCAGGAAAGGTAAGTGTTCCATGCACTCACGCATCTAGTCATGCCTGCCACATGATGACGGAAACATCTGCAGGTGCAGGTAGTGCTGGCTCTTGTTTCTTGGTTGCTGTCATCTGCAACATTTATTATGGCACCATGGCTTTGGAAATTAGAGTTCATGTCACCTGAAGCTTGATGTCACAAAAATAATGCTTAGCCTTTAAGATACCATTAAGACTTGTTGAAGCTTCTGCTGTCATCAATCTGTGAAAACCAGCCTATGTCCCAGTGAGATCACATTTCGGGTAGGTAAATTTCTCCCTCTGGTGGCCCAGGGAGGGAAAGCAATTCTTATTGTTTAACAAAGCCCTAATACTTCTGGTAGGGTGTATTATCCCTCCCTTTTCTTTTCAAAAATTGTTTATGGATCTAAATAATTAGTCCCACATTAGTCCTCTTTCCAAATCATAATTTACCTATGCACCTGTCTCTGTCCCAGCTCTTGGGGGCGTAAAAGGAGCCTCACTTGGGCATTCCCTGAGCGGAGTTTCTTCCACAAAAATCCTTTCAACCCAGAATAATTTCTGAAATGAATAATAATAGTGACGGAATGAACTATACCCTGTCTTTTTCAAAATGGCGATTTCAAATCTGTGGGAGTTAGAAAGAATGTAAACATTCTTTGCCTCCTGGTGGAGAAGAAATTGAACCTAATGTGTGATTGACATGTCTTGCTGTAAGATCGTTGGTTGGAATCCCTGAGGGGAAGGGCCAAAGGTGGACCCTGGGGTGGGGTGGGGTGGAGATATCACACACAGCAGCTACTCAGACACTCTCTGGAATGTGTGCTTTGCCAGCTGGCAAAATGTAGAGGCTTGGGAGAAAGGGGTGTGTGTGTTATAAGCTTATGGGCTATCTCTGGAACATGAACTTGCTTCATTTCTGCTTTGAAATGGACTGCATCCTGAATCTTGCTATGCTTTCAATATATTTCTAAAATGCCTGAAGAGACTCTGGAGTGATTACTTGGCACACATTACCAGAATCTACACTAGTCACATGTGCACCCTTACTCACTACATAGATATCGGTCAGGAGTGGCTGGGCACACTGATAGGAAAAGCTCTGAACTGCTGGGTCCAACCTGGGCCAGGGAAGCAGGATCAGGTGCAATCCATCGCCAGGAGGCCAGAGGACTACCGGGTCCTACCTGGGAGTAAGCCGATTGTTACAATAACAACAATAACAAAAATCATCCCAGTAAATCTTGTATTGGTCATATGTTGCCCTTCTGAAGTAGTTTTGCAACTTCCAGCATGGTGAAGAATTCTGAAGAACTGGAATGATTGATCTTCCATTATTCTGCCTTTTCATTTTCATCTCAACCAAGAAACAACTTTAAGACAATGTTGTATACGCATGACTGCAAGAGTTTTGTCACTTCAAGCACAGTCTTCCTGTGTTCATAACCTGACTGATGGCAACAAGGAAAAGTATTGTTCAAAAATCAGATTCTTAAAGGAGCAACAGAGGTTGTCAAATTCATTAGCTCTGATCTCCAACAGAATGCAAAAGGTCTGTACAGAGCCAACATATCCTTGGTAATGTCCTTGTCCATTTGACGCAGCCTCATAATGTCTCTGTGTCAGTGGCCCAGTCAGAGTCAGCTTGGGTCCTTAAACCTTTTTCAAGTCCTCTCTACGCTGCTTTGGTCCACCCTTACACCTCCTGAGCCTCAGAAGGCTTTATTTTCCTCTGCGAAGGAGAGAATAAGGCAGGATACTCCTGAAGGCAATGAGACCCACCATCCCTGGCAGGATCAACCAGACCTTCCTGCTCCATCCTTTGCTACACAGAGTGACACAACAGTTTGAAACAAAATGGGGTTTAATGCTTTTGCTCTCCCCAATAAGAGGGGCAAGGAAGCTGGCCAGGGTTCAGGTGGCGGTCTACTTATTTATTTATTTACAATAGATTTATATACCGCCCCAATCAATAAATTCTGGGCGGTGTACACAGTCCACCCTTCATCTTGAGGGACCTAGAGTTGGATCAGGACTTCTAACCAGGACGCCTCCTTGTAGATATACACCCAGGACCTAGGTGGTATGGGTCCTTGTGGCAGCTCCGCTTCCATCTGGGTCTTCCAGAGAAATCACTTGCGTCTTCCAGAGAAATCCCTCCAGACCCTCCATCCATCTCCTCTTCCTCCTTGATCACATCAGAGCTGATCTCCTGAGTACTGCCTTCTGCTGTCTCTTTCTTCTTCTCAGGTCCTGATTGCCCCACCCATTCCAGGACTTTCCTTATGTTCTCCCAGACCCAGGGACTTCTTTTCCCCTCCAAGGGCCACATCCAGGGGTTGGGGCACCACATTTTCCCTTCTAAAGGCTCTGAGTGCCCTCTTACCATCTGGGTTTTCCCATCTGCATTATCTTCAAAAGGTTCTGCCTCTTTCAGGTCCACTGGGGGACTTAGTGTGAAGGCCCTAGGACAGTGATGGCGAACCTTGGCACTCCAAGTGTTCTTGGACTTCAGTTAACAGAATCCCAAGTCAACACTCCTGCTGATCAGGGCTTTTGGGAATTAAAGTTCAAGAACACCTGGAGTGCCAAGGTTTGCCATCAGTCCTAGTAGAAAGTGAGATAGCTTGTTGACATGGACACCCACACCATTGTCCAGAGCAGGCATGCCCAAACTACAGCCTGTGGGACGGATACGGCCCCCAAAGCCATTCCATCAGGTCCGCAATGCCCTTGCCAAACCAGGAAGTGAATACGGATGTTTCTGTGCATGTGCGTCCATGTCTGTATTCACTTCCTGGCTCGGCGCAGATCTGCTCTCGCATGCGCAAAAGCATCCTTATTCAGTTCCTGGTTTGGGGGCATGGCATGGCCAGATAGGCACATTTTACTTCCACTTCCGGGAGCGACGAGGGCAGCATGGGCCGGATGAATCGCAGTAAACCCATTCATGTGGATTCACAGGGTTCTTGGGCTTCTGGGAATTGAAGTCCAAGAACATCTGGAGTGCCAAGGTTCACCATCACGGCTCTAGAGTCCATTATTTTGTTCATGGCAGGAACTCACCAGGGCCCAGAAGGGACACTGAGGCAGAGCCTTCCATGAGTCAAAGCCCACTTGCTCACAAACACACAGCTAGGCTGCTAGTGACTTCTGGTAGTGATCAATTAAGGTAGAGCCCACAGTCCTTTTATTTCAGAAGCGTCAGTTGCTTCAAATGCCACAGCTAAGCTGCTAGCTAAGTGCAATGTTCAGACTGCATTACTCTAATGCTAAAAGACCTGTCTTGGTTGCCCAACTCAAGAGGTTAACTTTAACCTGTTACAGCTCTCGACAGCTTCTCATTTGTCCACAACATTAAGATCTTCAAAAAAGGTCCTCAAAAACTATTTCTTATAAGGACTCCCTTGATGTGTAAACAGGAGAATGTACATCTGTTAGTTCAAAATTGTGACACACACACACACACACTCCCCTTACAACTGCAATCAATTCAGATTCTTGTGGCTTTCAGGAGGGTTGTAAAGATGCACCTTTTTCACGTAAGCCTTTTAAACCATTATTGATTGATGGAGTTGTTTTGGCTGAGCTATGGTTTTTAGCTGCCTTGCATACTTTTTTTAAGTGTTTTTTTTAGTGAAGGACAGAATAAGCGAAGCAAAAAACAACAGCTTTATGGCCTCCAACGACGTCATGGCCATTTTTCAGAATTCACATCTTCATCTGGTACTTCTGAAGGGTTCTGTGTTACTGTTGGTTTTTACCATGTTTGTAAACATGTCCCGTTATGTGTGAGTGATAACTAGGCACATCACCTGTTGTCACGTGTTACTTTTTTTTGTTATTCTTTCTTCAGAAGAAATTCAGGATAGGTCACTGATATAAAGCTTTTTAAAGATGTCTGAAGATGCCTTAAAATGTTCTTAAAAGGAAACATTTAAAAGCAAGCCCACTAGATCTTTGGCCTTTTTAAAAACTAGGAACATTCCTAGAGCAGTCTGCATGACATTAGATTTACATTGCATTTTTCTCTAAGATATGCAAAACTGTCCTTCTCCCTTAAACAATGAAATATGCATTTTGTAAAGATCACTTGAGCTCACCATTTTCTCTCCAGTGTAATTTAATGTTGATCTTCCACCTCCATTTAGGTTAGGCATTCCCCTGTTAAATAATATTTAGATTACATCAAGGTAACGGTAAGTATCTGACTCTAGGGTTCAGTGCTCATCTGTTTATAGCCAAAGAGTCAGCACTCCTGTGTCTGCAGACATTTCCATGGACATGTGGCAGGCATGACTAAACACCGGAGTTGCACAGAACGCTTTTAACCTTACCGCCAAAGTGGTACCTATTTATCTAATTGCAATTTCTTGCTTTCGAACTGCTAGGTTGGCAGGAGCTGGGGCAGGGGCGAGAGTTCACTTCGTCGTGCAGCACCCGGGTCTCGAACTACTGACCTTCCAGTCATCAAGTTCAGCATCTTAACCACTAAGCCACTGCAGTCCCTTTACACTCAAGACACCATTTTAAAAGTGGTAATAAAATAAACCATTTTGTTTCATAACAAAAACAAACAAGATGGCACTGTCATATTTTGGATGCTCATTTGTTTTGTTTTGTCTGTACAGTATTTGCTTCTAATTTCTCATGCAAAGAGAATCTAGTCTTTAAGCAACTTTAAGCAATGGTTTCGTACCATTTCTCTTGCTTTATTGTTTATTTAAGATGACACTGTAGGTTCAAGTACAGTACTGCTTTTACAGGACAAGAAACATTGTTCACAGCTGCTGAAAACTTCACATATACACAGCAGGAAAACCGAAAGTTTAACCCATAGCCCTCCTCCCTTTCCAAAATAATATTTTAAAAAAGGAGTTCCAAAGATGATTTATTCCAACCTTGAATTCAGAAAAGGATTAAAAATGCAGTTTAGTTTCTTGAAACCATCCTTTACTATTCATGGCTTTGAGGCAGAATCCGTCAAGTAGCACTGACTGTATTTCTGTCAATTTTAGTGAGAGAGTCTTGAACCTCTAAATATCACTTTTTGAACTAATTAGGAAGCTGTTCCCCTGAATAAATTTAAGTTATTGCACAAATTACTACAGCGATACTAAAAATCTACCCCACGGAATGTTAGAGCAGGTGAGCGGAGTGCTGAGTTCTTGAACAAACGTATTGATACTCTGGCAAGTTTATACAATATGTGGTTTGACATCATGAAACCTAACACTATACACACGGTTGCATACTTTAAAATGTTCAGCTTTGATGAATGGCTCTCAAACATCTCAAAAACGGCCTTGGTTTCTGTAGGCTACAACTCTGTAACTGTAGGCTAACTTTTTCCATCTCACGGATTTGATTACATCAAGGTAATGGTCAAGTCTCAACCCAGCTACTTCCTAGGGAAGTAATGGCTAATCTTGACACTCTCCAGTTGGTCTTGGACTTCAATTCCCAGAAGCCCAAGTCAGCGCTCCTGCTGATCAGGTCTTCTGGGAATTGAAGTTCAAGAATAGTTGGAGTGCCAAGGTTCGCCATCACTGTTCTAAGGGAATCACTTGGATGTTCCCGGGTACTGCCAGCAAAATAACTGAATAAGTTTCGTTCAAGATTTATTTTTCAAAGGAATTTAGTAGTGGGGGGGAAAAGTCACACACTGAGAGAAGTGGAAGTAGTGGCAGCTGGACCTCAACTCAACAAGGCAAACTATGATGTATGAATAGTATGATTGCAGAATAGCCTGTCCAAATAGGATAGAGCAGGGTGAAGTGGAAGGCGTGTATGAAATTTAGAACCGTTGGATACTTCCACTGTTGTAGCTAGCTTCTAGTTCTGAGACACTGAACTATAAGATTATTTCCTACTGTAGTGTTAAATAAAAGATACACGTTATTTCTAGTACTTCCAGTTGGGTATACTGGAGTTGTGGATGTGCAAAGAGATGCAGGACTCAAGGGTATGCCCTAAATTACCCCCCCCCCCTTCTCCGGCATCAAAACTTCCAAATAATATGAAAGTGGCAAATACTGAGGTACTGAAATAATAATATAGAACCCCGCATAACGAAAAAAACTCCATTCCACAGAGCTCTTCATTATGGTTTTTTTTTTTGTTATGTGAAGCAAATAGGCGATACCCCGCATAATGAAAAAAAATGTTCATTATACGGTATTTTGTTAAGCAAGGTATACCTCACTTAACAAAAAACCGTATAACGAAAACAATTTTTCATTATGCGGGGTATCGCACAGAGTGCACGAATGCTTCGTTGTACGAATTTTTCATTATACAAAGCGTTCGTTATACAGTACAAGGTTCCACTGTATATCTTCCAAGATAGTGATTTCCCAGACAAGTTAAATAAGCACCACTTACTGAAATGGAGTACAGCATGAAAAAGTCTATTGGATTCTTGGTAAATTTCATGTACATCTCATGAGTAACCTTTTAAAAAACAATTAAAAACATAATTAAGTCTTTCTTAAAAAATAAAATAGGCAATTGCTTTGTTCTGCATATTATTTCTCATCTGAAGTGTAAAAAAAAATATTGCAGATCAGACACAGCAAATAATGCTTGAAGGGAGAATCTGCCTTCCTCCCAACATAAAAAAGATGGGAGCAGTCAAAACGCCTACAGCTAATGCTGCAGGCTTTTTGATGATTTAACTCTGCCCATGGGCAGAATCACTCACTGCAATCAACCGCCATAATTCCTAGACTATTGTCTCATATATACCATTGTCCCATATATACCCATTATATACTAGGAAGAAAGACTTTAAATTTATAAAAGCTTTCCTTTCATAAGCAACCAGGACTTCCCCACTGAAGCTACTCCCTGCTATTTACATGAATGGATTCAGGAAAAGAATTGTCCCCTGAAATAACAACTTGAATTCAAGGCAAAACAGCTACATTACAACTTTTCTGCCAAGGGTATGTTGACTGTCCCATCTAATGCACTGTTCATGATTTCAGGAGGAAAATATGAGGATCTTAACCCTATCTAAATTTTATGTGTATTTTCACTAAGACTGCAGCACCATGATCTCATTGAAGAATTTGGAAAGCCAAAAGTTGATTTCAAAGGACATATAATTTCAAATGATAAGATAACATGTGACCTAGGGGTAAAAATACAAGGTTAGTTAAAGGTCGTCCTTGCTTGAAAGCCAATTGTATCTGACTCTAGGGTTCAGTGCTCATCTCTGTTTATAGCCAAAGAGCCAGCACTGTTTGCGTCTGCATATCTTTCCAGGGACATGTGGCAGGCATGACTTAAGACACCGGAGTGTACGAAACGCTGTTTACCTTCACACTGAAGTGGTGCCTATCTATCTACTTACAATTTCTTGCTTTCGAACTGCTAGGTTGGCAGGAGCTAGGACAGAGGCGGAAGCCCACTCTGTTTTGCAGCACTCGGGTCTCGAACTGCTGACCCACCAACCTTCCAGTCACCAAGTTCAGCGTCTTAACCACTAAACCACTGCAGTCCCTAGATTTGGCTAAACTATGAGAACTGGAAAGGAGAAGAAAAAAGGTATATGTTTACATATATCAAATTCATTTGTTCAAAAAAATTTGAGGCTGTAAGAATATTTTATAAAGTGACAGAGAATGGAGTAGCAAAATATTTTGATAACAGAGAAGATCACATTAATTCAGACAGGCTGCTTCAGTTGGCAGCTCAAGTTTGTTTTCATGTCCTTGTTTCTTGCAAAGGTTTCTGAAAGATCTACTGCCATTTTATGGTTTGGATATTATATTACACACTGAAGTAGATGCGCAATCTTCAGAGCACATGCATTGATTTCAAAACCCAGGCAGTAAAAGTGTCCTCAAGATAGCAGAAAAAGAGATAGGAATAAACTAATGCTAGGCACTACGTAATTACATGCATTTAATTCCCCATGTTCCATGGAGAGACTCAAAGTGTTGGCAAAGATGGAACCAGCAGCACTAGAAAAAATAAATAAATTTTGACTATGTCCAAATTTGATTTTTTGTTTTTTTTGCAAGGAAGCGCTACAAGGTCAGAGTTCTCAAAATAAGACAGAGGAGTGGATCTGTTACAAAGAAAGCGCTTCTAAAGGATCTTGATGGAAAGGCATGGACCACCTCAACACAGACTGAAAGGGCACAAGAGGACAGTCAGCTCAGAGTAGTAGAGCCAACACAATAGAGGGGTAATCTAGGGGGACATTTTAGTTGGTAGTTTGAAAACCTAGTGAATTAAGTACAGGAGAACAAGCCAGCAAGATATTTCTTCACAAGGCAGATACTGACATATTGAACAACACACAAAAATCCTAGGATACTAGTAATACTTAGTGGGTAGTTTGTGCATGTGTGTAATCTTTATATACAGTAGACATTATTTGCTGGGTTTTGAGCACATTGGTCTTTACAACTGTATCAAATCTCACCCAAATGAACCAAAATCGAAAGCAAAAAGCTAACCCAATAATGCAATTTCTTTTTGTTGGGCAAGTAAAGCATCAGAATCTGAAAAATCCATACTGGCATTCGTATTAGGCTTCAGCAGTCCTGCCGTGATTCAAAGTTTCCCAGCAGGTTCTCATATCTTAGCAGATATATTGAGCTGCAAAACCTTTAACATACAGAGATGGCAGAAGAGACTACTGAATACAGGCACAAGGAATATACATTACACAAGACCCTGTGGAAAGAAATACAATACCTGAATTCTTCTCAAATACCACACAGAACAGCCCAACATGATTAAAGCCGCAGCCGTACCATTCTTGATTGACCTTCCGTTTGTGAGGGCGGTGTGTGTGGGAGGTACAAAACCCTACTATAGAATCTTTTAATTTAATTTAATTCTTCAACACATTCAAAGGATCTAATTAATGTTTAGTCATTTAATTAAGTTGATGTTTAAAATGTTTGATTAGAACAGGGTGCTCAAACGTTTCAGGCCGTGGGAGTCAGCAGGCCAGTCATGTGGTTCCTCCCACCGGAAGCGAAAGTAAAACGCGCCTTGCCATCTGTTTTGCAACAGGATGAGAGAGATTTTAGGCTGCCATTTTCTCTACTTAAACCAGGGGTGCCCAAACTATGGCCCTCAGACCGGATCCGGCCCGCAAGACGTAGCTTGGGTGGCCCTGGATTAGAACATAATCTGTTAAAACACAAATAACACTATTTAGAATGACATCAGTGTTGTCCATCTTGCCTAATCCTTCTGAATCACAACACTTCTTGTATCATACAGTTCAACTAAAAATATCCAACAGCATATGGAATCTTAGCTATAAGAGATGATGATGAAATGTTACCTTTAATTTTTTTAAAAAGGAGGGAGGGAATCTGTTAAACACCTGTTGAAATTTGCCCAAGGCAAAACCAGGCAGTATTTTTTTCTTGATTCTCCAAATATTTTAGAGAAAAAGCTCAAAATGGTTCTAGATCATCATGATATAAAGTGGCAGTTTCTTTTAAAATATTAAACCTTGATAAATCTAAGAACTGCTTCATCAGTCTTTATTGTTATGTTGGCTTTATTCAAAGCCATCCCAGCAGCTTGAGTCACCGTTCATTAATCAGTTGAAGATATCTCTACATCGTACTCTTCGCTTCTCGAGAACTTCAGCAGAAGCGCCAAAGAGGAACTGAACAATCCCGTAAGACTACACATGCAACACTGTGCTATGAAAGCATGTCTGCACGGGCTTGCTTCCTCCAAAATGTTCACTTTTTACGGAAGTTGCGGCATGCTCCACATACGACAGCACAACGGTGAGAATATATCGAATGCACAAGGTCATTTTCATAAGAGAGATGTGTCTTCATTGGATAAATATATTATAGTCTGCAAACCAATGTGTTTGTTGTTGTTGTAAACAGAAGTGGGAAAAGAATGGAACTGTAAGCATGAGGTTTAAAGAGGCTCCCAAATGACAAGGACATTTATCCAGTTACTTGGGAAATCTTTCCAAAGGTATGACTTTTCCTCAGACATGCTGGACAGGGTCCTTCCTACCAGTTCTGGTTATCCCACCCTTCCTCGGCAGCTGAAGATGATTCTTTTGCTGTCTTCTTAGACGCTTTATTGGCTTTGCTCTCTCCAGCTGCATTCTCCCAGTTGGTCTCCCAGTTCTCCCAGCTGTCACTGTTACTGTTCTTGTTATTGGAAACTGTACCTGACCCCCAGACATCCCAGCTATCAGAGCTCTTCTTCTCTGTAGAATTGTCCACATACGTCCAGCTATCGCTGCTTGGGGACTTGTGTGTTTTAGGTGGCTCTGTGTTGCCAAAGGTCTCCCAAAAGCTGTGGTCAACTGCATTGTTCTGGTAGCCTTCACCTCCGCTGTTCTGGTAGCTCTCCCCTTCAGTTGGCCTTTTGAGAAGGGAAATACAAAAGAACAAGGACTAGCTAAGTTCATGACAAGACTGAAGCAAAACAGCTGCTATTGTAGTTAGCCATCCTGACTTGGATGGCTCTAAAAACAGGACTATTAGATTTAGCTTTGAAGGGTCTAGTTATCTTGTCTAGATCTTACCTTAGATACCTTGGAGTCATTATTCAGCAAAGAGTCCACACATTGGTAGACATTTCCACGATGACATTCCACACATGCAAATGGACCCGGGAAATCAAGTCCATCTGTAGCCATTAGGCGGACCATGACATGTGCCCTCCGCTTTCACCTTACCCAAGGAATCCGCTGGAGGACTCTTTGGGGAGTTTCAGTCAACATCATTGACAAGAAATGGGCAACACTGCCTAGTTAGATTGCTCAAGCCCCCGTGCCCCGACAAGGCTCTCACCTAGCGGGGAGTCTAGATCTTACTTCCAGTTTATCTCTCAATACCACCTGCTCAGGAACATGAGCAAGAGACTATGATTGCTCTCTTGTTCTACCTATGTGATTCTTCCAGATTAAGTACCTAGGCACTTTATGAACAGAGTTGGGGTAAACATGCTTCTGCTCTGTCCCAGCATGTATTTTCTTAAACTCTGCTCTTCTATTTAATCTCACTGAGAAAGGTAAAAAAAAAGTCAGAGGAGCTCTGCAATATCTATACCCGTCGCCACCATTCCTGGAGATAAATGAGTAAAAATCTAGATGGTGGAGAAGGATGATTGATAAACTCTGCCATAAAACAGGAAGCAGTTTCTTTTACAAGGGCCATTATTGGATGGTACTTGAAACACTTGATAGCATATTTTATTCTCTTCTGCAGCAGAACTGGAGATGAAGCCTGACAGTAACGACAAGTGCTGTCCAATTGAAATATGGGACATAAATCATTTAAACAATTAATAATACGACTCCCACCACTGCCAGAATCATATTATTTATGTCTACTAATGTAAAGCATATCATGTAAATCAATTTCCACTAGTTAAGAAGTTGGTGCTTGCATTTGTCACAACACACCAACTTATGTGACTAACTTGCCAAAGGGGGGTGGAGTGGGGGTGGGATCAACAAGCCTCGACTTCCTAACTAGTGGCAACTTGCTTCAGGGGATTAAGTAACAGGTTTTGGGTCACCGAGCAATAAAAATAAGTTTTTTAGATAAAGAGAAAACCCTTTTCAACATAAGAGGAACAGGTACAAACATTGAGGGAGGGAGTTTGGGAAGAAAAACCTAATCTATTGTTTCCCTTAAATATTAGTAACTGGGTTCTGAATGGTGTTGGGAGGGGGAGTAGGGTTAGGGTGACTATAACAAACACATCTGGTACAAAAGAACCAAGAGGATACCTTTCAGAAGTCTCATCTGGTTTTCCAGAAAAGAAAGTGGTTACATCTCGCCATCCCTTAGTACTTACTCCCTGGACCTGTGAAGGAGGAGGAAGGGAAGAAAAGAAAACCTCTAAACAGGTTGTAGAAATCTAATATATACATCATGATAATTACTAGAACACAACACATGTAGCTTCCTTAGTAAAGGTAAAGAGCTCCCTCATCTCACCTACATTTACAGCCAGAACTGCCTGTGTCTGCACACATTTCCGTGGTCATTTGGCAGGCATGACTAGACGACGGAGTGCATGGAACGCTGTTACCTTTCTGGTCGAGGTGGTACCTATTTATCTGCTTGCAATTTCTTGCTTTAAAACTGCTAGAGTTGCCATATGTCCCGATTTCCCAGGATTTTCCCGGGTTGAAGCAGTCCCGGCCGGTTCAAGAAAAAACATGTAAAAATCCCGGAAACAAAGGGTTAATTTCATAGAATTGATATTCCTAGAGAGGGAGGACAGAAAGTAAAGAGTTGTCCGTTGCAAAATAAGTCCCTTCCTGTCTCCTGCTTTTCTCCTTCCGGAGGGAAACGGAGGCTCTATGGGCTGCATTACCGTTCCAGGCCCCTCCTTAGAACTTTTTTCCAAGGGATCCTCGTGTGGGGTTTGAGGGTGAGTCTACTTCAATGGGTGTGTGGGTGTGTGAAGGAAAGGGGGGGGGGGAGAAAGGGTGGTTTAAAGAGTGGCCCAAGAAATTTTAAAAAGGTAAAGGTTATGACAAGACTGAAAGCATTGCTCGAAAGCCAGTCGTATCCAACTCTAGGGTTCAGTGCTCATCTCAGCTTCATAGCTGAAAAGCCAGTGCTGTCTGCGTCTGCAGATGTTTCCATGGTCATGTGGCAGGCATGACTAGACACCGGAGTCCATGGAATATTGTTTACCTTCCCACCAAAGTGGTCCCTATTTATCTACAGTACTTGCAAAATCTTGCTTTCAAACTGCTAAGTTGGCAGGAGCAGGGGCAGAGATGGGAAAAGAAATAAAAATAGAACCATCAAGAATCACCTTTTGCAAGAAGAATCATATGGGAAACAACTGATAAAATCTAACACAGAGACCTTAAATTTTCAAAAAGGAAATTTCCCAAAGATGAGGAAACTAGTAAAAAAGAAGCTGAAAGGGAAAATTGAGAGAGTCCAAACACTCCAAGAGGCATGGAGGCTGTTTACAAAAACAATAACAGAGGCTCAATTGGAATGCATACCCAAAAGGAAAAAGGGCACTGCCAGGTCCAAGAGGACTCCGATGTGGCTTACAGGAGCTGTTCGGGAAGTGATCAAGAGCAAGAAAAGCTCATTTAGAAGATGGAAAGCTTGTCCGAATGAGGACAGCAGGCAGAAACATAAATTCTGGCAGAACAAATGCAAGGCAACAATCAGGAAAGCAAAGCAAGACTTTGAGGAGTGTATAGCTAAAAATACTCAGAGAAATAACAAAGACTTCTTTAAGTACATTAGAAGTAAGAACCCAACTAGGAAGGCCATTGGACCATTAGATGACAATGGAAGGCAAGGGGTTATTAAAGAGGAAACAGAGATTGCAGAGAGACTCAATGAATTCTTTGCTTCAGTATTCACTGAAGAAGATAGAGACCACATGCCCAAAACAGAACCTATCTTCGTAGGGAGGGAAACCGAAGAATTAAGCAAGATAGAAATAACCAGGGAGGAGGTCCTTGCATGTCTTGTTAAGCTAAACACTAACAAATCCCCAGGACCAGATGGCATCCATCCACGAGTTCTCAGGGAACTTAAAGATGAAATTGCTGATATCCTAGCCAAAATATATAATCTTTCCCTCAAATCAGGCTTTGTGCCTGATGACTGGAAGGTAGCGAATGTAACACAAATTTTCAAAAAAGGATTCAGGGGTGATCCAGGAAATTACCGACCTGTCAGTTTGACATGTGTCCCAGGTAAAGTGATGGAAACCATCCTAAAAGATAGAATTAATAAGCACATAGAAGAGAAGGCGCTGCTAAAGGAGAGCCAACATGGCTTTTACAAGGGCAAATCATGCCTCACTAATCTGTTGGAATTTTTTGAGAGTGTCAACAAGCATGTGGATAAGGGGGATCCAGTTGACATTGTTTATCTGGACTTTCAGAAGGCTTTTGACAAGGTCCCACACCAAAGGCTCTTGAATAAACTTACCAGTCATGGATCAGCAACTGGCTAAGGGACAGGAAACAAGAGGGTAGCACTAAATGGACACTTCTACAAGTGGAGGGAAGTAAAGAGTGGGGTCCCCCAAGGTTCAGTACTGGGACCCCTGCTTTTCAACCTCTTCATAAATGATCTAGAAGTAGGAGTAGATAGCAAGGTAGCCAAATTTGCTGACGACACTAAATTATACAGGGTAGTGAAAACTGTGAGGGATTGTGAGGAGCTCCAGAGGGATCTCTTGACACTGGGGGAGTGGGCAAAACAGTGGCAAATGAGCTTCAACATTAGTAAGTGCAGAGTGATGCATGTTGGGGCAAAAAAAACCCAATTACATTTATAAACTGATGGGGTCTGAACTCTCTGCGACAAACCAGGAAAGGGACCTTGGTGTCCTGGTGGACAGCTCAATGAAGATGTCAACCCAGTGTGCCTCAGCAGTGAAAAAAGCAAACTCAATGTTAGGGATCATTAGGAAGGGTATAGAAAATAAGTCAGCAAGTGTCATTTTGCCTCTTTATAAATCTATGGTGAGGCCCCATCTGGAATACTGTGTACAGTTCTGGTCGCCATACCTCCAGAAGGATATTATGGAGTTGGAGAAAGTACAGAGGAGGGCAACCAGAATGATTAGGGGACTGGAACACCTTCCTTACCATCTGAGGCTGCAACGGTTGGGCCTTTTCACTCTTGAACGACGGCGTCTAAGAGGTGACCTGATTGAAGTTTATAAAATCATGCACGGTGTGGACAAAGTAGATAAGGAAAAACTGTTTTCCCTATCGCACAACACTAGAACTACGGCCACGCCATGAAACTTTTGGGAACTAGTTCTCAAACAAATAAGAGAAAGTACTTCTTCACCCAGAGGATCATTGGTCTATGGAACTCCCTGCCAGAAGAAGTGGTGACAGCTGTCAGTCTTGACAGCTTTAAGAAAGGATTAGACAAGTTCATGGAGGACAAGGGTATCAATGGCTATAATTATGGATACTTAAGGACAACCTCCGGGTTGGAGAGATAGGCAGGATATCTCTCAATGCCATTTCCAGGGAATCCTAAGCAGGTGAAGGCATCTCCTTGGGAATACCCTGAAGGAAATGGTGAGCCACTGTGTGAGACAGAATGCTGGACTGGATGGGCTGTGGCCTGTTCCAGCAAGGCTGTTCTTATGTTCTTATGTAACCTCTTGATGACAGCTTTTTTAAAAACTGATGGTGGTTGCCCGCCCTGGACGGAGGATTGTGGGGTCTTAGAGCTGCGGTCTCTGTGACACGTGCACAGTTTGAAAAATGCAATGATGTCACATGGTTGTCTCGGTTTGGTGGGAGAGAATTATGGCAACCCTACAAACTGCTAGGTTGGCATGAGCCAGGACAGACAATGGGAGCTCACTCCATCATTATAGCACTTGGGTCTCGAGCTGCCGACCTTAATCACTAAGCCACCCTGGCCCTCCTACCTTCCTTATCTGCCCCTAAAGTCAACATATAAAACAATATAAAGCAAGAAATGTTTTTCTTACACAAAACTTATAATTGTCCTATTTGGTAATTTATGAAATATTTTGGTAGACAAGTTGAAATTTCAGAGAATTTCAGAAACATTATAGCATCATATTCTGGATAATATGTTAATGCAGATTGAAAGATCGGTTTGTCTATGATTTGCTTACACTACAACTGTATGTATGTCTTCACAGTTACTCTTTTCAAAAAAGTATCAGTAAACACTTTACAATAAAAAAGAAGGCATTAAATGCTGCAACCAAAAGGCCACTTAGTTTCATGCAGTATGGAGGACTGGGGTGGGCAGAGTCTGAACACATAAGGATGGCATCTCATTCATTAAAGATCATAGTAGCATTTCATGCAATTAACTCTCTGTATGTACACAGAAGCATCTGATCCCATCCTAAAACATCTTGTCTGGCACCTTTATATTTGTGCCATAGAAAAGGGGGACAAAAGCACGGCTATACAAAACCAGAATTTAGCTAAGCCCCTGTTTGTCTGATGAGAGCCTTTAATTATTTCTGCCCAACTCAGCTTCCGTGCCATTGCTAGAAAAGATGATTAAGACTGAGGATGACAACTGCTGCAACATGTTGAGAACAGACCTGTAAATGCAAACCACTTTTCAGAATAAACATTCATACTTCTAGGGGGGTGAAGCTCTACCAACCCTGATATTTTCATTACTATCGTTCTGAAAATGCTGCATCTGAACAGTTTTAAAAGAAAAGAATTCAGCAAAAGATCACTTTAAAAGTATGAGGCATTTGTACTTACCAGTTTTTATTGAGCAGTGGCAGCAAGAAAAGGAGAAGAGGGCACATACATTAACAAGGTTTAGAAGGATTTGTATTCAATCTAAGCTATCTCCACATTCCTTTGCAAACACTGGAGAAGACTCAACATATTGCTATAGTTTATAATGTTTTCGTGTCATCTTTATTACAACACAATTAAGTTCTGTTCTTCCTAATGTTGTAGAAAGACGTCTTGGCAGCACAGAGCATTCTCTCTGTGTGTATGCATCACATCAATGGCACATTATATCTGGTTTAAAATTTCCATTTACTAGATACTGACAAGGTATCAGGTAACGCCTGGTTCACATATTATCCGAATCATGGGATAAATATCAGATTTCCTCATGTGAGGTAATGTTTATTCCTCATTTGCCATGCAAAACTGTAGTTTAATTCAATTTCAAAATGACCTTGATTGTAACAATAGAATAGTGTGTGGTTGGGCTTATGAGAGCCAAGGTTATGCTTCTGTAATAAATGTGACTTCTTGTAGTTCAGCTGAATTCAAAAGGAATGTGGAGACTGGCTTAAGATATGGCCTCCTATCTGCTAGAAGGCCATTTCATACCTTGGAAGCAAAATGTGAGACTCCCTGGGAAACATCATCGAACATTTTCCCATCTTTCACCTATATGAATTAAGATGTCCATAATTAGGAGTAAAATATAATAACCTGTGAGAAAGGTTTGTTATAACATATGTAAAAAAACCTGATCCTTTTATCTGTAAAAGAAGTTGAGAAGACAAATGCTGTAGTTGTAAAGAGGTTATGTGCCCCTACAAACTACTAAAATTCGGCAGAATGTTTCCTGGGGGAATGCAACATTTTTTGGGAGCAACATACTGGTTAAGAAGCAAATAATGCAAGATGTTCCATATAAAAAGTGTTTATCAAATAAATAAGCCACGTACATACTGTACTAAGATGTGGGGTGGTTTTGTATTTGTTCTAACCATAAATGCAACTGCATTTAATTTTAATGCAAATCTCAAATTTTTCTAAAAATTTAAAAATAACTATAAGTATTATGTACCTAATTTGAAAAGAAGAAACTAGTTAACATAGATCTTGTTTCTTGAATGACAGAATGCGATTAATGGTGCCTCTCGAGAGCATTTGCCATGGATTGTCAAGACTAAAAAAAGCCCCATATAGTTCCTTGTAAGAATGTAGATTAGTAAATGCTAGGTTGAAAACATCTCAGTGTGGGTTAATCAAGTCTCGTTCAAAACATCTCTCTTATGCTTTCAACAGAGGCAAACTTTAACATAAGGATCCTTTCAAACAAGCAATTCCCTACTTTCTGAAGTAGTGCTGTTATAGAACGTGTGAGCAATAATATCATTCTGGTCTTAGCCCATATGCACCAGAAGGAGATATTTACAGTCCTAAAGTCCTGTTTCATAACAAATCCGCACAGAACCATAACCGCAATGCATCCACCCTACAACACTGTCACATCTGAAAAGCTGTAGCTAATGTCTCTGCAGATCAGCCACCAGCCAAGAAGCATACAGTATTATGTTTTTTTAAAGCCAGGCTAGAATGAATATTGCTCCAATAAGTCCCCTAAGTTTTGTCATTGGAGTACTTTTTTGTTTTAGTCACTGAATTGTATTTAGACAAAAACATGAACCAGTACATATCCCTGCCCCCAAAGTCCCAAATGTTGAAATTTTTTGGCAAGTCAGGATGACATGCAGCAGAGAAGAAACTACTACAAACCATTTGAGGGCTCAGAATTTTCAGAGGGCTCAGGAAATACAAGTGTACCTTGTACCCTGATAATCAGTATGGTATAGTGGACAGTGATGGACTAGGGCTCAGAAGGTATGGATTCAAATCCTTACTCAGCCACGGAAACTGACTGGAAGACTGAAACTTGTAAACCAATCCATAAATATCTTACTTACGGTACCTTGAAAGTCTTGTTAGGGTTCTTATAAGTCAGTTCCACTTTGACAGCACAAAACAACATTGCTATTCTCCCTGTATATTCCTAAGGCGAACTCGCAGTACACTGGGGCCATCAAACATCTCCAATACAATTATCTTGGCACATTTTTGCAACCTCACCTCAGATCCACCTCCAATCAAAAGGTATAATAGGTTTGCTTGCTGGTATCAAGGAATTGGGGCTTTTGTATCAGAGGAGTGGGGGAATTCTCCAGTGGGCTACAGTGGTTAAAATGTCAGATAAGCATGTGCAAGTTGTTGTTGTTATATGCTGTCAAGTCAGGTCTGACTTACAATAACCCTAATAGGGCATTCAAGGTATGTTTAAGGAAAGATTTTACCAGTTCTACTCCTCCAGTGTTTTCTCAGCTGAGTGGGGATTTGAACCTTGTGCACCAGAGCCCTAGTCCATCACTCTATCCACTATACCAGTTTCTCAACCTTGGGTCTCCAGATGTTCTTAGACTTCAACTACCAGAAGCCCAAGTCAGCAACTTGCTGATCAGGCCTTCTGGGAATTAAGTCCAATAACATCTGGGGGCCCATGATTGAGAAACCATGCACTACACCACTCTGGGTATTTAGCATGTGGAAGCCCCATGTTGAAACCATTATGTAAACTTCTTTGATCAAATTGGACTCATCATTAGTCTGGCCAAAATGACTAATTGATGAGATCAAATTGAAACAGTGCAACTAGAAGGAAGAGTGGCAAATATAAATGCAATTTGGGGGGAAAGTGCAGACTCTCAAATAGAGTAGATGTTGACTCAATTACTGAGTACTAAGCCAATACTTAAATAAATCTCATTGCTCTAGTGGATCCACTCGTCTAGACCACAAAGAGGTTTCTAGCTATGCATTTAAGATGTGTGGACTATATTGCAAAGGAAAATAATTTGGAGTTTTGCATTAATTGACTTAACCTGTTAGAACTTTGGGTACAAGTATCTTGAAGGGTAATATGTTTGCATGTCTTTGAAAATACTGATGGGGAATAATTTTTGGACTGTATTGGGGAGAACACAATATTACCTAGGCACACTGTATACTCTGATTATGATTCAGACTATATTGTGTGCTTAAGAAGGAAAACCCACTATAGGGAGAGGAAGGAAAAGACATTAAAAATCATTAGTGGTGTACTCATTTCCAAATTTACCTTTTCCTGCGCAGGTTTGAGAACATTTTCATTTAAACTCTGACCTAACTCTGAAGCCTAGTTAAAAGCAAAACAAAAATGTCAGTTACACTTTTCTTCAGAGAACGTGTCTATCATGAACTGCCACAGAAAAGTAGCTTCAACAAAGAAAGAGGCAATACAAAGCAGGAAGGAACAGCTCTACGCTTTGCCTGATACAAGCAACACAGTGAGCTTAAAGCATACAAGACGCAAAATAACAAAGGAAAAAGAGGGAGAAAGTACACTGAGATAAGCAAGACAACAAAGCTGTCCAGTATCCTTGAACTGGTTCTTGAACAAGCCTATGCACTGGCAACAGACTTGAGAAAGGATCAGTCTATAGGGCCGTGATGGAAAACCTTGGCACTCCAGCTGTTTTTGGATTTCAATTCCCAGATGCCCAAGTCTCTGTGAATCCACATGAATGGGTTTGCTGTGCATACGTGCAGTAAACCCATTCATGTGGATTCACAGACTTGGGCTTCTGTGAATTAAAGTCCAAGAACAGCTAGAGTGCCAAGGTTCACCATCACTGCTATAGGGCTATGAAGGCAAGAGTAAGCAAAATGCACCCCTTCTAGCTGCAAGCAGTCACCCAACCCCTTTTAGTGGGAGGTACCCAAATCACAAATCATGTCTTCTAGAGGCTTCTGACAGAATGCGATTTGCCATTTAAACATACTGTAACTGGGAGACCTTTTTCAGAAAAAGGAAGTGGCTGCTAGATTTTGATGTTTCTCGTTGGTGTAGTGAGAAACTTAGTTTTTTGAGGACAGGCCTCTACACCTACTGAAAGTTGTCCACCCCTTTAGAAGTACACTTTCTGCCACTGCAGAGAAATTGGCTCCCACATTGTTTCAGTAACATGCAAAGATGTCCCACTAAAGTGGTTCAGTTACAGTTGGCTGCAAGGACACAGGATGTGCAAAGAAGCTAATGTTATCAGAGCGGCATGAGAAACTAAAGAGAGGTGGCCATCATGCCACTAACGTAACATGTAGCTAGAAAGTTCTTTAGTGAAGAGATGTGCAACAATTTCAAAGAATATGATCCAATGCTCAATTAGCAATGCCATCCCAGCTTGGCATGAATCCGTCTCTAGGAAACATGGCTGAATTACTTCAGCATTGAAAAATAATTCTTCAGCTGAAAGTTGTTCTTTACTGACACGTACAAGCACTGTCAAAAACAAAAATGACAAATGTACTGTTTTGTAAGAGCTCATGTCAATATTTCTCACATGCAAAATTAACAAAAGGAAACCTCTATTTTCTCATTATAGTTCCCTCTCTCCCTTTTATATTTCTTTAGACCTCTAGGAACAGTTGCTAGGTGGCAGGAAGTTGTACACAACAAATGGCTGGTTAGAAATGCCAACAGAAAATTAAAAGAATATACTTTTGGCTTCGTTCTTTGATAAACTGACGTGGAACTATTTGCTCTTTCGACCTCTGCTTTCTTCTTATGATATTCAGCTGTAGATTGTTGTACTTGGCTGTACATGCTTAGAACTGACAATGGGAACAGCGAGTAGAGAATATGAACAGTGATCCTTTCAGCGAGTACTCAAGGCCAAGAAGAAAACCTTTGGAACATTTCTTCTCCTCTTTTATTTGTTTCAGAGAACAACCACTCCTACTGCCATCTCTTATCAGTAAGTATCTAGTAAGGACACAATTAATGCTATTTTTCATTCCTACCCTGTACATTAGAATCTAAAATTATATACACTACAGCTGACTACAGGCTGGGATGGATACCGCGGGCTCCTTCCCCCGGTCTCGCCAGCTGGGGGGAGTGGGAACAGCTGGGGCCGAGACGCTGGCTGGAGCCTGCCTCGCTCGCCGACATGAAGACCATCGCCGCTTCCATAGCTGCAGCCACCCCCGGGGCCAATTGGACTGCCGCGGTCTGTCCGTGCCGCCACTGCCGAGGCACAGAGCTCCTTCCCCCGAGTTTGCGGAGGGAGTGGAAGCACCTGCGCTGGCATCCTGCGCCGCCGCTGCGCTGCCTCTTCCCGGGGCCCTCACCACCTGGCCCGGGAATGGGAGGCAGGTGTTTGCTCGGAGGACTTTAAAAAGTATGGTGTTGTGCCTCCCAAGGACAATTTGGATATTGAGCTCTGGTCCCGTTTGTGGCACTAAGTTTTGGATTTTTCGGGGAACGTGAGCTGGACTCCATTTTCCTGTTTATATTTTTCATTATACTGTGTACTGGGGGGTATTTTGTATTGTATTGTATGTATTTGTATATTTTGTTTATTACATTGTATATTGCTTATGGTATATTATGTATTTATTTATTTTGTATATTGGTACCTACTGTATTGTTTTTGTTATTGTTGTTTGCTGCTTCAAGTCGCCTTCGGGCTGAGGGAAGCGGGATACAAATAAAGCTATGATATGATATGAAGATAACCCAGAAACCAGCATTCCCTTTTCTGTTTTCATTGTGCTGAGTTATAAACTAGAACAAAAATATGAAGCCTAATACAGACAAAATAAGAGGAATTTTCAAGAAGGGGTGCTAGCCTCTTCAGAACTCTATTCTTTTCTTTCCCTGAATTTTGTCTAGCATCTTCTCATATGCTTAACACTGTGCAATTCCATAGTTAAGGCATTGAACCACCACAGCTCATATTCTTTAATTCTCATCATGCCTACGGTGTTGTGGAACCCCAGAACATGTCAACATCTTACATATACAGTGATACCTCGAGACATGAAATTAATTCATTCCTCAATTTTTTTCATATCTTTGAAAAATTCATATCTCGAAACGCAATTTCCCATAGGAATGCATTGAAAAATCAAATAATGGGTTCCGGAGTTCAGAAAAAAACAAACACGCAAAAAAGTATTTTTTTTTCTAAAGCGGTAAAAACATGGTGAAAAATTCCAAAGTGCACTTTAGAAAGAGTTTTGAACAGATAAAAGACTCTCCCCCTCCCTTTTTTTTTCTTCTGAGCTCTGGACGGTTTTCAATGCATTTCAATGCATATTCGGCATATTTCCAACAGCACCCTCTATTGGCCGGCTATTGTAATTGTAGGATGAGTCCCAATAATCAGCTGTTGAGGAGAAGGGGGAATTTGGGGCACTTCCTGGTTGCGGGGAAAGCGTTTGATGGTGGAAAAACGTGATGAAAAATTCCAAAAATGGAGCGGAAATTCTCCGAACACCCTCCTGCTACTGTGGGAAACATAACAATACCCCCCCCCAAAATAATAATAATAATAATAATAATAATAATAATAATAATAATAATAATAATAATAATAATAATAATAATAATAATAATAATAATAATAATAATAATAATAATAATAATAATAATAATAATAATAATAATTGTGTCTTTAAAAAAATCGTAGCTTGAAGCAATTTCCCCCCCCGAGATTTCCATTCATATCGTAAGTTTTTCATAAGTACTGTAGAGGCGTTTGTATCTCAAGGTTTTACTGTATCCTTCCTTTGTGAGAGAAAATGTGCATGTCCCCAAAAATTATGTCTACAGAAAACCTGATAATTTCTTTATATGGAATTTTGATTTCCAGTGGGTACTGGCCCATGTAAAAGAGATATAGCATTGAGCCTGAATGTTGCAAACCATTTCCCCCCACTAATGAAGCTTCCTGTGAAAGATTTCTCACTGATGTCAATTCCAAATTCTTCCTTAATGTAAATACAGTTTTGGATATATTTAATTTTTGAATATACACATTCCCATGGCAAGTGAGCCTTTGAGGTTAACATTTATAAAACAGCACTGATTGCAATATATACTTAGGATATTTGTTCGAGGCAGCCTATTTTAAACAAGCCGGAGACATTACATAAAAATGCAGACAACACTGTTTAACAAAAAACAACTTGGTTTCAAAGAGGGAGGAGCGACAGGTGAACAAACAATGCAGCTAGCAACAAGACGTACAAAGTCAGCACAGTAGCAAAGCACCCATGCTTGAGAATCGAGGGCTTTACCGGCTCTGCCTGCTGTTTGTGGGCCCAAATCTTTACACCCAGGCAGCACAAGAGGAGAAGAGCAAGGGAGGTAGAAGAAGCAGCTTTTAGCAAAAGATCTAAAGCACTCTTTGTTGTCTAGGCAAAAAAGCATATTTACTCTTACACTGGTGCTTTACTGACAAGCAAAAGGCCAAGGCTGCAGGTTAATAGGCCAACCTGAACTGCCAAATTAAGTACATTATAATCATAGCTGAAAGTTAAGCCAGGTGGGAGCTGGGAAGTGACAATTCCACTTTCTAATTGGGTCAATTTGCTTCTATGTTTGATAACTACGCCTGCGGAGTGGGGTGCTTGTCAGTAGAGCCAATGAATTATTCTCCAATATAGGGATATGAATAAATATGCATGTTGATATTAACATGATACTCAGCAAGATCAGAAGCCTGTAGCTTTGGCTTCTGTAGGAGGAAGCAAAGGAATACAAAGGGGTGATATCAAAGTTGCCCCTATTCCAGGTAAAGGTAAAGGTCCCCCTTGCTCAAAAGCCAGTTGTATCTGACTCTAGGGTTCAGTGCTCATCTCTGTTTATAGTCAAAGTGCCAGCACTATCCGTGCCTGCAGACGTTTCCATGGACATGTGGCAGGCATAATAAACACGAAACACTGCTTACTTTCCCACAAAAGTGGTCCCTATTTATCTCCTTGCAATTTCTTGCTTTTGAACTGCTAGGTTGGCAGGAGCTGGGACAGAGACGGGAGCTCATTCCGTTGTGCAGCACTCAGGTCTTGAACTGCTGACCTGCCAATCTTCCGGTCATCAAGTTCAGTGTCTTAACCACTAAGCCACGGGAATTCTACCTGATAGGGGTAAATATCCGCAACCCTTTTATTCAGATATGGCCTTGAGTTCTGACTTGAAAGTTTACTGCATTTTTTTATTTTAACTGTAGTTAGCCTGGAAGATAGTTTCAATTAAAGATCAATTATTCACAATGAACTATCATGTGCACTAAATACTAAATGCCCAAAGGATAATAAACCTTTGTTTTGCCCAGTTCTCTGGAACTTAATATTCATACTGCTAGCTTTTCCTGTAGTTACACTTAATCCTAGCAAAAAAAGGTCCTAAAATGTTTCAGTGCAAAGGTACTTTCCTAGGAACTGGGCTGCACCAGGCCTATTGCCTTCACTTAGAACACAATCACCTGACGCTGAATAGGGTCATTACTGATCCTATGACCAAGAGATTAATGTGATGTCATTTGCATGAGCCTACTTCTTCTATATGGGCATGACTCATACACCTGTCTGTGTTTTGATAATCGTGAAAAATGCAAGATCTGTATGTGGAGCCCAAATATAAAGTCAGCTTCTTACGACTAGGACCATCACCTGAGTATCTTCTGGTTGTGACATCCATTGACCTAGCAGAGTTACTTTAACTGCTGTTTTAGGAAAAAGAAAAGCTTAATGTGCTGTAAGCTGACATGCAAAATGCAAACTATACCCTTGGTACAAAACTGAACCCAGTATTAATTAAATCCCATTCAATTAATACAACATTCTCTTTTAAAGGAAGCTGCCTAGAAGGATACAAGCATAAGTGCACAATTTACTGCTAACTTAGTAAGCTTCAGCAGCTGGCTGGTGCTATGTGCAAAGTTGAAGGGCTGTATGGATTTTTGGGATAGGTCTCAGGATGACTTTGGGGCCATTCTACAATATAGAACAAACTTCTGACTAAAAAAACGGAAGGTGTCAGGGATCACACACTCTTCTTAAGCCTGCTTCTGATCTAGAGTGAATACATGAGTTTACCACAATACCTCTAAAAGTGGAACTTAATATGAATTTTTTTCAGGGTGGAAATCCATAAAACTGCAAATACTTCAAGAACTGCTGAGGAGGATTTTAGTGTTGCCTAAATCACAGAATAGATAATGGATAATTACCTTCTGAGTTGCCTGGGATCCAATTTTGGTAGCCTGTTGACAAAAGGAAAAACTGCTTATTTCAATGTTATATTTCCCTCTCAGGATTAAAAACAGACAGAAAAAAACAATTTGTAGGTTATAACACTCTTCTCTTCCTTAAAATTGTGGACAAAATAAAATACAATATAGAACAATTAAAATATCAACAATTAAAAACATTACCCCCTCCCCCCCAAAAAAAAACCACAGCTAAAATCCACATTTAAAACACATAAACCCAGAATAAACATTTAAAAAAAACCCAACCCTCTCCACCCACCACCCACATTAAAACAGAGATCCAAGACAGGGCAAGTCCGTCTCCTAAACTAGACAAGCCAGCGGGCCTGAGAGGTGGGGGCACTCATGCCCCACACCTGCTGACACAACAATGTCTTCAGCATCTTCCTAAAGGGGAGTAGATCCGTCTGGAGACGCACCTAGGGTGGAAGGAGGTTCCACAGGGCTGGGGCAGACACAGAGAAGGCTCTCTTCCCGGCCCCAATCAGATGTACCTCTCTCACTGATGGGACCACCACTGAGCCCCTCCTGTCTGCCCTGGTAGGACGGGCTGAATTTCTTGTGACGATGCGGTCTCTTAGGTAGCCTGGTCCAATGCCAAGTTAATTCAAAACTGTGCTTTGTTTCGGGGACAAGGGATTCTACAAGTTTTGTTTTTGCTGTCGTAAGCCAAGAGGAGCTACAATTAACCTTCTATAACAAAGGGTTAATAGACTTTTTCAGTAGATGCACCAGTTCCATCTGCATGATTAGGTGGTTACATGACCATGTAGACAATGGAAAGTTAGGGCACCAAAGTCAGGCCATTTCTAAACACATTTTACACCATGTGGATTTCTCCACTGGATTTGCCGGGGGGGGGGGGGAATTTGTCAAAATTAACTGGTAAGGAACAAATTTATCCAGACTCCCGAAGATCATATTCCCCTGAGGGTCTGCAATGAGTGATGTTCTTTAATTAATTCTATTACATGTCTAAAATGATCCTGAAGGGAGAAAGCAGTAGGCATTCTTATTTTGTTGTTGCTCAAGTGGCTAAGACGCTGACTGGAAGGCGCCAGGTCAGCAGTTCGATTCCCGAGCACTGCAGGATGGAATGAGCTCTCATCTTTGTCCCAGCTCCTGCCAACCTCGCAGTTTGAAAGCAAGAAATTGCAAGTAGATAAATAGGGACCACTTCAGTGGGAAGGTAAACAGCGTTCTGTGCGCTCCAGTGTCTAGTCATGCCTGCCACATGGCCACGGAAACGTCTGCAGAAGCAGACAGCACTGGCTCTTCGGCTATGAAACAGAGATGAGTACTGAACCCTAGAGCTGGATACGACTAGCTTTCCAGCAAAGGTGACCTTTACCTTTACCTAAGCACTGTAATGTTGTTTCATTGAGAGCCAATTAATTTTTTAAAAAAGTAGCCAGAAAATGTTCTTTCTTTAAAAGCAAAAACAAAACCCACCCACTAGGTAATAAAAAGGCACGGAATGGCAGTGTAATAATGATGCTACACTATGTGATAATCACCTGTCTCAAACAGTATTACTCTATTCTTTGAAGCCATGCTATGAAAAATACAACAACTTAAGGCTACCCCATGCCTTCTGTGTCGGCATTACTTTTCTGTTCTTATAAAAGATGAAATGGAAAAACTACAAGAAAAATAGAGGGCAATGATTGAATGAAAATGCTGTGTGGATGCTCAGGAACAACTGTGTGAATGAAACATGGCATTTTCACTGGACATGGCCTGGCATGGAATCACCCTTAGTGCATCTGCATATCATACCTGTCATCCTACTGTCTGGCCAGACATTCTGCAACAACAACGGAGTAGACTGTACAGCCAGCAATTCAACAACAAGTGTTGAGCAGCGGCAAATAACCTAACTCCCTAAAGGGGCCAATGGCTATGGACTGATTAGCCCCTTTAGGTGGGGTGATGGTTCCCTCAGAAGAGGAAATGCCAGTGGAAACCGGGTGATGATGGGGTGGGGGCGCTATGCCCATGCCTTGCCACTGCTACAGGAACTGCACTGGCTGCCAGTATGCTTCAAGGTGCTGGTTTTGACCTTCAAAGCCCTACATGGCAGTGGGCCAGGATATCTAAGAGACCGTATCGTCCCAAGGTGTTCAACCCGTCCTACGAGGGCAGACCGTAGGGGCTCACTGGTGGTACCATTAGCCAGGGACGCACATCTTACCGGGACCAGGAGAGCCTTCTCAGTGTTGGCCCCGACTCTTTGGAAACTCCTGCCACCAGAGCTGAGTCTCCAGGCAGAACTGTATCCCTTCAGGAATGCTCTGAAAACCTGGCTCTGCCAGCAGGCATGGGATGCATCTGGCAGCACACTTCAGCTTTGCTGGCTCATTTAGCCCTGTGGGGTTTTAATTAAGGGGTTATGGGTTTTTTTTTACAGATTTTAATTTTTTATCAGTTTTATCAGTAGGTTTTTAATTGTGTAAGTTGTTTTATTTGATGTAAGCCGCCTTGGATCGCTGAGGCAAGGAAGGCGGCCTATAAATTGAATAAATAAATAAATGAATTTTGGGCCCAACAGCAAAATGAGCAGAGGAGGAACCAATTCACTATTCTGATTCTCAATGGTCATGGAGGAAGAAGAGTCAGATGGACTGGCTGTGAAGGTGCACCTTGATAATATCCTCAAGGCTGCGGCAGTCCTTTGCCGTCCCGGTGTCAAATCCTGCACGTCTCATTTCATAAGTGCTGCAGGAGATGGCTCCGTGATCATAGTGTGTGGGTCACTTCATGGCAAGCTGGGATCCACCTTAAATAAATTCATGCCAATGGCATTTTTCCTGAAAATGATTTTCAGGGAAAAAAATGTATACAGTGGTACCTCAGGTTTCGAACTCCTCAGTTTACGTAGTTTTTGGGCTATGAATGAAAATCCATTGAAAATAATGCCTCAGTTTACAATTTTTTTGCAATACAAAGCAAGTTTCCCTATAAATTACATGGTATACAGTGAACTCTAGTGGCCTCTTCTGGTAATGCATCTTGTTCTGCATTGTGTTTTGGGTTACAAATCTTATGCAATACAAAACATCCCGGAGAACACATTAAATTCGTAACCCGAGGTACCACTGTACTCAGATCCCAGTAGTAACCAACGACGACTTGTCATCCAATGTGCTCTTCTGTGTTCTGAACCAAAACTTAGTTTAAAATTTAATGGAAGTGATGACCTGATCCACAAACAGGTGAGAAAGAAGAAAGACGGGGTAGGGGCAGCTGTCTGAATGGTGCAGTCCCAGCTCGGTATAAGATGAAATGCCATTTGGGCAAATATCCGGGACTAGAATAGTGTACAGCCTGCAGTGCACATTGCTGAGAAGGCCACATGTCAAAGCCTTTCTCTTTCAGAAGGACTCATAAGTCCAGGTTATCAGAATCATTATTGGTGCAATAATGCAGTAATTTGAAGCTTTCATCATGCAGTGGCTATGTTTTTTAAAAAAAGTAACCCAAGATTCTGGAGGATCTTGATTTCCGCTAAATAAGAACTATGTTTGCATTCACAATGTTCCTTCCATGAGCGTGTAACCCACAGCCAAACAAATCAGAAATAAACTATTTAGCATGTTGTGTTATAGATTATAGTGTTTACTTACACCTTCTTTAGCTGCAGAAGCAATCTTGCTTGCTCCAGTGGCAAAACTGCTCCATCCCTGAATGAAAAGGCAAATTGTGACCAGTCCTGCTTCATAGAAACACCATTTGAATGCATAATATACTCAGTTTCTTTGTTTGAAGGTTCACGAAGAGATTAGTCAGTATCACTGGAGTACCATATTTTTTGGACCATAAGACACACTTTTTCTCCCCCAAAAGTGGGGAGAAAATGAGGGTGCGTCTTATACTCCAAATGCTGGTCTTCGGCCAGCTGTGGCTGTTGTAAAAGGATATTTTACAAGAGCCGCAGCTGGCTGAAGACTACTACTGCTGCCTCTCAGCTGTTCTGGGCAAGGGGAAAGTAAAACATATGAAAAACAAGTGGCCACCAGAGGGCAAAAATCGCAATTTCCCATTTAAATGCACTGGAAATAAATCTCTTATATTCAAAGGTTTTCTGTCTGTATGTTCTCAATTCATTTAAGTGGGAAACCAAACCTGTGATTAAAATGAAAGGGTTTCACTTACCTTCAATGCCTTTGTCTCTACTCCACGTGGACAAAATGGAGGGGGAAAACATCCTTCCTGGCTGAAAGTAGAGCAAGAGGCTAGGCTAGGCTAGAGTATCACTTCCTTCCTCAGTGCAATTGGCCTGCCTGCCCATTTCCCCTGCAGCGCCACCACTGGTTGGTGGTGCAAAATACAGTATTAAATATTGTTTTGTTTTCCTGCTCTGAAAACTGGGTGTGTCTTATGGTCAGGTGCGTCTTATGGTCCAAAAAATACGGTAATCAATAAATCCAGATGTGAAAGCCAAATAGTAAAGAAAGCTGACCGGGGACTAACAAAACTACATGTTTTCCCTCACTTTTCAGCTCTTACTTCAATACAACATTCTCTGGTTTGATATTGTAGTATTTAAATCTAACAGAACAGTAAGACAGCACCTTTCAGGAACAGATGTAACTGAAAGTATCTACTTACTGAATAGAGAGAAGACATGGCATTGTTGAGGAAATCATCTTCCTTTTTCGGGGGAGAAACTGTGTTTCCAAACCCAACATAACGATTCTCTTGACCACTGAAACAAAACATACACAACATGAAGAAATGGTATATACAATCAAAGCACATGTCTGTGAAGTAATATAATCTAAACAAAATTAAACAAATTAAATCTCCAAAGTACAGCATATTTTTATATTACAATGAACCACTGCCAGCAGCCAGTTCTCAACCGGTAGTGTATTTTATTTCTTGTACTGTATGGCCAATAGTTTCTACAAATGTTACTTACTAGCCTATAACAGGGGTCAGCAACCTTTTAAAGTCAGGAGCTGGGTCACGCGCCGTCAGACAGTTGAGAGGGCCAGACTGGTGTTTCCTGTGCCATAAACACATCTGCGGCTGTCGTAAATGCATTTATAAAGGCTGTAAACACGTTCACAGCTGTCGTAAATGCATCCGTGGCAGTTGGAGCAAGGGTGGGGGCTGGATGATTTTGCACCATGGGCTGTATCAAGCCCACGGACTGTAGGTTGCCAACCCCTGGTCTATCAAATAAGCAGTTTCCTTAAGATCATGCACTTTCACAAATGAGCCCTTTCTCAATATTCTGTTATCAATATTAATAATTCTATTAATATTCAATTAAACAGCAACATCAGACTATGGAGTTCATAGGAATTCAGAGGGTGATACAGGTTAGGGATGATCTAAGTTGCAACCCAGAACAACTGGAAGGCACAAGACTAGGAAAGGCTGATCTATAGGACAAAACACTGCAATGCTCACACTAGCAACTACCAAGATTTCTAACCAAACTGTTATGAATCCCTGTTAGACTTAGACAATTAATAATTTCCACTAAATCCTACTCTCTTAAATCTTTCACATAGAAAAAAAATCAAGGAAGAGAAAGTCTGTAATTGAATATAATCTTTGCAAATTATTGTTTCAGGTACTGAAAGTGTTACATAAATAGACTAGACTACTGTAATGCGCTCTACATGGGGCTACCCTTGATAACCATTCGGAGGCTGCAGCTGGTCCAGAATGCCACGGCCCGGGTGGTGATGGGGTGTGGATGTTATGCCCATGCCTCACCACTGCTTCGGGGGCTGCACTGGTTACCAGTTTGTCTCCGGGTGCAATTCAAGGTGCTGGTTTTGACCTTTAAAGCCCTACATGGTAGTGGGCCAGGGTATCTTAGAGACCGCATCGCCCTAAGGACGTCTGTCCGTCCAACCAGAGCGGACCGGAGAGGCTCTCTAATTGTGCCATCAGCCAGGGGGGCTCGCCTCTCTGGCACAAGGAGGAGGGCCTTCTCCGTGTCCGCACCGGCCCTTTGGAACCTCCTGCCTGTGGAACTGCATCTCCAGATGGAGTTGTTGCCCTTTAGGAAGGAACTAAAGACCTGGCTGGCAGGCCAAGTTTGGGGTGCGGGTGGGGATGGGGGTACCGTTGGGTGGTTGGTATGGAGAAGTGTGCCTTCCCCCAAGGTCCCTTCGGTTCTTGCGCACCTTTTAGGGGTGGGTTTTTTAACTTTTAACTTTGTTTTATCATGTGTCTTTTATGTATTTACTGTCCGCTATGTAAACCACCCTGAGTTGGGTTGTACCTGAGTGGGCGGTATATAAGCGTGAAAAATAAATAAATAAATAAAATAAAATAAAATAAATAAAATAAAATGAAATAAGATTAGGTCCATTGAGAGACTTATGTGGCTAAAAAAGTCCAGTAAGAAGCCACTTTCCTTTCAACCTCACAATGAAAGGAACATTAAGTGGAGATATTTGTGTAGGGCATAGAAGGAAAAATACAAAGAAAATACCATATATACTAGAGTATAAGCAGAACCGAATATAAGCCAAGATACCGAATTTTGACCTGAAAACTCAAGAAAATAGATTGACCCGAGTATAAGCCAATGATGGGAAATGCAACAGCTGCTTGAGAGTTTAAATAACCAAAATATGGAAATATGGTAAAAATAATTAAATTGTTGGCATATCTCAATCAGGTGTGGTCTTGGGACCCTTGTGGTCGTTGACCCAAGTATAAGCCGTGTCCCCTTTTGGGGCCTCATTTTTGGGGCTAAAAAACTCAGCTTATAGTCGAGTATATATGGTAATCATTCTTGGTAGCCACCTTTAAAGAATCCTGTATCTAACTGAAATGTGATTTCTTTCTCTCTCTTTTTTACCCTTGATAGGAGCCAATATCATCATTTAGCCAATCTTCAAATGCTTTGTCAGACGTGGCACCTGTATTTTGCTGCTGTCCAGCAGAGCTTCTGAAAGTACAAAAAAATCCCCAGTAAAATCACTGGAAGTGAAAACATCATTGTCTTTAATAAATAATTTTGCTCTTCTACAAACATACTGTCCTTACAATTATAAATACAATCACTTTCAGAATCAGTATAAGCTTCCCTGAAGTATATAAGTTCTAAAACATAATTAGGAAAGTGTTATATATTTAAGCACATTTAAATCATCTGTGGAGGGTCAGGGAAAGTCTTTAATCCCCCCCCCCCGAAGTTGATATAACTTTTTTTTCTTGTAGTGCAATAGCGATCATCCGGCAACATCAGCAAAAACTAAAATAAAAAATAAATAAAAAAATGGGGGGCCACATGAACAGAGTTCAAACCTGTGTTGTTCAAGGGTCAACTGTAACTAAAACCCATGTAATAAATTATTTTAGACTGAATTATGGCATTCTTCTCCTGGAGAGGCAATCTCCAGTAAAATCCTGACTAACACTGGAGTTTGATGCTACTAAAGAGGCAACAGCTTCAGATGTACTCTTCTACCTCCTTCAAAGTTGTAATGAAATGAAAATATAACATGGTAGCTCCAATTTTACTATATAACTGATTAATGTTCATGTGGTCAAAACTTATTTGTATTACTAAATATGACCAATGGAGAACAGAATAGAAGGGAATATACTACTGGACTTCAGTTTGCTTCAATAGCCATTTGCATTCACAAGATCCTCCAGGATCCAACTCTATTCTTAGAATAAATACTTTCTGATCAGAAGAGCTGCTTTAAAATAAAGCAAGCATGTACAAGACAAAGGAATGCCTACCGATGAGCTGAGGATAGGGAAACCTTTGGCTGAGGTGGTGTCCAATTTCTTGCAGGTGATGTTTCAAGTGACCATTCTTTACCTTCAGCTAAGGCTGCCACCTAAAAAAGAAAGATATTTAATAGGTCCCCATCATATTTGCTTCTGCATGAAAGGTAAAGGAAAGGTAAAGGTAGTTTCCCTTGCTTGAAAGCTAGTAGTGTCCGACTCTTGGAGTAGGGACTCCGTTTGTAGCCAAAGAGCAAGTGCTGTCTGCATCTACAGACATTTATATGGTCATGTGCCAGGAATAACTAGGTGCCAGAATACACAGAACAGTTACCTTCCCGCCAAGGCAGCACCTATTTATCTACTTGCAAGTTTTCTTTTTTCACTGCTAGGTTGGCAGGAGCTGGGACAGGCAACAGGTGCTCACTCCGTCACGTAGCACTTGGGTCTTGAACTGCTGACCTTCCAGGCATCAAGCTCAGCATCTTAACCACTAAAAATCTTATCTTAGGTTTTAGGTATGTAGCAACATGTTTCAAAGAATATAATTAACATATTAAAATGATGACACGTGGTGATTTAAAAGCAGTAGATACACAGGTTGATGGACAATGGAATCTGTCATGAGGTATTAATGATAAAAGTTAATAGAATCTCAATACTTAATGCACTAAGCACAAAACACTGGGGATCCCAAAAGCTGGTGTCTTCACACATTGCTTTAAAAGGGGGGTACATCACATGTGTCTCTTTAACTGTTGTTGGACTGCAACTCCTCAGCATTCCTCACCACTAGCTATTCTGGTTTAAGTTGCCAGGCCTTGCAATAGAACATAACTGTGGAAAGCTGTAATTTGTCTACGCATTTTAAAAAAGCTTGCCAAAAGCATCCACTTGATTTTGGAAACTGAAAAAGAATGCTGTATAAAGCTGTGGCTCCATCTGTCAAGTCCCTTCTATTCATTGCTTCCTTGGTGACTAAAATTTGTCTTAACAAGAATCCATTAATAGTCCTGCTAAAAGATCCCAAGGCAGAGAGTATAAATGTAGTAACTGCTGATCAATCAGCAAGGCTATTTACTGGCTTTTCCTTGCCACAGATTTGAGAAATATATAACTTGTATTAATTTTTTACAAATGATACAATGGCTAAAATCTTGTTACACAGTTCCGCGTGCACAATGGTGATGACAGGAAAGGCATTTGTACTTTAAAATCTTACAACTGTCTCAAAACTAAGAGATAGTCACAGAACTGTAGAAGGAATTCTTATCTCTAAATCAATTGCATGTCTTGAAATGATCAGGTTTCAAAGGTACGAATGCTAAAGTTTAAACATATTTACCTTGTCTCTGAAAAGAGCTGCAGCTTTGCTGTTGTATTTCTCTTGCAATGACCAGCAAGGATCATAATCTTCTTGAGATTCTAAAAACTCTCGAAACTTAAGATTGCCACCAGCTTTCATTTTCTCCAACTCAATGTCTTTCCATTTGTCCATAGTGACAGAGCGCACAAAACTGAAAAACCCCATAACACAACAAAAAGTCTTCCATTATATTAATTATATCATCAGTAAAATTAAGGCTTGCTAAATACACTAGGCAGCATAATAAAAAGTAGAGACATTACCCTGCCAACAAAACTCTGCATAAAGCAATGATCTTCCCAGTAGTAATGTATGGCTGTGAGAGCTGGACCCTAAGGAAGACTGAGTGCAGAAGAATAGATGCCTTAGGTGCTGCAGAAGACTCTTGCCCCCAGACAGCAAGGAGATCAAATCAGTCAATCCTAAAAGAAATCAACCCTGACTGCTCCTTGGAAGAACAAATACTGAAGCTCAAGTAATTTGGCCACCAAATGAGAAGAGATGACTTACTGGAGAAGGCCCTGATGCTAGGAAAGATCGAAGGCAAAAGGAGGAGGAGGTAGAAGAGGATGAGATGGCTAAATGGCATCATTGATGCAGTGGGTGTAGATTTGGGCGGACTACGGAGAATGGCAAATGATAGAGGAGCCTGGCATGCCGTAGTCCATGAGGTCACAAAGGGTCAGACTCGACTGTGCGACTGAACAACAACTAATACACCATAAAGGAAAATGTCCCAAAAACTCCTTAGGTAAGGCATGCAAAACATTTGCATGTCAGGGCAGAGCTATTCTAAATTAAGTCTGGGTCTAACAGAATCTGTGGCAGAGTTACTACTGTTTCCCATTCCTGACTGTTTTCACCCTAGCTAAGGAAACAAAGTGGTGTTGGGCACCTTTTTACCATTCTTTTTTCATCCTTGAATCTCCCTCATTGCTTCTAATGGGACAGGGAAAAACTTTACCAGCTCAAAAGTGCCAAAGTGGCAATAGTGGAAAGATAGTACAGAATTCTTCTTCTAGGCCAGATGTATGAGCTCATTCAGCAGTTCCTTTCTCCTGACCTAGTGTGAGAAAGATTAGCCAGCAACACAAGGTTGCCATTACCAGGGTAGGCCCGATTGTGGTTCGATCTTCAAGGAGGCTCTTTCTGTGTACCCCAAGACAGTATTGAGGGACTAAGAAGTTTATGGCTCTGAAGGACACAAGGTCTCCCTAGTGTCATTCTTGGCACCAATAGTTTAGAAACAAGGGCAGCAGTCCCCCACTCAACAATGAAGATACAGTGGTTCCTAGCTTAAAGAGCATTGCTCTTTAAGCAAGTTTGTTCTTTAAGCGAAACACCATTGTAAGTGACCAATTGTGACTTCTGGCGGGGGGTGGGGGGATTGATTGTGAACCCCGATTTAGCTATTAAGTGAGTTTTTGGTTGGTTTTAGTTGTTAAGTGAGGCGACCATTCAGAGAAAATTCTCCACATGGAACCCGCTCTTCAATGACAAAGACTTGTGGCTTTTGGGATGCTTTGGCTTTTCAGGTAATCAACATGAGATTTATCAATCTTCAAGTTTACTTATTTGTAGTATAAAGGCACAGCTCTTACAATGGCTTCGGGTAAGCAGGCCTGTTGATAAATTACTTTCTTTATCAATGAAGAATATATATTATCATTTACCATTAATATTTCTATATCACAAAATAGTGCACAGCCATAACAAAGCAAAAGAAGATAAACGTTAAGAAAACCACTTACTATATTAAAACCATGAAAAAAAGGTTAGCCAAATTGTAGGTCATGCATTTGTAACAATATGTTGAATCTTATATTGAAGGAAACAATAATTTGTGTATATGTATATTTTTATTGTTCATATCTTTATTGGTTTATTTACAATGATATTTATCCTTATACTCTGCAGAGAAACCCTGATGAAAGATTATTTTGAAAAGTCGTAATACCGGAATGGCTTTGGGTACATTTATTTTCAATTGAGAATATACTGTGGAAGGATACAAATTTTTTTGCAATTGAGAATATACAGTGGAATTGTTTGATACATCAGAAGTCCTTAATATATAAATATTTTGTAAGGAAATTTTCAATTAATCGTTGCTTTTCTTGATAACGTACCTTGAGTATATTTTTAATATATCTTGGAATAAACAATTTTGGAACATTCTTGAAGAATTCAAAGAGATTACTCATCAGTTTTTGCCTCAAATGGTTTTCTCTTCTTGTGTTGTATATTAAAACCATAGCATGGTACAAATAATCTAAACGGCATGGACTGAGAGATGTGTCTTTTCTATGACTAACCTGAGATGAACACCCAAGCCTCTGTGTTTTCCTGAGCATTCCAGGCAGATCCAAATTCCATAGGTCACACTCACCCACTGAGGGTTAAATGCACCACATTCAAAACAAACCTACAAAGAGAAATGGAGGAGAGGGCAGATTAATTTCCCCCCAGTTTTTAAATGAACAATTAATCTGGAATTATAGAATAATTGAGTTGGAAGTTGCCTTTTAGATCATCAAGTCCAATCCTCTGCTCAATGCAGGAATCTGAATCAAAACAAATATGACAGATGGTATCCAATTCTCACTTGAATGCTTTCAATGTTAGAGCGCTCAACACCTCTCGAGACAGCTGGTTCCACTGTTGTACTGCTTTAAGTGTTAAGAAATTTCCCCTCATATTCAGCCTATATCTGCCTTCCTTTAGTTTCAGTCCATTATGCCTCCTGCACTCTGGGATGATGGAGAACAGATCCTTCCCTTCCTCTTTATGATTATCTTTCAGGTATTTGAAGAGTGCTATCATCATATCCCTTGTCAGCCTCCTTTTCTCTTTTTTAAAATAGATTTTATTAAGATTTTTAACAAAGAGAGAAAAAATAAGGCTAAACATGACCAGTTCAGTCTTTCTTCATATGGCTTGGTTTCTAGTCCCTTGATCATCCTTGTTGCCCTTATCTGTACAATTATACTGCACATTCATTCCAAGAAGGGTGAACTCAGACAGCTCTTTGAGGTACAAAGGGAAAGTAGCAGAGGAATACAGCTCACCTGCCCAGAACTTCCAGAAGCAAAATAAGTCCAGGTTTCAGGACTGCAGGAGCCTCTGGAAGTACTAGCTGAGCACATGCCTTCCTTTACATGCCACTTTCTGTGCTAGTTGCACTAAACAAGAGAACAAGTAGCTCATTAAAAGTAACCCCAATTGTTATCTATGATTGAAAGTAACCATGCTTATTATACCAGCTATCTTCCCACTCAGCAGCTGAGAGGGGGACATATAGAGGAATCTCTCTATCTTTGGTGGAAGGATGGGTGGATGCCTGGGGGAAAGGATTGGCCAGGAGTCTCTGTGGAGCATATGGGGAACACAGTACAAGCCAGAGTCTCCACATTCCTGCACTACACTAATGTGAGAAGTAAAAGAAAGGCAATTTTCTAGGACACAGAAAACTGCTTACATTGTTCTCATCTTGCACTCTTACTTCTTTAAGGACCTTCCTTGTTCTTGGACTTGCCATGATTCTGGAAAGAAAGAAAGAAAATAAAGAGACTAGCATCAAATCATTATGAGTCCAGCAGTAGCTCCTTGCAAAGAACAGTCTGACAACCAGGAGGCAACTGGGAAACACAAATGTTGCCATTAAACATAATTAGGTGTTGAAATAGCTAACCATGGTTAATACCAAAGTAGGAAAGGAAAAGGTGGGCAGATTCCCAGGAATGAATCAGGCTTCAAACCAAAATTCAACAGGGAAAAGGTGTTATTTTATTTATTTGTTATTTATTTATTAATTAAATTTTTATACTGCCCATCTGGAATACTGCCCACTCTGGGTGTACAGAGAACTAACATCAACATAATAAAACAAACAGCAAAATAAAACAAACAGCAAAATGTTACATTCCTGTTAAAATAATCAGTACAGTACTTTGCTTTTGTAACTTGCAACCAAAGGTTATAGAACATATAAAGAGAATCAATTAGAAAAAACAATGTTGGTTAAACAAAATTATCATAGTTTTTGACTGAACAAACTTTTAAAAAATGCAATAGTGTGTATTTGTAAGACACTAGATCTTTTTACCAGAAATACACCCTTCTGTAGAGAAGCATGCTCTCAGCTAGGAAGAATCATAAAAAATGTAAATTCTATCTACCTTTCTTCACTAAAGATGTTCTTTATTTTTTGGACTGGGGGTGGAGTTGTTCTATAGCTTTATTATTTATTTGTTTGTTTGTTTGTTTGTTTGTTTGTTTAGCTTTATATTGCTGCCCACTCGCCATGGTGACTCAGGGTGGCTTACAATCAGTAAAACAAAACAGCACAAAATCAAAAAATTTATAATTTTTTCTAAATAAATAATAGATTTCTCTCTTCCCTCTGGCCATTGGTGGGGGCCCGGAGGTCGGAAGTCCTCAGCCGCCTGTGAGGCCGCGGCAGCTCTCTCTCCTGCTCTCTCTCCATTTTATGGTGTTTGTTTTGCTCTTTTTAACATTGTGAACCACCCAGTGTGGGAGTGTATCCCAGATGGGGGCCCCTGCCCTTCCCATCCCTCGCGGGGAGGGATAAAAAGGGCCTTGGGCTGCCAGGTCAGGCCGAAGACCGCCGCCCCCGCCGCTTGAGGACTGCTTCCGCGGTTGCCGATAACCAGGAGCGTTAGGACTTGCGCACCTGTTTGTTCCTCCTCCCCCGCCCCCTGTTGTGAGGCCGGTAATTAATTCTGTTATGCTGTTATTTAAATTGTTTTTATTGCTTAATTGTATTGTAAACTGTGTATGGTGATAACTGTGATATATGTGTGTGTGTGTGTGTGTGTGTGTGTGTGTGTGTGTGTGTGTGTGTGTGTGTGTGTGTGTGTGTGTGTGTGTGTGTGTGTGTGTGTGTGTGTGTGTATATATATATATATATATATATATATATATATATATATATATATATATATATATATATATATATATATATATATATATATATATATATATAATATTGTACTTTATTATTATGAATTGTTTATGTATTATTGTATGACTTATATTGTTTGCTGCGTTGAGTCAGCTTTGGCTTGAGAAAGGCGGGATATAAATTAAATTGGAAATTGGTATAAGTCGAATAAATAAATAAATAATTTATATTCTCTCTATTTTAGGTGGTATCCTAAAATGTTAAGCCAAACGCCACAGACACCTCATGCTACCAGAAACAATACTCTCCATAATACTTTGCTGGGCTCTGCTAAGGCATATACGTCCCAGGTTTCTGCTGCAAGGAATTGCAGGACGGCACTCAGGCCTCCTGGGTCGGAGTCTATGGGTAAGTTCCACAGCGCAGGCTGGTAAAAGCCATTTGCGGGGAACATGGAGAGGCCCTTAGGCAAGGCCAAGTCAAAGTGTCTGTCCTACTTGATCCAACTACCAATGCATCGCAGTACTGCTTATATTAAGTAACAGGAGTTCTCCAAGGATCTAGGGATGGCTCTTGAAGTACAACCTTCAACATTACCTTTAGCTCAGTGATTTCAGGTTGAAATCCTGTTGCTTCGCATCATAACATGCACTACACTCAATGACCTTGTGAGTTCAATTTTAACAGGACAATGTTAAATGCCGAGTATGTTGGGGGCAAAATGCTAATTACCTTATGAACCACCCAGAGAGCACATAAGTGCTATGGGACAAAATATAAGTGTCCAGTAATTGCTAATTTCTAAAAGGAGCCATGACGGCTTAGTGGTTAAAATGCTGAGTTTGGTACCAGAAGGTTGGCAGGTCAGCAGTTCAAGAACCAAGTGCTGTGTGATGGAGTGAGCACACGACATCTGTTCCAGCTCCTGCCAACTTAGCAGTTCATAAGCAAGAAATTGCAAGTAGATAAATAGGGACTGCCTTGTTGGGAAAGGTAATAGGATTTTGTGCGCTGCAGCATCTAGTCATGTCTGCCATATGACCATGGAAACCTACAGACAGGACTGGCTTTTTGAGAAACAGAGATTAGCATTGCCCCCTAGAGTTAGACAGCACTGGCTTTTGAGGAAGGGAGAACTATACCTTCACCTAATTTCTAACATCTCAGCAAGTTAATTCTTCCTTAATGATATCACTGGCAAAATACTGAAGGACATGTTGACTATAGCATTTCCACTCAGCCACAGAGCAGAGAATCTATTAAATCCCTGCTTCAAGATTTCAAAAAGTTTTGAATGTTAAATTAGGCACTGCTCCCTATAGCTCAGGTCCTGTCATGATCTGAAACTATTTTCAAGACCAGGCCTTTTTATTCAAAATTTACAGAAATGTTCCCAAGGCTAAACCCTCTTCTGCACAAGTTCAACTAGAACAAAAGATTAGGTGGCACTTTAAAATGACATCTTACAAGAAAAAGACATTACATAACAGCTGGTGAAAGTGTGTTCCTGAAGTACTGACAATTTTCCTTCTCATTGTATAATAATGCTCAATCTGTTCCAGTCATATTAATAAAAATATAGCCTATGTACAGAGCATCTACAAGATGCTAGAATACTTCTTTAAATCTCTATTGTTTAAAGCAGATTCTCAACCTGCAGCCCATGGGCCAGATGTGGCCCTCAGCACCATTTCATGTCCCCCACTGCCTCCACCACACCAGGAAGTGCCATGTGGTGAAGGGGAAAATGGCATAATACAAACATAGAGTGAAAGTTACAAAAGCAATCTAAAGAACCCCATAAGATATTTATAGGAAGATATTTTGAGATGCAAACTCCCAACAAAAGTGAGAAATATATAGTCTTTCACATAGCATTAGACTTCAACTTCCATTTACACTAGTCAGCAAAGTCAACGGTAAGGAGTGAAGAGACCTATACTGCAACAATAATGCAAAAGGCCACACATTACTCCCTCTAGTTTATGTTCTATATATAGCATATTTGCTGGCGTATAAGATGCATTGGAGTATAAGACGCACTCCGTTTTCCTGGTGAATTTTAAGGGGGGGGGAGTACGCTTATACACCTGTAAATATGGTATGCAATGTTTTAACAATTTTCTAGTCTAGACATCCTATTAAATGTCTGGCATGGTCCAAAGGTTTCTGAAATGATTGCTTCTTCTGAAACTAGCTAAAAAGATGTGATTTGTTGCCAAAACTAAAATAACTGACAGCTACAGATCCCAGAACTTCAAAGCATCATTTGTGTTGAAGCATTAAGCCAGGGGTTCTCAACCTTTTCAAGCTGCAAGCAGGACCACGCCCCCTCAGACAGCTGAGCAGGCCAGAATGGTGGTTCCCCTGCCATAAACACTACCATAAAATGTGTCTGTGGCTGTCGTGAACACGTTTACAATAGATGCGGGCACATTTACGACTGTTATAAACATGTCCGCTTCTGTTTCCGGTGGCGGCACAGGCCATATGAAATGGTGCCGCGGGCCTGCGGGCTGTAGGTTCAGAACCCCTGCATTAAAGCAATGACTAGTCACAGTTATAACTACACATCACTCTTACTTACACGTGCTATTCAAGGATGCTCTGTCATATCTACCTCCTAAGACAGAGTATTCTGCAAGCTAGCCAGATGAAAAAATGCCATGATTGTTTGCCAAACTGAATTATTCAGACAAACGGTACTGAATGTAATAAAACTGATCTGAATTAAACAGTTTTCCATACTGGAAATACATGTCTCACTTTAGAAGATTCAGAAGCATAGGGAGAAATCAGCCATAAGATCATTTTCTAGGTTCAGAGTTGCTCTTGGTTAAATTCTAGTACTGTACAAGCAATAAATGCAACCTAGAGAATGACAGTTTCTCATGAACTTTCTTTGGCTTTTAAAGAACAAAGAGTACATCATCAGTCAGCAAAAAGTGAAGCTTCTGAATATTGGAAGCATAATTTCCCCCTCCCCCTTCTGATCACGAGCTGGTTTTATGGAAATTTTAATGAGCTGGTTCATTCATTTGCAAGGCTGATATATTGTCTCTTGGAAATACAGTTTGAAGTTAGGCAAGGGAATGATTCCAAATAGGAGGAGGAAGGACTTAAAGAGCCCCTGAAGCCTAAATTTATTAAGCATCTATAAATTTCATGTTAAGGCTTGAAATATAATGTCCACCTCTATATGCATTCTTAAAAGATCTGGAGAAGGGGCAGCCTTAAATCAAAGCTTAAATTCTTTTCAATACAAGCAAAATAAAAGAGAGATGTTTGACAAAAAAGCAGAAAACATGCTGATAAATAATAATATGGCTACTTCTTTGGGCTAGGAAGGCAGTGTTTTTCTATATCTCATACAGTATTAGGACTTCCGCTGTCTATTAGAAAGAACTACTTTATGCACAGCCATCATTCAAAGCAGACTGAAAATGCCTACAAGAGTGCTTTCTAGCTTTGAACCTGCTCAAAGGAAGAAAAAAAAAGAGCAAGCTAGTGTAGATCAGACATAAATATAGGAAATAAATATATGACCTGAAAGCAGTAATCAGGATACAACATGTAAGCCAGAACCAGATTGTATATATAAGCCATATCTTTGTCGAAGTCATGGAACTCACAGTGGCTCACAATGATTAGAAACACAACAGAGCCCATTCTTATGCATATTTCTTCAGAGGTCCCAATAAACTCAACAGGTTTTACCCATAAGTAGAACTAAACTTCTGTCTTTAGCTTATTCTCCAGTAAATAACCAGTCAGGCTGTGCATTTCTGAATGGCGAAAAGGAGAAAGATGGTGCCTTAACATGCTCACATGATACAGAGATCGGAGTCCCAATCAGCTATGAAATCCAAGTCACCATTCTTCCCTCAATCTACCACACTGGGTTCCTGTGAGCATGGAATGGGTGGGGGGAGAAAAGACAGAATGAAAGCGAAATTAAATTTCCATAAGTCTGCCGGAAAGCTCAGTGGTTCAAGTTTCTGGAGCCGTAGCTTAGGCGTTCCATCCCCCCACTGTGCCTCCTTGACAGGGGCTGGACTTGATGAGCCCTAAGGACCCTTCCAGTTCTGTGATTATAGTGAAGTGTTCTTTGGTTTCTGCAAGGTACATCTGCAAACAAATACAATCTACTTGCAAGCTCCCTAAAACATGAACATCGCAAAGTATGCTCCCCTGGAGGTTAGGTAAAGGTAATTCTTGCTCAAAAGCCAGTCATAGCCAACTCTAGGGTACAGTGCTCATATCCATCTATAGCCAAAGAGCCAGTGCTGTTTCCATGGACATTTGATAGCCATGACTAGATGCCGGAACACACGGAATGCTATTTACCTTCCCACCGAAGTGTTACCTACATATCTACTTGCAATTTCTTGCTTTCAAACGGCTAGGTTGGCAGGAGCTGTGACAGAGATGGGAGCTTACTCCATTGTTCAACACTCCAGTCTCGAACTGCTGGCTGTCCAGTCATCCGAGTTCAGTATCTTAATTACTACGCCATCATAATCACATTAAGATTTACCAATAGATAGAAATGGTAGAAACTGCAGTCCAATTAAAACTTGGGGGGGTGGGGGGGCGCTGCACTGTATTTACTCAAGGTCTAAAATGTCAATGATGCACTCCAAGGAACAGTGTTTCTCTTTCCCTAATGCTGTTGGACTACAACTTCCATCATCCATTTATTTATCAACTGTACCCGTACCTCCCATTTCTCTCAGGACAGGAGCAGGGATTATCCTCCCCTAATGCTGGACTGTAACTCCCATCATCCATTTAGTTAGCAACTGTACCTGAACCTCCCGTTTCTCTCTAGAGCTGTGATGGTGAACCTTGGCACTCCAGAAGTTCTTGGACTTCAATTCCCAGAAGACCCCATGAATCCACATGAATGGGTTTACTGTGATTCACCTGGCCCGCACCACCCTCGTCGCTCCTGGAAGCGGAAGTAAAGCACGCCCGGACGGTTCAGGCTCTTCTGGGTTAACCCTTCCTCCGTACGGCGCGTTTGACTTCCAGGAGCGATGAGGGCGGTGCGGGACGGATGAATCGCAGTAAACCCATTCGTGTGGATTTACGGGGTATTCTGGGAATTGAAGTCCAAGAACATCTGGAGTGCCAAGGTTTACCATCATGGCTCTAGACAGGGGCAGTGATTCTCTTCCCTTAATGTTGTTGGACTACAACGCCTGTCATCCATTTATTTAACAACTATACCCTGTGCCTCTTCTCTCTCGGGAGATGTCAGGTAAAGTTTCTCACAAGACAAAAACCAACAAAATTAAGAAAGGGGAGGATAGACAGGTGAAATTCAGAAAATTAAAATATCGTGCAAATGTTCATTCAATTCAGTAATGTAATTTAAAAGGTGAAACAAATATATGAGATACTTATGACATGCACAGCGAGATAGTTCAAGCTTTTGTTGTTGTTCATTCGCACAGTCGATTCCGACCCTTTGCGACCCCATGGACCATTTTCCTCCAGGCACCTCTATCCTCCACCATTCTCCTCAACCCGCCAAGCTTGGTGCCCATTGTGTCCACAATACCATCTATCCATCTCATCTTTGGACGCCCCCTTCTTCTCTTGCCCTCCACCTTTCCCAGCATCAAGGCCTTCTCAAGTGAGTCCTCCCTTCTCATTTGATGTCCAAAGTACTTTAGCTTCATCTTTACTATTTGTCCCTCCAATGAACAGTCAGGGTTGATTTCTTCCAGTATTGACCTATTTGTTCTCTTTGCTGTCCAAGGGACTCTCAGGACTCTCCTCCAACACCACATTTCAAAGGCATCTATTCTTCTGCGCTCAGCCTTCCTAATGGTCCAGCTCTCGCATCCATACATTACCACTGGGAATACCATTGCTTTGACTATTGTAATTTTTGTTTCCAATGTGATGTCTCTTTGTTGTTCAGTCGCACAGTCGATTCCGACCCTTTGCGACCCTATGGACCATTGTTCTCCAGGCGCCTCTGTCCTCTACCATCCCCCTCAACCCTCCCAGCTCTGTGCCCATTGTGTCTATAATACCATCTAGCCATCTCATCCTTGGCCTCCCCCTTCTTCTTTTGCCCTCCACCTTTCCCAACATCAATGCCTTCTCAAGTGAATCCTCCCTTCTCATTTGATGTCCAAAGTATTTTAGCTTCATCTTTACTATTTGACCTTCCAATGAGCAGTCAGGGTTAATTTCTTCTAAGATTGACCTATTTGTTCTCCTCGCTGTCCAGGGGACTCTCAAAACCCTCCTCCAACACCACATTTCAAAGGCATCTATTCTTCTGCGTTCAGCCTTCCTAATTGTCCAGCTCTCACATCCATACATTACTACTGGGAAAACCATTGCTTTGACTATTCTAATTTTTGTTTGCAATGTAATGTCTCTGCTTTTCACTATGTTCCCCATGTTTCTCATCGCTTGTCTCCCAAGAATCAGTCGCCTTTTTATTTCATGGCTGCAATCCCCATCTGCAGTGATCTTTGATCCTAAGAAAGTAAAATCTGTCACTGCTTCTACTTCTTCCCCGTCTATTTTCCAGGAACTGATGGGGCCTGTTGCCATTATCTTGGTTTTCTTGATATTGAGTCTCAAGCCAGCTTTTGCACTCTCCTCCTTCAGCCCAATCAAGAGATTCTTTAGGTCTTCCTCACTTTCTGCCATTAGGGTGGTATCGTCTGCATATCTCAGATTATTGATGTTTCTCCCAGCAATTTTAATCCCATATTGTGATTCCTCCATCCCTGCACTGCGCATTATGTGCTCTGTGTATAGGTTGAATAAGCATGGTGACAAAATGCAGCCTTGTCTTACTCCTTTTCCTATACCAAACCACTCTGTTATTCCATGTTCTGTCCTAACTGTTGCTTCTTGGTTCATGTACAGATTTCTCAGGAGGCATATGAGGTGCTCTGGTATTCCCATCTCTTTAATTACTTGCCACATCTTGTTGTGGTCCACACAGTCAAATGCCTTAGTGTAGTCAATAAAACAAAAGTAAACTTGTTTCTGGTATTCCTTTGTTTTCTCCATGATCCAGCGTATGTTGGCGATGTGGTCTCTAGTCCCCCTGCCTCTTCTGAAACCAGCCTGCACCTCTGGTAATTCTCTCTCCACATGCTGCTGAAGTCTGTCCTGTATTATCTTGAGCATCACCTTGCTGGCATGTGGGATGAGCGCGATTGTTCGATAATTTGAACATTCTTTGGCATTGCCCTTTTTTGGGATTGGGACGTATACTGATCTTTTCCAATCCTGTGGCCACTGTTTTGTTTTCCAAATCTGCTGGCATATTGAATGCAGTAATTTGACGCCATCATCTTTTAGCGCTTTGAAAAATTCAACTGGGATACCATCATCTCCACTAGCTTTGTTGTTTGCAGTGCTCTTTAGGGCCTTTATGACTTCGCTCTCCAGGATGTCTGGCTCAAGTTCAATTTCTTCATCATTGTGAGTATCAGGAGTGTTGAGGTCCTTTTTGTAAAGTTCCTCTGTGTACTCTTTCCATCTTTTCTTAATTTCTTCTGCATCAGCTAGCTCCTTTCCGTCTTTGTCCCTTATCATGGTCATTTTTGCTTTAAATGTTCCCTTGATTTCCCCAATTTTTTTGAAAAGATCTCTGGTTCTGCCTCTTTTGTTGTTTTCCTCCATTTCTCTGCACTGTTCTTTCAGGTAGTTTTCCTTATCTCTCCTTGCTTTTCTTTGAAATTCTGTGTTCAAATGGTTGTAGTTTTTCCTTTCTCCTTTGACTTTTGTGTTCCTTCTTTCCTCTGCTATTTTAAGAGCCTCATCAGACAACCACTTTGCTTTCTTACTCTTCTTTTCTTTTGGTATGGTTTTCTTTGCTGCTTCCTGCATGATGTCCCTCATCTCCGTCCATAATTCTTCCGGTACTCTGTCTACCGAGTCTAAGCCATTAAATCTGTTCATCACCTCCACCGTGTATTCTTTAGGGATGCTGTCTAGGTGATATCTTTCTGGTCTCCGTGTTTTCCCTATTTTCTTTAGTCTAAGCCTGAATTTTGCGATCAGTAGGTTGTGATCTGAGCCACAGTCTGCTCCAGGTCTTGTTTTTGCTGACTGTATGGAGGTTCTCCATCTTTGGCTGCAGAGTATGTAGTCAATCTGGTTTCGGTGTTGGCCATCTGGTGATGTCCATGTGTAAAGTCGCCTCTTGTGTTGCTGGAAGAGAGTGTTTGCTATGACCAGTGCGTTCTCTTGACAGAACTCTATCAATCTTTGCCCTGCTTCATTTTGTGTTCCAAGACCAAATTTGCCTGTTATTCCCTCCACTTTTTGATTTCCTACTTTGGCATTCCAGTCTCCTAATATAATGTGGACATCATTTCTTGGTGTCTGTTCTATAAGATGTTGTAGGTCCTGATAGAACTGGTCCATTGTGGCTTCATCTGCACCAGTGGTTGGTGCGTATATTTGGATCACAGTGACATTGAAAGGTTTGCTTTGAAATCTGACTGACATCATTCTGTCATTTTTGAGATTGTATCCCATTACTGCTTTTCTCACTCTTTTATTGACAATTATGGCTACTCCATTTCTTCTAAGGTTTTCTTGCCCGCAGTAGTAGATATGATGGTTTCCAGAGCTGAATTCACCCATCCCTGTCCATTTGAGCTCACTGATGCCCAAGATGTCAATGCTTATTCTTTCCATCTCATTTTTTACCACTTCCAGTTTTCCTTGATTCATAGACCTCACATTCCATGTCCCTATGCAGTATTGTTCCCTGCAACACTGTATTTCTCCTCCCCCTTTCGTATCCCTCCCCCTTTTCACTATGATGTCTCTGCTTTTCACTATATTCCCCAGGTTTCTCATAGCTTGTCTCCCCATAATCAGTCGTCTTTTTATTTCATGGCTACAGTCGGCATCTGCAGTGATCTTAGATCCCAGGAAAGTAAAATCTGTCACTGCTTCTACTTCTTCCCCATCTAGTTTCCAGGGACTGATCGGGCCTGTTGCCATTATCTTGGTTTTCTTGATATTAAGTCTCAAGCCAACTTTTGCACTCTCTTCCTTCAATCCAATCAAGAGGTTCTTCAGGTCTTCCTCACTTTCTGCCATTAGGGTGGTATCGTCTGCATATCTCAAATTGTTATAATATTGATGCTTATGGCTTACAGCTTATGAAAACCCCAACCCCCCTCCCCAATCTCATGTACCCCATAATCATCACATAATCTCATGTACGCTGTACGCCAATGATCATCACAATTATAACGAATCAAGGCAGGACATACTGTATCTCGCTTTGCATGTAGAGAGTCTATCTCATATATTTGTTTCACCTTTTAAGTGACACGAATGAATATTTGCATGATATTCTAATTTTCCGAGTTTCACCTGTAAGCCTGTAAATGAATGGTGTAGGTAAACAAACAAAGAACTGCAGCATTAAAACATTCCTGAAATGATTCATATCCCGCCCCCCTTTGATGGAAAGGATGCAACACAAGGTCTAAGGAGATGGGGTGGGAGGGGGCTGAATGTCAGAAACGCCATTGGTGGTGGTGATGGGGGGGCGACACAAACTTCCCACCCTCACCCCAAATGGGACCCTTCAACAGCCCCCCTCAGCTCCCCTCCCCTTCAGAGAAGACACGATTCCCTCCAGAAGCTCTTTGGGGCCCCCACCCCACCCATCAGAAGTCTGAGGAGAAGCCTAATATCAATATAGGGGGCCCTGGGGGGGGAGGAGGAGGAGGAGGAGAGGGGTGTAATAAGAAGGTGCCCTCCACCAGGATGGGGGAGGGGCGGTGGTGATGTGGCCTGAGGGACCGGCGACCGACTTCCGGTCTCCCCTCCCTCAGCCCGTTGCCGCCTGAGGCCTACCTGAGGGAAGAAAATGACGGTCCGGAACCGTCGGGCGCGGCGCGGCTGCCGTCAATTGACCTATCAGTCCCTCCACCGGCTCCTTTCTCAATTTTTCTCCCCAGCCCTACCTCACACACACTCTCGCTCCCAAGGCGCATGCGCAGAAACCGCCTCCGCCATAGCCGGCTACGTTGCCACTTCGCAAGGGATTGTGGGCCCTATGAGCGGGGACCTCTTGTGTCTTCTGGAGGAAGGCAGGATTTGCGCCTGCGCAGACCTCACTCTCTTGCCCTGGATAGGCTGAGAGGGGCGCCTTGGACGCGTCTGAGGGACGTCGCTGCGCAAAGGCGGTGAGTTGATTGACAGGAAGGAAGGGAGGGGGGAAGGAGAGAGGAAGGAGGGCGCTCTAAATGCTGAGGAAGCCGGCGCGGCTGCTGATTGGCTGCGGCGCGCGAGGCGGGGGTGGAGAAAAGGCGCGCTTGCGGTTCACGTGTGCGACCACTGTACGTGTGAACGCATACACACGCTTTATGACTTTTTTAAGGAAAAAAAGGAAAATCCTTTACATTCTTTTATTAATTACATTAATAATTAAAATATTAAATATTAATTATTTTAATGCACTTATTTTAAAATTGTTTAAAGGTAAACCACCACCACCACTCTTGTTGTTTTTTTGCAAAATTCTATATAGAAAAGATAGGTGTGGAGCGAGCTTTAAAAAAAAAACCAAGATCATGGAAATACAGTAAAACCCCGACTTACAAATGCCCCAAGTTACATAAAATTCGACTTACATAATGATTTTGTTCCGATTTTAATTTAATTTAATTTAATAGTCATATTTATATATGCCGCCCACTCAGGCAGAACCCGACTCAGGGCGGCATAACATTTCCTATGGGTTTGCTTCAAGTTACATTTAAAAAAATATTTTTCCTATGGGTTTGCTTCGAGTTATGTAAAAATTTATTTCCCTATGTGTTTGCTTTAATTTACATAAAAATTTCTATTTTCCTATGCATTTGCTTCGAGTTGCATAAAAAATAATTTTTCTTATGGGTTTGCTTCGAGTTACATAAAAACCAATTTAAGCAAAAGCCTATGGAATGGACTTTTTGCGTAAGTAGGGGGTTTATTGTAACACAATCCGTGCCACTAAATTTGAAATTAATTGATGTGGCTCAGAGAGCTTTTCCCTGGGCAGCGAGGGATAATCAAAGACTGCTAGTGCTGATGTTTGTTTCTATCCATGAGTAACTTTTCCTGTTTTGTGTGTGTGTTTTTCCCATCTGAGAAATGAAGAGCCTTCAGCCTTGAAACATCATAGCGCAGAAACTCAAACCATGGGAGATCTCTCATCACCACCTCGAAATGAGACTTTTAAATGTAATAATACATTTTATAATGAAGTGTGCAGTTTGAGGTGGTGTGAAACCTTTAATTGGGTCACTAAAAAGTAATTAAAAAGCTATGAACAACAGCTAAGCTTTTGAGAGTGTGGCTCATGGGAAACCATGGGTTGTTCGGGGGCGGGGGGATGGGGACACCTCAATATTTGATTGTCCTGATGTGTAACCTATACTATGGCTTCCATCAGGAGAGAATATGGAGAGACAGAATGGTTTTCTACAGGTAAAGCTGTCAGATAAGAGTGCATTTTATCCTCTTATTTATATGCAGTGTATATATAGAAAGCTAGGTTAGATTGATTTAATTTAATATTCAAATTGATTGATATGAAGGAGGAATGAAAATTGGCAGAAGCAGCATTAATAATACAGGGGAACCTCAGTTAATGCAATATTCCGTTAGCGAAATGAAATCCAGAGAAAATAGTGGATCGGTTAACAGATTTATTTCACATAACAAAGCTTTTGTGGGCTGCTTTGGCACACCCTGCCACTTTCCATGGCGGCAGGAGGGTATTTGGAGCATTTCTGTTCCATTTCTGGAATCTTAGTCGCGTTTTTGGTGTGTTTCGTGTTGTGTATTGAATATATTTGCAACCACACGAATGAGTGGATGTAACAATCTCTAATAGTAACACTGTAACCTTCTGTATGAGGACGCAAGCTAGTGGCCACCGAGGGCAGTAGCGAGCGCCCAGCTCACATGGTACACATTCCTCAAATGCCTTCAGCTGCGCGGGAAAGATTCCCGCGCTCACCTCACCTGGACAAGAAAGGTGTGACTAAGGATGACGTCACTTGGACAGTAGCCAATGCCCTGTCGAAGAGCCATATTCAATTGTATAGCCACCATATAAAAGGAGCTGTTTGTCCGCCATTACCACATGTTCGTACTGTACTCCATGCAATAAAGATGTGCTAGGCTAGCCTACAGCCGTTTCCATTGTCTTGATTCCCAAACACTAAATTGGCGACGAGGATGGGATAATGGATTCCCACGCGGACAAGACACATTCACAGCAACCGGTGTTCGACGTGACCCAGCCCGAGCGATGGGACTGGTTCGAGATGCACTTCAAGAGTACGGTAGCGGTTGCCGGCATCACCGACGCGGGAAAGAAGAGAGGTCTTCTCATCACGATGCTCGGTTACCACGCAGTGCAAGCGCTGATGGATCTGGTGGCACCACGAGAAGTGGAACAGGTTTCTGTAACCGAACTGCTGGCGACCCTGAGAAACCACTTCAAGCCCAAGGTATCCTTCTTCTCCGCCAGGGCTGCGTTCGCGAGGAGGGACCAAAAGCCGGGTGAGTCTGTATCCGAGTATGCGGCGGCCCTCCATTTGGCGGCAACCCCATGCGAATGGCGGGAAATTCTTGACATGGCCCTGAGGGATAGGCTGCCCTGCGGGATGCGAGATGGGGAAACCCAAAGGAAGCTCATGACCCGAGGCCACGACCTCACCTTCAAAGAGGTACTACAAGAGGCCCTAGCTGCTGAGTCCACAAGGGCCGGGTACAAGCTTCTTAAAGCAAAGCCACCACAAGTAGAGGCAGCTGCATCTTCAGTCCAGGCGACTTGGAGGGCACCCCCTGCCCCGCACTCGCCCACATCCTCAGAGGCCTCCGCCACCCCAGGCTCAAGTGAAGATGAGGGGGTCCGGAAAGTCAAAAAGGGGCTGAGCGAGTAGAAAGGGAAAGGGGGTCGGCGCTGTGATGGCTGCGGAGTGTCCCACGAGCGGAGCAAGTGCCCATTCCGGAAGGCTGAGTGCCACAACTGCGAACGGAAGGGCCACATCGCCCGGGTCTGCAAGCAACGGCGGGACAATAGCAAGCGCCCCACAAGGAGACGGGATGGCGTCGGCAGAGTCTACGATGGCAGCGACAACCCAGAGGGGGACCACGTGTACCGAAGAGTACATGCAGAAGACGACTTGGCCGTCCACAGCGTGCCTTTAGGGCAACCACGTTTTTTTGTTGAGGTACTGTTGCAAGGGGTTCCCGTTAAGATGGAAATAGACTCGGGGTCCGTATACTCCCTCATTTCCCATAAGGACTTTTTGTGCATTCGCCCCAAGGAGCGACCCAGACTCAAAGAGATGAGGTCAAACTTAAGAGACGTGCAGGGAAATGGGATCCCAGTGTTGGGGGTCGGGTATTTGAAATACAGTATAAGGGGCTCAGGAGGAAACTCCCTCTAGTAGTTCTAAGGGAGGGGGGTGTAACCTCCTGGGAACACAATGATTTAAACCCCTGGACATTTTCATAGGAGGCATCCATGCCATCGGGGGGGATGAGGTTCAGGCAGTGTGCGACGCACACCCCGAGGTATTCAAGAAGGGGCTCGGGAAGTACAAGGGGCCCCCAGTTTCTTTCGACCTAGACCCGGAGGTCCGCCCAATTAGACTCAAGCCACGTCGGGTTCCATTCGCCCTGAAGGACAAAATTGAGGCGGAACTGGACAAACTGGTGGGTCAGGGGATTTTAGTGCCTGTGGACTCTGCAGAGTGGGAGACTCCTATTGTTACAGCGTTGAAAGCAAATGGGGAGGTGCGGATTTGTGCTGACTACAAGTGTACAATCAACAAGGCAATCCGCCCTAATGCCTATCCGGTGCCGGTAGTTAGCCATCTGCTAGCTACTTTACACGGGGGAAAGTTTTTCGCCAAATTAGATCTGGCGCAGGCGTACCAGCAGCTATCAGTAACCCCAGCTACAGCTGCTGTGCAAACCATTGTAACTCACAAAGGGGCATTCAAAGTAACGCGCCTACAGTTTGGGGTGAACTCGGCGCCGGGGATATTTCAGTCCCTTGTGGAACGTTTGTTAAAGAAGTTACCGGGCGTTTTGCCATACTTCGACAACATACTGATATCTGGGGGGAGCGAATCAGAACTGGCCCAGAGACTAGATAAGGTCCTTACAGTCTTTGAATCTGCGGGGTTGAGGCTGCGGAGGGACAAATGTGTGCTTCTGGCAAGAGAAGTTGAGTTTCTGGGGTTCCGTATAACCCCTGAGGGGGTGAAACCCATTGAGTCCAAAGTCTCAGCCATCCAAAACGCCCCTCGCCCCACTGCGAAACCGGAGCTACAATCCTTCCTGGGGCTGCTGAATTTTTACCATTCTTTCCTGCCCAGGAAAGCGTCAATTGCAGAGCCCCTGCATAGGCTGCTGAAGAAGGATGCGGTTTGGCGGTGGGGGGAAAATCAGGAGCGGGCTTTCAGGGAACTCAAGCAGCTCCTCTCCTCAGAGGCTATTCTAACCCATTTCGACCCAAAGAAGCCGGTAGTCTTGGTCTGCGACGCCTCACCACTGGGGGTGGGGGCGGTCCTTTGCCACGTGTTAGAGGGCGGGCGAGAAGCCCCAGTTGCCTTCTATTCGAGATCATTGTCCAAGGCAGAACGAAATTATGCCCAAACAGATAGGGAGGCCCTTGCTATTGTGGCGGGCACAAAGAAGTTCCACGATTTCTTGTATGGTCGTCCATTCACTATTGTAACCGACCACAAGCCACTATTAGGTATTTTCACCTCAGACAAGCCCACTCCACAGATCCTTTCCCCAAGGATGCTTCGGTGGGCTATTTTCCTCAATGCATACAAGGGTTCATTAGAGTACCATTCCGGGAAAGACATAAGCCACGCTGACGCACTCTCAAGGTCTCCTCTTCCCCAGCTGGGGGACCCAAAGTGTGAGATAGAGCAAGACAGCCAAGTCCCCCTCATAGAAGCTCTAGATGCACCCCCCATACTTCCCGTGGAAATTGCTGCAGCCACGGCAAAGGATAAAACTTTAGCCCTTGTTAGATCCTGGGTACAGAAGGGGTGGCCCACGGCTCCCCCCGCAGACGAGTTTGCTGCGTTTTTCAGGAAGAGGGTTGAGTTGTCCACAGAAAGGGGGTGCCTCCTGTGGGGGGAGAGGGTGGTGGTCCCAGAATCATTAAGAGCAAGGGTGCTACGGCTTTTACATGTCAGCCACCCAGGGATCGTGCGCTCTAAGGCGCTGGCCCGAAGCTATTTCTGATGGCCACAGCTAGATGCAGACATTGAACACATGGTGAACACCTGCGAAAGTTGCCAGAGCTCTCACCCTGAGGAGTCCCGCCTTCCACACAGAGAATGGGACACAGCTAGGTCCCGCCTCCACATAGACTTCGCAGGTCCATTCAGGGGTTCCTTTTTCCTACTGGTAGTGGATGCATACTCCAAGTGGTTAGAAGTGATTCCAATGCGCAGCACTTCATCAGCTGCAACCATAAAACAACTGCGCAGGCTAATAAGTACCTTCGGGATACCTGACGTCATTGTGAGTGACAATGCAAGTACTTTCACGTCGGCCGAGTTCCAGGCGTTCTTGGAATCCAACGCCATTTGGCACATTACCTCAGCCCCTTTTCACCCTGCAACTAACGGCCTGGTGCGCACAATGAAAGAGGAGCTGCAGCGCATGGGACCAGGGGATCTGGACCGGCAGCTCTGCCAGTTTTTGTTGGCATACCAGGTGACGCCATTGGCGTCGGGATTCTCCCCTGCTGAACTCCTCATGAAAAGGAAATTGCATTCATTGTTAACCAGGTTGGATCCCACGAGGGTGGAGGATAGGGGAAGAAACATTGAGCACAGCCCCACAAAAAACTTCCAGATAGGTGAACCTGTACATTGTAGGAACTACACAGCTACAGGGCCAGCCTGGGTGCTGGGAGTAGTCATTAATCAAACGGGACCAGTGTCATACTGTGTCGAGACCAACACGGATCTCCTCTGGAGAAGGCACGCTGACCAACTAAGGCATCGAGTGATTGGGGGGCCGGACAGAGGTTCCCAGCAGCAAACTCAATGTTAGGGTCATCCCCCACCCGCTTATACCAAGGGGAAAACGAAGGGCAACAGTCCCAAACAAGGGGGGAAGCACAAGCTCAAACCCGTATCCTTTAGATACACCAGTTTCCCCCAGCCCTTTCAAAGAGAGGAATGAGTTTGCCCCTGTTGCCCCTGAGTTAGATTTTGAGTTACCAAACCGGGGGGGGGGGGTTCGGAGTGTTCCCCCACCCGTCCAAGCAAAGAGCGGGGTTTTTCTTTAGTCCCTAGTGCCCCCGGTTTGCCCACATCCGCATCAGAAACCCATCCTCCCCCTTCCCCTACCCAAGCCAAAGCTGCAAGTCCGCAGCGAGTCACTAACGAGTCATCCTCTCTAATTGCAGGACAAGAGCCAGGAGGACACAGATGAGGGGGCACGGCTGAGTCAAGCATAACGGCCGCACGCCCAAAACGCACATGCGGAAAACCAGTTTGGTTGAGGGACTTTGTCCCATCTTAGGGGGGAGGGATGTTGTGTATTCAATATATTTGTAACCACACGAATGAGTGGATGTAACAATCTCTAATAGTAACACTGTAACCTTCCGTATGAGGACGCGAGCTAGTGGCCACCGGGGGCAGTAGCGAGCGCCCAGCTCACATGGTACACATTCCTCAAATGCCTTCAGCTGTGCAGGAAAGATTCCCGCGCTCACCTCACCTGGACAAGAAAGGCGTGACTAAGGATGACGTCACTTGGACAGTAGCCAATGCCCTGTCGAAGAGCCATATTCAATTGTATAGCCACCGCATAAAAGGAGCTGTTTGTCCGCCATTACCACATGTTCGTACTGTACTTCATGCAATAAAGATGTGCTAGGCTAGCCTACAGCCGTTTCCATTGTCTTGATTCCCAAACACTAAATTTCAGCAGCATAAAAGCAGGGTTCGGCACTTCCAGGGTGGTGGGAACAAACAGCTGACTGTCGAGTCATTACAAGAGCTGGCCATTAGAGGGCGCAAGTCGCAGTTTCCCATAGGAATGCATTAAAAACCAATTTCATCTGTTCCAAAGGTCAGAAAAAAACAAACCAAAACTTTGTTTTTTCCAGTTCAAAACTCTTTGTAAAGTGCACTTTAGAATTTTTCGCCACTTTATAAAGAGTTTTGAACAGATAAAAATGGGTTTGTTTTTTTTTTCTGGTGTCTGGAACAGATTAATTAGTTTTCAATGCATTCCTATGGAAAACTGCATTTCGGTTAAAGTAATTTTCACTGTACGAAACATCCTGTGGAACGCATTAATTACATTAACTAAGGTTCCACTGTATAAGCTATGCAGGTGACACCATTTTTATGGCAGGAAACAGCAATTCCTTGAAATGACGACAATTCTGGGATAGGTAAAAGGCAGCAGGAAGCAAAAAAGACCAAATGTGAGATGGACTGAATCCCTAAGGCAGGGGTGCCCAAACTAAGGCCCGGGGCTGGATCCAGCCCCCAACGCCAATTCATCCGGTCCACGAAGCCCTTGTCCCTTTCAGAAGCATTTTACTTCCGCTTCCGGGAGCAATGAAGGCTTTGTGGGCCAGATGAATTGGCAGCGGGGCCAGATCCGGCCCCTGGGCCATAGTGACCAGCCCCCTGAACCATGTGATTGGCCCACAGGCCAAAAAGTTTGGGCACCCTAGCCCTAAAGGAACCTTGTCTATAGATGAATATCTGCAACATGCATATCTTTGGCATCTCTGCCTCATGTGGCATCTAAACTCCATTTGGCCTATTTGGTAGTCACAGTCCCAATTTTAAATTATTTGTCTTCATCCCAAATTTTAAGCCATTTTTTTTTCAGATGGAGAATTCTGGAGAAACCAAAAGCTTGCTTTATAATTTTTTTAGGGTGCATCTACATTGTTATGAATCTCTGTCTCTGTGTCAGCTCCCATACTTCCATGGGAATAACAAACACAAGAGCAGGTGATACCTTAATTGTGTTGTCTGGGCAGTTTTGACTTCTAGCAACCCTTTCCATAATTTCCCAGGTAGAGAATACAATGAAGTGGTTTACCATTCAAACAACCAGCTAGCTTTTGTTGCCATTGTGCTATTTTTAGGACCAAATGCCTTTTTCCTATTTTTTTCCTGAACTATGCAAAATACCATTAGTGACCACCGATGGGGAACCACCTACAGCAGTGATGGCGAACCTTGGCATTCCAGGTGTTCTTGAACTTCAATTCTCAGAAGCCCTGATCAGCAGGAGTGCTGTCTTTGGCTTCTGGCAATTGAAGTCCAAGAATATCTGGAGTGCCAAGGTTTGCCCTCACTGACCTTTAGGATAATATGAACTCAAATCAACCAAGTGGAACTGCAAACTGAACAAACCATCTCCTTACGTCCAGCAGGTAACAATATCTAGGTAAAGGTAAAGGAAAAGGTTTCCCTTGCTCGAAAGCCAGTCGTATCCGACTCTAGGGTTCAGTGCTCATCTCTGTTTCAAAGTCGAAGAGCCAGCACTGTCTGCTTCTTCAGACGTTTCCATGGTCATGTGGCAGGCATGACTATACACCAGAGCGCATGGAACGCTGTTAGCTTCCCACCGAAGTGGTCCCTATTTATCTGCTTGCAATGTCTTGCTTTCGAACTGCTAGGTTGGCAGGAGCTGGGACAAAGACGGGAGCTCATTCTGTCCTGCAGTACTCAGGAATCGAACTGCTGACCTTCCGCCTCCCAGTCAGCGTCGTAGCCACTTGAGCCACTGCTTTAAATGGCCTCTTCTGTCTGCTGGGTTGACCAAATTTTACCCCAGCTGTCTGATGGAGTCTGCCACATTTCTGTGTTGCCTTCCCCCAGCCAAACAGGCACTCTTGAACGACGACGTCTAAGAGGTGACCTGATTGAAATTTATAAAATCATGCACGGTGTGGACAAAGTAGATAAGGAAAAACTGTTTTCCCTATCGCATAACACTAGAACTAGGGGACACTCGATGAAACTTTTGGGTACTAGTTCTCAAACAAATAAGAGAAAGTACTTTTTCACCCAGAGGATTACTGGTCTATGGAACTCCCTGCCAGAAGAAGTGGTGACAGCTGTCAGTCTTGACAGCTTTAAGAAAGGATTAGACAAGTTCATGGAGGACAAGAGTATCAATGGCTATAATTATGGATACCTAAGGACAACCTCCGGGTTGGAGAGATAGGCAGGATATCTCTCAATGCCATTTCCAGGGAATCCTAAGCAGGTGAAGGCATCTGCTTGGGAATACCCTGAAGGAAATGGTGAGCCACTGTGTGAGACAGAATGCTGGACTGGATGGGCTGTAGCCTGTTCCAGCAAGGCTGTTCTTATGTTCTTATGTTCTTATGTTCTTATGTACTTTGTGTTTCAAAATCAGGCAGTGTGGTGGTGGAGGGGATGGGGAGGCACATGCAGATTGTTTGGCAGTACAGTACTTTCTTCAAAGAGCCATGTACAAACTTCCAGCCAAATTCTATGGGGTGAAGCTTGAAGCCACACACCACCACCCTTAAGGTCAAATGTAGCAAGCAGTTGAAACCACCTGAAGCATCCTAGTTGGCAGACTTTTCCAATTAATTTTTGGAACTCTCATGTATATAAATTTTTCTGAACTGTCCATAAAAATCTTACAAGGACGAATTGCTATCAAAACTAGCTGTTTTTTTTAACTTTAGTAGTCTAATAAAGGTGTCATCTGGGCTTATATTTGTGTTGTTTTAAGGACCACACATCCTTTAAATGGAAATATTATTCATCATTAGGACATCAATCATTGATTTGTAATCTGTTAATCAAAACTGAGATAAAGCCCTGTGGAGTTCAAAATAGGCATTATTTCCAGTTTGTTGTGTAGAAGTTGCCATCTGTTAGCCTTTATGACATAAAGGGGTCTGTGGAAAGAAAGTAATTTGAACATCTATTCCCCCCTGCCACTTTTTTGTAATCAATATTGAATGGCCCAAAGCCAATTGGTTAGTTACACTGGGATAAATTGGAAAGGCAAATAATTTTTGTTAGCTAACAGGGTGCAACCAAACGTACTGGCATATTTAACCTTAGACTTTATCCTCATTAATTAAGCCAATTGAGAAGCATTTCATTGTTTCAGAAATGTTGGCAGGGAAACATGTACAAATATTGAGGATCCGCCATATTATAGTATCATGGAGAAAGGACAAGGAGAAGAGAGACCCATATTCAAAACTCACTCAATTTCTCTGAATAGACTGAGGGATGGCGCCCCTAAATGCAAGACCAACATGCTTAAGTGGGGGCCGCTGGCAGACAACAACATGTGCTATGAATGTGGAGAGATGCAGAATCTGGCTCATTTACTGGTCTGTCAGTTACTGTCAGAAACATGCACCAATGATGACTTAAATTTAGCCAACAGCAAAGCCAGGAAAGTGGCTCATTTGCTAACTCTAAGCCTAATGATTCTTCCAAATGCAATGCTTCTTGCTCTTTAGGAACTGGATGGCTTACTGCTCTTATCCAAATGATATTCCTCTTGCTTCGCTTTGTATAGTTTTTCTTCATGACTTTTTGCAGATTTTCATTTCTCAAAAATGTTTTTTTTTTTGTGGTACGTACAAGCAAAAAATCCTGGACCCCTAGCAGGATTCTAGATTTGGGGCGGCAAAAAAAAATTCAGGAGGGGCAAAAAAAATAATCAGGAGGGGCAACAATGTCACACTCATATATATAACATTGGCACCACTGGGTAGTTTATGGGGAGGGGGGGTTGTTAGCTCTCCAGGGCTCATAACATTCAGATGTGTTTTTAGAGTAACTTAAGAGTGACTGGCTTAGGTGCTTTTGAGAAACATGAAATAAAAGAATTAATTAAATAAAAGCTTTTTAAAAATTAAGTAACATATCCATTACATGTGGTCTCACAGACATTCTGCTTCTTCCCCAGTTCCAATTTATACCATCAATACATAAAGAATTTTTTTAGAGAACCTGAAAACTCATCTTGTTTATTTTTGAACCACAATCGGGCGTACCCTGGTAATGGCCACCTTGTGTTGCCGGCTAATCTTTCCCACTAGGTAAGGCGAAGCAAAGTTTTCCCTTGCTCGAAAGCCAGTCGTATCCAACTCTAGGGTTCAGTGCTCATCTCTGTTTCAAAGCCGAAGAGGCAGCGGTCTGCTTCTGCAGATGTTTCCGTGGTCATGTGGCAGGCATGACTAGACACCAGAGTGCATGGAGTGTAAGGGACTACAAAATGAACTCATCCAAAAAAGTGGCTTCATTTTGGCAGTTTCATGCCTGGCCTAGACACGGAAGATGTGGTCTGATGAAGATATTGCTCAACCTAAGAATTTTGTCTTGATTCATTGATTACATGGATAGTTTTGGAAATAGGAAAATCAGGAGCCTGCGGTAGGCTCTACTACCAGATCATATATGGCAGTGGGTCAGGATACCTTAGAGACCGCATTGTCCCAAGAGTGTCTGCCCGTCCAACCAGAGCAGACCGGAGGGGCTCTCTAATAGTGCCATCAACTAGGGGTGCACATCTGTCCAAAACCCAAAGGAGGGCCTTCTCCGTGTCCGCACCAGCTCTTTGGAACCTCCTGCCAATAGATCTAAGACTTCAAAGAGAATTGCTGCCCTTCAGGAAAGGATTGAAGACCTGGCTGGCAGGGCAGGTGTGGGGGGCCCCGAATGGGAACACGGTCCCCGCCTGCTGGCTTATGTAAAGAATTAAGAACCCTTTCTTTTCTTTTTTTAGTGGGTGGGATGGGTGGGTGGGTGGGATATGGTTTTTTCAAGTGGGTGGGATATGGGTCTTTTAAAGTGTTTTTTATGTGTTTTTAGAACTTGTTGTAATGCCGCCCTGAGTCTGGTTCTGCCTGAGTGGACGTCATATATAAATATGACTATTAAATTAAATTAAAAATTTAATATTTCACGGCTCTGCAGTCCTATTTTCAACAACAGGATACAACAACAACTTTCCATGCTCTTATCTGTGCTCAACATTTAGGCGCTTTTTTAAAGAACCAATTTGAATAAAACAGATTATCTGAAATCATTTTCAAATGAAATTGGTATTTCATCAACCATTTAGAGCAGACACATGCCCAGACAACAATACCTTTGTTGCCTAGATGTTACATCAGGGGTGCCCAAACTACAGTCCGGGCCCCAGATCCATACGGGCGTGTTTTACTTCCGCTTCCAGGAGCGATGAGGGCTTCGCAGGCTGGATGAATTGGTGCCGGGGGCTGGATCCGGCCCCCAAGCCATAGTGACCGGCTCCTTGAACCATGTGATCAGCCTGCAGCCTGAAAAGTTTGGGCACTCCACGAGGAAGACCACGAGGAAGGTGGAGAGGTAACATCAGAGATATTATAAGAACACCAAATAACCGCAGTGGAGGCCACTAGAAATGCCGGGGAGGAGAGGAGGAGGAGAAGTCTTTTTTTGTTGTTTTGTTTTGTTTACTCTCTGATATGCTTCCACGGCTACGACTTCAAAATTTTCAACTATGTTTTTTAATTTTTATTAATTAAAACAACATCTCAACATGACAAAACAGAAATTAAAAGGAAAAAAGAAAAAAGAATACAATTCATAATACCAATACAAATATCAAAGGTATAAATGAAAACATTCAAGGCATACATTCATATAAATCCAGTTGGAGTACAAACTTAGAAGTATAGCAAAAACCCTCTTATTCATTAACAAATTATGTGTAATCTAGTTCAAATTTTACTCTCAACTCTTCCATTACTATTTTCCATTTTATAAATCTTATTACTACAATATTGCTTATTAACTCATATTGGTTATTACTTCTGTATCTTGCTATACCACTACTATATTGGAACATGAATCAAGTAACTAAATTGTATTAAACAATTTTACAATAAACACCCAGTGTATTTACATTGTCAAGGAGTTTGCAGGATGTCACATTTTATTTTTTTTCACCATTTCCAAAAACCTATTTGATCTGGTACTCAACTGTTCCCCTCATCTCCTTTCAAAGAGAAATCCACAAATGGTTGCCAAATTTCCCAGAATCTATTTTCTTTAACTTTACCCTTATATTTATTTATTTCCCATATTAATTTATCATGCAATGCAAGATCCCACATCTCTTTATATCATTCTTCTATTTTTAAAATTCCTTCTGATTTCCAATTTCTTGCAATACACTGTCTTCTCGATGTCAACATAAAATTTTCAACTATTAAGTGGAACAGTTCATCTGAGTAGCCTCAAGAGTGCAGTGCTGGGCAGCCATTCTAATCCTTCTCTCTGAGCATCGCTTTCCTCTCTCCGTCTGCCAGGGATGTTCACATGTGGTCTGGACTACAGAAACAGCATCCAAGGTCAGAATTAGTTTGAGGCGATTAGCAAGTATCAACACTGCTAAGTCCTCAAGCAGTATTTGTTTTTTAAGAAATTGTCTGGAAAACAAGCATGCAGGCATAAAATATAGGTAAAGGTTTCCCTTGCTCGAAAGCCAGTCGTATCCGACTCTAGGGTGCAGTGCTCATCTCTGTTTCTAAGCCGAAGAGCCAGCGCTGTCTGCTTCTGCAGACGTTTCCGTGGTCATGTGGCAGGCATGACTAGACACCGGAGCGCACGGAACGCTGTTACCTTCCCACCGAAGTGGTCCCTATTTATCTACTTGCAATTTCTTGCTTTCGAACTGCTAGGTTGGCAGGAGCATAAAATATAGCTGACAAGTAATGCAAAAGATAAATACAATGGTACCTTGGATAAAGTCCGATTTGGATAAAGTTGCGGTTTTCATGCACACGTGATGCATTGTATAAAGTACAAAACTGCTAAAAAATGGACGTTATCTGAGGTATTTGGTATAGGAACTTCAGATAAAGTCCATTTTTGGACGTTATCCAATGCATCACCCATTTGATTCGGATAAAGTCCAAAATCAGATAAAGTACAAACTTGTGGAACGGAGTTTGGACTTTATCCGAGGTTCTACTGTACAAGATTTTATTTTCAAAGCAAAAAAAAGTTATTTTTTAACCCTTCAAATATTCATTCTCCGTCCATAACATCCAATCCTTCAGACGAATTTATTTCATAAATTTGGTTTGTTAATTCCAAACTTTATTTCCACACACAGTACAGTACCTGTAAGTAAAACTCGAGTCTTCTGTTATCTAAGCCACTCTTTCAACATTACAGATCTAGGCAAAACTTGTTGTTGCAAATAAAGATAAACCCAGTAATGCTGTATTTTTTTTCATACTGCCCACTTAAATAAATATTGGTGTGGATTCCCCCCCCCCCCCCCCCCCCAAGATTAAACATCTTTGGGCATTTCCAGGTTGCTCCTTGTGGGATCGTTTAGGAGCATAAATTCTGAGGTACCTTTTGAATGAGAAGGTGCTAAACAATATTTATCCCACTATCCCCGTCCAAACATCCCAAGCAACCTTTGCCCATATAGTGAAGTAGCTGATGAGCCATTTAACCATGCAGGGAAATAAAACACTCACGCTGCTCCTCTGCTAAATCATCACACTTTCTCAGCCTTTCTGCAGAAATGAAATGAAATGAAATTTCTAATTTATATACCGCTTACTCACCCAATGAGCAACTCAAAGTGGTTCACAAAACAACAATACAGCATATAAGAGCAGCATAATCAATACAAAAAAAAACGAACAAAATTTGATGCAAAATAGCACCAAGCATAGTTATACAATAGTAATTATAACAGTTACAGCAATTAAACATATCAGATATCATAAAAAAGAATTACATCAAACGAATAGGCAAAACACCATCATCAATCCTCATAAACACTATAACAGTAAAGCGCCCCGGTTTTTGCATCCCCGATTGTGTGGGGGCAGAGGCCCGGGGGTGTGGTGGTTCATCCGCAGCTGGGGCTAGAGCCGGCAAAGTTCCTCGCCGCCGCACCATCCCTCCCGGCTTTTGAGGCCCCGATAGCGTGGGGGCGGAGGCCCGAGGGTGTGGTGGCTCACCCACAGCTGGGGCTAGAGCCGGCAAAGTTCCTCGCCGCCGCACCATCCCTCCCAGCTTTTGAGGCCCCGATAGCGTGGGGGCGGAGGCCCGAGGGTGTGGTGGCTCACCCACAGCTGGGGCTAGAGCCGGCAAAGTTCCTCGCCACCGCACCATCCCTTCCGGCTTTTGAGGCCCTGATAGCGTGGGGGCGGAGGCCCGAGGGTGTGGTGGCTCACCTACAGCTGGGGCTAGAGCCGGCAAAGTTCCTCGCCGCCGCACCATCCCTCCCGGCTTTTGAGGCCCCGATGGCGTGGGGGCGGAGGCCCGGGGGTGTGGTGGTTCATCCGCAGCTGGGGCTAGAGCTGGCAAAGTTCCTCGCCACCGCACCATCCCTCCCGGCTTTTGAGGCCCCGATAGCGTGGGGGCGGAGGCCCGAGGGTGTGGTGGCTCACCCACAGCTGGGGCTAGAGCCGGCAAAGTTCCTCGCCGCCGCACCATCCCTCCCGGCTTTTGAGGCCCCGATAGCGTGGGGGCGGAGGCCCGAGATGAAGTGTTTATTTCCAACATTATGAATGCTGAAGAGACTCATGAACCACTTCAGCATACTGGTTCTTATAGAGCTCTTCTGTCAGGATCCCATCCCAGGTGGAGCTCATGAGACCATAGCAGCTACAAAAGGCGGTGGGTCTCATCTTGCAACTACCAGAGCTGCTCTCCTAGCAAATGAGCCCTGAGGCTGCCTCAGATCCTGACACAGATACTTGAAGGTAGTGATTCAAGGAAAGAAGGCACCATTGCTGCCCCATTTACACAACAGTGGGTGAGTAGTGGTGGCTTTGCCACTTCCACTACTGTGCCATGTGAGGCAAATGCCTCACCCAGACTAGGCATGTATATGACCCTGTATCCCACTAGCCCAGCAGAAACAGCTGCCATTCCATGACTAAAGGTAAAGGTCTTCCTTACTTGAAAGCGAGTCATGTCCGACTCTCGTCTAGGGTGTGGTACTAATCTCCATTGACTGCCAAAGAGCCAGTGCTATCTGCATCTACAAACATTTCCATGGTCATGTGGAAGGCATGACCAGACATTGGAGCATGTGGAACACTACCTTTCCTTTCTACCTTTGCTAGATTGGCAAGATCTGGGACAAACTATGGGCACTCCCTCCATCTCACAGCACTCGGTTCTTAAACTAATGGCTTGTTGACCTTGCGGTCGCCAAGCTAGGCCTCTTAACCACTAAGCCACCACAGCCCCAACTTGACAAAAGCTATGGTAATTTAGTGTGCAAGATCATTCACTCCCACTGACAGAGTTCTAGGCTTAAATCCACAAGTACCCTCCAGCTAATGGAGGGTAGCACCTTTTTATCCATCTCTTTTTAGATCAAACATACTTAAGGCTGTTCTGCAAAGTTGCTCCTTAAGGATCTGAAGGACTTTTCCATTAAGTAAAGTGAAAAACATGCTTATTGTGACCAGTTTCATGAGCAATCAAAATCATTTTAAAGAAAGCATTTGAATAGTGGACATTGGGAACAAATTCCCTTTTCACATGGTACATGAGAATACAGCCTAGGTTAATTTCCCTTGAAAAGCATTGTTTGTCATACCTCATGGCTTTAGTTTTTGAGAAGGCTCAGTTGAAAAAAGTCTAAGCATTTCAATTCCAGTAAACATTGGAGAACCTACAGTTCTCTTTTAATTAGCATTCTTAATTCTTTGCTTGATCTAATTCAAAAGATCACACGTTTCATGGAGACACTCCTCTTGATTCTCACAAGTCAGGATAGTATGAAAATAACAAGCACCATTTTATTAGATAGCCAATCTCCCAGAATTGATACCTTGTTCAAAACAGGACTCTTTTCTCCTTCCCATCCAAACAATTTTAGTTGGGTCCTCCATGATATATTTTTGTTGTTGTTGTTCAGTCACACAGTCGATTCCGACCCTTTGCGACCCTATGGACCATTGTCCTCCAGGCACCCCCTGTCCACCATCCTCCTCAGCCCACCCAGCTCTGTGCCAACTGAGTCTACAATACCATCCAGCCATCTCATTTTTGGCCACCCCTTCTTCTTTTGCCCCCTACCCTTCCCAGCATCAAGGCCTTCTCAAGTGAATCCTCTCTTTTCATTTGATGTCCAAAGTACTTCAGCTTCATCTTTACTATTTGACCTTCTAAGGAGCAGTCAGGCTTGATTTCTTCTAAGATTGACCTATTTGTTCTCCTCGCTGTCCAGGGTACTCTCAAGACTCTCCTCCAACACCACATTTCAAAGGCATCTATTCTTCTGCGCTCAGCCTTCCTAATGGTCCAGCTCTCACAACCATACACCACCGGGAATACCATTGCTTTGACTATACGAATTTTTGTTTGCAATGTGATGTCTCTACATTTCACAATGTTCACCAGATTTCTCATGGCTTGCCTCCCAAGAATCAGTCGTCTTTTTATTTCATGGCTGCAATCCCCATCTGCAGTGATCTTTGATCCTAGGAAAGTAAATTCCGTCACTGCTTCTACTTCTTCCCAATCTATTTTCCAGGGACTGATAATAGCCTGTGGCCATTATCTTGGTTTTCTTGATGTTGAGTCTCAAGCCAGCTTTTGCACTCTCTTCTTTCAACCTAATCAGGAGCTTCTTTAGGTCTTCCTCACTTTCTGCCATTAGAGTGGTATCGTCTGCATATCTCAAGTTGTTGATGTTTCTCCCAGCAATGTCGATCCCATATTGTGATTCCTTCATGTCAGAAATTAAGAAATGTCCAGTTTCACTGAGCTGTTGAACAATAATTTTGTATTAGTACTCTACAAGATTTGTCATCTGTGTTGAATTACATGTTGGTCACACTTGATAGTATGGTTGAAGCTAGCAGCAGTATACTGGCTCCTCTTGTTGCATGAGCTGAAAGTTATTAAGATACTGGTTGTAAAGACAGGTTTTACTCAGCTTGGAAGTAACCTGTTTCAAATACCTTGCTCCTGTGAATGTAAATACCTTGATAAAACAGAACAGCAAAAAAAAATGTTGTGGCACCTTAAAGACTAACTCCTGCATTTAACTGTGAGCTTTTGTGGACCAAGTCTACTTGTCTGATGAAGTGGACTTGGTTCACCAAAGCTCACAGTTAAATATGGAGTTAGTCTTTAAGGTGCCACAACATTTTTGTCTTTTTTTGCTGCTCTGCTTTATTTACTCTCAGATATGCTTGTACAGACTAACATGGCTACCACTTCAAATATAAATAATGTACCTTGAAGCTCTCTTCAGCCCAAGTAGTTCCTTTAAGAATACTGTAGTTGGTAATAATAATATTCTAGCAGAGTGTAGTAATAGCTTAAATAACTTTCTTAACATAACTGAGGAAGAATAGATAGTCCAGGACTCAAGCAGATTGGTGTTGTGGGTAGGTGTCAGGCAAGGATTCAGGAGATGTAGGCTCAAAAGCCATCTCAGCTCACCTGGTGGATTACCTTTCCTTCAATAGCTCACCTACTCTTAGCTGGAATTGACTTGATGGCACATAACATAATCACTCCAGAAACTTGCAATTGGGTAAGAATAGAAAACTTTTGTTTGTTGCTCCAGGGAATCCAGTTTTGAATAAGCCAGGAGAAAGAGCTATAAACTTGGTTATAAAAACTTCTAAAGCTGGCTTCAGTGTGTGTAGGTTTACTTAATCATCATGAAGAAGAAATATGAGTCTTTCTCTCTCTTTAGGTTATTATGTCTTTTTTCTTTCATGTTCAGATCAAACTGAAAACTGCCAAAATGAAACCACCTTCTTGGCTTTTGTTATTATTTCTTTTTTCTTTCATGATCAGATCAAACTTAAAACTGCCAAAATGAAACCACCTTCTTGGCTTTGTTGTTGGCCAAAATTCATCCTCATGTGTTTCTATATTAGTAATCGGCGTAACAGCAAATGAGCCAGATTCTGTATCTCTCCTCGTTCACACAGTACGTTGTTGTCTGCCGGCAGCCCCCACTTGAGCATGTTGGTCTTGCATTTAGACACCCCGACCCTCAGCCTGTTCAGGGTCCTCAAAGTGATGTAGAGGATGTCGAATTCCTTAGCCATATCCTCCATTTAATGTTATTCCTTGTAAACTTAACATTTAAATTATACATTTAATGTTGTTGTTCAGTCGCAGTTCCAACTTCATTCATTTTGTAGTACAACTGTAACTTTTGAATTGTAAAATTGTGGAGGAGGAGGAAGATTACTTAGTTCAAGTGCTGCTAACTCATAGGTGGCATGTGTGTTGCTGGGACAACAGCTGGACAAAGCACAGAATTTCTGCTACCGGTTCTGGCGAACTGGGGCGAACCTGCCGATGCCACCACTAGTTACGACCCTGCAGGAAGGTCAGCAGTCAACAGTTCGAGACCCAAGTGCAGCGCAACGGAGTGAGCTCCCTTCGTCTGTCCCAGCTCCTGCCAACCTAGGATTTTGAAAACAAGAAATTGTAAGTACAGTAGATAAATAGGTAGCACTTTGGTAGGAAAGGTAATAGTGTCCTATGAGCTCCAGTATCTTGTCATGCCTGCTTCGTGACCATGGAAACACTTGCAGACACTGACAGGGCTGGCTCTTTGGCTGTAGACTGAGATCAGCACCACCCCCTAGAGTAGGGGTTCTCAACCTTTTCAAGCCGAGGGCCGGGCCACACTCCCTCACACAGCTTCGGGGGTTGGGCGGCCATTTTGCCCTGCCTGCCACACATGGCACTTCTGGGTGTGGCAGAGGCGGTGGAGGGGAGCACATGAAATGGTGTCGCAGGTCGCATCCGGGCCCCAGGCCATAGGTTGAGAACCCCTACCCTAGAGTAAGACATGACTGGCTTTCGAGCAAGGGAGCTCTTGATTTTTACCTTACAGTCACAAAGGATATTGATCTCTTATCAGGACTTTGGAATGATGATGCCCACTGCCATGTCCCCATTTTTTAATTCTTCTACTAAGTGTAACTGCTATCCACATTCCAAAACCTCCCACTACTGTATTTACTGCTGGCCCCATCATCTCAATAGTACAGTAAAGGCGGCTGGGGTGTAGCAAAAGCAACGGAGAAAGAAAACACTCCCAAGGCATGAAATAGGTGCAGATCGTATATGTATCTTTATTTAGTGTATGGGACCAAAGACAACAGAACAGCCGAAGGGTTGGCTTAACACAGGTTTATTGCATGATGGTCCGGTGGAGCATGAGGTAATAGCGGTGATACATCTCAATATATACAGTAGCCCTATACATTTGAATCTTGTAGCACGGTAGCTCATTGGCTGCTACCGGCGTGGCCTCGCCCGGGCACGCCTCTCTTCCTGCTGCTGAATGCAGATCTTTCTTCTGCTGCTGAATGCAGATCTTTCTCCTGCTGCTGAATGCGGGGAAGGTTTTCCCGCGGCTGTCCGTGATTGAGCAATGTGAACCATGTGAGACTGAACGCTCGCAGCTGCCCTCTATGGGCTGCCTGCTCGCGTTCCTTTACAGCTGAGATACCTTGTATTTGGAGTGGTTACATTCTTGCCTTTACAGTACAATGAACATGCAATCATACATACATAACATCCCTCCCCCCTAGGACGGGACGAAGTCCCGCAACCATTGTGGCTTGCCGCACGTGCGCTTGGGGCGTGCTTGCGCCTGACCTAGTGCTGGAGAGCCTGTGATCTCTGACTCCGCGGGTACTTGTCCTGCAACGGGAAACGGGGATTCGTTAGTGGCTCTGTGGGGGGTCCGTGCCTGCCTTGCGCCCGGGGATGGGAATGGAATGGACAGTTGGGAGGTGAACCCCTGCCTGTTGCTCTCGGACCCGGGGGACCCTCCTATTGTGAACCGCGGAACCGATGAGGTCGCCCTTGTGGTTCTGCTACCTTCTGTTCCCCGCTCGGGGGACCTTGAGACTGTGGTGGGCGGACTCGCTGTTGCCTCCTGTCTTGGGGGTGTCGGTCTCCGGGAAACTGGCGCTATGTTGCATTCTAACTCACAGGGGCTACTGGGACTGGAAGTACCAGGGGCTGAACTGAAACCCCTCTTTTCGCCAGGACGGGTGGGGGACCACTCCGCTAACTCCCCCTGGTACTGTAAATCAACGTCTAAACTTCTAGGGGCATCTGTGTTTCGGAGAAACTTCCGAGGGGTATGTGTGAGGTCGGGGCTCTTCCTTTCTGCCGCGAAGTCCCGCAAAAGATCTCTGAGGATCGATTCCCTTTCCTCCCCCCTTGGTGGGGACCCATGTCCCCCTTTCCCTCCCCCTTGGGCTAAACGGGTGGGGGAGTACCCTAACGCTGATTCGTGGCTATTTTCGTCTTCGTCCTGCTCTCCGGGCACCCTGCGCCTGAGTTGGTCCACGTGTCGCCTCCACAGGAGGCCTGTACTGGTCTCCACGCGGTATGAGACGGGGCCGGTTTGTTCTATTACGGTGCCCGGCACCCAGGCTGGCCCCGCGTTGGCGTAGTTCCTGCAATGCACCGTGGCGCCTACGCTGAAACTCTTTGCGGGTTCCACCCCTATGTTCCGCCCCGTGTCCTCTACTCTTGTGGGGTCTAGCTTGGAGATTACCGTGGCCAGCTTCCTGCACATTAACAGCTCCGCGGGGGAGTACCCTGACGCCAATGGGGTGACCCTGTACCTTAGCAGGAATTGGCACAATTTCAGGTCGAGGTCTCCGGGGCCCATGCGCCGCAGCGCGTCTTTTGTGGTGCGCACGAGGCGCTCTACTTGGCCGTTGGTGGCCGGGTGAAAGGGGGCGGAGGTGACGTGCCGAATGGCGTTGCGATCCATGAATGCCCCGAACTCGGCGGACGTGAAACAGCTAGCGTTATCGCTGACGAGGGTGTCGGGTAAACCGAACGTGGAAAAGACCCTCCGTAACTGTTTAATTGTTGTGGCCGAGGAGGTGCTCGAGACTGGAATGACCTCCAACCATTTGGAGAACGCGTCCACCACAAGGAGGAAAAGTGTTCCCCTGAACGGGCCAGCAAAGTCTACATGTACCCGGGACCAGGGCCCCCTTGCTGCGTCCCACTCCCTATGTGGCAAGCGAGCCTCTTCTGGCCTGGAGCTTTGGCACGCTTCGCAAGTGCCGACCATGTGTTCGATGTCGGCGTCTAGCTGGGGCCACCAAAAGTAACTGCGGGCTAGTGCCTTAGAGCGGACGATCCCCGGGTGGCTGACGTGCAGCAGTTTAAGCACCCTTGGCCGGAGAGACGTGGGGATCACTACCCGCTGTCCCCACAAAAGGCAACCCCTCTCTAGGGACAATTCTAGTTTCTTTTTGAAAAATGTGTCGAATTCCGCTGCAGGGGAAGACGCGGGCCACCCTTTCTGTACCCAGGAGCAAACTGTAGCCAGCGTTTTGTCCTTGCCGGTCGCTTTGGCGATGTCGGCTGGTACTACTGGAGGGGAGTCTAGGACCTCTATCATTAAGACCTGGTGGTCCCTCTCTTCCTCGCCCACGTGGCAGCAATCCCGGGGAATGGGGGACCTCGACAGGGCATCCGCATGGCTAATCTCCTTCCCGGGCCGGTATACCAACGCGTGCTGATACGCGTTGAGAAAAATGGCCCACCTGAGCATCCTCGGGGATAGGATTTGGGGTGTGGGCTTATCTGCGGTGAAAATGCCTAGCAAGGGCTTATGGTCAGTCACTATGGTGAAGGGGCGGCCGTACACAAAATCATGAAATTTCTTGGTCCCCGCAATTATCGCTAGTGCTTCCCTGTCTGTCTGGGCATAGTTTCTCTCCGCTTGGGACAAGGACCTAGAGTAGAACGCTATCGGGGCCTCCCTCCCGTTCTCCAGTACGTGGCATAACACCGCCCCCACCCCCACCGGGGATGCATCGCATATCAGGACCACTGGGTGTTTGGGATTGAAATGGGTCAGTACCGCATCTGATGCCAGGAGTCGCTTCAGGTCATTGAAAGCCATCTCCTGGTCGTCGCCCCACTTCCATGCCCCGTCCTTTTTTAACAATTTGTGTAGCGGTTCCGCCACTGCTGCCTTCCGCGGAAGGAAGGAGTGGTAAAAGTTGAGCAGTCCAAGGAACGACTGCAACTCGGGCTTGGAGGTGGGGCAAGGGGCCTTCTTCATGGCGGCCACCTTGGATTGGGATGGCCTTATTCCCTCGGGAGTAACACGGAACCCTAGGAACTCAACCTCAGTTGCGAAGAAAACGCATTTGTCTTTCCGCAACCGCAACCCCGCTTTTTCGAATATTGCCAGGACCTTTCCCAACCTTATTGCTAATTCGGCCCGGCTCCCCCCTGTAATCAATACGTCATCAAAGTAGGGTAACACCCCCTCTAACCCCTTCAGGAGGCGTTCCACGAGTGACTGGAAGATCCCGGGCGCCGAATTCACGCCGAATTGGAGGCGCGATACCTGGAACGCCCCTTTGTGGGTGACTATGGTCTGTGCAGCAGCTGCGGCGGGGGTCACCGGGAGTTTCTGGTAGGCTTGGGCCAGGTCGAGTTTAGCGAAACACCTCCCCCCGTGTAACCTGGCCAACAAGTGGCTGACTACCGGCACCGGATACGCATTAGGGCGGATCGCCTTATTGATGGTGCACTTGTAATCAGCGCATATGCGGACCTCCCCGTTGGCCTTGAGCGCTGTTACAATTGGAGTTTCCCACTCCGCAGAATCAACAGGGACAAGAATCCCCTGGCCCACCAATTTGTCCAACTCCGCCTCTATTTTGTCCTTTAGTGCGAAGGGCACTCTGCGCGGTTTAAGTCTGATTGGACGTACTCCAGGGTCCAGGTCGAAAGTCACTGGGGGGCCCTTGAATTTTCCGAGCCCCTTTTTGAAAACCTCGGGGTGCGCGTCGCACACGCTCTGTATTGGATCGGTCCCGGCGGCTTGTGCTCCCACGGCGTGCACCCCCCCAATGAACAACCCCAGGGGCTGGAACCATTGAGTCCCGAGGAGGCTGCATTTACCTCCCTTGAGGACGACTAGGGGAAGCGTTGCGGTGTGCTTTTTAAACTGGACCTGGAACTTCCCAACCCCCAACACTGGGATGCGGTTCCCTTGCACGTCCTTCAGTGTGGCCCTCAACGCTTTGAGCTTGGGCCGCACGCGGGGGGCGATTTTCATGAACTCTCCCTGGGAAATGATAGAGTATGAGGAACCCGAGTCCACCTCCATCCTAACAGGGGCCCCTTGTATTACTACCTCAACGAAGTAACGGGGGTGCTCCGTGGAAACGCTGCAAACCGGAGCGTCGTCCTCGCTGTCGTCGGAGATGCGCCCTACTCCGTCCCGCGTCCTCGTGGTCCGGGTGCCGTCCTTTGGCCTCGTGGTGCGGTCCTGCCTCGCCGAGCGGTCTGGGGAACTCCTCTTGGCCTCGCGCCGTTTCCGGCAGACCTTGGCGATGTGCCCGCGCCGGCCGCAGTTGTGGCACTCGGCCTTGCGGAATGGGCATTTGGCGCGGGCGTGGGCGGCGCCGCAGCCGTCGCAGCGCCGGCCCTCTCTGTGGACCCTCCGGACGTCCTCGTCGTCGCCGCTCTCCGTGGACGAGTTCGAAACTCGCCGGGCCGCGCGCACCGAGCTCTCTGCCTTGGCGGGTTTCGGGCACCAGTCCTGAAGCTCTTGCACCCCGGCAGTCGTGGCCTCCGCGGCCTGTGCCGTGTCGAGGACTTGTTGCCACGTGGGAGGCGGCTCCTTTTTCATCAGCGCGCGCTGAGTCTCGGTATCCCTCAGACCGCAGAGCAGGCAGTCCCGGAGGGTGACTTCTGGGGTCTCCCACTTGCATGGGCCGGCGGCCAGCCGCAGGGCCGCGGCGAACTCAGCGACCGATTCGCCGGGCGCCTGGACTAGCCTCCAGAACGCGCTCCGAGCGGGGAACATCGCTATCACGGGCCGGAGGTGGGTGCGCAGCGCCGCCAGGAGCTCTGTGGCCTTGAAGTCGCTCACCCTCCTCGGTGCGATCAGGTCCACCAAGGTCCTCTTGGACTCGTGTCCGAGCATGCGGACGAAGATGGCCCTCTTCTTGGCCTCATCTGAGACTTCGAGCTCCACTAGCGCTCCATTGAAGTCTATCTCAAACAGCTCCAAGTCCCCCGGCTTCCTGATCTCGTAGCCGGCGCATGTCTTGGTCCCGTGGGCAGCCATAATCCCACCTTCGTCGCCAATTTAGTGTATGGGACCAAAGACAACAGAACAGCCGAAGGGTTGGCTTAACACAGGTTTATTGCATGATGGTCCGGTGGAGCATGAGGTAATAGCGGTGATACATCTCAATATATACAGTAGCCCTATACATTTGAATCTTGTAGCACGGTAGCTCATTGGCTGCTACCGGCGTGGCCTCGCCCGGGCACGCCTCTCTTCCTGCTGCTGAATGCAGATCTTTCTTCTGCTGCTGAATGCAGATCTTTCTCCTGCTGCTGAATGCGGGGAAGGTTTTCCCGCGGCTGTCCGTGATTGAGCAATGTGAACCATGTGAGACTGAACGCTCGCAGCTGCCCTCTATGGGCTGCCTGCTCGCGTTCCTTTACAGCTGAGATACCTTGTATTTGGAGTGGTTACATTCTTGCCTTTACAGTACAATGAACATGCAATCATACATACATAACACTTTAGTTCAAGAAAGCATTCGTATACTGGTCAAATGATGAGATATCACGAAGAGTGTGATGCAGTATATCAACTTTATAAACTTATATCTAATATTTTACTAGATCAGGTTATGAACACCTGTGCAGCCAAGTTATTCTGCATACGTAAGACCGTAATTGTACCAAAATTCGATGACCCTCGTATATACAAGCGTCCTACCGAGAACCTCTACAAATACAGACTAGAAAGTTATACAAAAACCCAAAGCAATTCCACAGTTCATATCACAAAGTTTGCTATGTTCTACTGAGCCAAACAAGTCCTTGTATACGGTCGATAGCTTAAAGTCACTGGGTGGAATGTGTGGGTTAACTATTGGGAACCAAAGTTCAGCTATATCAATGACAGGTTCTCGTGCGTCGGGCCACGTCAAGAAGTTGTAGACAGATTTCCGATGCCCTTCCGGTAACGGGACATTTCGAATAGCTTTCTTAAGAGTCTAAAGTAGAATTAATCGTGCGTATATAGCACCTCAGTGGGGATATCCTTTCAATGTGTGCACGCATTGAAAGGATTGAGAAAGCTATTCGAAATGTCCCGTTACCGGAAGGGCATTGGAAATCTGTCTACAACTTCGCCCCTAAATATGCAATATAAAGTGGTATTATAAATCTCCTATTGTTTGGTTCATATTTTTCTTCACCTTTTCGCTTTTGTTTCTTGATCGATGGCGCTTTTTTCTATTCTGATGGGCAAAGGATTTCATTTCTCGCTTTCTTGCCCTCTTTTATATTCTTTTCAATTGATATATGGTCACCTCTCTGTACTTTATCTATCTATCTATTCCTAGATCTTCATTTTTCATAGCCTGCTGGGCCCACAACCATAGCAGTAATGCTCTGCTCATTTAGCCTGATGTTTTAATAGACGAATAAAAAGGTATCACCTTCCTTCTCATTTTTATTATCTCTGGAAAGGATATTTATTCAGGAGATGCAAAAGGATTTACAGTGGAGATGTTCTGCTCAGATCCTTGGTAATGCCATAAATTTTATGAAAGGAGAGATTCTTTTATCAGTCATGAACATAACTAAACTTTTTATAGTTCAGCTCTGGAAGCTGCGGTGTGACCTAAATATTGAATTTCATTTCATCAGGCTAAGTGAGGTCTTAGGGTGTTATTCTGCCATCCACAACTGTGGGATGATTTAGTTCCTGGGAAGTAATTTTGTCTTGCAAAGTGTACATAAAAGTAGACTTTTAAGGTAGGCCATTGTTTAACTCTGTCACCTGAAATGTTGGCTGCTTGTCTAGTATTCTCTTATAAAAACACCAAAAGTAGTGAAGTAAGGAAATGTTCCAATCAATCAACCTATCTACCTACCAAAAGGCTGAGAAGCAATCATGGCAGGACCATACCCATCAAACGCGGCTCCTGAATATATGGGAACTGCTCCGGCCCAGGTGCGCATGTGCCACAACAACTCATCTGCGCATGCGCAGAACCCCTCTGTGCACGTGCAGAACCCCTTTGTGCATGCACAGAGCCCATTTGCGATGGGTGCGCATGCACAATAACCCCTTTTCCCGCTGTTCAAATACGGGATGGCGGCGGGAAAGGGGAGGAACGAGTGGAGAAATACAGGAAATCCCGGCCAATCCGGGATACTTGACAGATAAAGGCAGGACCTTCAGCCAAAGCGATCCTGGCAGGACCTTAAACTACTAGCATCACAGCATAGGCTTAGTAATAGCTATAGCACCAGTGATCTATGTACTAATTGTACTACTCCTTAACTCCGAGTAGAAATGTTCCTTTTTAAGCACCCTCATTTTAATGTTTGCCTCTTGATATATTTGAGTACCTTCATTTTAACTTCTGTTTCCTTTGCTGTTCTAAACTGGACTTGGACTGTAATAAAGATTTGATTTGATGTGATACCTACCTACCTACCTACCTATCCAAGCCACAACAAAGCTGACATTAGTATAGTGACATTGTTTAAGATTTTCAATACTGTACCTTGGTTCCATGATTGTGTAAATGAAAACTGCAGCCAAAATATCAGAAAGAGAGCGAGACTTAGAGAGGCAGCTAGGAAAGCAGCGTTTTAAAAAGCTCTCAGATATATAAATAGTTTACATGCTGGGCGCAGCTAAACTGGAAACCTTGCCAAGACTTGAATCACAGCCTTTTTTACATTTGAAATCGTAATCAGTGCTCAGCTTGGGCTTGTGGATTGAATAGGGAGTTTAGTGTTCATGCTTGATGGGATGCAATTGGCATCCCATCCTGCCACCCTGCTTCTTTTCTTCTATCTTCTGGCCCCACCTCTGACCACCCATTTATGGTTCTATGTCTTGCTGGTTTTGTGTGTTAAATTAGAGAAAATAATCAAACCACAAAAGAGATCCTCCATAGCAATCTTATTAATATCTGCCCAAGAATGCTAGAAAATGTCACACTAAGGCAGTGGTTCCCAATGTGGGGCCCACGGCCCACATGACAACTTCAATTCTCAGAAGCCTAAGTCAGTCCATTGGCTGATCAGTGCTTTGGAGAATTGACTTAGGTTTCTGGGAATTGAAGTCCAAAAACCAAAGGTTAGAAAATACTACACTAAGGGAAAACATTCAGGGATTTGATATGTGCACACTTACTTACAACCCATAACTTGGGATTCCATCCCTATCTATCCCTATTTGCTCTGTCATTAACCAAGAGATAAAGTGAAAGGCTGCTCTAGTGCTAACAATGCCTTCCTTCTTATAGCAGAGACAAAACAGGGCATTAAATGTGCTCTCTCTCTGGTAGAGTGCCTTGGATCTCTCTCTCTCCCTGTTAATGACAGCACATAAATACAGAAGGGTAGCCATGGTAGTTAGGATCGATGGCTTCTCTGCCAAAACAGACAGTTGTTACGAAGTTCCTTGGTAAAACTCCATGCAAGGATAGCTCATGATGGGGTTAGGGCACTCATAGAAGGGAATAGTTCCACCTCAGACTGGGGTAGGGCCGAGTTTCTCAACCTTGGACCCCCAGGTGGTTCTTGGCATCAGTTACCAGAAGCCCAAGTCAGCACACCTGCTGATCAGGAATTGAAGTCCAGGAACATTGGGGCCCAAGGTTGAGAAATCCTAGTGTAGGGCATTCTTCTACTTCAAAACAGTGGTGCTGGATGAAAGAAGAGGTAAGTGGATGAAGTCCTGTCTTCCTCCACGATAGGGGCTCCTCAGGTACAAACTGTCTTAATTAAGCAGGGCCTTCATCTAACTTTATATTTTGTATCTTTGTTAGCCACCCAGAGTCTCTCTGCATTGATAATGATGATGATGATGATGATCCTGCAGAAAACATTTGTGAAGTGTCTCTATCGTATGTTCTAGGCCAGTGATGGCGAACCTTTTAGAGACCAAGTGCCCAAATTCAACAGGCTGCCATCTCTACCACAGAGGGGTGGGGTGAACTCTGTGCTGGTGCGATGGCATGTGTACCCACAGAGAGGGCTCTGAGTACCTTGAACTGCATTTTACTCCTTGCACACCATTCTTGCTTAATTGTTGCTTGATCATGACTGTTTTGGACCTCGGACTGCTGCTCTGACTCTTGTTGTTGTTCAGTCGCACAGTCGGTTCCGACCCTTTGCGACCCCATGGACCATTGCTCTCCAGGCGCCTCTGTCCTCCACCATCCCCCTCAGCCCTCCCAGCTCTGTGCCCATTGTGTCCACAATGCCATCTAGCCATCTCATCCTTGGCCTCCCCCTTCTTCTTTTGCCTTCCACCTTTCCCAACATCAGTGCCTTCTCAAGTGAATCCTCCCTTCTCATTTGATGTCCAAAGTATTTTAGCTTCATCTTTACTATTTGACCTTCCAGTGAGCAATCCGGGTTAATTTCTTCTAGGATTGACCTATTTGTTCTCCTCGCTGTCCATGGCACTCTCAAAACCCTCCTCCAACACCACATTTCAAAGGCATCTATTCTTCTGCGTTCAGCCTTCCTAATTGTCCAGCTCTCACATCCATACATTACTACTGGGAAAACCATTGCTTTGACTATTCTAATTTTTGTTTTCAGTGTGATGTCTCTGCTTTTCACTATGTTCCCCAGGTTTCTCATTGCTTGTCTCCCAAGAATCAGTCTCCTTTTTATTTCATGGCTGCAATCCCCATCTGCAGTGATCTTGGATCCTAAGAAAGTAAAATCTGTCACTGCTTCTACTTCTTCCCCATCTATCTTCCAGGAGCTGATTGGGCCTGTTGCCATTATCTTGGTTTTCTTGATATTTAGTCTCAAACCAGCTTTTGCACTCTCCTCCTTCAGCCCAATCAAGAGATTCTTTAGGTCTTCCTCACTTTCTGCCATTAGGGTGGTATCGTCTGCATATCTCAGATTGTTGATGTTTCTCCCAGCGATTTTAATCCCATATTGTGATTCCTCCATCCCTGCACTGCGCATTATGTGCTCTGTGTATAGGTTGAATAAGCATGGTGACAAAATGCAGCCTTGTCTTACTCCTTTTCCTATTCCAAACCACTCTGTTATTCCATGTTCTGTCCTAACTGTTGCTTCTTGGTTCATGTACAGATTTCTCAGGAGGCATATGAGGTGCTCTGGTATTCCCATCTCTTTAATTACTTGCCACATCTTGTTGTGGTCCACACAGTCAAATGCCTTAGTGTAGTCAATAAAACAAAAGTATACTTGTTTCTGGTATTCCTTTGTTTTCTCCATGATCCAGCGTATGTTGGCGATGTGGTCTCTAGTCCCCCTGCCTCTTCTGAAACCTGCCTGCACCTCTGGTAATTCTCTTTCCACATGCTGCTGAAGTCTATCCTGTATTATCTTGAGCATCACTTTACTGGCGTGTGGGATGAGTGCGATTGTTCGATAATTTGAACATTCTTTGGCATTGCCCTTTTTTGGGATTGGGACGTATACTGATCTTTTCCAATCCTGTGGCCATTGTTTTGTTTTCCAAATCTGCTGGCATATTGAATGCAGTAATTTGACGCCATCGTCTTTTAGCGCTTTGAAAAATTCAACTGGGATACCATCATCTCCACTAGCTTTGTTGTTTGCAGTGCTCTTTAGGGCCTTTATGACTTCACTCTCCAGGATGTCTGGCTCAAGTTCTACTTCTTCATCATTGTGATTGTCAGGAGTGTTGAGGTCCTTTTTGTAGAGTTCCTCTGTGTACTCTTTCCATCTTTTCTTAATCTCTTCTGCATCAGCTAGCTCCTTTCCTTCTTTGTCCCTTATCATGGTCATTTTTGCTTTAAATGTTCCCTTAATTTCCCTGATTTTTTTGAAAAGATCTCTGGTTCTGCCTCTTTTGTTGTTTTCCTCCATTTCTCTGCACTGTTCTTTTAGGTAGTTTTCTTTATCTCTCCTTGCTTTACTTTGAAATTCTGTGTTCAAATGATTGTAGTTTTTCCTTTCTCCTTTGACTTTTGCGTTCCTTCTTTCCTCTGCTATTTTAAGAGCCTCATCAGACAACCACTTTGCTTTCTTACTCTTCTTTTCTTTTGGTATGGTTTTCTTTGCTGCTTCCTGCATGATGTCCCTCATCTCTGTCCATAATTCTTCTGGCACTCTATCTATTGAGTCTAAGCCATTGAATCTGTTCATCACCTCCACTGCGTATTCTTTAGGGATGTTGTCTAGGTGATATCTTTCTGGTCTCCGTGTTTTCCTTATTTTCTTTAGTCTAAGCCTGAATTTTGCGATCAATAGGTTGTGATCTGAGCCACAGTCTGCTCCAGGTCTTGTTTTTGCTGACTGTATGGAGGTTCTCCATCTTTGGCTGCAGAGTATGTAGTCAATCTGGTTTCGGTGTTGGCCATCTGGTGATGTCCATGTGTAAAGTCGCCTCTTGTGTTGCTGGAAGAGAGTGTTTGCTATGACCAGTGCGTTCTCTTGGCAGAACTCTATCAATCTTTGCCCTGCTTCATTCTGTACTCCCAGACCAAATTTGCCTGTTATTCCTTCCACTTTTTGATTTCCTACTTTGGCATTCCAGTCTCCTAATATAATTAGGACATCATTTCTTGGTGTCTGTTCTATGAGGTGTTGTAAGTCCTCATAGAACTGGTCCATTGTCGCTTCATCTGCGCCAGTGGTTGGTGCGTATATTTGGATCACAGTGACATTGAAAGGTTTGCCTTGAAATCTAACTGACATCATTCTGTCATTTTTGAGATTGTATCCCATTACTGCTTTTCTCACTCTTTTATTGACAATTATGGCTACTCCATTTCTTCTAAGGTTTTCTTGCCCGCAGTAGTAGATATGATGGTTTCCAGAGCTGAATTCACCCATCCCTGTCCATTTGAGCTCACTGATGCCCAAGATGTCAATGCTTATTCTTTCCATCTCATTTTTACCACTTCCAGTTTACCTTGGTTCATTGATCTCACATTCCATGTCCCTATGCAGTATTGCTCCTTGCAACATTGCATTTCCCCTCCCCCCTTCCTGTCCCTCCCCTTCCTCCACTCTGTTGTGCTAAGCATCCTGTATCACCTAGCCTGCCCTTTTGTTTTGCCTTTTGTTTTGGTCCATAGGGTTCTCTTGGCAAGATTTTTGGCGTGGTTGCCGGTGTCTACGCCATTTTTCTCTCCTCATACATTGTATCACAGTTTTTAAAAGTTTAAAACATTTAAGACAACATAATATCATGCATATTATCACACTTTAACAGTCTCTATGTCAGTTTCTATGTTTAGTCAGTATAAAGTCTCTATGTCAGTTGCTATATTAGGTCTTCTACATTTATATATCTACTACTTATCCTTTGCCTGGATCTCTGGCTCTCCTCCTCCTCATCACCCCCCATCCCCCTTGGGGATCCCCCGGCTGGGGTGGTTGACCGGCGGCGGCGGCGGCGCAGGCCCCTTTGCCGCTCGCCCCGGCTCTCCTCCTCCTCTTCTTCACCCCCGGCTGGGGTGGTTGACCGGCGGCGGCGGCGGCGGCAGGCCCCTTTGCCGCTCGCCCCGGCTCTCCTCCTCCTCTTCTTCACCCCCGGCTGGGGTGGTTGGCCGGCGGCGGCGGCGGCGCAGGCCCCTTTGCCGCTCGCCCCGGCTCTCCTCCTCCTCTTCTTCACCCCCGGCTGGGGTGGTTGACCGGCGGCGGCGGCGGCGGCAGGCCCCTTTGCCACTCGCCCCGGCTCTCCTCCTCCTCTTCTTCACCCCCGGCTGGGGTGGTTGGCCGGCGGCGGCGGCGCAGGCCCCTTTGCCGCTCGCCCCGGCTCTCCTCCTCCTCTTCTTCACCCCCGGCTGGGGTGGTTGGCCGGCGGCGTATGGGAAATGTAGTATTCTTATTATTATTGCTCGTTGGAGCCCCAGTGCATTGTGGGAAATGTAGTGAAGGTGGAAAGCTTGGCGCCACTGTGTTATGGTCGAGAGGGGGGAGGTTTAGGATTCCCTGCTGCCCCAACCACGGACATAGAAGTAGGAAGATCCCAGTCCACCGTGTGGACAAAGTAGATAAGGAAAAACTGTTTTTTCCTTATCGCACAACACTAGAACTAGGGGGCACTCCAAGAAACTTTTGGGTACTAGTTCTCAAACAAATAACAGTAATACCTCATACAAAGTCCACTTCATACAACATCGGATTCGTACAACATCGCCTAATTCCTTGAAAAATGTTGCCTCATACAAAGTCACTGCAACTTTGTATGATGCATTGGGGTTTTCCCCAGGTTGCATTGTGCCTGGGCAGGATAAAAGGCAGGACGCATGCGTGCATTGCTCTTGTGGGTTTTGCGCGAGGCGAAGAGAATGTTGCAAAAATCCCTGGAATGCTTCTAAAAATTCTGACAAAAAAAATTCAAAGAAAATCAAAAATCACGCTCAAAACCACTCCTAAACTCTCTTCGCCTCGCTTTGACTCTGGGTTTTGGATAATCCTACTATTGGGTAGGGCTGTTAGTTCAACTTCTCCTTTGTCTTCTCATTCTGTTTCTAGATCACCCTTCCCTGGTTTGTCTACTGGCTTTGGCTGAAATAAATCTTTTGCAACTAGAGTAGATCCAGTGAATTAGTGAGGATTTGGTGAGTCAACTTCACAATATGCTCTATTGGTTCCATGGAGATACTCTACATGCCATCTATCGCTGGATTTCTGCCAAAGTGTAAACTTGTTTGCACTAATGTTGGATTATTGAATCCTTACTTTTGGGACCTCCTTGCCTTGAAATATGACACAAGACATAGATTAAAAGACTAGTATGCAAGTTTTAACACAATGCTTCTCTACGGTTTTCTAATTTCTTGCTTTTACTGTGTTATTATGTCTTTTCTTTGTACTGTATGTTTATAGGCTGCCTTTCTATCTGCATGTCCAGAACATACGTCTCCACCAGCTCCTTAACACATGTCTCCTGACAAAATACAACTCCAGAGGTGGATCTGAAGCCATCTGAAATAATGCTACAGTTATCCTTCCTTGTCTCTTCCACCCACCTTTTTCTCAGACACCTGCTATAGCCGTTTATGCTCAATGTGTCTTGAAACCACAAAGGGATCTCCAATAGAATGTGTTAAGAATTGCCAAATTTTAAAAAGGAAAACAGAAGGCATGCAACATATGGAAGAAATCAATAAAATAGCAATCATAGGACTCCAGTGACCTTTCCCCATCTAATCATTTTGTTGGGTTTTTTTCCCTGTGCATGCCGGGAAGACACTGATTCTTGATGTAATATACAGAGAACATTCAGAATCAGTGGTCACTTGCCACTTAACGGTGGTTAAGAAAACTTTAGGAAAGACCTTATGGGGAGACATCTATCATAGCTATGAGAGTTAAAAATGGATTGTCTGAATTTTGACAAAGTGTGTTACTTCAAGATCCAAAGGTAGAGCAATGCGGGAATGACTGTACCTTTTTCGCATAGCTTTTGAAATTTGCCAAGTGTGGTCACTGGGAGGTAAAGGTTTCCCTTGCTCGAAAGCCAGTCGTATCCGACTCTAGAGTTCAGTGCTCATTTCTGTTTCAAAGCCAAAGAGCCAGCGCGGTCTGCTTCTGCAGATGTTTCCGTGGTCATGTGGCAGGCATGACTAGACACTGGAGCGCACGGAATGCTGTTACCTCTCCACCGAAGTGGTCCCTATTTATCTACTTGCAATTTCTTGCTTTCGAACTGCTAGGTTGGCAGGCGCTGGGACAAAGACAGGAGCTCATTCCGTCCTGCAGTACTCGGGAATCGAATTGCTGACCTTCCGCCTCCCAGTCAGCGACTTAGCCACTTGAGCCACTGCAGTCCCAACATGTCTTTAATTGGGAAGTCGTATTGCTGAGGGATCTTTCTTTGACAAAGTCCCATTATGGAAGGGAAAGCAGGTTAGTCATTGGTTATATAGTATTCTAGGGGCTGCGGTGGCTTAGATGCTGTGAACTTAATGACTGAAAGGTCAGCAGTTTGAGAACTCATTACGGTATAATGGAGTGACAACCCATTGTCTGTCCCAGCTCCAGCCAACCTAGCAGTTCGAAAGCAAGAAATTGAAAGTAAATAAATAGGAACTGCTTTGGCAGGAAAGGTAACAGTGTTCCATGTGCTTCTGCATCTAGTCATGCCTACCACATGACCACAGAAATGTCTGTAGATGCAGACAGCCCCTTTGGCTGTAAATGGAGCCAGAAGACTGTAAACCGCTCCCCTCCCCCTCAAAGTCAGAAATGACTAGCTTTCAAGCAAGGGAGATCATTGCGTTTTATATATAGTACTAGCATATTTTGCCCGGCGGTGCCGGGCTGTTTTAATTTGTGTGGGATAGTAAAGGGTTTCGTTTTTTTCTTGTACAAATGGTGCTGGGCTGTTTTAAATGGTGTTAAAAGGTTTTGTGGCTTTGAGGCGCTGTGTCCGCCTGTGGCGGACGTGCGCTCCCAGTGTGAGTTTTATTTTTATTTTTTGTGCACCAGCTTCCTTACTGCCGGGCTCTTTAAATTGGTTTTTGAAGGTTTTTTTATTTATTATTATTCAAATTTTATTTTAATTTTTTTATTCTAATTTTTTTTAAATTTTAAATTTAATTTTGGTTTATGCAAATTTTATTGTAATTTATTTGATTTAAATTATTTTTTAATTTAAAATTTAATTTTGTTTTTTTAATCTTTATTTTTACGCATTTTTTATTTTTTGCTTTGGTGTTTTGGGTTTTTTGAGTGAAAAGTCATTTCTGTTTTTTTTGGGGGGGTATTTTTTGAGATTAGTGTAAATATTTTTGAATTTTTGGCTAACTTATTTGATTTGTTTGGGAATTAATCTTTTATTTTTGAATGTTTTTTCTCTTGTGGCCTCTGGGTGGGGGTGGTGAGCTTTGCTTCCTCTCTACAATTCTTCTCTTCTGTCCTCTGGGTGCTTCCGGTAAGTGTTTCCTTTCTTTGCTCATTTGAGTTCCGGTCGTCATGAAGTCAAGACGTCTCTTGGTAGGCTCTCTGTGTTGTTGGTTTTTTTTGGGGCGTTGAGTTTTTTTTGGGGGGGTCTGTGTGTTTTTTATTGTTTGTTTTTGGCTGGGTGGCCCGTGGGAACGAAGCGCAGCGGCGGCGGTTTTTTAAATTCTTTTACTTCTCGCGCGCCGGCTGCCTCAACGTTCTGCGCGCTCATGGCGCGCAGGATGCTGGGGCTTGTAGTTTTGGCTGTACGTGTTTGGTTACTGGAGCGGTTTTTTTCTGTGGCTTTTTTTTATTGGCCGCAGTGCATTTCCAAAAGTTCCTTTTGCTGCGCCGTTCAGCCTGATTGGCTCTGGCGCGGCGTGGCGCAAGGAACGTTGGGAATTGAAGTTCCCTTTTTTTGTTTGCATCTGGGGGGCTCCTGCCCCTGGGCTGAAAATTTCAACCCGACAGTTACCTGCGAACCCCGTTCAGGCGAGTGCACGAAGGCTTGGACGGGGCTAGTGGGGCCTGGTGCAACATCCTTTGTCACATTCCAATGGTTAACGCACCATTTTATAGGTATAGATTTTCCATATCAACAGACTATGGAGTTCTTTTTTTTAAATTTTTATTGATTTTTCAAAATATATGACAACATTCAAGACATAATAAAAAACAAATATTCTAACACAATAAAAATAACTATATATATATATATATAAAACATAAAAATACATATACATCGAAAATAAGAAAAGAACGGAAAATCTATCATGACCTTGAATTCTATTTCATTATAAAATATTCTTACTTACACACTATACTTTTATCTTATTATTAACCATTATCTTCCAAGTCTAGTCCACATTTTTCAACTCTACTTTTATATCCATACTTTACTTTTATTAACCTCTTCAACCTTGCTAAGGCCTGTTATACTTCCGTTCTAGAATTTACAAAATATTTTCCAAAAACAATATCGACCTCTTCACATTACATACATCATCACCCTGTACATTGCCCTGGAGAATGTGGGATTTCCCATTAATTTCTATTGTACCCAAAATTTCATTTGGTCTGGTGACAGTTTATTTGTTCCGTCTCTCGTCAATGAGTAATCAACAAATTGTCGCCATATATTCCAACATCTATTTTCTTTTATTATACCTTTTTAAAAATTTAACTCCCATGTTAATTTTTCATTCAATGCGAGATCCCACATCTGCTTATACCAATCCTCCACCTTTAACATTAAGTCATTTTTCCAATTTTTTGCAATACTCATTCTAGCTATTACAAGCATCATGGACAACAATTCTTTCTTATCATTATCTAAATTCATATTGTCTACGTCCGTCAGCAAAATGTTATTTGGCCCCAATTTGAGACGCAATCCCATAATCTTATCAATCTCGTTCTCGATTTTTGCCCAAAAATTTTCTACCACCTTGCATTCATACCACATATGGACATATGTGCCCAACATATTTTTACATCTCCAACACATTTTATTATTCTTTTTGTCCATCTGATATAATCTCATAGGGGTCAAATACCACTTCCATAACATTTTAAAATTATGTTCCTTTACCCTGACCGACAAAGATCTCATAACTCTTTTTCTCCATTTGTTTTGCCATTCCTTTTCTGTTATTTTCATATTCAAATCTTGTTCCCATGTATTTCTTAATATTTCTTGTGGGTTAACTTCTGTATTTATTATTTTATAAATTTTACTAACCATTCCTTTAATTCCAATTTCCTTCTTCCTTATCTTCCACACTAATTCCTCAAATTCTGTCCTATGTCTTTCCAAGCTCTGTTCCCTCAAATATTTATTATTCCACTTGTTCACCATCGCTATCTGAAACCAATTCAACTTCATCTGAGTGTATAGCTCTCGTTTCATCACTTTATCTTTACAGACTCGTATCCAATCTTTCAGCAGGAAAACCCCATTCGTCAACAAGATTTCTCTCATCTCATTGTCCATTCTTGTTGGAAACTTTTTCAAATCTTCTAATTCAATTATCGGTGAAATATTCGGAACTAATTTCATTTTAACCTTCTTCCATGCTCCCAACATTGACCTCAGCATTCTATTTTTAACTGGTGTTTTCCATACTTCCTTATCTAAGAAAAGGCTCTTACCCACTTCCTTTAGTTCCTTCATTTCATTTCCTCCCAAATAACCGGCTCCTTCATTAAAATCTTGACTACATTCTTTATATGAAATGCTTTATAATAATTCTTTAAGTTAGGAATTCCTAGACCCCTTTCTTTTTGAGATAAATACCACATTCTCTTTGAAATTCTAGGTCTGCGTCCCCCATTACAATAATTATTTAATAATTTTTGAAATTCCTTAATTTCTTTATCCGTCAGTTGAATTGGTAAGGCATCAAACAAAAAATTTAATTTTGGTAGTAACATCATTTTAGCCAACGCTATTCTGCCGAACCAAGACAATCTTAATTTTTGGTATTGCAAAATTTTATCTTTAAGTTCTTTCTTTTGTTTATCATAGTTTAATCTTTTCAAATCATCCAATTTGTTAGAGATATTTATCCCTAGATATTTCAGACTCTCTTTAATCTGTAGTTTAAATTCATCCCTTATTTTCCCTTGCTCATCCTTTTCAATATTACTTAAAATCATTTCAGATTTATCCCAATTTATCTTCAGACCTGTTATTTGTTCAAATTCCTTTAAATGTTTTTGGATGCTTTCCAAAGTCCTTCTAGGGTGTTTCATAATTATCAAAGTATCATCCGCGTATAAACTAATTTTATTTTCCATTATTCCTTCTATACTTTTATCTTCCCTTATTGCATTTGCTAATATTTCCATCGCCATAATAAATAATATTGGTGATAAAGGGCACCCTTGTCTTGTCCCAGCCTCTAATCTCACTTCCTCTGTGAGACCGTCATTAACCCTAATATTGGCGTATCCTTGTTGATATAATTGTTCTATTGTTTTTATAAACCTATCCCCAAATCCGTAACTTCTAATTATCTCGTTAATTGTTATCCATTGCAAGGAGTCGAATGCCTTGAAGATATCTAATGATAGTAATCCAACTTTCTCCTTATTTTGCCCTGCAACATCAATAAGATCTACAACTCTCCTTACTAAATCTGCCATGTGCCTACCTTTCACAAATCCAGCCTGATCTTTATTTATGTATTTATTCATAAAACTGTTTAATCTATTTGCCAATATCGCCGTAAAAATCTTGGCATCTTGATTTATCAGAGAGATGGGCCTATATGACTCTACCTTTTCTGGGTCTTTTCCTGGTTTTGGTAACAAGACAATTATTGTTCTATACCATGATGGTGGTATTTGTACCCCATTAAGTATACCATTATACAATTTTAACAATTTTGGAGTTACTATATCCTTGAAATCTTTATAAAATTCTGCAGATAATCCATCTTCTCCCGGTGATTTATCTGTTTTCAGTTTAGTTATTACTTCTTTTATCTCTTTTTCAGTTATTAACTCTTCCATTTTTTGTTTATGTTCCTGACTTATTTTATTTTTAATTTGCATTCCCAATTTATCTTTTAATTTATCTATATTTACCTCCTTTTTAGAATATAAATCTTGATAAAATTCTCTAACCACCTTACATTTCTCTTTAATCTTGTTATATCTTGTACCATCTTTATCTACTAAAGTCCCTATTTCTCTTCTACTTCTTTTTCCTTAGCCGCTCTTAATAAAAGTTTTGAATTTTTATTACTGTATTCAAAATATTCCCTTTTTAAATACGCCAAATCTCTTTTCACCTTTTCAATATCTTTTCCTATTATTTCCTTCTTTAAGCCCTGCATTCTTTCATAAACATTTCTATCCTTGGTTATTGCATGTCTCTCCTGCAGCCATTTAATCTCTTTTTCAATTTCTTCTTTCTTACTTTTTAACTGTTTATTTTTAATGTTTACCAACTTGATACTTTCTCCTCTGAATATTGCTTTCATTGTATCCCATACAATACCGAATCTAACATCCCCTGTATCATTCCATTTCCAATTTTCTTCCTATTTTTCTACCATTTGCTCTTTACACTTTATATCTCTAAACAATTTAGCATTATATCTCCAATTTTTCCTAATCTTTGTAGCCTCTATTTTTATTTCCAACAATACTTTTGCATGATCAGACTCTTTAAAAATTCCTATTTCTATGTCTTCTAAATTTCTTATTAGATTATCAGTGACAAATATATAATCTATTCTGGAATACGTGTTGTAGACTTGTGAGAAAAATGTATAAACCCTTTCCAATCCTTTAAGTTCCCTCCATGTATCTTTCAACCCTAGAGATTTCAACCAATTATTTAACACATTTTATTTCCTCCCACACATCTTGCTATGTTTGTACTATCTATATTTGATCTTATTAAATTAAAATATCCAGCTACAATCATTTTTGTTGTTTTTTCTTTCTCCAATATTCGGTACACCTTATCTAAAAAACTATTTTGATGTTCATTTGGCACGTACAGATTCACCAACGTTATTTCCTCCTCATCTATTTTCCCCTTTACTATCAGATATCTACCTTCAGGGTCTGAGATACTTTTTACCATCTCGAATCCCAACCTGTTTGATATCAAAGTTGCGACCCCTCTAGCCTTTGAAGTACCATATGCTTTTTCATAAAACTGTGTCCATCCTAAAAATAGCTTGTTGGTTTCTTCCGATTTCTGATGGGTTTCGTGCAGAAAGATTATATCCGGTCTATCTTTTCTGAGTGCTGCTTCTAATCTCCTTCTCTTCACTTGACAACCAGTACCTTTCACATTCCATGTTATTACTTTTATATTCCTCATCTATTATTTTCATCCCATAATTTTTTACATTTCCCACTTCCTCCTACAGGCATGTGATTAACATATAACACTTCCTTCACCTTAAACAAATAAAGAAAAAAAGAACAATTAAAAAAACACACTATACATTCTACTACTAACCCTCCCCATTTTTTTACAAATAGCCTCTGAAGTACAAAGGGGGAGGGGGGGAGGTGCGACAGACTGTACGAGCCCCGAGGAGGTCTGAACCTAATCTCCACCCAGAACAATTCCTCCTTCCGCACCTTTAGACATATTCTCATTTCCGTTGTTCTCCCACCTTTTATATCCACCAGATATAATCAATTCTTCCTTTAAGTCAAACCACTCTTTAGTTCCTGCTTCCAATAACTTTGCATCTACCATTACATCCAAAAAATTAGGACCTTCGCTTATCAGATAACGTCTTCCCAGGTAGAAGAAACTTAACTGTCGTGGGAATTTCCAATTATACCTTATTCCTTTATCCTGGAATCGCTTTGTGATTGGTTTCATCGATTGTCTCCATAAGCGGTCCTCAATTGGAATAACATTATAAACTTCGATATCAGAGCCTTCCATTTTTAACACTTCTGCACCTTTTCCCCGTATAAGAGCCATTAAACGCAGCTTATCTGACACATTAGCAAATTTTAACAACACATTCCTTGACCCAGTCTTACCCCTTCTTGAACCCAGCCTAAATACACTTACAACATCTTGCGGTGTAAAGCCATCTTCCATGATTTCGTCCAGCCATTTCACTATTCTTTCTTTTAATTTATCTGGGGAGTTCTCTGGCAATTTTCTAATTATAACATTTGCTCGTCTTAAATGTTCTTCTACGGTTTCCAATCTCTTTTCATGATCTCCAACCTTATTTTCTCTTTCTTTCTCTCTCTTTCTCAATTCCATGACCTCCACCTTAATGTTGCCTGTTCTTTTTTAATATCTTCTTGTTCTTTTTTAAGTTTATCTTGTCCTTTTTTTAAACCATCAATTCCCTTCAAAATGTCTGCCAGCATATCTTGCATATCTTGTTTTTGTTCTTGTTTATCTTGAGCCAACATATTCCCAATTTTATATTCCAGATTGTCCACCTTCTCATTAAATCTTTCAAAGTCAGATTTATGTCCTTGCCCCCCCTTCATTGCCAATGTTGTTGGTGTTGTTACTGTAGCTGTGGTTGCAATCGTTGTCAGTGTTGTCCCTGCTGTCGCCGCTGTAGTTGTTACAGTTGTTGTAGCAGATGTTGCTGTTGTCACTTTTGCTGTTGTTATAACAATTGTTTTTACCGCAGTTGGTGCAATCATAGTTGGGGATGTTATTGTCTTCTGCTGCTGTTGCTGTTGTAATTGTTGTGCTATCTTCTTCACTGTCTCTTGCTCCTCCAAATCCTTCATCTCTTGTTGCGTTGTTTTCTTCATCTCGTCCTCCTCCTCCTCCAACCTTGTAAGCCTTCTAAAACTCCTGTCCGAGGAGGTTGGTCTTTCCACTCTTGTCCAGGCCAATTTCTTCTCCTTCTCTCTCCCTCTCCCCTGCCGTTTCATCCAAATTCCAATTACGTGACTTTAACAATTTACATAAACAATTTACTGTTTAATTCTACCTTATTTATTGACTCTAACCAATTTTAATATACTTATTTCCAAATACAATATTAGACCTTTATCCTCCCCTCCCCCCTCCCCCTCTATCAAATATATGTATATATACCAAGGTTCAAATCAATGTAGAGATGGGGGGGAATGAGAAAAAAATCCCATTTCAAACCAAATTAATTTCCCTCTTAAATTTTAATATTTTACCCCCGGATAAACAGAAAAAAAAGGAGAGGGAGAAAAAAAGAAGGGAGAAAAAAAGAAAGAGAAAATAAAAGATCAAAAATCCTAGTCAATAAGAAAAGAAAAAAAATATTAATTGATCACTGTTCTTTCACTTTATCCCCTATTTAATCCTCAATCTTCATCTCCCAATGGGAAGGGAGATAAGGAAAGGGAGAAAAAGGAGTCCAAAAAAAAAAAACCGCAGCAGAAAGGTAAAAAGAAAAATAAATCAATATTTATCCCACAAAAAAAACCTGGTATTTTATTCCTCTTCCATCAACTTGCTTTATATTACTGTTGCAGCTTATAAACACTATCCAACTTAAAAAACAAAGAAGGAAAAATAACTCTTATATTGTTCCAGGGCAAGAAGAAAAAACAAAAAGCAAAGACAAGCTCAAGCGTCTGCTCTCCAAGATTCAAAGGAAACAACACTTTGTCTCTCACAGCACATTTCAGGGCCCCAGCACCATCTTGTTCTTTTTTTTTAAGCCTCGGAAAAAGTATGCAAAACAGAGCCAGATCCAATTCTCCAAAAGTCCAACTTCTTCTTCTTCTTCCTCTCTTTCTCTTTAATACCCTAATTTCAAAGTCCAAAACTCAAACAGTAACGAAGAAGGAAAAGGAAAAAAAAGGAAACAAAAAATCCCGGTATTATCGCCGTTAATTGGCCCTGACTTATCTGCACTCCACTGACGTGAAAAAAACAAAAGATCCGGTCCCAATTACTTCACTTTTCTTCTCCTTCTCTCCTTCCCGTCTATTTTTACAAATTCGCTCACCGTCGGGGCTTCTCAACTTCTCCACTTAAGCAATTTTCCGGCTCCGCTAGGCTCCGCGCGGTTCCAGTCGAAAGGACCGGCGAGGCCGAGCGAGGATCGCTTCAGCTTCCCCCTTTCGGATCCCCACCGGACTTACCCTTTTCGATCCGATTGTCCGCTTATCTGCTTGCCTGCGTTTTATCGAACTTTGCCAGCGAACCGATCTCCACACCGTTTTCCAAACCGTCCGTTCTTCAGCTAAAAACTTTGTTGAGTCGGCGCCATTAAAGGCCGCCCATCCCCCGCTCTCTCCAAAATCAAAACTCACAGTTTTCTCCCTTTCTCGGCACAACTTCGGACCAACCAAGGTAATTTCCGCAACTATTTTTTCTTATAGATGTTCTAATCCATTTTTTTTACAGGTCTCAGGAACTATTCTCACTTTTAACAGTCACTTTCGTTTCCCTCCTTTCTGAGCGGAAGAAAGTTCACTCCTCTCAGCTCTCCATCTTGACACGCCCCCACAGACTATGGAGTTCTGAGTTTTCTATCTGATGGTATCCAGCCAGGTACCTTGGGAGGCCCACTTAGTAGCTCATATTTAGATGCAGAGGCAAGGAGCCTCTCCAAAGGATGTGAGGACTATGAACACATTTAGACATCTCCTGGGCAGCAAAAATTCCCCATCAGCTGATCCTTCCACTTGGGAGGCAACACTGGGTTGCTTCTGACACAAGCAAATAAGATGATGTGTCAGTTCTGAGAAACTATAGTTATAGGCATGCTGCTTTTCGTATTGCATAGAAGACATTGGCATCATGGCTCTTAATTTTGGCCATAGCGTCCGTGATTGGATCTGAAACTGCAGTCTCCATTCACACAATAAGCAAGTTCTGGGCATTATACAGGACACAAATGCAGCCTGAGCAGCTTTCTTGCAATCTTATCTGTCTCCAGCCTTTGGCTGAAAAGAAATCTTGTTTCCATAGGTGGTTGTGAAAATGGAAATGACACTTCAGCATTAATTTGCAGGCCTCAAGGTGCTTCTGGCCAAGGAGGCCAATTGATCTATGCAGATCTGTGAAGTTGAAGTGGGTTTGTTTAAAAGCCTTGAGATTAATGCTCCGAGATTCATATGCACTCTCTTCCTTTCTGTCTTCAATGAATGGCTATAAATAGTAGTCATGGGGTTAATTTAATGAGGTGCTTCCTGGAGAAGTAAGCAGATTTGTCTGCATATGTTTTTTAAGACTACAAAATTCCAAAAGCAGATGGGAATTAAGAGTTCAACATGCTCCCCCTGCCCCAAATCTCTAGTTTTCTGCTTTGGCAGCTGTTTCCCTCCTTTCACCTGGCTCCTGATAGTGCAACTACGAAACGCTACAGAAGTGGCCCCTCCACACTTAGGTAAAAGTCATCCTTGATATGGCTGGCTTTACCCCTTTACAGCAGTTTAACCACTGTGCTACCAGGATTTTTATAGCTGGTAGGATCAGACCAGGGTTGTTTAGAACAGGACATTTGCATATCTCTCATTCACAGGGTCACCGTAGGTTGAGAACAACTTGAGGCACATAACAACAACAGCAACAAAACAGAAGAGAGGGGCTATGCTAGCAGCTACACATCACCTGAAGCAAAGCCTTCAGAGATGACTGGCTTTCAAGCAAGAGAGACCTTGACTTCTACCTTTACCTAAGACAGTGGTGCTGAACCTATGGTATGCGTGCCAGAGGTGGCACTCTGAGCCCTCTTTGTTGGCACCCGTGCAGTCACCCCAGCACAGAGTTCACTCCACACGTCTGCCCCCAGCAGCCCAATGGGAGAGCTTCCTCCCTCCCCCCAGCACAGGGTATGCCCCGCCCCTCTGCCTAGTAGCCCAATGGGAGCCTTTCCTTCCTCCTCTGTTGCTGTGTTGGCACTTTGCGATAAATAAGTGGGTTTTGGGTTGCAGTTTGGGGACTCAGTCTCTAAAAGGTTCGCCATCACTGACCTAAGCCACCAAAGCGTGGTGCTTACACCAATTGGGGCAAGAGAGATAGATAGATAATTCATGTTCATGTCATTAGATTACTCTGGGTTGAAAGGATTTTTGCAGGGGACGCCTGAATGAGGTTCCTTTCATGTCCCCCATCATGCAGCTCTCGGGAATTGAACCCGTCTTCCCAGTCTCCAAGCCTAGCGCCTTAACCATTAAGCTCTGGGGGAACTGAGCGGCACTAGATTGAATGAACGAATGAATGAAATTTTGGGTTGATGCTTGAACCCAGGCCGTGATGGCAAACCTTGGCACTCCAGATGTTCTTGGACTTCAGTTCCCAGAAGCCCAAGCCCCCTGCGAATCCACACGAAGGGGTTTAGTGCGATTCATTCGGCCCACGCTGCCATCGTCGCTCCCGGAAGCGGAAGTAAAACGCGCCTATATGGAGGAAAGGTTCACCCGGAAAAGCCTTAACCGTACAGGCGGGTTTTACTTCCGCTTCCGGGAGCGACGAGGGCGTTGCAGGCCAGATGAATCGCACTAAACCCCTTCGTGTGGATTCGCAGGGGTGTTGGGCTTCTGGGAATTGAGGTCCAAGAACATCTGGAGTGCCAAGGTTCGCCATCACGGGACCCAGGTGTGCAACAAAATCTCTCCCTGATTCCGTCCTCCTCTCCATTCTTAACTTGAAAAGTTGGGCGATGTTGCTCTTCTCCACGTTTACTTCCAGCCTGGCTGTGGCGCTTCCTTTCCGGTCCCTCTTCGACGGGAAGGACAAGGCGGAGGACCCCCCCACCCCACCCCCCCACCCCCTCATCCCTCCGGACCGGCATGGCCCTTTTAAGAAGCGAGAGTCTCCGTCGCTCCCCCCCCCCCCTAAGGTAGAGTCGAGCTTCTCCTCGCGGGAACTCTCCGCCCCCCTATCGCAGCCTCCCGGTCTCCCTCCCGTCGTGGCTGTTCCCGTAGCTCAGCGCCTCGAGCTCCTCCTCCCTCCCTCCCTCCCTCCCTCCTCAGTCCACGCGGAGCTCCGCGTCACGTCTGAACTTGCCAGGCACAGCGCGCGCCGCTCTCCCGTGCGGGACGAGGCGCGGGGTCTACTCGGGACGGAGCGCACCGGGCGTCCAGGATGGGGTGCTGCACGGGGCGCTGCACGTTGATCTTCCTCTGCACTTTACAGCTGGTAAGGGGGCCCACGCCGTCGGGGGTGGGGTGGGGGTTGTGGGGTGGGGATCGGGGCCGCCTTTGCGTCCGTGTGGCGGGCGCCGAAGAGCTCGATCCGCTCCGGGAGTCCAAGAGTGGGAGATTCGGGGTAAGACCCGGCGTTAGTTCCACTCGGACCAGAACGATTGAAATCGACGGGGCAATCGGTGTGCTCTGTTTGGGATCCCGATCAGGTGTGTAGACCAGGAGAGCACCTGGTCCTCATCCCTAGCTGGCTCCCTCGTTGAGATCCAAACTGCACCTTAAGGGGCATCTCTATCTTGGCTAGACACTTTGGCATCTGTCCATCATGAGCCACTTTCTCACGCCCATCCTGGATCTCTTCTTGGCATTTCACCAGTTGCGGTGGGGAAACGATTCCTCTTTTGCCTAAATAGAAGGTGGGGTGGGTGAGGGGTGGGCTCAGAGACCTGGACCATCCTTGGCTCCTTGCTCTTCTGCACACACGTGTAGACCTATCCCATCAGCCTTGTGAGGCTCCTTATGCATTGTGAACATCTAGTTCTGGGATTCTCAACCTGCAGCCGTGGGCTGGATGTGGCCCATGGCACCATTTCATGTGGCTCCCCAGAAGTGCCATGTGGTGGAGGAAGGGCAAAACGGCCATCTGGCCCCAAAACTGTCTGAGGGAGCATGACCCGGCCCCCAGCTTAAAAAGGCTGAAAACTCCTGCTTTAGTTGGTTGGTGGCCGGTTGGGTCAAAGCCAACCGACCCAAGGCTCTCACAACATCTTCAAGGGTTCTGCGTTTGATCGGCGTTAAGCTTTTTGGAAATGGTGCCAAGAAAAGGCAGTCCAGAAAAGAGCACCCTGAGGGAAATCTGTTAGCCTTCTGGATGCCACAGAATTCTATTTTGGATTTCCCCAAAATGCGCATCCAGATAGTCTGAAGATTAGTGGCTCAGTTAGTTGACAAATCCGATCTCCATCAGCCCCCATCCTTTTCTTGCCACAGCATAAGTGTGCTGGAAAAGGGCAATCTGAATTAAATGTGCACCAACTAGCATTCCCTGGGTAGAATACTCTGAAGTGGTGTGGCAGGGATTTGAATGCTGACTCCTTGATTGTGGGATGCATGTGTGTGTTGTATACTCACAGTGGCTTCAAGTGGATTAGTTCTCCCTTAACATGCTTTTAAACCACTTTATTGCCTTCACTGTCACAGTGATTAGAGAGCCAGGAAAGGGGAAGCAGATTTCTTCTGCACTCACCTTTCAAGGCCTCTGCAGGGAGAGCCTAATCCCTGGGTGTGATGGTCTGAATCAGGAACCAGGTGTCATCTTTGTCCAAGGTAAATTAAGCCAATGATCTCTGGCTACGTGGCCTGGGGAAATTAAATAAAGCAACCTGTTACAATCTGATACTTCTAATACTTATCATGAGCTGCTTGCGTGTGCATTGGTTAAAACACTCTAAAAGCTGGCTAATTCCTGTTCCGTCATTCCACAAACCAAACCTGCATTCAGACAAACCAAACCTGTAACTTTTTGTGTTGTGTTTTCCCTTTATCAGCCTTCAAGTTGTGAAATGATAGATGCTTCCAGGATTATTTTATGACAACATTGTTACAGCTATCTGTTATTTAGTCTATCATCTGGTAACCTATTTCCGAAAGGTAGAGTTGATATTCCAAGAATGGGTGATACGCTCTACAGTCATTCTTGGGCTCCCCAAAGCCTTAAAAGCACTATATCAGAGAGTAAACAAAAAAGACAAAAAAACATTCTGGCATTTTAAAGACTAACTGCTCTATTTCAATGCTAGATTTTGTGGATCAAGTCTACTTTGTCTGACATAAGAGTGAGACTTCACAGCATTGATTTATACATATCAGGTCCAGAGGTACACATGGTTGGCTAGAATAACAGATACCTATTTACAACTAGTAATAATAGAAGATCCTTGATTGGGGTTCAGATTTATTAAGGTGAAGTTTGGTCTTGTTGAGTTGTAAATGATTAGTATATGGATGCAACAGTGATTTTACAGGAACTACTAAAAATTTGTGCTGTCAAGACAATTCTGATTTCAAGCGACCCTCTCCTGGGTTTTCTTGATAGAGAGTCCTCAGAAGTGGTTTGTCAAGTCTTTCTTCTGGGGAATGCCCTGGGAGGGGGTGGCTCTTCCAGTGGCCAGGCTACTTCTGTTTTCTTCAAGATTCCCCAAAACTTCATTTTTAGTGACACTCCCGTGAAAAGGCAAGAGAGCAAAACCTTTGTCAGTTTGCTACACAAAGTAAGACAAAATTCAATGCAGCCGCATTAGAATTCAGTCCCTGAAGGCAAGGTGGAGCCAGCATTTGAGAGCTCTCAAACAAAAGACACCTAGCTGCCAAATCTCTTTTTTAAAACCATTCTTTTTGGGAACATAGAGAGCAATGTCTTGGATGTGAGCATGGTTTTCTTCTCCCTTGTGCACACAATTCATTCGCTGCAGATATTTCTTTTCTTGGCTTCTTAGTGCTAAACATCATGTTTCCTTTTTTAAAAAAAACGGTGCACTGGGGAAGATGGAAAATCTTTTTATGGAAAATCCCTTTTTGCTCCATTTGTTTGGAGAAAGGAGTGGCTTAGTTATTCAGCTTGATTTGAAATTTGAATTGAATGGCCGGTTCCTTTCCTTCCCGTTTGCCTATACGATGTGGGAAACGGTTGGAACTGTTGGGCGCATATTCCCTGGCCTAGTCATGCTGTGAATAGCTGCCAAAGGTCATCATTTATATTGAGTTGTGTGTGTATATAAGGCTCTATTGAATGTCTTAATGTGTTTCCCCCCCTTGTTAGGCTGTGCAGTCCGGACTTGTCCAGCAGGGCTCGGATCTTTGCCAGTTCAAAACAAACAGCTTAAAACCTTCTCAGTGGCATTAAGGACTGAAAAGTACCGTTGCGGGTTAAAGGGGGAGAAATTCAAAACATAAAATTCTCATCACCCTCTGGACAGTGGTGTTCTGCAAAAAGAAAAGAAAGGCTTTCTTTCCACTAGGCATGTGACATATTCTTGCTGGTGCTGGTCAGTGGGATAAACAAAGGTTTGGCTGTTTTATGGTTGTCTGTACATTGAGCACCACAGCTGGGGTCCTCCACATGTCAATTTATAATGGGTCCTAGGATCTGTTTCCCCTTAAAAGGGCAATGTCTGAATATACATTGCTTTAAAGCATGTTCCTTAGAAAGAGCCTCCTGGTAACAGCAGCCTTGTGTTGCCGGCTAATCTTTTTCACGCAGGGTCAGGCGGAGAGAATTACAGAATGAACTCACCAAAAGGTGGCTTCATTTTGGCAGTTTCATGTCTGGCGAGGACACGGAAGAAGAAGAAGGTTCCTCAGAAGTTGCTTGAGGAAGGAGTCCCTTTAAACAGGTTGCAAATGAATGTCGGGATCAGACAACTTTGGGTGAGTGTGCTTTTTTGCAGAGGGGATGTGCATTGATTTTAAAAAATCATGCACCTAGCTCGGACCCTACAGCACTGTGTGTCTGTTAGTACACATTAAAATAATAGTAAAATGTAGGATATTGGAGGAGATTGGTCTCTTTAGCCCTCCTCCCTGTTAGAGATACTCAAGCTGTGGAGGTTAAAGCTATATCATGAAGTTATCTTTAAGACTTAGTTTTAGTCTTAACTGCTGATCTTTAGCCTTGAGAGAAGGAGCCTGAGAGGGGAATATTATAGCACTCTTTAAATATCTAAAAGATGCTCATAATGAGGAGGGGTAGGATCTGTACTCCATCATCCCAGAGTGCAGGACACTTAATAATGGGCTCCAATGAAAGGAAGGCAGATACAGGGTAAATATCAGGAAAAACTTCTTAACAGTTAGAGCAGTACGACAGTGGAACCAACTGCCTCAAGAAGTGGTGAATGCTCCAACACTGGAGGCATTCAAGAGAGAATTGGACAACCATCTGCTTTGATTTGGATTCCTGCATTGAGCAAGGGGTTGGACCCGATGGTCTAAAAGGCTTCTTCCAACTCAGTATAATAATTTCATGTCAGAAATTATTCTAGGTTGAAAGGATTTTTGTTGGAGAAACTCCGCTCAGGGGATGCCCGAATGAGGCTCCTTTCATGTCCCCCAAGATCTTTTCCCACTGAAGTGGTCCCTATTTATCTACTTGCAATTTCTTGCTTTCGAACTGCTAGGTTGGCAGGAGCTGGAACAGAGACAGGTGCTCAAACCACCATGTAGTACCTGGGTCTCGAACTGCTGACTTGCCTGCCTTCCAGCTAACAAGGCAAGCTTCTTTACCACTAAGCCACTGTAGTGATTCTATGATTATCTAGTGGGGCTATTGTCTGTTTTCCAGAAATTGGAAAAGTTATCTTTTGGGAGTGATGAGTCCTAGACTTCTGCAGCTCATACATTCACTGGCCTATGCTGGCTGGAATTACAGTTTTAAAAGATAACTTTCCCAAGTTCTGCTGTTTTTTGTCAAGAAACTACAGGTTCTTTTTAAAACATGAAAAGTGACATAACATTTAGAAGGAACTTGAACCCCTGTGTGTGCATTTATTGTTAAAGTGAAACACACTCCTTGGTGGGCCATATGTTGAGAGCAAGCGCTAATCTCCTGGTTGCATCCAGTTTGCATTAAATGTAGCCTGCATAATTAAAGGAAAGAGGATGAATGTTTACCTTGGATCATCTGGCCCTTAAAATTTCATAATCATCTGTTGTGTCTTAGCATGCGTAATTGCATTGTTGGGCTCTTCTCTAATTCCTTCTCTGCTGTCCCCAGCCCAGTGACTGCTGTAGCTGGCCTTTACTTTTGACAGCCGTGGGAGTGCTCTGGTATCCAAGATACAAGACAAAGAACCCCTGGCACATCTTTTAAAACAGAGGAAAAGAGACCAAGGGACCGAGACCCCTTCTTGAAAAATCAACTTGCTTTATTTTTCTCATGCCAATTTTGAATGCCTTCAACCTTAGAGACTTCCCACGGCAATTTGCCTTGTGAAAAGCAAGAGGTCAAAAATGCAAAAGTTTGTGCATCTCTATAGCATTCTGTAGATTTCCCAGCCCTTCTCTCTCCACCTCCCTCCACCCTGGCCTTCTCTCCAAAGGATGAGATCACAAGTTGTTGGCCCAACTCCCAGTAAGTTATTGGGTGAAGGAGTGATGCTTTTTGGCCTAGTGTGTTCCCAGTTGCTTTGGTTCTTACAGTGTGACATCATGGGTCAGGTTAGCAACAGCATCCCCTGAGTGAGAGCCAGCAGATGAAGACGAATTATTTAAAGAAGAGCCATCAGCGGACCAAGCCCAGTACTGTATATAAATTATAGTGAGGTGGCAAACTTTCTTTGTTTGGCACTGTGTCAACCATGTCAGTCTCCAGTAGGTGTGGAAAGGGGAGACCTTTCCATGTCCTTCTAACAATAGGTGCCAAGTAGTGTTGACTAAATGTGTACTGTGGTGGGCTTAGTGGTTAAGACACTGAGCTTGATGGTTGGAAGGTTGGCAGGTCAGCAGTATGAGATCTGAGTGCTGCACAATGGAGTGAGCTCCCATCTCTGTCCCAGTACCTGCCGAACTAGTTGTTTGAAAGCAAGAAATTTCAAGTAGATAAATAGGTATTGCTTTGGCAGGAAAGGTAACAATGTTCTGCCTGCTTCAGTATAGCAACCGAGAAATTTCGTTGTTTCCCGCAAGGGGACAATGACAATAAAGATTTATTCTATTCTATTCTGCTAATGTCTATCACATGACCAAGGAAACATCTGCAGATGTAGACAGTGCTGGTTATTTGGCTGTAAATAGAGATGAGCACTGCACTCTAGAGTTGGATACGGCTGGCTTTCAAGCAAGGGAGACCTTTACCTTTACCTAAATGCTGCCCCATTTTACTTGATTATTCATTGATCTTGCTGCTTCAAGGAAGCAGACTTCAATGTCTATTAAGTGACATCCAGATGGTCCAGCCAGAATCTTGTCCTGGTCCTCTTTGGTGTTCATCCGGTCAGCAAGGTGTGGTGTTTTTGCACTCAATGGGTTTGCCAGACGTCTTCTGGTTTAATATTGAGAGCTCGAAATGTATGTATAAAACTATTCCTCAATTTTAGTGGAGGTTTTCAGAAACATGTCAACAAATCTGTGTACTTACAGGCAGGGCTAATTAAAGTATAGACCCAGCTTGCCTTGATGCCACTGCCTGTGACTGTTGCATGATTAAACCACAGAAAACCCTGTATTAGGAAAGAACATAAAACTAGCCATTTGGGCATCTGAGCAGGTGGTCTGGTCTCCCACCATGTTTTCCAGTAGGCATGTTGTGAGCATTGCGTGAGAAATGAGAACATAGTGTTTCACCTTCCAAAAGAAAAAGAAAATTTATGTTTTTGAGGAAAGGAAAGAGAATAGTGTGGAAATTGTGACTTAGTGGTAAAGACACTGAATTTCACGACTGGAAGGTCGGCAGGTCAAGACCCGAGTACTGCACGACGGAATGAGCTCCCATCTCTGTCCCAGCTTCTGCCAACTTAGCAGTTCAAAAGCAAAACATTGCAAGTAGATAAATAGTTACCTCTTTGGGAAGGTAAACAGTGTTCTGTGCACTCCAGTGTCTAGTAGTCTGTAGTCATGCCTGTCACATGTCCAGAGAAACGTCTGCAGATGCAGACAGCGCTGGCTCTTTGCCTATAAACAGAGAGGAGCACTGAACAGAGAGTTGGATACAACTGGCTTTCAAGCAAGGGCAACCTTTACCATTACCTGTTTTTCTAACACTCAGCAGTAGATTCAACTGTATATTTCAGGGCCCTTGAAATTTCAATTTATACAACTTTGGCTGTTCCAAAAATGCATTTTTTAAAAAAAAATATATACAAAAATATATGTGCATTAAGGGACATAAGGGAGCACTGTTTGTGCCATTGATTCTTCTTCTTCCTCCTCTTTAACCGCATTGGGTGTCATGGGAGATACAAGGTTCTTGCTCTGGGACTTCTGGTTGCCTCCACTGGTATTCTTGTAATATTTATTTGAGGTCTGCCTCTTTCTCTTTGTCCTTCTCCTCTTTTCACATGTGTCTTGTATGGTATGGAATTCCAAGGCATTCTCTCCAAAATGGACAAACCACTTTATTTGTTGTCTCTGCATGTAGTTCAAGATTGCTTCTGTTCCAGTTCTTTCTCTTATTATCTCATTCCTGATTTTATCCCTTCTAGTCACTCCAGCAGCCTTCCTCACACATCTCATTTCCATGGTGACCAACTTTCATTTATGTTTTGTTTTAAGTGTATGTTTGGCACTGGTAACATAAGGTGGGAATGAATATGCTTTGTATGAGGTGTTTTTGGTGTGTTGATTGGTATTGCCTTGTGTCGTAAGAGTCCCAATACAGTATTTGGTTTGCCTTACTGCACTGTATGTTAATCTCTCCATCCATTTTTCCGTCTTTAGTAAATGTTACTGTAAATAATAGTGGTGATAGTGTTCATCCCTGCCTTACTCCAGATGTTACTGTGAAGGATTCTGCTATTTTGATTACAGGTTGTAAACCTGGGGTACAGAAGAGAGCTAAAAAGTTACTTTTTAAAAACCACAACCCACAGAATACCCCCAGCCAGCAGGCCACAGAGGAGAATTTTGATTTCATTTTTGAAGATGTGATCAACATTTGAACATTTCTTTTTCTTTGTGATAGTTCTTGGTGATGTTTATCTTTGCTTTGTTCGTTAAGAGAGTTTTTCCTGTTTCTGTTCAAAAAGCTTGTTTCGTAGACTCCTTATCAGGGGTTCCCAACCTTTTCAAGACGGGGGCCAGGTCATGTTCTCTCAGTCAGCTACAAGGGTTGGATGGCCATTTTGCCCTGCCTGGGCAATGAGGGTGGCCATTTTGTCCCAACAGCTTCAAAGGGCAGCCATTTTGTTTCTCGAATGCTCTTGGAGGGGTGGTGGTGGAGCACATGAAATGGCACTGTGGGTGGATCCAGCCTGCAGGCCTTAGGTTGGGAACCCCTGCTCCACATCATGTAGGAAAACACTGTGTCAGAACGGGTGTGCAGACATGGGTTCTCAACTTTTGCCACCGGTGCCGCCCCGATAGTTTGCAGACTCACTGAGCGGTTTAATACAGGTTTTGCATCCCTTTATACCTGTGCCGTGAACTTCTTCGAACTGATTTTATGTCATGCTGAGCCCACCTTCCCATTCAATTACCAGCACTGACCCTCTCTTGACTTCTCCAGCATTGTCTACAATCTCCCTCCCAAAACAGAGTTTTAATTTCCTTTATCACATATAACTGGGTCAGAGATTATCAGTGCCAAGAAAAGGATCTCATTGCTTCCAGAAACTGTAAAGGGAACAAAAGCAAGGAGTCTATAAAATATACCAAAAAAAATATTCCACATTATCTTGGTGTATCTTTCTGGTTAGTTTCAAGAGGATAGTTTCATCATGACAATCTGTTCCAGGACTTGGAAAATTACTCCCCTCCCAGGCCAGTATCTCCCAGTTGGTACGGCTCCAGACCAGCTGGAGGATTCTGAAAGTTTTTGGACATGAACATATCAAACACCTTCGGGCTTCCTGTCCTTTGTCACCTCTGTTTTTCTTGTATTTATACCAGACATTTTCTCCAAAGAACCTCTAGCAGGGTATATTGTTGATTTTTCTCACAACGTTCCTGTGAAGTAGGCTAAGCCATCATTGAGTACGGGGCTTGAATCCTGAATGGAAGTTACTGGAAAAGTGGAATGATGTTACAAAGAATGTCAGAACCTGTATTATACTCGGTCAGATGAGCTGTTGATCTAGCCCAAGTTAAAAATTACTATATTAGTGCTACAAAAATCAGGCTAAAGATGGCTTGCAACAATTTCCCTAAGATGAGTAATCTTCTATGCAGCAAAAACAAAATACAGTACAGTGGTACCTCATACATCGATTTTAATCCTTTCCATGGGTCTCGTTCTTGTACAAAACAATTGCTATATGATGCATGCATTGTATAGCAATTTTCCCTATGGGATGCATCGTACAACGATTATTATTTTTTGCTAAATGGTTTTCCCCATTAAAAAATTGTTGTACGATTTTTTCCATAGGGAAAATTGTTATGCGGGATGCCATTCCCCCCCCCCCCCAAAAAAAAAACTAATTGTTATGCAATTTCATTGCTATACGGGGCGATTGTTGTATGAGGTTCCACTATTGCCTTTTGGGAATGTGCCTTGTGCTTTTCTGTGTATTCACAGTTCTACTATATGGCATGGGATTGTGAATTTCAACTCAAGCAACTATTAAAAAGATAGAAGCAAATTTACAGAATTTTTCATCTCTCTCTCTCTGGATATCTATGCATGCACATATTTTGAAATGTTTAACTTAGATCTTGCCTGTGAGGTCAGGTAAGAGAACAGGTGATCTGTCAAGCTGCTGTTCAGGTCCTAATTACAGAAGGGCAACTTTGAGGCCTCTAATCTCCCTCGTCTTTATTTATCTTTAAACCAAACATAGACTCCAATCAGATGGGGGGGGGGAAACTTGGATTATGGACTGGATCTCTCAGTGACTTAGGTACCTGTATCTGGTCATGGAGGCAGAGGTTGGAAGGCCAAGTCACTGCAGTGTCTCTAGGAGGAAAAACCAGCCTGTATAGCCATAGCTAAACCGTCCGGTCCCAGAACATCCCCAGAAGAAGGGAAGGGTGGACCACTTCTATGTATTCTCTACCTAAAAAATCCTGGAAAGAGTCACCATAATTAAGATTGTTATTATTATGGAATGCTTATGACATGGTCTGTTGCAAGCTATTTCCTGGTGGCCTCATGACATATATAGACAACATCAGTCCATCTCACCTCTGAGCTTTGCTCAAGCAGGACAGTTTTGGTTCAGCAACTCGGCTGTTTTTTGGGGGCAGAGGCTGGGGTGATTCCTACCCAGATGGGAAGGTCACTTAAGGGAGATTTCTCCCAGCAAAGTGACCATTTTGGGCATGATCAGAGGTGATCCTTTCTCACTGTCTGGTTGCACTGGATAACCCTTTAAATAAAAGATGCTTCCAAAGGTGGACTGGTTTTTCCCCCCAGAACAATCCAAGACTGTTAAAACCAGAGACTGCCCTCCATAAAATAGGACATGGTAAAGATAAATGTCACCCTTGCTTGAACGCTAGTTGTAGCCAACTCTAGGGTTTGGTGCTCATTTCCATTTACAGCCAAAGAATCAGCGCTGTCTGAATTTGCAGACGTTTCCGAGGACATGTGACAGGCATGACTAGACACCAGAGTGCACGGAACGCTGTTATCTTCCCAGCGAAGTGGTACCTATTTATCTACTGTACTTGCAATTTCTTGTTTTTGAACTGCTAGGTTGGCAGGAGCCAGGACAGAGACAGGAGCTCACTCTGTCGTGCAGTACTCGGGTCTCGAACTGCTGACCCTCTGCCCTTCTAGTCATCATGTTCAGCATCTTAACCACAGTCCACTAAAAATAGGGCATATGGCAACCCTAATTCAGGAGCTACATGGAAAGGTCTGCTTGTGGTCAGTTTGAAACAAGTAGTCCAAGCAAAACATAGATCTCCCATCTTTTTGCACCTAAGACCTGTTTTGTATCTCAACCTTCTGTTCCATGAAGCACATCCCCTGTGTGTACAGAAGCTTCAGATTTAACAACTTTCCCTATTTTACTAAAACAAGTGAACCTCTCATCCCAGTTCATCTTATTCCACTTATGTGGGTGGAAAATTGCTGCTAATCAAGGGCAGGCAGGAAAGATCTTGGAGGAGGAGAAAGTTTAATTTTTTTATGTCTGTGGTGAGCTGTTAAAGAATGGCTTCCCATTTTTATCCAATTTTAGCTGTCACCAGAGCTCACTTGCTCTGTACAATCATGTTTTGATATGTATACCCCTTGTGCAGTGTTAGTGCACTAGCAAACCAGGAGAGAAGGAGAGGATGGAGAAGGGGGAAAGACCATCATGCCACTTGGAGCAAAGCAAGGGTTGGCCTCAGCTGGAGTGTTGGCAGTGAGCCTCTAACAACCCCTGTTGTAATGGACAGTCTGGGAAACTCCTACAGGTGTCCTGTAGGTAAAGACAAAAGAGGGCTTTATAGCAATTACACTTAGGGACTGTGGTGGCTTAATGGTTAAGATGCTGAATTTGATAACTGGAAGATCGGCAGGTCAGCAGTTCGAGACCTGAGTACTGCACGACGGAGTGAGCTCCTGTCAATGTCCCAGCTTCTGCCATCCTAGCAGTTTGAAAGCAAGAAATTGCAAGTAGATAAATAGGGACCACTTTGGTAGGAAGGTAAACAGCATTCCGTGTACTCCGTTCATGCCTGCCACATGATCACAGAAACGTCTGCAGATGCAGACAGCACTGGCTCTTTGGCTATAAATGGAGCTGAGCACCGAACCTTAGAGTCAGATATGCCAGGCTTTCGACCAAGGGCAACTTTTACTTTTACCTTTACTGCACCATAGATGGGTACTTGTTTTACCAGTCTTGGGTGGAGAGCTGAATCAACCTTGAGCCTATTGGGATCAAACTCGCATCATGGGCAGAGTTTGGGCTGTGCATAACCACTGTGCCATGAAGGCTCACTCAACTTTCAGATGAATGGTGAGAACAGCTAAAGCTCCTAGGTTTTTTTGGACCACAGCTTCCAGTTACCCTTGATTGTGGGATTCTGGTGGTTGTTAAGTGTTGTCAGCTCGTCTCCAATTTATGCCAACCCTTTAAATGAGAGATCTGCAAAATATTGGGGATAAAAATGGAAAGCCACTCTTTAACAGCCCACCACAGACAAAAAATAATAATTAAACTTTCTTCTCCTCCAAGATCTTTCCTGCCTGCAATGGATTAGCAGCAATTTCCCACCCATAAGTTGAACTGGGATGGGAGTTTCACTTGTTTTAGTAAAAGAGGAAAAGTTGTTAAATCTGTAGCAGGGGTTTCCAACCTAAGGCCCGTGGGCTGGATCCAGCTCCAGGTGCCCCGTTTCATGTGGCCCCCATGCCTTGAGAAACAAAATGCCCCCCTTTGAAGCTGTTGGGACAAAATGGCTACCCTCATCATGCAGGGAGGGCAAAATGTCTGTCCGGCCCTTGAAACTGACTGAGAGAGCATGACCCAGCATCTGGTTGAAAACGTTGGGAACCCCCGATCTATAGTTTCTGTAGTTATAGAAGATATGCTTCATGTAACAGAAGGTTGAGATACGAAACAGGCCTTAGGTTCGAAAGATGGGATATCTGGTTTGTTTGGACTACTCATTTCAAACTGATCTGTCCTCAGCAGGCCTGTTCAGCTTTTGTAAACTAAAGCCTGTGGCTTCCTTTAGGGAATCAATTGGTTTTGAATTTGGCCTTCCTCTTTTCCTACTGCCATCCACCTTTCCCAGCATTATTGTCTTTCCCAGAGAGTCCTACCTTCTCATGATGTGCCCAAAGTAGGGCAGCCTCAGCTTTGTCATTTATTTGTCTCCAGAGAAAATTCAGGCTTGATTTGCTCCAGGACCCGCTTGTTCTGGATATTATAATGCAAAAATCAAAGTTCTCCGAGTTCTGGTTTTCAAGATTCCTGACTGTGGGTTGCCATGAGTTACCATTAGCTGGGTTTTACCCATATTATGTGCCCGCTAGATTCTAGTTGTACCTGTTTTTATGAACAACTGGTTCAGAAACATTTTCAGCACCCCTCCCAGTCCTTTCCCCGAGAGGTCCTCTGGTTTTGGAAATCTCAGGGCATAGGATGCTTCTGGTGGCATATACTTGTCTGCTTTGTTATAGTAAACCTGGGTTTCTGTTTGGGCTGCTGAAGGAAGCTTGTTTGCTGTCCTTGTGAAGGAATACTAAAATCCACTGTCACTGTACATTCCCACTGATAGGAACAGACACAACTGTGTCTTCTCCATCAGTTCATCCCAGATCTCCAGCCTCTGTTTCAGACATTTTCCCAATTCCAAGCTGCCTCTTGGTTTCCAGACCAATTTTTTCTCTTATGTATAAGAGCCCAGTCTGGTCAGATTATCCTGCTATGGTAGTAGAGTAAACCATACTGCCAGTGACTCAATGCTGATCATCAGGTGGCGGTTAACTAACCTGACAACCCTGAGGACTAGCAGCCTTGGGTGGCAAAAACCACAGGGAAGGGTGATGCTCCCCAAGTGGATTAAATCCCATTTGAATCTACAGTAATACCTCATACAAAGTCTGCTTCATACAACATTGAATTCATACAACATCGCCTAATTTCTTGAAAAAGGTTGCCTCATACAAAGTCGCTCGACTTTGTATGAGGAATTGGTTTTTTTCCCAGGTTGCATTATGCCTGGGCAGTATAAAAGGCAGGACACATGCGTGCATTGCTCTTGTGGGTTTTGCATGAGGCGAAGTATTTAGGAGTGGTTTTGAGCGTGATTTTGGATTTTAAAAAAAAATTCATCAGAATTTTTGCAGCATTCTTCAGGTTCTTAGACAATCAGGGTTGTTTGACATGTTTTTGTAATGTATTTAGCCTTTAGACAATGATTTCTTAAAGTTCTGTCAGTTTCCTGTCTGTTTCCTTGACTTTGCCCTGAAGTCTGTGCTGTTACAGTACAATGTATCTCTATGGAAATGACGTTGTACGAGGCATTGCGGCAAGCATTTGGACGTTGTATGAGGCATCGCAGCTAGGATTTTGCATGCCTCATACAAAGTCCAAATCCGTATAAGGTCCAAACTTGTGCAACCAAGTTTGGACGTTGTATGAGGTATCACTGTATCTTGATGGAGGGCAGCAGCTTCATCAATCCTGGCCTGGGGCTGAGGAGGACTTTGGGTGCCAAAAGGGCTCAGGACCAGAAAGTGACTCGTGGAACTGGATCAGAGGTAAGGGTCTTACGCTGCGATGCGGAAGGCAAATGGAAAGCCATTGGATTATATTCTCAGGGCAATCTTCATGGCTGATTGCCATGATGATTGCTCATATCCAGAATTGGATATGGCACAAGATGAAGAAGGTGTAAGAGAGAAAGGTAGGGAAATAGTGATGTACACACACATGACGCAAAGCTTGTCTTCTCCTGATACATTTTCCCCCATGGAGAGGTACAATTCTCCTGTAGGAAACTGTGTGTTTTCTCCCTGAACTGTTACTACAAAACTATCCACTTTTCTTTCAAACTGCCTCCTGCTGCTTATCTCTTCCCGTTTAGACATCTTTCCACCAGACCCCTAAGGCCTAGATGCATTTGCCTTCTAATTGATGCCTCCTAATGGTCTCTTTTGTGCAAAAAAAGAGAGAGAAAGACTTAAATGGTTGTATCTTCCAGCTGCCTTGAGCGAGGTCCCCACCCACGGATGGTCCCATCTGCCACGTTCATCCTCTCCCCCTCCCCGTTCTCTATAGTCCATCTGCTTGGTGACCAGGTGTCTATGATGAACACAGCAACACCAGGTGGGATGGCTGGACAGCAGTGTCATGTAAAGTCCCTGATTAATTATCTGCACACCCACCGTTTGTCAGAATAACTGACAGGTTTTTGCATGTGAAATAGGCTGCCGTCACTGGCAACGAAAATAGACATTTTGTGAAATGCAATTTTGTCATTGCTTATGGGAACCTACAGTATAGTTCTGAGCTAAGACAGAACAGGGAAGCACAGGACCTAATAAGAGACTGAGGCTTATTTATTGCATTGCATTGTATTTATATCCTGCCTATCTGGGACTGTTGTGGCTTAGTGGTTAAGATGCTGAACTTGACGACTGAAAGGTCAGCAGGTCAGCAGTCCAAGACCTGAGCGCTGCACAACAGAATGAGTTCCCATTTCTGTCCCAGCTCCTGCCAACCTAGCAGTTTGAAAGCAAGAAATTGCAAGTAGATAGATAGGTGGGAAGGTAAACAACGTTCTGTGTCTAGTCATGCCTGCCACATAACCACGGAAAAGTCTGCAGACACAGACCTTGCTGACTCCTTGGCTGTAAACGGGATGAGCACCAAACCCTATAGTTGGATACAACTGGCTTTCAGTGCCACAGCCACAATTCTAGATTATTATTATTATTATTATTATTATTATTATTATTATTATTATTATTATTATTATTATTATTATTATTATTATTATTATTATTATTATTATTATTATTATTATTATTATTATTATTATTATTATTATTATTGCGGGGGTTGTGAAAAAAAATTCAGGAGGGGCGAAAAACATTTTCAGGAGGGACAACAATGTCACACTCACACATGTAACATTTGCATGGTGGGGTGGGGTGGGGTGGGGGCTGTTAGCTCAGGAGAGTCCCCCCCCCTGCCCCCTGGATATGACCCTGCTGGCTTTTGAGCAAGGGTGACCGTTACCATTTGGAGATATTTCCCCACTCTGGACAAAGTACAAGTTTTTTTTAAAAAAATCCAATACCGGCACAGATTTTAATGCAAACAATAGACCTAGCTGGATAAAATTATAAGTAACAACACACAAACAACAACAATGCCTGAAAACCAACACATAGTGGTGACGGAATAGGATAACTCATTTTATCGCTTGGCATATTGTGAAATGGCTTTAAAAGCCTCTTTTTTTAAAAAAAGGATTTCAATTTATTTATTTTTAAATAGATGAAGATGGATCTTGGCGCAGCTCAACTGGAAGAGAGTTCCAAAGAGTTGGTGCCACTACCGAGAAGGCTCTACTCCGAATCAGAGCCTTTTTTTTGCTAACGTTGAGGTTGGCACTTGTAGCTGTGCCATCTGGGAGGAACGGGAGATATGGGCTGATGTCCTAGGGTGCATTTTACTTCCGCTTCCAGGAGTGATGAGGGCGGCGTGGTGCGGGCCGGATGAATCGCAGCAAACCCATTCGTGTGGATTCATGGGGGCTTGGGCTTCTGGGAATTGAAGTCCAAGAACATCTGGAGTGCCAGGGTTTGCCATCACGGTCCTAGAGGAAGACGTTTTGCTTAAAAAATCTCTCAATGCAGGAGGGGGAGGAAAATGGCACGAGGTGCATTCCTCACATATTGACAGTATTTCGCTCCTCCAAAGGAACAGAATGGGCTGTAGGAGCCATTTTCCTGCTGTTCAGAGCAAATGTTTCCCTTTCCAAATCAGTTGGGAAGGGGCAATTTTAGCTGTGTTCATCCCATCCCCAGCCTGTGTGTGTGCTAGAAATGGGTAAAATACAGCTGGGCAATTTAAAAGGAACCCCCAATGGGTGTCTCAGGATGGGGTGGGTTGAGGCTAAGTGGCTGCTCCAGCATATGACACGGGTGCACATGATCAGACGAACCCACCCCCAAAACACCACTCTAAAGATGGGTCTACATGCCTGTGTAGACAGCCTCTAGGCCTGCAGTGATGGCAAACCTTGGCACTCCAGATGTTCTTCAACTTCAAATTCCCAGAAGCTCTGATTAGCAGGAATGCTGACTTGGGCTCCTGGGAATTGAAGTCCAAGGACACCTGGAGTGCCAAGGTTCATAAATGCTGAACTTGATGACTGGACGTTTGTATGGTCAGCAGTTCAAGTGCTGCACAACAGAGTGAGCTCCTGCCACCTGCGCAGCTCCTGCCAGCCTAGCAGTTTGAAAGCAAAAAATTGCAAGTAGATAAATAGGTATTGCTTCGGCAGGAAAGATAACAGCGTTCCGTGCGCTCTGGTGTCTAGTCGTGCCTGCCCCATGAACAGGCAAACACCTGCAGAGACAGACAGCACTGGCTCTTTGACTGTAAATGGCGTTGAGCACCACCCTATAGAATTGGATACGGCTTGTGAACAAGAGAGACCTTCATCTTTCCTAGACTGCATGGCTTTTATTTAACAGAAAGTAGCTGTTCAAAATCATAACAACGGTTAAGACTTAGCGTGTTATTTCCAAGCTCTCTGCATCTTAGTTGTTTGCACAGGCAGTAAATCCAGTTGTGCTACAATCGTACAAAGTATGCCTTTTGCAGTGGCAAAAGTGAAAGCAGTTTCAAAAAAAAAAAATTTGGTGGCTGTGAGGTGATAAATTGCAATTATCTCAGAAATAATTGCAAAAATCCTGTTGTGAATTTGTGCCAGTGGGTGTGCAGTTGAGTGAATCAAGCTGGAAAATGGCTGTTAACTAATTAACGAGTTATTACTCACATTCCTAGTTGGGAGCCAGTTGTGGAACTTGGCAAGGAACTAGGAAGACTGAAGCAACTTGTTAATTAGCGCCAATTATGTAATTGCATTTACATTGGGATACATCCACAGTAGGATTCTGGCCAGCAATGTAAAGGCATGCATGGCAATGACTTTGCCTGTACATTTCCTTTTTTTCTTCAGATAGGGATTAGTGAATCCCCCCCCCCCTTTCTGCGGAGACATAGTCAGATTTTGGCTTTCATGCCATTTCCCGGCAGCTGTTTTAAAATTCACTATGTGATAGTACCATATTCCTATTACGTTAGTGATATTATTTTCACATTTACGATAAGAATTGTTTTTCCATTTCCTTTGGGAAGGAAGAGTGCATGTATAAATCTTAAAATAAATCAATAAGATGAACAATGTGGGACTGGCCGTAACCAACAGCCTTTTAAGAAAGTAAGATTAAACTGAAGGTGAGTTCTTGTCCAGCTTCTCACAGTTCCTGATCAGTTAGTTCAGGGATGTTGGCCAGTGTGACAAAATTGGAAGAAGGCTGTTTCATAGCCGTGCTGATGGAATCCCACTCAGCGCACAGGGGCAGTTGTCCAGGCAGCAAAGGAAGAATCCAGCTGCAGTGTTTGGCACCTGAGTCTCACTGTGATAAGGAGCCTACTTGTGGGAAGACCATAATTCCATGATGGCAAACCTTGCCACTCCAGATGTTCTTGGACTTCAATTCCCAGAAACCCAAGACCCCTGTGAATCCACACGAATGGGTTAACTGCAATTCATCCGGCCCACGCTGCCCTCGTTGCTCCCGGAAGCAGAAGTAAAACACGCCTGTACGGAGGATGGGTTATCCCGGAAGAGCCTTAACCGTATGGGCACATTTTACTTCCGCTTCCGGGAGCAACGAAGGCCAGATGAATCACAGTAAACCCATTTGTGTGGATTCACAGGGGGCTTGGGCTTCTGAGAATTGAAGTCCAAGAACATCTGGAGTGCCAAGGTTCGCCATCACGGCCATAATTCCTCTGCAGTCATGCACTCTGATTTGGGGCTTCAGGTTGGACTCATGCCTTCAACCTTCTTCACTCTCAAGGGCTGGGAGGTCATTCCACCTCCCCTTCCAATTCAGCTCCTGAGCTTCTATCACCCATAGGTTCAGACTCCTGGGATTTGTGGTCTCAGGCTCCAGATTCCTTGAGGGTCCAGGAATCTCCAGTTCAAGGAGGTCTTCTACCCAATCATGTTTTGGAAAATCGAGTTCCTTGGGCTCACCTTCACTGGAGGATTCCTCTGCTGAGGTCATGACAGGCTCAGAAGTAACTTAGAAGCCCTGTCAGCGCAGTGGTTAAACTGCTGTACTACAGCCAAAAACTGCTGATATTGCGAGTTCAATAGTGATGGGGATTAAGGTTAACCAGGTCTGTCACATGAGTACCCAGCATATTGGAGGCAAAATACTAATTAACTTGTGAACAGGCAAGAGATTGCGCTGAGTGCTATGGGTGGTAGGTAAAGGTAAAGGCCACCCTTGCTCGAAAGCCAGTCATATCTGACTCTAGGGTTCAGTGCACATCTCTGTTTATAGCCGAAGAGCCAGCACTGCCTGCGTTGCAGATATTTCTGTGGCAGGCATGCTTAGACATCGGAATGCCCGGAATGCTATTTACCTTCCCACCAAATTGGTACCTATTTATCGACTTGCAGTTTCTGCTTTTGAAATGCTAGGTTGGCAGGATCTAGGACAGAGACGGGAACTCACTCCGTTGTGCAGTACTTTGGTATCAAACTCCGACCTTCCACTCTTCAAGCTCAGCGTCTTAACCACTAAGCCACCACAGTCACTCGCTATGGGTGGTATATAAGTGTCATTGCTATTGCTACTACATGAAAGCAAGGATGTATTTTGCCCACTCCTGCTTCAAAACAGTGTGGCCTTCAAGAACCTGATTGAGCATTTTGGATTTTTGGTACTTTTGATTGATCAGGAGGTACTTTGGCTTCCAACAGATTTTACTTATTTACTTGTTATTTCTGTAGCCCAACCTTCCTCCTTACCTCCAGCTTCTCAGGAATATATTTCACTAAGCCCTCCATCTCCTTCTCTTCTTTATCTGTTGGGGTCAAATTTATTTCTTTGATGTGCATGACCTCTTTCTCAAGAACTAGGTCCTAAGGTAGCTTAAAAGGTTAAAACAAATACAGATTTTTTTTTAAATGCCCAAGGAGGAGAAATTATGAACTTGGTTCAGATACAATTAAATGGACAACAGAAACAGAAATATACTGAAAACAATATAAAACAAGTAATCACATTAGCACAGCCCTAAGTTAATTTAAAAACATTTTCTTAGAACAGCTACTTAGTTACCAAAAGCCACTAGAATTAAGAAAGGGTATTTATCTGCTGGTTGAATTAAACTTCCCCCTACGTCGTTTTTGCAAGGATTCGAAAGCCTTTTAACACTGTTGGAGGAAGAAAGGTGTCAATTTAAAACAACAGCACACCTTCCTTGTGTTTAACTTTGGACTTAGCCTGAAATGTCACTGTGTACAGTCAACCCTCACATAACAACGCGTTCAGATAGCATCATTTTCGCTTAACAACGCGTCGTTATGCACCACGTGTTCCCCCGCATAATGTTTTTTGTGTCATTGACAGCAAAAATCGCTTACCAATGCTACTTGGGGAACCAAGTAACGTCGTTATGCGAGGGTCTACTGTACATTCATTTCTGTGTCTTCACACTTTGGATTTAACATCTTGGGCCAGGGGAGCTGAAACTCAAAGAATGGCATTGGTGAAGACACATGTTACATTATTTTTAATTCATTTGTGCTTCAATATTACTGTACTTTCAACTGAACTTGAACAATAGTTATCAGTATGTTCTTCATACATCTCCAAAATTGGGAAGGATGGATGGATGAGTGGAGTTTTTTAGGCACTTGACCCAGCAAGGGGGCAATTAGGGCATGAGGGGTGAGTTGTAGATCATTGCTCATGAGATCTCTTGTTCTCTAAGGTGCCTGTAAGACACATCTATGATTCTAAATAAATAATGATTATTGTATTCAGAAGCCCAGAAGGCTTTGAGTGGAGCAGAGGTTACCCTCATTAACATTTGGAGTTGTCAATCGTTTTATTCTTCAAATGGCTTCTTTCAGCATAGGTCTTCCTGCATTCTTTACTCTCCTTTGTACTGATAATGATTTTACTTGTCAAAAGGATGATTGTCTTCTCTCAGCTCTCCAAAAGGAGGATTGTCCTATCTAGGATCGTATACTTGAGCAGCTAGCCATGAATGTTCTGCTCGTGGTCCTGCTAGTTGGAGGTATTCTAGGAGACCTTCCAGGTTGCAGGAAGCAGCACTGATTTGGTAACATCACCTAACAAATCATTGAATGCCTCATATATTTCTTGAGGCAGTTACAAGCCAAATACAAGATGGGGTTAAGAAGCCAACTCTGTTTCACCTTCCCTTTGTTCATGGATGCCCTCTGGAAGAAACAAAGCTGAGAAGAAGATGTGTCAGTTGTCCTCCTGGGACAGCATCCACAGAGACTTTGAACCTCTAATGGACACTTGTAGGATATTGGTTTCAATTTCCTCACATGCTTTGATTTAGAGTAGGCAAGTGAAATAAAACCATTCTGTCCATGTTATTCAAGGGCCCATGGATACCCAAAGATACTATCAAGTCTCTAAATCAGGGGTAAGTAACCTATGGCCTATGGACCAAATCCGGCTCATGGTGCCAAATCATCAGGCCCCTACCCTTGCTCTAACTGCCGCTGCCGCCACCGCTGCTGGAAGTGGTCACAGGTGCATTAACAGCAGCTGTGGACATGTTTACAGCTGCTGTAAACACATTTATGACAGCCATGGACACGTTTATGGCAGCGTTTATGACAGGGGACCACTAGTCCAGCCCCCCTAAACTCTCCGAGGGAGCATGACCCGGCCCCCAACTTAAAAAGGTTGCTGGCCCCTGCTCTAAATGGTTTAACTTCCATGAGCCTCAGGAGCAGTGTTACTATATATAAAAAATGTAAAATGAAACAAAACAAAATGAAAAATCAATTTTGAAAATTAGAGAATTGAGAGAAACAAAATCTTGTGTGAATCTTGTGTGATCTCTGAGAGCGAGACAAGTGATAATTGGCAAACTAATTCCTAACATTATCATCTAACAACGTTTAAATCGGTCAGTCCTCCCCCCCCCCAAAAAAAAGCCCCCAATCAATTCCCAGAATCCCTGATCATTGGCGATGCTGACTGGATTATCTGAGAACTGATGTCTATTAACGTCTGGGTACCCATGTTTCAGGAACCTTGGAGGAATCTGTGACTTCATTCATGCAGTATATCTAAGCTCCCATCTTGGCTTCCAAGCCCCGTAGAGCAGTTCAGCTCAAACGGTTGCATTAATGCAGCTTGCAAAGTCAAGCTTCCTACCAAAGTTCAAGCTTCCTGGATCTGGGCCATTTTAGGGGGAATTCAGACCCCTACTAAAATAGCACTTGGCTGTGAGTTTTAAGGCGGGCAGCCAGATAAAGAAGATGGGGCAATAGAATATGGCCTACAGCAAGTGTCTGGGACAAGAAAGGGATTGTATGTCTGCCACCAATACATAATGTCCCTTTTGTTCACCTCTTAGATGACAGTTGACACCACAAGAAGCAGGATCTGTTCTGTTGCCAAATATACAGTCTGTGAGCTACAGTGGGGTGAAAGCATGAATGGGCCCGGAAATGGTGGGTCAATAAACCTCAGAGTTGGAGTTAATTCCCATCTTTGCCACGGTGACCATGATTATATGTGTGTGGTTGGAGTATGTTGATCAGATGCTCTTCAGCAAATATAGAGATCACTACCTCCTTTCCATTAATAGCTCACCCATGTGGTTAATTAATCCATATGTAGCAACATAGCTTAGTAAGATAACTAATGACCCTTTTTTAGGCCTGTTTAGTCTACCTTTGACTTAAAGGTGGAGAATTAGATGGAAGAACGACACCCTAAATCCGTTATGGCGAACCTTGGCACTCCAGATGTTCTTGGACTTCAATTCCCAGAAGCCAAAGCCCCCTGTGAATCCACACAAATGGGTTTACTGAAATTCATCCGGCTCGCGCTGCCCTTGTCACTCCCGGAAGCAGAAGTAAAACGCGCCCAAACAGTTAAGACTCTTCCGGGTTAACCCTTCTTCTGTATGGGTGCGTTTTACTCCTGCTTCCGGGAGCAACGCGGGCCGGATGAATCGCAGCAAACCCATTCGTGTGGATTCACAGGGGGCTTGGGCTTCTGGGAATTGAAGTCCAAGAACATCTGGAGTGCCAAGGTTCACCATCACGGCCCTAAATGGACTGCTACTTCACATTTATTTTAAAGAACAGAGCCTGGCAGACACCACCATGCCATGTACATTTGGATTTTCATTGATGCTTTCCCTACCTTTGCATGCCTGAAGAACTGATCATGAACCATGAAAGCTGGCAATGATTTTTTATCTATTTAGTGATCCAAAAAGGGTATCACCTCCTTCTACATTTGTTTTGTATATGGATCACACAGCTGATTTGTTTGATTATGAAACCCTAAACCCCAGTGAGCATAGGAACTGAAGATTCAATAAGCAAACAAATCACTGATTTATAGTCTTCCCTACTTGGGAAGATTACCTATTGCAATTATGTTAAAAAATAAACTTTAAAAAAGAATTTCTAACTTTGCATCTGCTCACATAAAGCAGCGTAAGCCATTTTATACAAATCCCATGTCCTGTTTTGCCTTCTCTTTTGGTGGTGAGTGATTTTTTTTTTCATGGTCACCTTGGGGTACCCGGTGTGGTGTAGTGCATAGAATAATGGACTCAGGAAAGCAGGGTTCAGTTCTCTGGCTCTGCCATGGAATCATCCTGTTTACCTTCCCACCAAAGTACAGTAAAACCTTGCATAAAGAGTGCCTTGCTTAGAGACTAACTCCCTTAAAGAGCAGAATTTTCTCTGAATGGTCGCCTCGCTTAACAACTAAAACCAACCAAAAACTCGCTTAACAACTAAATCAGGGTTCACAATCCCCCCCACACACACACACACACCAGAAGTCACAATTGATCACTTACGATGGTTTCCTTTAAAAAGCAAACTTGCTTAAAGAGTAATCCTGTGGAACACGTTATGCACTTTAAGCGAGGTACCACTGTAGTACCTATTTATCTATTTGCAATTTCTTGCTAGGTTGGCAGGAGCTGGAACAGAGATGGAAGCTCACACCGTTGTGCAGCACTTGGGTCTCAAACTGCTGACCTGCCGACCTTCCAGTTGTCAAGTTCAGCATCTTAAACACTAAGCCACTGCAGTCCCTTATTAGGATCAGTATAAGTCAGTTCTAATTTGTCGGCACTTAACAAGAACAGCAATAACTGGTTACTCAACAGCTTAAAAGGTAGAAGATGTTTGTGGCTGATATCATGACCACCTTACTTTACCAGTTGCATCTCTCAATTTCCCTCCTTAACCTTTTAAACATGTCACATATTTGGACAAGGGACCCTGAAAATTTTAGCACGATTGAGTTATTTTTACTTTTTGAGGAAATATTGGGATAGTGCAGAGCTTGTCACTGTTGAGGAAACGCAATTGTTCTTGAGTCTTGTGTTTGATAAATGGAAATTCAGTGTTTATTGATTAGAAATGCTGTTTCAGCATAGAGGTTTCCAGATATGGCTTTCCTGTTTGCAAGTCTGCTGCACTGTTTAACTGATACAGAAGAGTGTTTTAATGTTCCGTTCCACTTCTTCTGTCTGTTGGAGGTTTCTAAACACAAGTTCAATGGCCTTTCGTCTGGTTGCCCTAATTGTGGCTTTTCTCCATCAACAGTGGGCTGTGTTAGATGGTACCTGTTATTCCTTTCAACTTTGTCATTCTAGATGTTGCTGTTTTGGACATGCTTGTACAGTATATTTAAAAAAATTTAAAACTGCCTTTTGATTCTTTGTAAGCTGTACCGAGTCTGGCGACTTTAACAAATAAACGAGTGCACAAATAAATAAGACGAAACATTCTCATGGAGAATATGCCAAGGAATGCTCTGTATATGCCAAGGAATACCCTGTGGCTAACTAACTATAGCAGTAGCAAAAGCAATTAGACTTATATACCACCCCATAGTGCTTAGTGCACTCCCTGGGCGGTTCGCAAGTTAATTAGCATTTCACCCCCAACATGCTGGGTACTCATTTTACTGACTTTGGAAGAATGGAAGCCTGACTCAACCTTGATCCATGGTCAGGATTGAACTCACAGTCATGTGGCTTCAGTACAGCAGTTTAACCACTATGCCACCAGGGCTCAAAAAGTTGATGTATTCCAAGTATATGTGTTGTGCAGGAACCCAGGAGTACCATTGCCAGCTTGAATAGACATTACTGGATGGAGATGCCAGCAATCTAATTTTCTACAAGGTAGGACTGAGCCGTATCTATGATCAAGGAAGGGGCTGCAGCTTTATGGGACAACATCAGCTTTACATGGCTAGGTTCAAACCAAGTAGGCCTGGCCTGGGAAATATTTCTGCCTAAACCCCAGGAGAGCTGTTAATCTGGTCAGTATTAGTAATTCTGGGCTAGATGGATCGAAGAGCTGGAGTTGGCACTGAGCATCTCAGTGTGTTTCAAATGGAACCACACATTCCTGTGAGTGAAGGGACATGCCAAGAAAGGTTGTTTTGGGGGTTACATTTCCCAAGAATCCTTTAACCAATGTGGCCATGAGTCATTCTCTGACTGAGGAGTTCGAGGATATGTATTCCCCAGGATCCCCCAGAAATAACCTTTCCACGCTCTGGAGGTACGGTGCATGCATGCCACCTTTTTGACATGGTGTTTATCATCCATCATCTTAATTGCAGACCAGGGCCAGGAATGAAAACATAAAGCAACCACTAAAGAGCATTCTTTCCTTTTTGAGTGCTGAAATGACTGAGTGAAAATATAATCATTGAAAGAAAAATGAATGGGGGTGGGGGAGTGGGGACTTTTAAAACAGCCACATGTACTGTACTGCACTTGGTGGACCTCAGGGTCCTGTTGAGTACCAGCTTTCTCGTAATGTAAGGTGAAAATATATATATAACGCCGAACTTTATGACTGGAAAGTCAGCCAGTCAGCAGTTCAAGACCCGAGTGCTGCACGACGGAGTGAGAGCCTGTCTCTGTCTCAGCTCCTGCCCAACCTAGCAGTTCAAAAGCAAGAAATTGCAAGTAGGTAAATAGGCACTATTTCGGTGGGAAGGAAAACAGTGTTCCATGCACTCCGGTGTTTAGCCATGCCTGCCGCATGTCCATGGAAATGTCTTCAGGCGCAGACAGTACTGGCTCTTTGACTATAAGCAAAGATGATACACAACATCGCGACTGGCTTTTGAGCAATGGCAACTTTTACCTAGAGCCGTGATGGTGGACCTTGACACCAGATGTTCTTGTACTTAAATTCCCAGAAGCCCAAGCATCCTGTGAATCCACACGAATGGGTTTACTGTGATTCATCCAGCCCACACCACCCTCGTCACTCCCAGAAGTGGAAGTAAAACGCTCCCATATGGTTAAGGCTCCTCCGGGTTAACCTCTCCTCCATACGGGCCCGTTTTACTTCCGCTTCTGGTAGCGACGAGGGCGGCGTGGGCTGGATGAATTGCAGTAAACCCATTCATGTGGATTCACAGGGTGCTTGGGCTTCTGGGAATTGAAATCCAAGAACATCTGGAGTGCCAAGGTTCACCATCATGGGCCTAGAGGCTGTTTGTTGTGCTGCAGTAATAGAAGAGGGAAAGCACTCAGAATGCAATGGGAGGACTGTTTTATTTTCAGATGTTGCAGGACTGAGACTTTAAACTTGGCTTAAAATTAAGTCATCACTGTTGTGGTTGCTGCTGCTGTACCCTTTTTTTTGCAAATCTACTCCGATTTGATGTTGGCCTCCTGCCCTCCTGTAAATAAGTCAATTTTCTTTTGAATAAAACATAAGGCAGTTGACTGGGAAGACCGTTAATAGGGATAACAACAGCACATAGCCTGGGGATGCATGTGCCAGGGATGTGCGTAAGGGATTGTTGTGCACAGAAACTTAATTGAAGCATTTATTGGTTGGAGGCCAGGAAAGCATACATAATAAGGGGCTCTGGAGTTGAGGGACCCAGAGAAACCAAAACAAACTGCACGGAGGATGACAAGGGAGATGAATGATGGTCTTCACTGAACAAGCAGTGCTTAAGTCTGTGATGGTGAACCTTGGCACTCCAGATGCACTTGAACTTCATTTCCCAGAAGCTCAAGCACCCCGTGAATCCACAAACATGGGTTTACTGTGATTCATCCGGCCCGCGCTGCCCTCGTCGCTCCCAGAAGCGGGCTAATTTGGGGTTCTATGACTATTGGGACTTCCCTTCAAATGTTACAATTGATCTTTTGCATTGGGTATGCTCTTTTGACTCATTTTCTGACCATTAAATGTGTTTGCTTCTGTGAAAGAATTCAGTTCATGGCCAAATGTTATCAGGACTTCAGTCCATTCCTTATCTACAGGTGGTGACCTGAGAGATGCTTGTAAAGGACTGAGTCCATGCTGCACCTTTCTTTTCTTTTCAGAGAAAGAACTGCAGAGAGATCAGATAACCATTGTTGTTCTTGATCTGCTTAGTGTTTCAGGTGTCCACTTGTGCACCACTAAAATAAGAGGATAGCTCTTTGCAATGCAAAGCAATTAGACTTATATACCGCCCCATTGCACTTAGTGTACTCTCTGGGTGGTTCACAAGTTAACTAGCATTTAGCCCCCAACATGCAGGGTACTCCCTTTGTTGACCTGGGAAGGATGGAAGGCCCAGTCAACTTTGAGCCCTGGTCAGGGTCAAAGTCACAACCTTTTGGTTGTAGGACAGCAGTTTAACTACTGCGCTACCAGGGCTCAGTGCACAATTTTAGAAATCTTGACTTGCATATGCAAATGCAAAATCATAAATTACTTTTCTAGGTGTTTTTTTTTACTTTTTTAAAATTATTTTTTTTTTACTTTTCTAGTTCAGACAGAATTACAATGCACTTCACTCAAAAGGGGAAGATAGTACACAGGTAATCTGTTTGAGCAAAATGCACAGTAGTCACTGTTCTCTGATCTTCATAAGACAGGTTCTTATGGGTAGAGAATTGTAGAACGATGGAGTTGGAAGGGTTTTTTGAGGCCATTACGTCTAACCTGCAGCTCAATGCAGCTTCTTCTCTAAAAGAAAAAAAAAGATTAGATCTTTTATACCAGTAATTAATATGCTCTTTAATCATGTATTCAGCAACAGTACATTTCCTTCCCTTGGGGAAATTAATAGTGAGAAATCAATATGGGCCATGGTATTCCACAGCATTTCTCTGGCTGAATGAGTTTTGTTTTTAAATCTCAGGATATTAGTAGCATTTCTCCTTTAGTTCTCTCTCACCCATCCTCTTGTTCAGTCAACAGATCTATCTTTCCCCCCTCTGGCCTTTATTCTTCCCTTTACAATTTGTTTCTGCTAAAACCAAACTGCAAACCTTAAAACAGAGATCCAAAACCTGGATAGCGGAACATTTGCAACCTTTGAAGTTATGATCCTCTCCATGAAAAACAAACATGTTGCCAAATATTCAGGGTTTCCCATGATTATATGGTAAATAGTTTGAATGCAGGAATGCTGATTCTTATCAGGTTTCTCCTTCACTATTGTACATGTTGGATGTCAGAAGTGAGATGCTACTACTTCTCCAGTTGACTCAGCCTCCAAAACTATTTTATTTTTGTGACGTATTTGTTTGGCTGCTCTCTTTTTGTTTGTTGTGTGTTGTGTTGTGTTATTTGACATTTGTGTGTACACCGCCCAGAGAGTGAAATTTCCCAAATGGATGGTATAAAAATGTAATGAATGAATGAATGACGCTGTAACCTTCGGTATACGAAGTTCATACTTTGGGTGTTGGGCTTCAACTTCCTGTATGTGAGTTCACCACAGCAGCAGCAGCAAGCTATGTTCTGAGTTTTCTGGGCCAAAATCTAAGACCAGAAGTGGACTATTGGGCGGTCATAGGAAGGGCTTTCATTTTGCCAGAGAAATTGTGATGGAATCACTTTTGGGCCAGCTACCTCTGGAAGGAGGCACTAGAACTAGAGGGCACTCTATGAAACTTTTGGTTACTAGTTCTCAAACAAATAAGAGAAAGGACTTTTTCACCCAGAGGATCACTGGTTTATGGAACTCCCTGCCAGAAGAAGTGGTGACAGCTGTCAGTCTTGACAGCTTTAAGAAAGGATTAGACAAGTTCATGGAGGACAAGGGTATCAATGGCTATAATTATGGATACCTTAGGACAACGTCCGGGTTGGAGAGATAGGCAGGATATCTCTCAATGCCATTTCCAGGGAATCCTAAGCAGGTGAAGGCATCTGCTTGGAAATACCCTGAAGCAAATGGTGAGCCACTGTGTGAGACAGAATGCTGGACTGGATGGGCTGTGGCCTGTTCCAGCAAGGCTGTTCTTATGAAGAGGTCCAGAAAACACGTGTGAAGCCCATCCAATCATGTAATATGGCAACACAGAAGCAGAAGCTAGACAACAACTTGGTGGTCCAACAGGCAGCCAAACGTGTCTGTAGCTGCTACCTAGTTTTTGGAGTCAAATCCAATGCAGTCTTATCTGTGTGGTACATGAGGAGATTACTAAGGTTCCATGCTGCAGTTGGGTGTTGAGGACCCAGTTTGTTCCCAAATTCTGTTGAGACTACTGCTGAGTTTTCCTCATGTCTTAAGAGCAGCATGAAGCTTTGTGAGGACATGTGGAACAAGAAGGCTTACAATTCATGTCACTGGTGTTCTATTCCTTGCCTTGCTCCAAATGGCATGTGAGCTCAAGTGCAGATGTTTTACTGGTGCTCTCTTGTTGGGTGCCTTCATTCATTCATTCATTGCACAAGAGTGGCTCCCATACAGGCATGGTAAGCACTACTGCCATGTGGAAAGGGATAGATAGGCATTTGGTCTTTAAAAAAATGCCAGATATAAAAATTAAATATTGTCATTCACCTGAAATTTGTTTCCCTGCCTGAAGAACCAGAAAAGTTCCCTGACCCTTCAGCTCCTATCCTGAAACCTAGCAACACTCATCAATGTCCAAAGGAAAACATGACTTCTTAGGAACTGAGGGTCATTCCTGGGGAAATCTCAGTCCTTCTTCTAATCACTTCTTCCCCATCCCCATCATCATCGTATCATGCATTTTACTTCCCACACCTGTTCTCATTGTCTGCCTTCAACAGGGATGGGAAAATACCAAGTGGTGAAACATCAGGGCTCACAGTTCATGGTAATCAGTTATTTTAAGAGTTTTTCCCTAAAATAATATGTGGCTCTCTTTCATGCACAATATCTTTCTCATGGTTCTCCTGTATGTTGTTGATAGAGGATTGAAAACAAAAGATGGGTGTCTTGCCATTATCTTTTTTTGCTAAATAGGGGCATGAAAGTCCAGCCAGGTTATCCTGCTATGATAATAGAGTAGACCATACTGCCAACAGTTCAGTGCCGAGCGTCAAGCAGCGGTTAACTAACCTGACAACCCTGAGGACTAGCAGCTTTGGTGAAGTCCACAGGGAAGGCTGATGGTCCCCAGGTGGATTAAATCCCACTGGAATCCATCTTGATGGAGGGCAGCAGCTTCATCAGTACTGGCCTGGGGCTGAGGAGAACTTTGCTTGCCAAAAGGGCTCAGGACCAGAAAGTGACTCATGGATCTGGATCAGTGGTATGGGTGCGATGCAGAATGCAGATGAAAGGCCACAGCATTATATTCACAGGACAGTCTTTATGGCAGAATGCCATGATGATTGCCAATATTTGGATTCAGATATGGCACAAGAAGAAGGGGCCTTCCCAGTGTAATTCCATCTAGGACTGGAAAATGCTGCTGTTTAAACCTCTTGAGCTTTTGCAGAGTGGACTGTCCCACCATGATGCTAAGGCAGGATTGCACAATGGGGCATGGGAAGGCAGGTTTTCTTCACAGAGGTGATGATCAGTGCTCGTGATAAAACTTGCACAGGTTGCAACATCCCATGCTGTTTTACTGGTAGAAACTTTCATTTAGGGGTTGCAGTGGTGGTGGTTTAGTGGTTAAGTTGCTGAGCTTGACCACCGGAGGTTCAGCAGATTGAAACCCAAGTGCTGTGCAATGGAGAGACCTCCCGTTGTCTGCCTCAGTTCCTGATAACCTAGTAGTTTGAAAGCAAGAAATTGCAAGTAAATAAATAGGTACCACTTTGGTGGGAAAGGTAACAGTTTCATGCGCTCTAGCATCTAGTCATGCCTGCCACATGACCATGGAAACATCTGCAGACACAAACAGCACTGGTTCTTTGGCTGTTAATTGAGATGAGCACTACATCCTAGAGTTGGAAACGACTGGGTTTTGAGTGAGGGAGACCTTTATCTTACACTAGCTGATTACCTGGCCTTGCTCGGTTTTTTCCCCCCTTAACGGAAGTATAGTTTCTTCAGGGTCGTCGTCTCTGGCCCGTAAACTTAAAATTCTGTCAAGCTGCAGTCTCCTTTCGCTGTAGAAAGGAGGCCGTGGTTTGAATTTTCCAGCCGGACACAACTTTAAGTTTACGGGCCTCAGACACCACCACTGAAGAAAGCTTTACCGGTGGTGTGTCCCGGTGGTAAATTCAAACCACTGTTAAGCTGCATCTTCCTTCCTTCAGCGAAAGGAGTGTGCGGCTTGACACAACTTTAAGTTTATGGGCCGGAGACACCGCCACAGAAGAAAGCTGTGGCTGCTAATCGCGGCCACAGCTTTCTTTAGCGGCAGCATGTCCCAGTGGAAACTTCAAACCGTTGTCAAGCCGCATCTTCCTTCCTTCAGTGAAAGGAGGCCGCGGCTTTACAGAACTTTACGGGTCGGAGACGCCACCGGGCGGAAAATTCAAACCGCTGTCAAGCCGCGTCCTCCTTCCTTCATTACCTAGTTGTAAACATCGCTCTCTGTGGCCTTTGTCACTTTTATGTTGTACTGCCGAGAAAGCCTGGAAACCGTCCTGTCAGTACGGTGTTGGCTGCATTGAATGCATTGGTATCAATTAGGGAACACGGAGGCTGTGGTGCGTGTGCAAAGTACTGCTGTTTTGTTGCTTTTTCACCTGTCGGTGTGGGTGTCCCCTTTGCATCCCACTTTGGGGGGCATAAACCCCCAAATGGGTTTTGTGACCCCCACAGTGCTGATCTTGCAAGCCCAAGATATGTACAGGTATGTGCCAAATTTCAGCGACATTGGTCCAGGGGTGTGGGTTCCATTAGAGCACATACAAACCCACACCTCTGTTTTATAGATATAGATTTAGCAGAAGCTCAATAGGATACTGCCCAAGGAGAACAGCTACCAGTTAGTGCAGTCGATGCTGGATTAGACCAATTCTGTAACTCAGAATAAGATTGTTTTCTGTTTTCCTATGTGCCTTTAGATCTGAGAACACAACTCTTTCTGGGTTCATCTACACAACACATGGGATGGAGTTTCCTGATTTCTAGGACTATAAACCCCATAATCCACTGTCCTACGTGTTTTGCCTTGCAGATTTATGCTTGCCTTCCAGAAACCTAAATGTAGCTCATCTGAGAGAATAGGCTTAAACTGGAAGACTTTGAGGCTTGGCTAGGTCTATATCTACCTGAGGTTCCTGTTGCTGCTCTTGTGCTACCTGGGAATTTTCTTTCTGAATGAGAGGCTATGTAGAGCGAGGCCTTTTAAAGTCTGAGAGCCTTCTATTTTAGACCTTTTCTCCTAGGTGAGCTATTTTTAGGTTTGCAAGTGGTGTGTAAGAGAGGTGGAATTCTCAGAATAGGAAATTATGTGATTTGTAGTCCAAGAAGTCTGAAAATCCCCTTCCTAAGGTACATGTTGGCAAATTTCTTTTGGCAGAATTTTGCATCTCAGGAATGACATCACCAAGAGTGGCTTCTTCTTCTTCTTTGTCTGTGTCTAAACCAGACGTGAAACTGCCAAAATGAAGGCACCCTTTGGTGAGTTCATTCTGCAGTTCATTTTGCTTGACCTAGTAAGATTAGCTGGCAACACAAGGTTGCCGTTACCAGGGTATGCCCGATTGTGGTTCAAAAATGCCACAATCATTGAGGAGGCTCTTTCTGTGTACTCCACCAAGAGTGGCTGATTGCTGTTGACTGAAGAGTTTTTCCCAATAGTATACTCTTTAATTAGCGCCATCTGCTGCTGTCATGACGTCACTCGTGTTTAGAGTTGCCATAATTCTCTCCCACAAAACCGGGACAAAAGTATACTAGACAATAATGGGCGGGTTATCTACAAAATAGCCTTTCTTAAAACAAACATAATATAATGACAGCTATGAAACACTTTCATCTTTACCTATAAGAAGGGACGTTAACCGTTGGAATCCGGTATATACGCCTGTACCTGTCCATACTATCCCGTACCGAGACCTGTACACTTGCCTTTTCACTGACCGACCATCGCTGCAAGGGTATGCCAGCCCCCAGTGGGGCAGCCGCCCCACGAACTACAGTTCCCAGCGTCCTCCGTGCCGGGCAACCAATCTGCCTGGCTAGATTTTCTCCCAACCAATCACTGTCCAACATGCAAATCAGCTCTCTCCAACATTCCGTTTTTAGGCCTGGCTGTTAATAAACTGCCATTTTTCTCCCATGGCACAACACACAGTGTGTGTGGGTGTGTGTGGGGGTTATGCGTGTGGGGTTGTGTGTGTGGTTGTATTGTGTGTGGCTCCCCCCCCCCGAAGCCTCGGCGAGGCCACACACACACACACACACACACACACACACACACACCAGTCGTGTGTGTGTTGTGTGTGTGGTTGTGTTGTGTGTGTGGTTGTGTGTATTATGTGTGTGTGTGGTTGTGTTGTGTGTGTATTATGTGTGTGTGTGGTTGTGTTGTGTATGTGTGTGTATTGTGTATGTGTGGTGGAGTTGTGTGTGCTGTGTGTGTGTATTGTGTGTGTGTATCGTGTGTGTGTGGTGGATTTATGTGTGCTGTGTGTGTGTCTGCTTGGCAAAGCTTCAGGGGGAGGGGTAGCCCCTCCTCTTCCCACTCAGCTTTAGCGTGTGTATGTGTGTTTGTATTGTGTGTGAGGTTGTGTTGTGTGTGTAATAAGTGTGTGTGTTGTGTGTGTGTGTGTGTGTGTGAGAGAGAGGTTGTGTTGTGTTGTGTATGTGTGCAATGAGTGTGTGGGTGTGTTATATTGTGTATGTGTGTGTATTAAGTGTGTGTGTGGTTGTGCTGTGTGTGCAGAGTGTGCAGTGTGTGTTGTATGTGTGTGTGATTGTGTGTGTATTGTGTGTGTAGTTGTGTTTTGTGTTTGTGTGTGTATTCTGTGTGTGTTTGTGTTGAGTGTGGTGTGTACCCCCCAAAAAAAACTACCACCAAAACACACAAAAAAGCTAGTATTAAATATATCAAAACATAAATGAATTTATTTACAACTAGCAGAGGTTGCCTGGCGTTGCCGGGCTGTTTTAAATGGTGTTTGTATTTATTTATTTTTGTTAATGTTTGTAAAGGAGAAGCTAGTTTATATTTGAAATTTTTAATATGTTTGTTTGTTTGTTTATTTATTTATTTATTTGTTTGTTTGTTTGTTTGTTGGCGGGCTGTTATAAACTGTGATTAGTTGTGTTTGGTTTTTTGCTTTTGTGGATTAAGAAAAAAACAAAGGATGATATACTTTTACAAAAAAAAAATATTTAACCAAATAATGTTTTAGTATGTGGGGTTTTTTAAATAGTTGTACTGTAGATAATAATGTAAATAATGTGAAAGCACACATTTTTTTACAATAAATGTTTTTAAACAGTGTTTAGATGTTTTGGGTTTTTATTTTAGTTAAAATTCAGCACAGGATTTTTGAAAAGTTTTTATTTTATTGTCATATGTTTGTGATTTGTGTTAAATTGTGATTTTGTGTTATTTTGTTGACTTGTTCTTACTGTTGGGGCCTTTTGTTTGGGGCTGTTGTGTCTTTGTGAATTGTTTTTACTTTTGTGGTCAGCAGGTGGTGCTGGTAAGGTGTTTTCTTGTATTTTGACTGGTTTTTCTCTCATGGCCTCTGAGTGGAGCTTCTTCTGGTAAGTAGTCTGTTTCTTTATTCATTTTGTTTCCGGCCGTCATGGAGTGAGGATGTCTGCTGGTGAGTTCCCTTGTTTTATTTATTTTGTATGTGGGTGGTGGTGGTGGTGGTGGTGGTGGTTTGGATTTTGTGTTGTTTTGGTGTATTTTTGTTGTTGTTTTTGTGGTGTTTGGCTGGGTGCTGTTTGTGTTTTGTTATTTTTTTATGTGCTTACTTTGTATGTTTTTGGTGTTCATTTTGTTTGTTTCTGTTTATTTTTGGATGCTTTTGATTGTTGTTTTGTTTTAAGGGGGTCTTTCCTTCCCGCGGGCTGGGCTCAATGCCTGGCCCGTGGAAAGGAAGGGCAGCAGCGGTGGGGGGGTCTTTCATTCCCGCAGGCTGGGCTCGATGCCTGGCCCATGGAAGGAAAGGGCAGCGGCGGGGGGTGTCTTTCCTTCCCGCGGGTTGGGCTCGATGCCCGGCCCGTGGAAAGGGAGGGCAGCGGCCAGGGGGTGTCTTTCCTTCCCGCGGGCTGGGCTCGATGCCTGGCCCGTGGAAAGGAAGGGCAGCGGCAGGGGAGTCTTTCCTTCCCGTGGGCTGGGCTCGACACCTGGCCCATGGAAAGGAAGGGCAGGGGGGGTGTTCCTTACCACGGCCTGTGTTGCTGTAATGCACTGCGTTTTTTATTTTTATTTTTCACGTGCTGGCTTTCTCAGCATTCTGCACGCTCATGGCGCGCAGGACATTGGGGATTGTAGTTTTTATTTTTTGTTTTCCATTTGTGCTCCGTTTTTTTCCTGCAGCTCATTTTTGATTGGCCACGGCATGTTTCCAAACGTTCTTTGTGCTGGCGCCTCTCAGCCTGATTGGCTGTGGTGCGGCGCGGTGCAAAAAAAGTTGGGAAATGAAGTTGTTTCCCTTTTTTCGCGTTTGTGGAGAAATGCGCCCATTGACCTGCGGACCCAGTTCAGGCATGTGCACGAATGGTGGGTGCTGGCTTTTAGGGCCTGGCCTAGGAACCTATTCAAAGTTCCAACGGTTAACCCTCGATTTTATAGGTTGTTAATTCTTACTGTAAGATGATCTGTTGCACATTTGAGAAGTTTCGTAAAGAGTCAACTCTTAACGTACTCAGTTCCAGGAAACACACTGATCACACTTATCAGCTGGTGGTGTGAGGCGAGGACGTTAAGATTTGTCTCCAGGTATACTCCAACTCCAAATTGGTAGGAAATCGCTCATTTGATGGTGAGAGTTTGAATTTATTTTAAAGGTGTGTTATAATACACAATCAGTAAGTTTTAGAAATCCGGGACTTTAATATGATTTTTATTGAACTGGCCAGGACAATTTTTCTGACCTTGAATCCGGGACAATCCCAGTTTTCTGGGATGTAAGGCAACCCTACTTGTGTTGTGCAGGCAGAGTTTCGCAAGAGGATGCTGTCCATTGTGGCTACAAGCTATTTGCTAGTCTCAGCTAAAACAGACCCATTGAATCAAAAGTTGAATTGTAGGTCAACTCTTATGTAAATCTCATTGATTTAGTGCAGGAGTTCTCAACCTTTTTAAGCAGGGGGTGGGGGTGGGAGGGGCTGGGTCATGCTCCCTCAGACAGCTTCGGGGGTCAGACGGTCATTTTACCCTTCCTCCACCACAAGGCACTTCCTGGTGTGGTGGAGGCAGTGGGGGCCACATGAAATGGTGCCGCAGGCCATAGGTTGAGAATCCCTGATTTAGTGGATCTGTTCTAGTTGGACCGGCAGGTAAATATAGGCTTAATGTTACATTTCCTTTAAAATCATTATTGTTACTCATATTATTTATTTTGCATTCTTGGTTCATGGAGGTAAGGTATAGCTGTAATTCCTTCGCTGGACTTGCTATTAATGCCTGATCATCTACAAAACGTAGTTCATTCAAATGCCCATTCAGACCTTATACTCAAGGGGTTACCCTCGGGTTAGTTGCACTCTCTCAGCCTGACCTACTTCATACAGTGTTGTTTTTTTAAGACAAGGGAGGAGAAGAATCACGTATTCTAATAAACTCATTGAAGAAAATGTAAATAACTAAAAAAATGCACAAGTTTGATTCTTAGCTTGTGTGACTTAGGTTGCACTTAGTTGGGAACCAGTAGCATTGAATGTAGGAAGCACAAGAAAGTACCAATTGTTTCCTGGCTTGTAATAGCCTTTGCAGCCTGGCATGGAAAGGCTGAGATGTTTATTATCGTAGCACTGTTATTGAATTTTCTCCCCCACCCCACTTTGCTCAGCTAATCTCTAATGAATTTCCTTCATTTGCCTGACATCAGCTTGATGTGTAATGTAAATTACCAGGCCCACCAGAGAGACATGAGCACTGCAGGGTTCTAATTACAATTTTCATTAAACTCCGTCTGTTTCCGAACATCCGAACCGTTCTGGAGCTGTGGAGGGAGCAAGAGGAAATTAAAGTAGCATCTCGCTTAGCTGAGAAGGACAGGAAGGGTCAAGCCTGCCCAGGTGCTTACGAGGACGGCAAACTGGAATCGCCAACATTTCCCTGCCTTGTGGGGAAAATTTAAAATAAAAATAAGCCTACGTTGGCTGATTCTTCCCAGTTTTAGTGGCTTATTTCTGAAATTATACTACTCTTTTAGAAAAAGAAATATTTTTAAATCTTGCAAGCCATTCCTGACCTAATTAGGAGGATTAGTCATTCCAGCTCTGCCTAAATCTGTGACAGCCAATCCTTGTTCCCATAACAGTTATTGACAGGGCTGACAAGAAATATCACAGCGGAGGGACAGGATTAGTCCCGAAACTCTGGCAAAAACCTGGAAATCTCTCTGCAGTTCTGTAAGCAGCGCCCTTTAAGTGCATTGTTCCAATCGGTACAGAAACATGTTTAGACTGGATCCACATTACCCCTTTTCCATTTCACTGGTTCAGCTGTGGTATACCACAGCCATGGGTCCAAATCTTTGCAAATGACTCTGTCCCTTTGTGATAATCTTTGAGGAGAAGAGTCAGGAGGACCCCAACTTGGGTAGCAAGCCATCACCCCCACCTCCCAAGTCCGGGTGGTACTCCACCCTCAGGTCTCCAACAAAGGAGAGGAGATGATGATAGATGAAGCCAAATTATGGAGCCTTCCAGATGATGGGGAAATTGCTAAAGAGGGAGGAGACAGAGGAAGGCGGGAAAAAAGAACTGAGAGAATGGCATACAGAGGGTGCTAAAATATATATACACATTTTAAGATATGTTATCTGTGTCTTACTTTTCAAAGTTGAATTAAATGATGGAAGTAATGTGTAGTATGATGTAGTATGATCCACACACTATGATCATGGAGCCATCTCCTGCAGCATGTATGAAATGAGACATGTAGAATTTAACAGAGGGACTGCTATGGACTGCCACAGCCTCGAGGATGTTAACAAGGTGCACCTTCACAGCCAGTCCATCTGGCACAGCTTCTTCTGTCTCCATGACTGTGGGGAATCAGAATAATAAAGTGGTTTCTCCTCAGCTCATTTTGCCCTTGGGCTCAATATGATGGTTTCCACTGGCATTTCCTCCACTGAGGGGGCCATCACCCCACCTAAAGGGGATCATCCACCTGTAGCCTTTGGGGAGTCAAGTTATTTACCGCTGCTCAACACTCAGTGTTGAGTCACTGGTAGTACAGTCTACTACAGTATCGCAGTGGGATGTCCAGCCAGACACTGTTTCTATGTATAAGGACAACAAAACAGAACATAATGTTACTCTGAAGCCATAGTAAATATAATTGCGTAGACAGGAGAGGAAGGCTCTTTTGATAGGGTTATTATCATTCTGCTTTAAAAAAAAAGTCTGCTTAAAATAATTGAGTAATTAAAATTAATCGCCTGCCTGGTTAATTAAGGGCATCTCTTTGTTCAATTAGCATGATTTTAAATCAAGCAATGTAACCATAAATTGACACAGAGGATCTGCCCACTCTAGAAAAGACTTTTAGCAAGCAGTCCACACACCTGTGCATGGGCACGCGCACACACATGTCTATTTACAAGATAAATCAGTAGTCACCAATTTGGACTTATTTTAGGGTCTGCCATCTTCTAAAAATGAGGATTTTGCCTGAGGCACTTCATCAGGTGTTCTCTGTTTTTATTTCTGCTTGCACTTTTGAATGTCAGCAGCCCCCAAGGTGTGTTAAGCCTCAGTCCCGAGGAAGGAGACAGACTAAACCTAATCCAGAGTGGTGTTTATTTTATTAAATGGCAGTGCTGACCAAACATATGATGGTAGAAATAATGGAAAATAACTCCCTCCTGTCCAATTATCCTTTTGACCTTTAGGGCTCGAAAGAGATGCTGAAGGGACAGAAGTAGAAAGCCCTAAAGTCATGTTTCCTTGACAACCTTTGCTGAAAAGGAAAAGAAAGAAGAGTTCATAAACCAGAACAAGTCTTAGGCAATGCAAAGAGATGACCTTTAGGCTCTTGGTCAGCTTGCAAGTGGGGTGGTTATGGATATGAAAAACTAAGGAAACATTTAGACTTTACCAAGTTTGTCTTCATACACCAGAAGAACAATGGGGCCAATGGGCTACAACTGAATCCCGACAAGACTGGGTGGCTATGGGTTGGGGGCATGTGTTATCTCAGGAGCTACCATCTTCGGTCCTGTATGGGGCTACTTTGCCCCAGACAGACCTAGTGTGCAACTTGGGGGTCCTCCTGGTCTCGCGACTACTGCTCAAAGAGCAGGTGGCTGTATTGGCCAGGGGGGCTTTTGCACAACTTCGTGTGATTCGCCAGTTGTGCCTGCTCCTGAACCGGAACTCCTTGCTCATGGTCACTCACGCTCTGGTCACCTCCAGACTGGATTACTGCAATGCGCTCTACATGGGGCTGCCCTTGGCGACCATTTGGAGACTTCAGCTGGTCCAGAATGTGGCTGCACGAGTGGTGATGGGGTGTGGGCGCTATGCCAGTGCCTCAACACTGCTCTGGGAGCTGCACTGGTTACCAGTTTGCCTCCGAGTGCAATTCACGGTGCTGGTGTTGACCTTTAAAGCCCTACATGGTAGTGGGCCAGGATACCTAAGAGACTGCGTCTCCCCAAGAGTGTCTGTCCATCCAACCAGAGCAGACCAGAGGGGCTCTCTAATTGTTCCACCAGCTAGAGGGGCTCGTCTCTCTAGCACAAGAAGGAGGGCCTTTTCCATGTTCACTCCAGCCCTATGGAACCTATGCCACCGGTTGCCTCCACTGAAGGAGGGAACCCCAGGGTCCCTTATTTGAATTACCCCTTATGGTCCAAGGTGTGAGGCTTGCAGGAAGGAAGGGTCATATACTAGTACTGAGGATAGAGGTGTTATCCTCTCTCTGTGCATGGCCTCATCCCAGGTTGCTGACTGTTGGTTTCAGCAGGCCTGCTCCACGGTCTCCTTCCTATGCCTTCTTTTTCCCTCCAGCACCTGCTTTATATTGGCCATATCCCAGAATCCCCCAGGTCCCCCTCCAAGGGTTGTTCTTTCTGGCCTGGCCTTCCGTCGTGGGTGGGTGGGTGGGGGGGGCGTGTGTTTCTGTTTGGGTTCCCTCCTCTTATTGGCACATTCTAATTAAACTGTGTTGCCCAGAAATTGACATAGTGTTCCTAGTCCAGTTTGACCAAAGCAGAATAGAATGCTCTTATTACTTCCCTTCCATGCAGATTGTCAGGTGGTGGTTAACTAATTTGACAAACCTGAGGATTAATAGCCTTGGGTGGCGAAGTCCACAGGAAAGGATTAAATCCCACTTGAATCCATCTTGATGGAGGTCAGCAGCCTCATCAATACTGGTCTGAGGAGGACTTTGTGCTCAGGACCAGAAAGTGACTTGTGGAACTGGATCAGCTGCGATGCAGAAGGCAAATGGAAGACTACAGCATTACAGTATATTGTTCTCAGGACAATCTTAATGACTGATCTCCATGATAATAGCCAATATTTGGAATCTGATATGGCACTTGAAGAGGAAGAATTACTTACCTTCACCTGGACACTATGGTTCTTTAGATGCAGTTGAGTGTTGCACTTATTTGTTAGTTTGTTTGCCATTGCATCATGCTACTATCATGTAGACATGCTCAGGTTGTCAATATCCTTCTTGAAATGTGGAATCCAGAACCAGATGCTCCATTCCAGATTAGGTCAGTCCAAAGCAGAATAAAATGGTGCTTCCTACAGTGCCCTGCCAGCCATTTTTCAAAACCTTTGCCCTTCTTCAACTGTTCACTTTCTCGTCCCAGACTGTATATGCAAAAAGGGTGATAAAATATTGACTCATCTGTGACACATAATCCGGAATGGCACCCTGTGGTGATAAAAACAACATACTAGCCACCCTTTCCACCTTAGATCTAGAAGGTAGTCAGAGAGCTGTAGTGAAAGTCAATTGAATTATATATAGATATTAATGTAACTTGGCTCTCCAAGCAATTTGTTGAATTGGCTGCTGTTAAATCTTGGCACCCGGAGTCTAAGAACCATTAGCGCCCTGAGGAATAGCACCTGGGGATCAATTTCCTCAGCATCATTGGGAAATCTTCTCACTTTTGATTGATAAAAGCCCCCATGTCTTATGGAGATGGATTTTTACCTGCCAAGAAAAGAAAAGCTGTGCTCTTTATTTTAGTAATAGGGGATCTCAAGAAGCAGAATTAGAAATTCTGAGGCGAGTTACAAAGAACTGAAGCCTAATGGGAAATGTCCCCAAGTGTCGAATGCTACCTTGCTTGTATGTGTGGTGGAGGACTAAGCCTCCATAATCCATGCGGTAGTTATTTGACTCTTTTCCAACAGTACCAGCCAGCCATTGAATGAGTGCACTTGTGAGGACCAAAGGCCAGTAAATCCAGCAAATAACCTTAAGCAAACTTCCAGAGCAGAGTAAATGAATATGCAGAAAGCACAGACAATTATTGAAATGTGATAGAGAGCTAGGATTAACAAGGAAAAAGTCAGGGGTGTAAATGAAACAGGGCAGCAGGGCTTTGCCCCAAGGCTCCAAATTTACAAAATATGTTGCCTTCCTAGACTGGCCGGATACCCCTCTACGTTAATGGAGTAGACTGTACAGCCAGTGACTCAATGCCGAGTTTGGGTGGCAGTAAATAACCTGACTCCCTAAAGGGGCCAATGGCTATGGGTTCATGAGCCCTTTGGGTACAGTGATAGTCCCCTCAGTGGAGAAAATGCCACTGGAAACCATCACATTGGGTCAAACAGCAAAATTAGTGGAGGAGGAACCACTTCACTGTTCTGATTCCCAATGGTCATGGAGGCAAAAGAGGCCATGCCAGATGGACTGGCTGTTAAGGTGCACCTTGATAATATCCTCAAAGCTGTGGCAGTCCAAGGCAGTCCCGGTGTTAAATCCTGCATGTCTCATTTCATATGTGCTGCAGGAGGTGCCTCTGTGATCATAGTGTGTGGGTCACTTCATGGCAAGTTGGGATCCACTTTAAACAAATTCACGACAGTGCCATTTTTCCTGTTTGTCATTCTTCTTTCCACCCGTCAAATGTGAAAATTATTTCCAGGGGGAAAATGTACAGTATACTCAGATACAAGTAACAGATGCCACCGCTGCCGTGACTTCAGGCTTGTCCCATTGGACTGGTTTACTGTGGTAGGAAAGGACAGTATTCCAGGTCTCCAAGGGGTGTAGAAGACAAATGATCAGGGTCAGACCACATTGAGACAGCAGAGCAGTATCCATTTGCTCAGAGCTGGGTAGACCAGGCCCCTTCTCAGTTGAGCAGGTGGCTTCAGCATGTGTTTTTATAATTTAAGTAGAATTTCAACACATGGGCAGATGATGAACAGCTGTTTTATGTGTTTCTTGAGTCAGCTGTGGATGAGTAACAGCTCCAGTCATCTATGTCCTTTGATTCTGTGATTTCAGACTGGGTTGGACTGGGCAGCCTTTCTCACTGGGGACAGAAGAAGGCAAATCAGGAAGACTTGCTAGCTGCCTTGGCTGATTCTGTTGAGATGATTTGAACACAAAACAGCATCAAGTCATTGTGTAGGGCTATAAACCAAGAGCTCTTATGCTTCTTCAGCTTGCTGCTTCTGCTTCTGCTTCATCATCCTCATCCTTCTTCTTCCCTCTCCCCCTCCCCCCAGGTGTCAAAGGATATACAAGATTTTTCCCCTGCCACTTCTAGCAGTCTCCACAGGCATTATTTGATGTTCTTGCAATATGTTTTTGATGTTAACTCTCCACTTTGCTCTGGGTCTGCCTTGTCCTCTTTGTCCTCCTCTTTCCACAAATGCCTTGTATAGCATGGAATTCCAAGACATGCTCTCCAAATGCGCAAACCACCTAAGTTGTTGTCTCTGTATGTAGTTTAAGATTGGTTCTCTTCCAGTTCTTTCCCTTACAATCTCATTCCTGATTTTTTCCCCCTTTCTATCACTTTGACAGCCATCCTTAGACATCTCATTTCTGTGGTGACCAACTTTCATTTATGTTTTGTTGTAAGTGACCATAGTTGTCACTGGTAACATAAGGTGGGAATTAATATGCTTTGTTTCTTATATTGTGAATCTTAAATGGATCTTCTTTTTAGAACCAGAGAGTTTTTCTCCCCACAGTACAGCATCTTAACCCATTGTTGCTGAGAGTGAATTGCAGCGTTGAATGCTAAAGCTTTTACACTTTTCCCATTTTTGCACTCCTGTCCCACAGATGGCCTGAAGGATGGATGTGAGGTATTACTAGGACTGGGTGTTTTCCACACATGGGTGATGTTGCTGTGAAAATATGGAATCTGGCAGGGAATTTGTAAACATGTGCCAGATACGCCTATAGATCTTTCTGCTGCAAAAGCAATAATGATCCTCAGATGTCCAGAGATACGTGTTTGTCTCTCTGCCAGTGTATCATTAATTTTGGAGCAATAAGGAGGAAAAAGAAGAGCTTGGAGGTGTTCCTTGTTTAGACTATATTCCCAGCCATAGTAACACTGATTGCTTTTCCTTGACTAAAACTTCAGCCCTCAGTGGCAAGCATATCCAATTTTGGTAGCCAGTTAATATAGAGCTTTCTTTGGACTTTGGCAAGATCACATCCTGACATGACAGGAGGGGTCAAAGAACTGAGGATGAAATAGGCAAAAGTGGGCTGAGATGATAGAGTACTAGGTGGGGGTAAATGAACTGAAGCAGAGTAGCAGTGGGGCTAGAAGAGGGGTAACCACTGAGTGACAGCCTTCCCTCTCTATTGATACAATGCACATAAGAGATTGGAGAGAAGGAAACTAAGATGGGAAACAAAAAGAGTCTAGCAGGCACAAATAATAACTATGTTGTGCCTAGGAAGAGTCTTGATAAATCCATTGTTAGCTGCAACTTGTATCCGAGAATGCCCCCCCCCCATGAAGCAGGAAAATGCCATTGGTGTGAATTTGTTTAAGGTAGATCGTGGCTTGTGATGAAGTGACCTACACACTATGATCATGAAGCCATCTCCTGAGGCACGTATGAAATGTGACATGCAGGATTTAACACCAGGAGTGCAATGGACTGCTGCAGCCTTGAGGATATTATCAAGATGCACCTTCACAGCCATTCCATCTGGCATGGCCTCTTCCGCCTCCATGACCATTGGGAATCAGAGTTCCTCCTTGCAATGACCAATCCTGAAGAATCCTACAAAGAAGAATTGAAGCAGAGCATGGAGAAGATACTTTGTTAGAGTGCAACTCACTGAAGACTTTCCGCCATCAAGGCCCTTGCAAAAGTTAGTATCTGGAGTGCAACCCACAGAATCTTCTTGGCATCTTGTGTTATGGACTATAGATCTAGAAAGCAGCCAGAGAGTCCTTCAGGAAGTATGACCACTGGCCCTCCAAACTGAGGCAGACATCACAGGTGGAAGAATGGTCCCTACTTCCTGCATGCATCCTGAACATGGCTGTCTAGGCTTCCATCATACATAGAACCAGCAGCACAACTCAAGGTGATCTTTGCTCCCCCGTTCACCTCTCCATCCATCTCTGAAAACACTAGCAGCCAGACTTCTTAAGATCTGTCTGTGAGTGGTCCTACAGGAGATACCGTTGGCCACTTCTCTTCCTGTGGCTTGTCTTCAATGACTTGTTGCAGCCAAATTTTATTGGGGGGGCCTGGAGGGGACCAGCTAGCCTTGGAGTAGTGCAAAAAAGGGGTGTCAAGCTAGTGGTTCTTTTGGTAGCATGAGAGGGCCAACAGCACTGGTTCTGCATGCAGGAGCCTCTTGTCCCCATGCAGTGGGAAACCTTGTGTCACCCTTCCTCCAATCAGTTTGTCCAGTTGGGTGCATGACCTGGAAAGCAACCAGCAGCCAGTTAAATAGGGACAATTTGCTGCTGTGGCTTATCAGTTCCACTTCATTAATACGCTGTTAAGTTGGAACTGACTTAGCTCACCCTTGCTTGAAAGCCAGGCATATCCAACTCTAGAGTACAGTGCTCAGCTCTGTTTATAGGCAAAGCATTTGCAGACATTTCCATGGACATGTGGCACACATGCCTAGACGCCGGACTGCACGGAATGCTGTTTACCTTCCCACCAAAGTGGTACCTATTTATCTACTTGCAATTTCTTGCTTTCGAACTGCTAGGTTGGCAGGAGCTGGGACAGAGCCGGGAGCTCACTCCATCACGCAGTACTCGGGTCTTGAACTCCAACCTTCCAGTCCTCAAGTTCAACATCTTAACCACTAACCAAGCCACTGCAGTCCCTTGGAACTGACTTACAGTGACCCGAATATAGTAAGAGAGATGTTTAAGGAGTCGTTTTACCAGTTCCAGATCCCCAGTGAGTTTCAATGGCTGTACAAGGATCTGAACTCAGGCCTCCTAAATTCTAGTCCATCACTCTATCCACTACATTAATTTCACTTTCACTAGCTTTGAATTCTCCAAATTTCTGGTCTAATTCACATATTCTATCATTTGCATTATGCTTGTTGGGTCATGCCTGACATGTTCTGCCTTTTATTTCCAGCTACTGCAGGCAGAAAGCAAATTCAGGCTTCATCTCCCAGTACCTCGAAGTCATCAGGGTTATCTCTCAGTAACACATCCACCCACAGAGTTTCTCTGACTAATAACTAAACGAATATATTAAGGTGCTGGTTTTTTATCTGAATGTTTAGCATAATAAACAAAACCAATTCAATGTCTGAATGAGTAAACCGACTGGGGGTTGTGTGTCCTCTGGCGAGCCAACTGGAATCCAAGATTTCTAAATATCGTTCCACTGCATGTTTTGATCTTTTTGATGCAAGATTAAGGGCTTAATGCATTGCCATCAGCTCTGATAATGCAGAGAAAATTGATTTTAAAAAGAATAATAGCCCTCCCAGTTCTCTTTTTCCAGGTATGGGTCTTGTTCATTTGGTGGCTTGTACACTTTGAACAAGATTGCTGGGGGTAACTGCCTGGCTTGTTAATTAAATTGGATCCCTTGGACTTGAATAATGGAGCTTTCAAAGGTGTCAGAAGGAAGAGAAACAAAGAATGTGAGTGAACTATACAGTACACAATAAACACAAGAGGGAACAGATGGGTTCCACTCTGGCCTCCCCTAGGACAAACTCAGCAGAAAAGTAATAGCAATTAGCAATTACAGTTACATACTGCCCCATATTACTTAGTGAATTCTCTGGGCAGTTCACAAGGTAATTAGCATTAGGCTCCCAACATGCTAGGTACTCATTTTATCAACCTCGGAAGGATGGAAGGCTGAGTCAACCTTGTTCTCCATTCGGATCGAGCTCACAATGCTAGCAGTTTTGGCTGCATAAAGCAGTTTAACCACTGTCACCATGGTGCAGAAAAATGTGTTGGGTTTGAGGTTATTCCTGTATATGAAGCTGCCCTGTCCATCTTTGGCACCGCATTCCATCAAAACTCCTGCTATGTTAACTCAAGTACAAACATAAGGCCTTTGTCATCTTTCACTAAGAAACTAGGGGCTACACTAATGCTCATTTGAAAATAAGGCCAACACTGTGGGGACTAGAACCAAAAAATGTCAGGACTTTGCCTAGCTTCTGCAGCCTAACCAGCAAAAGCTAGGTTAGGCTGCATTAACAAAAATATAGTCTAAACACTTGAGATACTAGTCCCCCCCAATTTGGCACTTCTTCTTTTGTGTCCTGATCAGACCCTGCACTTTGTCATTGCGCAAACCCAAGTCCTCATCGGTGCATGTCCCTGGCAGCAGTCAGCAGACCAGCAAATGGGCTGGACTCTGTATCTCTCCTCATTTGCACTGTGTGTTGTTGTCCACTAGTCGCCCTTACTTGGGCAAATTGGTCTTACATTTAGAGACTCTGACCCTCAGCCTATTCAGGGTCCTCCAGGTGACGTAGGGGAGATTGAGATCTTCAGTTATATCCACCTTTAATGATGTTCCTTTCCCAGTGAGCATCTTCTCCCATGTTCTAATTTGGTTTTGCTCTTCTGTACCCTCAAGAATGTTTGTTCTTGCCATAAAGCTCTTCCTGGATCTGAGCCGGTGGACTTGAAGCTCATATCCATTCAGAGGGTGCTGAGGGTCATTCTCTTGCTTAGTTCTCTCAGCATCTGCTGCTACTTCTCTCCTGTGTATCCCAATTTGGCACTAGTCAGACCACATCTAGAGTACTGTGTCCAGTTATGACACCACACTTGAAGAGAAAATTCCAACAGACAGAAGCAGGTTCAGAGGAGGACAACATGGATGATTGGAGGAATGAAAACCAAACCCTGTGGAGAAAGACTGAAAGAACGAGGTATGTTTAGCCTTGAGAAAAGAAGACTGGGAGGGGATATGATGATAGCACTTCAAATACTTGAAAGATTATAATACTTGGCACACCAGATGTTCTTGGACAGATGAATCGCAGTAAAGCCATTCATGTGGATTCATGGGGGCTTGGGCTTCTGGGAATTGAAGTCCAAGAACATCTGGTGTGCCAAGGTTCACCATCATGGTTATAATACAAAGGAGGGGCAGAATCTTTTCTGGATCATTCCAAAATGCAGTACATGTAGTAATAGGCCCAATTTATATGGACCCAGGTATATGCTAGATATTAGGAAAACCTATTAACTGTTAGAGCAGTTTGACAATGGAACCAATTACCTTGGGAGGTGGTGAGTACTCCAACCCTGGAGGCATTAAAGTGAAAACTAGGCAACCATCTTGTCAGATCTGCTTTAATTTGAGCTCCTGAACTATGCAGGGCGTTGGACCTGATGGCCTCGTAGACCTCTTTCCACTCAATCATTCTATGATTATATGCCAGCTGTGGCTGTAGTCTGAGATTTGGCCTGTGGGCCGTAGGTTGTCAACCCCTGCTCTTACCCAATGTTTCTGAACCTTTGGTTTTTTACTTCAATTTCTGGAAGCCTAAGTCAATTCCCCAAAGCACTGATTAGCCAATGTACTGACTTAGGCTTCTGGGAATTGAGGTTGCCCTGTGGGGCATGGGCCCCACATTGGGAACCACTTTTCTAACCCCTGCATTGTGCGTCTATACCTTTGTAGGCTTGTTACATGGGGGTCACTTTTATTCTATGTATTATTTTCATAACAGTATCCAACAGGAGAGTTTCGGGAATAATCACATTTTTGGTGTACCTTTCAAGTGGAAATAATGTATCTGTAGTTTAGACAGTATTCTATTACAGGCTACAATGTCTACTCATTTATTGCCATTTTGCCAAAAAAAAAGCAAGAGGGATTAGTAGCTCTTATATATGTATTCACCATAAGCATTTGAAAATTACATTATACACAAATACCTTTCCTATGCATGAAAATCTCATCAAGTCCTGACCAAAAAAGCAGAAGTTACAAGCATTGTATCCAAGCACAACAGAGACCTTGGTGGTACTCATCAACCATTAATTTAATTTAATCAGACAACAGATTGATCCCATAATCCCATAATCTGACTTGCCTTGCTACAGTAAGACTTGCAAATCGTATGCATTTTAAATGCCTTTTTCTTTATGAAATTCTTTCATAATTTTTGACAGGATGTACATATTCAGAGTAAACCCAGAAGAAGGGAATGGTAAATCAGTTCTGAGTACTGTATAACTAACATCTTACCCAATATTTGGTGGGGACACTCTTACATACCCTACCTACCTACCCTGGTCACTAGAAAACTTTGGAAATGGTTACTACTACTAAGAGTCAATTTGGTGGCACATAGTTATTATTAAGCCGGCCAAACTGAAGTAGGAAGCTTCTACGGCACTTCCTCTTGATGTGGGCCCTACCCAACTGTGTTGGGTAGATGCTTTCTTCTGCCTGGAAAAAAAAAACCTAAATAGGAAAGAAAGTGTTGTGACCCACCCTTCCCCACACTTATGTTCTTGTTAATCTGAATAACCAATGATGAGATGTGATGAGAGTTGTAATTTAACACATTGGAAAGTACCAACTGGGTGAATGCTACACAACAATGATCCAGGCTATCTGAAGCTTCATATATGAACCTTCTCAGCTTTTAAGATCTACAGGAAAAGCCCTTCTCTTGATGCTTTTTGAGCTGACGAGAGAAGACCTTTTCCTGAGCTGTTCTAGCTAATGAAATGTCCTCTCACAGGTGGGCAGGCTGGCCTTTGCCCTGCTGTCATTCCAGGATCAGACAACACCATTTCTTGTTAGGCAGGCCTTTAAGAACTGAAACGGGCCTCTAAGCCTTATTGCAGGATGTTGTATGTTTTTATTGCTTTGGTGGAGTCTTTATTTTCAAGTGCTTTCAAATCAGCAGCTTTTAAATATTTGTTGTTGTTTTTTTGTTTGACTGTTCTTCAGTGTTATAGCTTTAAGTATGTTTCTAACTGCCTGTTTACGTGGTCCTTAGTAATTTGTGAGTTGCCTCGGGTGCCTACACTGAGAGAAAGGCCATGCAGAAATCAAACAAATGATAAATAATACATAATATAAATACTTAAGCTGCCACTTCTAGCTTTCATCTCTTATTTCCTGTAAGTAATTCTCTTGCTTGTAGCTCTGCCTCTTGCAATTATTCTACCCAGTTGTTGCATGGCACACATTTGTTAGGAGGAAAATTATCTTGTCTTTCATTGACTTCTCTTTTCTCCTGTGTCATATTTCTTGTCTTTTGAGCAACTGTATTCTTATTCATGACTAGCAGGGGTGCCTGGCTTCACCCGGGTGGTCCCAAAATGGCTAGCTGAGTGCCAGTGTTGCCTGGGAAACCCACTGGCCAGGGATGGGCCTGTGATGTGAGGTTGGCAATGACATCACAACCCCCCCCCCCCCTAGTTGGCCTAGCACTGTGGCAGACACGAACCCTCCTGTCGAATATACCCCCCTTTGCAGATCAATGTAGGGGGCAACCTCCCCTTGGGCTTTGGGACCCCGACAGTGACCTCCACACATGCGCAAGGTATGTGTGTGCCGAATCTCATGGGGTTTGGTCAAGGGGTGCGGCAACCCATTCCGGATACTGAACCCACACCTTTGCTTTATATGTGAGAGGGACACTTTATTGAAAATTTGTTTTGGTCTGCCAATACTCGCCTGTCTTTGGTGATTGCCCACTTGTGGATCTCAGATTTCATTGTATCCCTGTTGACCAATTCAACTCTTGAGTTGGGGATGCCACCTGATTTGTCCAACAATCAAATTGCCAACCAGTGGGGGGAATGAATCTTTGTTATTTAGCTACACACTCAAAGGCATGTACAACATAATGAAGAATGAATAAAGATAGGGCAATAAGTAGCCATCAGAAACCTTGGTGATTATATGCGTATTTGTTGTTTTATTGAACATACATCCTACCTTTATATTAAAAATCTTTATATTGCCTTGTTTAACTTATGCACAACATTTTCCAGGATATCTGATGTAAACTTTAATATGTAGTATGAAAAATGTTGGTCAAAATCCCGTGGTGTAGCATAGTAAATCACACTGGAGTAGGCCCATTCAATCAATGGGATTTGGTGAGTCAACTCCTCTGTAAGTTCCATTGACTCAAATAGTCTAACTGTGGCTAACTTTATACTACATTGTCTCACCAAATCCCTGTAGATTCTGTGGGTCTACTCTAGTGTGACTTACTGTGCCAAGCAACAGGATTTTGGTCATTGTTTTAATGCTACCTGAGATGTTATGGAAAAGTCTGGACAGCAATTACTGACAGCAAGAAAATATTTTGAGTTTTTGGAAATGATGGTTTTCATGACATGCAACTATTTGTGTTTTCATTTCTACTTCTTTCCCCCCAGATTGCTGCCTTAGAGAGACAAGTTTTTGATTTCCTGGGGTACCAGTGGGCACCAATTCTTGCCAATTTCCTCCACATCATCATTGTCATCCTAGGCCTCTTTGGCACGATCCAGTACAGGCCGCGCTACATTGTGGTGGTAAGTAACAAAGAGTTTTGTTAATGATTCTAAAGCTGCAGTCAGTTGCACAACACTCTGTACGATTAGCTTTAAACTGCTTGATTGATGGATTCTTTCTAAAACCATGCCAAGCTGCTGGATTTGACCTACAATCCACTGCATTGCTCAGGAACTTGGAAACTTATTTTATGCTTTATTATTTTTTAGGTATCTGGCTGTAGAGCCAGCGGTGAGGAGCTCAACTCCCTGTTGTGCCTTTAGGGAGAAGAGCTTGCCTTTGTAATCATGGGCAAGCTGCACAGTTCCTGGGCACACACACCACACCCCCAAAAGTGAATGGTAAACCACCTCTATATCCTATGTACTGTATCTACTCTTTGTATCTACATAGAAAACCCTGGAAAAAGTTGCCAACAACTTGGGTTGTTGTTGTCTCTTCCTTTTCTTCTTCTTCTTCATCATCATTATCATCCCACTTGTTTCTACTAAACTGGGACCCTGTGTGGCTGCATTTTAAAAAAAATACAAGTACAATTTAACATAGCAGATTAAAATTGTAATTGAATCAGTTGTAATAAAATAGAAGACAGAAGGCAGATAAAAGGCCACATTTAGGTTCTGTCTTGCCCTATAGAATCTATTCCCAAATTAGCAGTTTTTGGACTAGGGGGTGTCTTTCACAGTTTTGCACCCCTTTTTTGCTAGACTATGAAAGACACACTGAATAACAACCAGAGATGGACTTTTACCATCCCCCGCATAGGACTGCATGGGGAGTGCAGTGGCTTAGTGGTTAAGATGCTGAACTTGACAACTGGAAGGTTCAAGACCCGAGTGCTGCACAATGGAGTGGGCTCCCGCTTCTGTCCCAGTTCTTGCCAACCTAGCAGTTCAACAGCAAGACATTGCAAGTAGATAAATATGTACCACTTCGGTAAGAAGGTAAACAGTGTTCTGTGCACTCCATCTTCTAGTCATGCCTGCCACATATCCACGGAAATGTCTGCAGATGCAGAAACACTGGCTCTTTGGTTATAAACCTCTTTGGTTTATAGTGAGGAAAGCAGTGTAAAAATGCTATAAATAAATAAATAAATAAATGGAAATGAGCACTGAACCCTGAAGTCAGATATGACTGCCCTTTGGTCAAGGGCAACCTTACATGGAACTCCAAATTGAGGACAACATTTCTCTCTAACTATTAGATAATACTGTTAATTTGTCTGCAGTTGGCTCAGTTAGCATGTAGATTCAATTTTATCCCAATTTGCTTATACTGTACAGGGTTTGTTATATTGTCTGTGTGCATCTCTTCTTGTTGTTCAGTTGCACAGTCAATTCCAACCCTTTGCGACCCTATTGTCCTCCAGGCACCTCTGTGCTCCACCATCCTGCTCAACCCACCCAGCTTTGTGCCCATTGCATCTACAATACCATCTACAATACCATCTAGCCATCTCATTCTCTGCCGCCCCCTTCTTCTTTTGCCCTCCACCTTTCCCAGCATCAAGGCCTTCTCAAGTGAACCCTCTCTTCTCATTTGATGTCCAAAGTACTTCAGTTTCATCTTTACTATTTGACCTTCTAAGGAGCAGTCAGGGTTGATTTCCTCTAAGATTGACCTATTTGTTCTCCTCGCTGTCCAGGGGACTCTCAAAACTCTCCTTCAACACCACATTTCAAAGGCATCTATTCTTCTGCACTCAGCTTTCCTTATGGTCCAGCTCTCACGACCGTACATTACCACCAGGAATACCATTCCTTTGAGTATGCAGACTTTCGTTTGCAAGGTGATGTCTCTACTTTTCACTATGTTTCCCAGGTTTCTCATAGCTTGTCTCCCAAGAATCAGTCGCCTTTTTATTTCATGGCTGCAATCCCTATCTGCAGTGATCTTTGATCCTAAGAAAGTAAAATCTGTCACTGCTTCTACTTCTTAAATGTTGTGTTTCACTATTAGGCAATGGGGCAAGAATGCTAAACTACTGAGAGCCCTTTGTTTCACAAGACAGGGAGAAACTTTCCAATTTGCATTATCAGAAGTGGAATCTGAAGCTTGCAATTGTGGGTTGAGTCACCAGCCCCCATTCAGAAGCTTGATTTTAACCAAGGATCTTTGCACACATCTCTGGTCATGATTTTTCCCCCTGCCCCATCGCAGTCCTGCAATTCCCAGCCTAGTGAAGGACCAGGAAAGGATCTAGCTTATGTTTGTGATTTTTAGTGGCCTAATAACAGTGTCACCCACACATATCTCTGTGTCTGGTTTGTGCATGAATGTGTGTTTGTGCAATAAAACTTTGGCTGAGGACAGTTGAAATAATGAAGAAATTCTCCCTTTCATCTGCCACTTCTGACAGAGCGTGCATAATTTATTTTAATCAGCCTGTTCCACTTTATTACACAGCCTTTTGGATATAAATTGAATTACCATGCTGTTAGTAGTACAAGTGGCTGCAGTTCTAATTGCCAGCCTGCCATGCCATGCTCTTTGGTAAATGTCTTCTATTATGTTAACCACTCATGCTTCACCATGGCTGGCCTTTACATCCTGAATTTAAAATGCTAGTGTCTGGGCAGCATTGCTATGTTTGAAGCAGCAATCATGTTTAATGTTTCTAACATTTGGTTCATCTGACAGGGCATAATCCCCTGGGATCATTATACAGCATTGGGCTATGAATCTTATAATTCTCAATTCTGGGAGTTCCATCTGACAGACCCATGGCTTTTGTTGTTGTTGTTCAGTCGCACAGTCGATTCCGACTCTTTGCGACCCTATGGACCATCGCTCTCCAGGCACCTCTGTCCTCCACCATCCTCCTTAGTCCACACAGCCCCGTGCCCATTGTGTCTACAATACCATCTAGCCATCTCATCTTTGGCCGTCCCCTTCTTCTTCTGCCTTCCACCTTCCCCAGCATCAAGGCCTTCTCAAGTGAATCCTCTCTTCTCATTTGATGTCCAAAATACTTCAACTTCATCTTTGTTATTTGTCCTTCGAAGGAGCACTCAGGGCTAATCTCTTCTAATATTGACCTATTTGTTCTCCTCGCTGTCCAGGGGACTCTCAAAACTCTCCTCCAGCACCACATCTCAAAGGCATCTATTTTTCTTCGCTCAGCCTTTCTAATGGTCCAGCTCTCACAGCCATACATTACCACCGGAAATGCCATTGCTTTGACTATGCGGACCTTTGTTTGCAGTGAGATATCTCTGCTTTTCACTATGTTCCCCAGGTTTTTCATAGCTTGTCTCCCAAGAATCAGTCGCCTTTTTATTTCATGGCTGCAATCCCCATCTGCAGAGATCTTGGATCTAAGAAAGTAAAATCTGTTACTGCTTCTACTTCTTCCCCATCTATTTTCCAGGGACTTATAGCGCCTGTTGCCATTATCTTGGTTTTCTTGATATTGAGTCTCAGGCCAGCTTTTGCACTCTCTTCTTTCAACCTAATCAGGAGCTTCTTTAGGTCTTCTTCACTTTCTGCCATTAGGGTGGTATCATCTGCATATCTCAAATTGTTGATGTTTCTCCCAGCAATTTTGATCCCATATTGTGATTCCTCCATCCCTGCATTGCGCATTATGTGCTCTGTGTATAAGTTGAATAAGCAGGGTGACAGAATGCAGCCTTGTCTTACTCCTTTTCCTATTCCAAACCACTCCGTCATTCCATACTCTGTCCTAACTGTTGCTTCTTGACTCATGTACAGATTTCTCATGAGACATATGAGGTGTTTTGGTATTCCCATTTCTTTAATTACTTGCCACATTTTGTTGTGGTCCACACAATCAAAGGCCTTGGTGTAGTCAATGAAACAGAAGTAAGCTTGTTTCTGGTATTCCTTTGTTTTCTCCATGATCCAGCGTATGTTGACAATGTGATCTCTGGTCCCCCTGCCTCTTCTGAATCCAGCCTGCACCTCTGGTAGTTCTCTTTCTACATGCTGCTGTAGTCTATCCTGTATTATCTTGAGCATCACTTTGCTAGCTTGTGGGATTAGCGCAATTGTTCGATAATTTGAACATTCTTTGGCATTGCCCTTTTTTGGGATTGGGACATATACTGATCTTTTCCAATCCTGTGGCCACTGTTTCGTTTTCCAAATCTGCTGGCATATAGCATGTAGTAGCTTGATTCCATCATCTTTCAGGGCTTTGAAGAATTCAACTGGGATACCATCATATTCACTGGCTTTGTTGTTTGCCGTGCTTTTTAGGGCCTTTCTGACTTCACTCTCTAGGATGTCTGGTTCAAGTTCAATTTCCCCCTCATTGTTATTATCCGCGGTGTTTAGGTCTTTTTTGTAAAGTTCCTCTGTGTACTCTTTCCATCTTTTCTTTATCTCTTCTGCATCCACTAACTCTTTGCCATCTTTGTCTTTTATCGTGATCATTTTTGCTTTGAACGTTCCCTTGACTTCCCCAATTTTTTTAAAGAGATCTCTAGTCCTGCCTCTTGTGTTGTTTTCCTCTATTTCTTTGCACTGTTCATTTAGGTAGCTTTCCTTATCTCTCCTTGCTTTTCTTTGAAATTCTTTATTTAAGTGATTGTATTTTTTCCTTTCTCCTTTGCCTTTTGCGTTCCTTCTTTCCTCTGCTATTTTAAGAGCCTCATCCGACAACCACTTTGCTTTCTTGCGCTTCTTTTCTTTTGGTAAAGTTTTCCTTGCTGCCTCCTGCATAATGCCTCTCATCTCTGTCCATAATTCCTCTGGTACTCTGTCTATCTGGTCCAGACCATTGAATCTGTTCCTCACCTCCACCGTGTATTCCTTGGGTATGTTGTCTAGATCATATCTATCTGGCCTATTAGTTTTCCCTATTTTCTTCAGTCTGAGCCTGAATTTTGCAATCAGTAGATTGTGATCTGAGCCACAGTCCGCTCCAGGTCTTGTTTTTGCTGACTGTATGGAGGTTCTCCATCTTTGGCTGCAGAGTATATAGTCAATTTGGTTTCGATGTTGGCCATCTGGTGATGTCCATGTGTAGAGTCTCCTCTTGTGTTGCTGGAAAAGGGTGTTTGCTATGACTAGTGTGTTATCTTGGCAGAACTCTATCAGTCTTTGCCCTGCTTCGTTTTGTGTTCCCAGACCAAACTTGCCTGTTATTCCGTCCACTTTTTGATTTCCTACTTTTGCATTCCAGTCTCCTAAGATAATGTGGACATCGTTTCTTGGTGTCTGTTCTATAAGATGTTGTAGGTCCTCATAGAACTGGTCTACTGTGGCTTCATCTGCACTAGTGGTTGGTGCATATATTTGGATTACAGTGATATTAAATGGTTTGCCTTGTAGTCTGACTGACATCATTCTATCATTTTTGAGATTGTATCCCATTACTGCTTTTCTCACTCTTTTATTTACAGTTATGGCCACTCCATTTCTTCTGAGGTTTTCTTGTCCACAGTAGTAGATATGATGGTTTCCAGAGCTGAACTCGCCCATACCTACAGTAGTAGATATGATGGTTTCCAGGGCTGAACTCGCCCATACCTACAAACCCATGGCTACAAACATCTAAATGCGGCACACCTAGAGAACTGGCCTATTATAGGTCTAGCTCAGGAGTCCCCAACATATGGCCCATGGGCCTAATCTGGCCAGCAGCACCAATTAATCTGGCCCATGGTGAGTTCCTAGGCACTGCCAGAAGCTCCCTCCCCCATCAGAAGTGCAAAAAATGCAGCAAAAATTACAAGAACATGGAAAAAATGTTCCACCCTCCCCCTGCAGCGGAGACTGCAAAGGTAGCTGAAAAATTGCCATGATTGTGCCCACCCCCGCCATAGAAACCAGAAGGTGGCAGCAGGTGGCGGGAGGAACCATGCCTCTGGCATGCACAGCTGTGTGTAGGGAGCAGGTCCAGCCTGTGGCATGAAAATGTTGGCCACCCCTGGCCTAGCTCCACCCTAGATTACTGTCAAGAACAGAAGCTCCTAGTGGGGCAACTTTCTCTCTGAATACGTAGCTAGGCTTAAGTTAGACCAGGGATTCTCAACCTGCAGCCTGCGGCCCACAGTGCCATTTCATGTGGTTCTCCACCACATGACCCAGCCTTTGGCTTAAAAAGGTTGAGAACTCCTGAGCTAGGCGATAAGCCTTCCCAACTAGATTTTTTCTCCTGGGATGCCTCATCTAGGTGTCTGCAGGTATGAATCTGTAAGGTGGAACTGAAAGAATGGAGAATTATGAGGTTTGTAGTAAAAAAAATAAATCCAAACATTCATTCTTCCTTACAACACTCAGAATCTTTTAGCCACCCTGATCATGATGGTCATGATGAGAAGTTACCTCTACCAAAGCTTGGAAATTTTTGTTTCTTGGACCTCAGTTTTCATAATGTCCCAGCCAGTATCATCATTGTGGTTTTGAGGAGCAATCTTTCTATTGAAATGAATGCATAGAAATGAATGTAGTGTGACTGCTTTCCTTCATTTAGCTCAAGGTAGAGGAATTTTCCTGTTGAAACATGCTAACGGTATATTCTATAGTTGTACATGAACCGACTTTTGAAATTCTCAAGGTGGTCAGTTTCACCAGGTTTTTCCAGGGAATAAGGAAATTCTTCAACCATTTCTTAGAGGTGATCCACACATTTAACAGTTGTAGCTCTTGTTCTCCCCCCCAAAAAAAGTTTTTTTTTTTTTGCATGATGGCCTCTGTGGGCAACCTGGACCATGCTTTCCTTCCTCTACCTTTTCTTCTGCCTAATATCATTCTAGGGCAGTGATGGCGAACCTTTTAGAGACTGAGTGCCCAAGGTGGTGGTCCATGGGCAAGCATGCACACGTGTATGCACTCATGTGACATCACTGGCGTGCCTCTGGTGACATCACATGGGTGCATGCACATGCATGTGTGCTGCTTGAGGCACACTGGCGATGTCACATGGGTGCGTGTGCACATGTGGTGCTTGCCTGTGCGCCTTCTCTGCCTCTACCTCCTATGAGGTGTGTGTGTGTGTGTCTGGTTGCCTCAACTTGTCCCCACCATTGCTGCCACCTCCTGGGTGGGATTTCTGCCTCCCCTCTCACCTCCCCATTGTCAGTGGGGAAGTGGCACTGCCATAGGGTATGCATGTCAACTCTGGTATGCATGCCATAGGTTCGCCACTACTGTTGTAGGGCATGGTGGTAACAGTGATGAGCAGGCATCATCCCAAATAAAAACTGTTAGAAATCATGTCAGATTTAATTAAAATTTAAAGCTCAGAAAGGTCTTCAGAAAAATCTCACCTGAGAAATAGTGGTTTGACATTTGTGATGATTCATCAGGGTTCCCGGGCCTTGCATGTATGTTCTATAAATGTATGTTCCAGGTACTGCTTTAGATATTTTGTCTTCAATGCAGATCTTTTTAGTAACAAGGGAGAGCAGTTGAAGTGCTGAGTGTAAGAGGTAGGAGATGAACCTAGTAATGTACTGTAATGTCTGCTCCAGTTTCCAAAGAATTTGATCCCCCAATAAAATATTTGTTATCTCTGCTTTTTCATTGTGCCTTTTTAGGCTACATGCTCCTATATTTTTAAAATGTAGTTAAAACTTTCTTTCTGGCATTTTATTGTACCTTTTATGCTCCTGTAGCTTGGACTGAACTCTAACTTAAGTATTTGCCTGCAATTTAAGTTTAGTTTTCCTATATTTTTAATCATTTGTGCCTACAATTTTTCCATTGTTGTGAGATTTTGGATGTTTTCAACAGCTTTGAAGTATTGTTATTCACATGGAACATAGAAGCGATGTAGATAAATAAAGCTGATAAAAGTAAACAAGTCGATGCTGCAAAAATTATTTCATTTTTACTTTGATACCCACATGAATTTGATATGATTTGAAATTGTTACATTGTTTCATTTTGGAATTAATTCTAAATGTAATGAACAAGGGTTTCTGATTTTTCCTAGAGGTCTATAAAGATCTATAGGGTTCTTAGGATTATGTTCGGATGTCATGCTTTCTAAGCTGACACATAGAAATGTTGCCTAAACTTTAGGAAGAATGTATTGACAGTTAGCGGTGTTCAACAATGAAATGTGCTACCTTCAAAGGTGGTGGATTCTCCTTCTTTAAGGCTTTTCAACAGAGGCTAGATCAGGAGTTCTCAATCTTTTTAAGCCGGGGGCCGGGTCACACTCCCTCAGACAGCTTCGGGGGCCGGACAGCCATTTTGCCCTTTGTCCACCACATGGCACTTCCTGGTGTGGTGGAGGCAGTGGGTGCCCCCAAATGAAATGGTGCTGTGGGCAAGATCTGGCCTGCGGGCCTCAGTTTGAGAATCCTTAGGCTTGATGTTCACTTGTCAGGGCTGCTTCAGCTGTGAGTCTCCTCCCAGTCAAAGAGTTAGATTTGATGGTCAAAGAATCCCTTCCAATTCTGTGGTCATAGGATTCCCGAATTACGCACATGAGAATTTTTGTGCAACTTGTTGTCTTTTGACATTCTTCTTAAATTGGATTTCTTTCCTATCCCTTTCAATGAGAGCGGTTGGAACTTTCATGGGGTAAAATTTCTGCATAGCCCTAATATTTAGTCTCTTTGAGGCCACAGTTGTTTCTTAGTCTAGTGAATATTGGAAATCCACTCACAATTTATTTATTTATTTTGTTCAATTTTTTTCACCACCCACTCAGCTGAGGCCGACTCAGGGCGGCTTACAATCACAGAATAAAAACAACAGATAAAAACAGTTAAAAACTACCCCCTCCAAATAAAAAGGGTGCTGGAACCAAAGGTGGGAGGGATTCTGACCTATATCAGCCAACCCAAGGTGGACACCCTCCTACCAGCACCCCATACGTGGCCCGCCAGCCAGGTTTTGAGTTCCTTTCTGAAGGGCATCACTTCCGTCTGGAGCCGCGACTATCTCTGAGGCTTCTCATTCTGACTGATTATTAACACACACTCCCTCGTTCCTGTCGAGCTCCGGATTTACAACTGGCAGTTGCTGCAGAGAGTGAATAGACATTGACACGCCCCATCACTTAAGTAATACAATTCCACCTCCTTGTCTATAGTAGGGTACACTTCGAGACTGTCCTTTTCTCAGAGGTTGCTGACAGCTCTCTGGCAGACAAAACAAGCTGCCCATTTCACCCTCTGGACCAGTAATTGAAAGGACAGCATGGAACAGCAACCAGTCACTGAGTCTCTGTGTGTGTGTGTTGTGGAAAGACAATAAAAAGTTCAGCTTCAGTCCTCAGCAGTTCCTTGTAAATTGTCAAGAGTCATTTGGGTTGTCCTGAAGACAAGGAAAGCTGCTGAGGGACCATTCAACAATTACATGATCCATTTTTTGGGGGGGGGAATTGAGCCCCCCCATGTAATCCGACCGTAATTTTCACTTCAACCCCCCCCCCTCCCTTTAAAATTACTTAATCCAGAGCTTTTGTATCAAAACTCTAATTTTTAGAGCGTTTCACTTTTGGTGCCTAATGCAGACTGCACAAGCAATTCAATAATCTTAAATTGGATCAAAATTCCCAGAGACCATTTTTAAACCTAAAAAAGCACCATGTTTCAAAACCACAACAGCTCCAAATGGATTACGTAATCTTTGACCTGATACTATCTACTCTGTGAGCTGGCCAAATCTGTGGGCGGGGCCAAAACTGTGGGTGTCGCCAACCATCCTGCATTATTGGCTATGGAGGTGGGTGGGGCCAACCAAGTGGGTGTGGCCTGGGAGAATTTCCGCTAACGGTTCTGCAGAACCTGACAGAACCTGCTGCAGTGCATCACTGGTCCTAGGACAGTGGTGACAAACCTATGGCACATGTACCAGAGGGGGCACTCCGAGCCTTCTCTATGGGCATGTGTGCCATCACCCCGGCACAGAGTTCACCCTGCCCCTCTGTCTAGCAGTCCAATGGGAGTGCTTCCTCCCTCACCCCAGCACAGAGTTCTCTCGAATCCTCTGCAGTGCAGGCGGCAACCTGTTGAGTTTGGGCACTCGGTCTCTAAAAGCTTTGCCGTCACTGTCCCAGGAGAAGAGCTAGCCTATGTAATCTTGGGCAAGCTGCACAGTCCCAGGGGACACACAGAAGAAGGGAATGGTACACTATTTCTTTGTACAGTATACCTCGAAAAGGTTTGCAGTAAGTTGGAATCAACTTGATAAAGCCAAGAAAGTGGCTTCATTTTGGCAGTCCACGGTTTGATCTGGACACAAAAGAAGAAGTTGACACTGTGCAGCTCTTCTTTAACATAAAAGGATGGGCAAAGATTACCTCCTAATTTTTTTAAGAGCAAGCAGCAAGCTTTTCATCTTACACTTGGTGTTTATTGGTCTACCAACGGTTAGCAGGAACACAAAAAGAAAAACCACAACGGTCACTACCTAACTGAACACTTTGCAGACTGAATCTCTTGTAATGTTTTGAGCCTACTATCAATCTTAATATTTAGATATCCTGGAACATTTACGAGAAAAAGGCCGTTAAGATTTAAGCATGCTTTCATAAAATAACAATAATCGACATTGGATTTTTCCCTATAGGGAGAAGAGTGACATACAATACAATAAATTACAATACCTGGACAGGAAAAGAAATTACATTGTTAGCTGTTTTGTTTTTGAAAATTGCACCACTGTGCCCTTATTACCCATGAAAGTAACATGTTAATGCAGGAGTTCTCAACCTATGACCTGCAGCACCAAATAATCCGACCCTCGATCTTGCTCCAGCTGCCACCGGAATCGGCCATTGACTCATTTACGGCTGTCATAAACACTTTTACAATGGCCATGGACACATTTTACAGCAGCGTTTATGGAGTGGGAACCACCAGCTTGCTCACCAGCTTGCTCACCAGCTTGCTCACCTGTCTGAGGGAGCGTGGTCCGGCCCGCAGCTGAAAATGTTAAGAACCCCTTGGACTTGTCTGCGGCCGGAGTGGAGAGACCGTTGGACTATTGTATTGTTGTACAGTATTGTTTTATATTATGATATGTACTTTTGTAAGATGAATATGGTATAATTATTGTCTATATTGTATATTGTATTATTGTGCTTACTGCATAATATTGTGTGAGCTGCCCTGAGTTGGGTTTCCTGATTGTGCGGCATACAAGTATGAGAATTAAATTGTGAGGCCCTGCTTCTACGGTTGGGCCCCAAGGGTCAGCTGGGGATCTTACTCCTGTACCTGCCCCCTTGCAGGGTAAGGGATTCCCTGCCTGAGCTTCTCGAGGCCGCCTCGATGCTGGCGTTGGAGTTCCCGAGACTTATGGTTCTGGGGGACTTCAATTTGCCATCGCTGGGGACGGCTTCTGAGGTGGCAAGGGAGTTCATGGCTTCCATGGCAGCCATGGGCCTGACTCAGGTAATTCGGGGTCCAACCAGAGGCAGTGGTCACATGCCAGACTTAGTTTTCTTGTCGGAGCAGTGGCAGAGTGATCTAAGATTACAGGATTTAGTCATCTCACCTGTGCCATGGTCGGATCACTATCTGGTGACTCTTGACTTTCTGGGGGCGTCACTTCACCGTAGGGAGGCTGGGCCGATTAAAATGGCCCGCCCTCGGCGACTAATGGATCCAGATGGATTCCAGAGGGAACTGGGGGATATTCCTCTGGATCGGCTACGCGATTCACCCGGGGCACTTGTCGACCTGTGGAATAGGTCGACAACAGTAGCCTTGGATGAAATCGCGCCACTGCGGCCTCTCCGCGCCCGGGGGACTAGGTCATCTCCGTGGTTCACAGATGAACTGCGTGAACTCAAACGGGCAAAGAGACGCCTAGAGCGCCGCTGGGTGAAGACCCAGGATGACTCCGATTGGACACTAGCTAGAGCTGCTATTAGGGCCTACCTAGTGGCGATAGGGGTGGTGAGGCGGCAATACTTCACCGCCCTTATTGCCTCCGCTGATAATCGCCCAGCCGCCCTGTTCCGGGTAACCAGGTCCCTCCTTGGTAGGGGGGGATCGGTGCCCGGTTGGCAGGGTTCGGCTGAGGACTTTGCTGACCATCTGGTGGAGAAAATCGATCGGATTCGTTCAGGGTTGAATCCTGGCGTGGACGGGGAGGGTCGGGGGGGTGCCGGAGCGCAGTCTTGCTGTACGATCTGGGATCAGTTCGATCCTGTTGTCCCTGATGAAGTGGACAGGCTCCTTGCAGCTGTTCGTGCCACTACATGTCCTTTGGATCCCTGTCCTACTTGGTTGGTGAAAGCCTCCAAGGAGGTAACAGGTGGCTGGATAGGGGGGATAATAAATGCCTCTTTACGGGAGGGGGTATTTCCTGCACAGCTAAAACATGCTTTGGTGCGCCCCCTCCTGAAGAAGATGTCCCTCGACCCAGCCGTCCTTAACAACTACAGGCCAGTTTCCAACCTGCCTTTTTTGGGTAAGGTTTTGGAGAAGGCGGTGGCGCGCCAGCTGCAGAGAGTCCTGGAGGAAGCGGATTATCTAGACCCCTTTCAATCAGGGTTCAGGCCCGGATATGGAACGGAGACGGCATTGGTCGCACTGATGGATGATCTCTGGCGGGAGCGGGACGGGGGTTGTCCATCCGTCCTTGCTCTTCTTGACCTCTCAGCGGCTTTCGATACCGTCGACCACGGTATCCTTCTGGAACGGCTCGAAGGACTGGGGATCCAGGGCACTGTGTTGTCCTGGTTTTCCTCATTTCTGGAGGGCCGTACCCAGTCGGTATGGTTAGAGAGTGAGAGGTCCAGCCCTAGGCCCCTTAAGTATGGGGTGCCGCAGGGCTCTGTGCTCTCTCCTCTCTTATTTAACATCTATATGAAGCCACTGGGTGAGATCATTCGTTCCCACGGGGTGCGGTACCATCAGTACGCGGATGATACTCAGCTGTACATCTCAGCCCTTGGGGACCCCAGTGATGCTGTTGAAATCCTATCCGGATGCCTGGAGGCCATTGGGGTCTGGATGGGGGCCAATGGGCTTCGGCTGAATCCCAGCAAGACAGAGTGGCTGTGGATAAGGGGCCCCGTGTTATCCAGGGAGTTACCACCTTTGGTACTGGATGGGGCTGTTTTGCCCCAGACAGACCCAGTGCGCAATTTGGGGGTTCTTCTGGACTCGCGGCTGCTGCTGGAAGAACAAGTGGCGGCTGTGGCCAGGAGGGCTTTTGCCCAACTTCGGGTGATTCGCCAATTGCGCACACTCCTGGACCGGGGCTCCTTGCTTATGGTCACCCATGCTCTGGTTACCTCCCGACTAGACTACTGTAATGCGCTCTACATGGGGCTGCCCTTGACGACCATTCGGAGGCTGCAGCTGGTCCAGAATGCGGCGGCCTGGGTGGTAATGTGGTGTGGGCGATATGCCCATGCCTCTCCGCTACTCCGGGAGCTGCACTGGTTACCAGTTTGTCTCCGGGTGCAATTTAAGGTGCTGGTTTTGACCTTTAAAGCCCTATATGGCAGGGGGCCAGGATACCTTAGAGACCGCATCGTCCCAAGAGTGTCTGCCCGTCCAACTAGAGCGGACCGGAGGGGTTCTCTAATTGTGCCACCAACGAGGGATGCACATTTGTCTAGCACCCGAAGGAGGGCCTTCTCCGTGTCCGCACCAACTCTCTGGAACCTCCTGCCAATAGACCTAAGACTCCAAAGTGAATTGCTGCCCTTCAGGAAAGGAGTGAAGACCTGGCTGGCAGGGCAGGTGTGGGGCCCGAATGGGACTATGGTGCCCGCCTGCTGGCTTGTATAAGAACTCTCTCTCTTCCTCTTCCTTTTTCTTCCTTTTATAGTGGATGGGATGGGTGGGTGGGATATATAGGGGTTTTTAAAGGGGGTGGGTTGGGGTTTTTTATAATGTTTTATGTATTTTTGTGCATTGTTGTGATGCCGCCCTGAGTCGGGCATGCCTGAGCGGGCGGCATATACAAATTTGACTAATAAATAAATAAATAAATAAATAAATTAATGTAACCACTTTGAGTTCACCCATTTGGCCCAGTGGGTTGAAAAACCTAAGAGAAAGTGACTTGCTGATTATTTGTCCCTCTGTTTGTGCCCTGTTTCTTGCTCTTATTTATTTTATTTTATTTTATTTTATTTTATTTTATTTTCTGGACTTATAGGCCGCCTTTCTCACCTCAGTTACCCAAGGTGGCTCACAACAGTTAAAACCTTCTCATACAAAACCAACCACTAAAACAGTAAAGTAATTAAAAATATGCATAAAAACATCATCACCTCTTCCTTTTAGCATTTATTCCATTGTCTATATGTTATTAGCAAATAATTTCTTTTCCAGGCAATGCAGTTCTCATACATTGGTACTTCATGCAATGATTTTAATCCGTTCCATGGAGCTCATTGTTGTATGAAACAATTGTTATACGATACATGCATTATATAGCAATTTTCCCTATGGGATGCATCGTACAACAAAAAATTTTTGCTAAGTGGTTTTTACCATTGAAAAATTGTTGTACAATTTTTTCCATAGGGAAAATTGTTATGCAGGACGCCATCCCCCCCGCCAAAAAAACAAAAAAACAAAAAAACATCAAACCTAATTAGTATGCGATTTCGTTGCTATACGTGGTGATTGTTATATGAGGTTCCACTGTACTTTTAAGTGAAAAGTGGGGCTTTTGGGAATTCTACATTTACTGGATTTCAAGGATTGTTTTCTTAAAGTGCTTTTGATGGTGGCTTTTGATATACAGTACAGGTATTATTACCCATTTAATTGTTTTTAGTGTTACACACTACGGTGTTTTTAATATTGATTTGTTTTAACTAATTTGGGACTGTGGTGGCTTAGTGGTTAAGACGCTGAACTTGACAACTGGAAGGTCAGCAGGCTAGCAGTTCAAGACCCGAGTGCTGCATGACCAAGTGAGTTTTCATCTTTGTCCCAGCTCCTGCCAACCTAGCAGTTTGAAAGCAAGAAATTGCAAGTAGATACATAGGTACCACTTTGGTGGGAAGATAAACAGCATTCTGTGCGCTCCGGTGGCTAGTCATGCCTGCCACATGTCTATGGAAATGTCTGCAGATGCAGACAGTGCTGGCTCTGGCTATAAACAGAGATGAGCACTGAACCCTAGTGTTGGATACGACTGGCTTCCAAGCAAGGGCAACCTTTACCTTTAACTAATTGTCAGCTGCCTTGAGAATCTACTATGCAGAGAAAGGTAAAGCCTATAATTCAGTCACATCCAGAGTGGGAAATATCCCAGATGGGAGGTATAAAATTGAATGAATGAATGAATGAATGAATGAATATGAGTAGATCTATTCATTAGACAGGAGCAAATGGTAAATTTTGTTAAGTTGCCAAGGGCCTTTTTTGGTAGCATTTCACATGATTTTGCCTTGCTTTTGAGATTCAGTGATCAGCTGTATAAATCCTTTTGGGGGCATTGCTGGGCATGTCCAGATGCCATTACAAGGGATATCATGTAAAATGAAACCCTCCTCTTTTTGCCTGACATTTCCTTTTACTAGTCAGAAGTACAAAAGCACTGGAATTTGTAAATCATATTTTAAAAAATATTTTTCTCCTAGTTTAGGTGGTTCAGATCCTTATCATATCCTATTCATTCAGCATTATTTTACCTGCTAAAACAAAAAGGAAAGCAAAGAAGTTAAAATGCTCAGTTATATGCTAAGCCACAGGTGCTCAACATTTTCAGGTCATGGGCCAGACCACTCCTCCTCAGGCAGCTGAGCGGGACAGTCACGTGATTCCCCCCAACATAATGCTGCCATAAAATGCACCCATGCATGGTTAACACATCCATGGCTGTTGTAAACACATTTACCACAGCCGCAGGTACATTTACAGCAGTGTTTTGTGAATGCACAGGTGTGTTTTACTTCTGCTTCCTGGAGCAGCACGGGTGGTGTGGGCCATAGGTTGCGAATGCCTGGAATAATAATAATAATAATAATAATAATAATAATAATAATAATAATAATAATAATAATAATAATAATGATGATGATGATGATGATGATGATGATGATGATGATGATGATGATGATGATGATGATGATGATGATGATGATTTAGTGTCAGAGATTACTCTGGGTTGAAAGGACTTTTGCTAGAGAAACTTAGCTCAGGTGACGCTCGAATAAGGTTCCTTTTATAACTCCAAATGCAGCCCTCGGGTATCGAAACCCGACCTTCCAGTCTCCAGCTCAGCATCTTAGCCACTAAGCCATGTATACATAATCTTATGTGTGCATTATGAAACATTGGGATATGGAAATATACAAAAACATTGTAGCATTTAAAGACTAACTGTTAAATTTTAATGTTAGCTTTCGTGGATTAAGTCTACTTCGTCAGACACACGACAGCTGACATTAAAATTTAATAGTTAGTCTTCAAAGTGCTACAATGTTTTTGTTTATGTTTTGTTTATTCTCTGATATGCTTGAAACACAAACTAACATGGCTAATATTTTTTAAAAAAATCAGCATCAAACTTGGACAACCTCCTGCATGCTCATGCCATAAATTTAGTTCAGAAGGAGAGAAAGCTGAAGAAGTGGTGATATTCCCCAGAGAAAAGAAATGTCAGCCATATTCGCCTTGATTTAGGAAGGGGATTTCGGGTTATGCCTACCAAAGAGGATGGAAAGACAAGTTCTTTGTAGTGGGGAGTGGCTGAAATCCTGCGGACTGCTAGATTGTTTCAGGGTCTCTCTCTGGAGAGAAGTGGGATGGCCATCTGACAAGGCGCATGCAATCACACATAGAACTAGCACCTTGTCAAGTGACTATGGCAGCCTCCACAGCTATTGTTCTGTGTGCAGCAATATTGAACAGGATGCCGGCTGTTGCTGGCGTATATCCGGTATAGGTGCAATAGCATAAATCACAGTAGCAAATTGCAGTGGCTTAGTGGTCAAGATGGTTAACTTGACGTCTTGAAGGTTGGCAGGTCAGCAGTTTGAGACCCGAGTACTGCGCAAAAGAGTGAGCTCCCATCTCTGTCCCAACTCCTGCCAACCTAGCAGTTCAAAAGCAAGAAATTGCAAATAGAGTGGTACCTCACTTAAAGAGCATAATGTGTTCTACGGGATTGCTCTTTAAGCAAGTTTGCTCTTTAAGCGAAACACCATTGTAAGTGACCAATTGTGACTTCTGGCGGGGGGGGGGATTGCGAACCCCGATTTAGTTGTTAAGCTAGTTTTTGGTTGGTTTTAATTGTTAAGTGAGGCAACCATTCAGAGAAAATTCTGTTCTTTAAGCAAATTAGTCTCTAAGCAAGGTGCTCTTTATGCGAGGTTTTACTGTAGATAAATAGGGACCACTTCATTGGGAAGGTAAACCACGTTCCATGCATTCCGGTGTCTAGTCATGCCTACCACATGTCCTTGGAAACATCTGCAGACACAGAAAACACTTCTCTTTGGGTTGTAAAAGAAGATGAGCACTGAACCCTATAGTCAGATAGGACTGGCTTTTGAACAAGGGTGACCTTTATCTTTACCTAAGGAATCACCACTTGTTTTCCCCATTGTGCTTTGGTCGCATGATTTGGTGTTGCTCAAGAAACACAAGCAGTGACTCCTTAACCAGCTGCAGTTGGTGTGTGGCTGGATACATATGCTTATCCTTCCTGAGTACGCATGGACACTCATTCACATACTCCAAATTATGATTTAGCTGGAGGTCTAAGGGGGAGAGACAGGAACTTGTGGGGTGGAAAGGGACAAACTGGCATCTTCACCCCATGTTCTTCTTTCATAACATGTGAAATATGGAAGCAGCATCAAATGCCACACCTTTCTTACCATGTCCCCACCATCCTTTCCCTGTACTTCTGTGTTCAGCAATAGGTCCTTGCAAAACAGTGTGCAAAATGGCAGGTTTTGCCAGCTGATTGTGTGGAGGATGGCTCCTCTTCAGGGTTTAAGTTAACACCTTGAACATATGTGCAGACTGAAGAGTGGATTGCATCAAGCCAACTCAAGTCATCCTTATCAAGCAAGCAGAGATGAATGTGAGATGGTGTGCAGGCTTGCATCACCTTGGAAGAAGTATGATTCCTCTCCCACCCAAATGGGGAAAATATCCCTATGTTTCCTCTTCTTCGGTGAAGAAGCCACGTTCTTGGTTTTGTTGTTGGCCATAATTAAATCTTTGTCAGAACATATCCGTATGAGATCAAAAAGGGGAAGGTGGTTTTATTTTGTATTCCAGTTTTTAAATGATTAATCTGTTCTCGCTGCTGGGTGCATTGTGTGCTGGAGATTAGAGGACAAGATTTGAGAAGCAATTCTTTTTAATGTGGATTTGGACATACAAGAAAGTTTAAAGGCTAAATTTAAAATACAAATTAGAGATAATATAAAATACCTGGGGATAAACATTTCAAATAAATACGATGATTTAAAGAGGTTAAATTATGATAAATTGGAAAAAGAATTAAAAGAAATGATTTTACGGTATAAGAAGCTAAATTTGTCGTGGTTTGGACGCGTTTCGCTATGTAAAATGAAGCTTTTACCCAAATTAAATTTCTTATTTGATACCCTGCAAATATACATGAAAGAGAAGGAATTAAAGGTTTTTCAAACTATATTAAATAATTTTTGTAACAGTGGAAAAAGGGCCAGGATACCAAAGTTTTTATGGTATTCATCACAAAAAAAGGGCGGGTTAGGAATTCCAAATATTAAAAATTATTATTGGGCATTTCAATTGAAGAATATTTGTAAAATTTTAGTGAAAGAAGAATCGATTTGGGGAAAAATTGAATTGCGAGAGAAACTGGGTGAAGAAATATTAATGTTTTTGGGCAAAGGGAAAGTAAAAATTAATGTTACAAATAAATTGTTAAAAGCTCTTTTAAAAACTTGGACATTATTGAAAAATAAATTGGCACCAGGGTTGTCCCCAATATTAGGCCTGAGTGATATGAAATCATTCCCACTGAGAATGGATAGGAGATTAGAAGAAGTATTGAATAAAAATAATATAACTTTATTAAAGGATTGGATAATAGCATGTAGAGACAAGGAAAGAAAGTTAGATTTAGGTAGACAACTTAAATTAAATTGGCTTCAACTGATATCTATTGACAGTTGGAATAAAAGATATTTAGATGAAACGAGCTTGGATAGGGAGCGGACGAAATTTGAAGAGTTGGTACTTAGTCTAAAAAGTGGGCAGGTAAAAGTTAAGGGGTTAGTAAGCAAAATATATAAGGTTTTAGATGACTCAGATCAGCATCAGAAAGCTTTAAAAGAAACATGGGAGCTAGATTTGAATGTCATAATTACAGACGAGCAGTGGAATGCTAAATGGAAAAGGAGAATAATGAGGTCTTTGTCTGTAAAAATAAAAGAGCACAATTATAAATTATTGTGGAAGTGGTACTTGACTCCGGTACGACTACACCAAATTGACAATACAAAGTCGAAATTTTGTTGGAGGTGTAAGGGGGAAATTGGAACATATGAGCATATGTGGTGGGGGTGTAAAGAGACGAACTCATTCTGGTTGAAGGTGGAACACGAAATTGGGAGAATTCTAGATGTAAGAATGAAATTGGATGTAATTTTAATTTTGTTAACAGATGTGGAGGTGGTAGAGCAACAAAAAAGGGAATTGTTAGCAATTATGTTATCCAGTGCTAGACAGTGTATAGCGCGATATTGGAAATGTGATGTTACCCCAAAAATAGAGGATTGGTATAAGGAGTTGTGGAATACTGCGCTGAATGATAAGCTTACCTGGGAGTTAAATTTAAGAAAAGGGTTAATTAATGAAAGCAAATTTCAGGAAATTTGGAAATGTTTGATAGATTATACCTTGATTAATGGTCATGGGCAATTGCCGGTGCCGGATTACATTGCTTTTTTGAGACGATAATAGATAAAAGGGGAAATTCTGTCTCCGTAGCATTGTATATAGCACGTGGTGATATTTTGCTCTGTTTCTTTTTTTTTCCCTTCTCTTTTCTCTCCTTCTCTGTTTATTTATATTATTGTGTATTTTGTCCTTTATTTTCTTATATTGTTCTGTGTGTTATCTCTTGTTTTTTTTTAATTATTGGATGTGTATCGAGAAATAAAAATTTTAATTCAATATATAAAAAAAAGAACATATCCGTATGAGATCAAAAAGGGGAAGGTGGTTTTATTTTGTATTCCAGTTTTTAAATGATTAATCTGTTCTCGCTGCTGGGTGCATTGTGTGCTGGAGATTAGAGGACAAGATTTGAGAGAGATCTGAACTCTTAGCTGTGAAAATTCAGAGATATAGTAAGACATTTTTTCAGGCAACTCTTGCCACAGTGTGTTTCTGATGGAGGGAACTCAAAACACCTGAGAAATATCCAGTTTGACATATGTTTGGATTATTGTTATTAATTTCTAATTTATTTTTAAACGCTGCACATCAAAGGCATTTATACCTGTACTTGCAATATGCTGCACAAACATGGGGGTTTGCAGATTAACAAGTGATGTCATTGCTCCTACTTCCAAGTTTCAAAAACAAACATATCATACGACCTCCCAGGGATAATCTGTGAGTTTCTGCTTCTTTTTTCATGTCTAGGTCAGAATCTAAACTGCCAAAATGAAGTCACCTTTTGGTGAATCCATGCCATAGTTCTTTTTGCCTGACCTCGTGGGAGAAAGGTTAGCTGGCACAACAAGGTTTCTGTTGCCCAGGGTATGCCCAATTGTGGTTCAAAAATACCACAATCTTTGAGGAGGCTCTTTCTGTGTATCCCTGAGTTTCTGCTAACAGAGACCAATTGAATCAGTGACAGTGACATCAGTGTTGATTTACAAAATACCTTTGACTCGTTGGGGCTGGTCTAATTGAGATTAACACTTTGATTCATTTCCAGATGTGTAATTTTGCTATTGGCTAAAGTCTAGCCCAGGGGTGCCCAAACTTTTCAAGCCATGGACCTGAGCACACCCCCTGGACAGCTGATTGGGCCGGTTACATGGTTTCTCCCACTGGAATCAGAAGTAAAATATGCATGTGCAGGAGCATTACGCAATTGCACATGCGCAGAATGCTGCCGTAAATGACCAGCGGCTGCCATAAATGCATTTATGGCAGTGTTCTCTGCATGCACGATTTCATAATGCTCCCACTCATGCACATTTTACTTCTGCTTCCAGGAGTGACAAGGGCATCGGGGGCTGGATGAAATGGCTTTGGGGGCCAGATCCGGCCCACAGGCTGTAGTTTGGGCACCCCTGGTCTAGCCAGATACCAGAAGCGCAGAAAGCTGATTTAGATAGTGTTGAAATCATAGGGGAGAGGAGGGATCTTCTGAATACCCAGCCACATGGGACACCAGCTTCAGAGAGCTTATGCCTATTTGTTTGTTATATTTGTTTCTGCAATTTCACCGCTCCCTCTTTTCTTTCTCTCCCTTTGCCCTTCCCCCTTTCTCCAGTATGCCATCTGGACGGCCATCTGGGTCACCTGGAACATCTTCATCATCTGCTTTTATTTGGAGGTGGGCGGCCTCTCAAAGGTGAGTGAGGATGATGTCTGAGCACCCAGAAATGGTGAAAAGGGGGGGCAGAATGTTGCTGGTGATGGAAAGGGGAGGAGGAGGAAGAAGAAGGCAAGAGGATTTAAGGAGGATGCAAAGGAAATCTGATTTCAGATATCAAAGTGTGGCCCAGGAGGAGATCTGGTAGCACAAAATGCTGCCTGCACACTTTGAGATTAAGGACAGAAAGTAAAGGAAGGAGGTGCGAAGGGGATGAAATTACTCTTCCATAAACTGAACCCAATTCAGTGCTTTAATGCCTCTCCAGAAAAGGCTATCAATCATTGCAGGCTCTTAGCACGATTTGGGTTGGGAATTAATTTCTTGGACTCTTGCACTATAGATTATGCCACTGTTCTCTGGGGGGCCCTTTCCCCAACATGTCCTCCCCGCCCACCATTTCTTGAAAGCTCTCCAATGTCTGATTTAAAAGAAAATCCAGATTAGGAGAGAAACCCCTAATTAACATGCAAAGTGCATTGTACCATTCTCCCTCATTTCCATAGTTTGCATTTAAGACAAATTGGACCTGCAGATCTGGCTTTGCTTTGTTCTGTTTTCCAAAGTTTGGTATGTGATTCTGAACCTTCTACACTGTTGCTTGATAGGTATCATGTGTGGCTTCTGGTATATCTCAGCTTCCCCACCCCCATCAGTTGAAATATCATATATGAAATATGTTTGGAGTGAAAATGGTGTAGACCAGTTGCCAGCATGTTTAAACTCTCTTAAGGTGTGCTTTGCAGAAACCTAAGAACAATGGTCTAAATAATTCTTTTAGAAAGCGTGAATATTGTTTGCAAAGGTCTTGACCGCAGGAAAGAAATATTTTGGAACGTCTATCAAGCATTGTCAGATACTGTACTTGCAAATCAGTCTCCACAATATTGCTCTTATAGGAGAGGAGGGGAAAGATACATTACAAGACCAAATTGGTTTCACATTCCTTTCTTACAGCTGCGATTACCCCCACATCTGGGGACTGTTGAGCACTGAGGGAGACTCTTCCAATAAAGAAGTGTCCCCAATACAAAAGGAGGACCCAGGCTTACCTGAGGCAAGGGAATATCTGCCGAAATAAATAAATAAATACATTTGCCTGTGGCATTGATGTACCTTCATGGGGTTCTTCTTCCAGTTTGATTTTGAGAAATGCAGAGTGCTTAGCCTTTAATTCTCCTTCTTTTGTGTCAAAAAACCCCGGACTGCCAAAATGAAGTCACTTTCTTGGCTTTGTCATTGGTCAAAATTAAGTCCTCTTCGGTGCATGTTTCTGGCAGCAATCAGCAGACCAGTAAATGAGCCGGATATAATAAAAAGGCTACAGAAAGGAAGACTGTCTAAGAATCAGGTAGCTTTGTTGTCAAACAGGTGTGTTTGTATGCACATATCAGCCAGGTGACCGACTTCTGTAATTTAGGACATATCCTATACATGGGAACGTAGAGTTCACACAGCTCAATCATGCTTTTTGGTATGGGGTTAACCATGTTTTCACTAAGTAGTGATTTGCAAATGGGCCCACGCCTAAATATTCAGAGGGGCTGTGGTGGCTGAGTGGTTAAGACATTGAGCTTGTTGACGGGAAGGTTGACAGGTCTGCAGTTTGAGACCCCATGCACTTTGTGATGGAGTGAGCACCCATTGTCTGTTCCAACTCCTGCCAACCAAGCAGTTTGAGAACAAGAAATTACAAGTAGATAAACAGGTGCTCTCTCAGCAGGAAAGATAACAGCATTCCATGCACTCCAGCATCTAGTCATGCCTGCCACATGATCATGGAAACATCTGTGGACACAGATAGGGCTGAAAATGGAGATAAGCACCGCTTCCTAGAATCATGCACAACAGTCTTTTGAGCGAACAAGACCTTTACCTTTGTTGTTGTTGTAGTTCAGTTGCACAGTCGTTTCTGACCCTTTGTGACCCCATGGACCATTGTCCTCCAGGCACCTCTGTCCTCCACCATCCTCCTCAACCCACCCAGCTCTGTGCCCATTGCGTCTACAATACCATCTAGCCCTGTCATCTTTGGCTGCCCCCTTCTTCTTTTGCCCTCCACCTTTCCCAGCATCAAGGCCTTCTCAAGTGAATCTTCTCTTCTCATTTGATGTCCAAAGTACTTTAGCTTCATCTTCACTATCTGACCTTCCAAGGAGCAGTTAGGATTGATTTCTTCTAAGATTGGCCTATTTGTTCTCCTTGCTGTCCAGGGGACTCTTAAAACTCTCCTCCAGCACCACATCTCAAAGGCATCTATTCTTCTGCGCTCAGCTCAGATTTTAGCTGTAGAGTTGGGAGCAGAGCTTTGGCATATCCCATCTTGTCTCCAGAACTATGGAAGAGAATAAAATGGGACTTTGTGCAGGACCAAGTTCAAACCATCCACTGGAGAAAACAATTTCACTTTTTCATGTGCTTTTAGAAAGAAGGCATTATGGTAGCCTTCTCTTCTCTTCTCTTTTCTTCTCTTCTCTTCTCTTCTGACCTATTGCGAGCTGGATGTTTAGGGGGATCCCATGCGGAACCCCATTCTTCACTTCCCCCCTGCCCGTATTTAATTTCTGTTGAAACAGCTGAGCTGATCCATTGATGTCAGCATCTGGTTAATTTATAGTGACAAAAAATGCAAGGGGGTGCGGTGAGGTAGAAAGAACAGAGTTAGTTAACTTGGCAGCTGATGACAATGGGTGCCCTTTTGTGTTTAGGCAGGTGATAATTCAGGTGGAGAGGAAGGTGGGGAAATGAGCTGCAGTCTACATTAACTGATTTTGTAAATACCTCCTGTGATGGAGGGGAGGCTGGGAAGAAAGACTCTATGTAATTGCTTTATAGGGGCTCAGGGGAGTCGGGGCCACATTATCTTCATTATGGTGGGGGTAGGTGGAGGAAATTCTCATTGGTTGCTCCTGTTTCCCCCTTGAGGACCAGCCTTGAGCAATTAACATTTAAAAAGAGAGGTTCTCTGTTCAGACAACTAATCTGCATACCCTGATGAAAGACATGGATGACTGCCAGTGAGATATCCACCGCTGCACATTTGTACAAATGTTACAAGCGTAATGGCTGTTTGGAGGTTTAGATGAGTGCACAGAAATCAGGCAAAGATCCAACCCAATCCAACCTGGGCCCCAGCTTGTAGCAGGCTCTATTCTGGCTCTTGAGTAACACGGGGACAGACGTGGTTAAACAAAATACCTCAGGAGTATCACTTGGGGAAAAAATTACTTTATAGGACTACAGCTTCCAGAATTCTCCAGCTAGCTATGAATGATGAGAAAGAGCAGGGAGATGATATCATGACTGTCATTCCTGCATGGTTGCATCGACCTACGTTTACAGTCCTGGGAAGGGAGGTTATTCTATCTATCTATCTATCTATCTATCTATCTGTCTATCTGTCTATCTGTCTATCTGTCTATCAATCCATCTATCTATCTATCTATCTACTTATTTAACCACCCCCTCACCAAGGCGACTCCGTGCGGTTTACAATGTAAGAAACCACACTGACATAAAACAAGGTTATAGCCTTGATCCTTGATGTCGTTATTCAGCAAGGAATCTGCGCATTGGTAGACACCTCCAGGATGACATTTTCACACATGCAAATGAACTTGAGAAATCAAGTCCATTCGCATGCATTTTTTTTGCCATTGGGATATCATGTCACCCGCTGGCTAGACAGACCACGACATGTGCCCTCCACTTTCACTGATGGAACGGAGGACACTTGGGTGAGTTTTTGTCCCGGCCTAACATCATTGGTGGTGACTGCTGTGGCTCAAGTGGTTAAGATGCTGAACTCAAAGACTGGAAGATCAGAGTTCAATTCCCAAGTACTGCAGGACAAAGTGAGCGCCTGTCTCTGTCTCAGCTCCTGCCAACCTAACAGTTCGAAAGCAAGAAATTGTAAGTGGATAAATAGGTACCACTTTGTTGGGAAGGTAAACAGCATTCTATGTACTCCGGAGTCTAGTCATGCCTGCCACATGTCCACGGAAATGTCTACAAATGCAGACAGCGCTGGCTCTTTGGCTATAAACGGAGAAGAGCACTGAACCCTAGAGTCAGATACAACTGGCTTTCAAGCAAGAGCAACCTTTACCTAACATCATTGACAAGGCTCTCACCTATTGGGGTGTGGGTGTGGGTGGGTTAATAGCATCCCAATACTAGAACACAGTGAGCCTCTGAGAACCACTTCAGACAATTAGAGGGACCGAGTGATGCAGGTTTCCTTCATATGCAGCATTTTTCATTTAAAAGAGTGTGAATAATTGTCCCATTCCACAGTCACAAAGCTTTACGTGCCAGTGTTGAGCACTGCCATGAATTTCCTCCAAGGCAAAGATGACTGTGTTTGTAAAGGATCAGTGCACAAAGCATGTTGTTTTGCTGGGTTAGTCTAGGTTGCAACGTGAAGGTGTATACGTGTGTGTGTCCCTGTGTAAAGTGAGCCATAATCTTCTCAAACCTACAGGAGTTAATCCAAGGGGCTTTAACTAGTACGCCTCCTACACCTATCTGGCACCTTACTAAGAAAGTTATTTTGATCCTAGAGTCCTCTTGTTGCCTCTCCGCTCTGCTCCTGTTTTCTGCAAAGGGGTCAGATGACATTTGAAAAGTGTTCTTTAGCGCACCCTGTCATCTCTCCTGCATACAATGTTGCTGGGTCAACAGCATCCCATTGTCTTTTAGGCATTCATCTGGATCTCACCATGACACCACCTCTGGAGATTTCAAGGTCAAACCCTGAGTTCTAGTGAAGGGCGAGGAACCAATCCACAGCAATCGCAAAATAGTTAGTGTTTGTGAAGGGCAGACAATGTGGAGACACAGTGACAAATTTAAAGGCTAATGAAAGCAAAGCAATCTCACTTCTATCCCACCCCGTGGCGCCTAGTGCACTCTCTGGGTGGTTCACAAGTTAATTAGCAATTTGCCACGACATGCTGGGTACTCATTTTACCGACCTTGGAAAGATGGAAAGCTGAGTCTACCTTGTTCCTGGTCAGGATCGAACTCATAGCCTTTTGGTTGCAGGGTCTTCCTCCCAGAATCAGCTGGGAAAGATTTTCAGACAACTTAGGGAGAATGAAGTACATTTTTAAAAGAAATGAAGTGGACTAGATCCATGAAAGCTAACATGAAAATACAGCAATTAGCAATTAGTCTTTAAAGTGCAACAACGTGTGTTGTTGTTGTTTTGTCTTTTTATTTTGTAAAGGAAGTTCCCTTGCATCTACTGAATAAACTGGAATTCTTCACTAGTTTGGGGGATATGCATTTTTTTCACATGCTGTTTCCAAAGATAAGTGTTTTTATAGACTTTTTCTTAAAGAACCTATATCAAGAATTGTCTCTGTCCCAGTTCCTGCCAACCTAGCAGTTTGGAACAAGAAATTGCAAGTAGATAAATAGGTACTGGATAGGCAGGAAGGTAACAGCATTCCATGTGCTACAGCAGGGGTGCCCAAAGTACACCCCACACCAATTAATCCAGCCCACGCCACCTGCGCTGCTCTCGGAAGCAGAAATAAAATATGTATGTTCATGTGCATAACGTGCCCATGCATGCACATAACGCTGCAGTAAATGACATGCGGCTGTCGTAAATGCATTTACAACAGATGCAGGTCATTTACAGCAGCATTATGCACCCATGCTCACAAATGCACATTTTACTTTGACTTCCAGTGGGAAGAACTATGTGACCGGCGTGCTCAACCACATGACCAGCCCACAGCTCAAAACTTTTGGGCACCTCTGTGCTACAGTGTCTAGTCATGCTTGCCACATGGCTACGAAAACATCTGCAGTGCTGGCTCTTTGGCGGTAAACAGAGATGACCACCGTACCCTAGAGTTTGCTATGGTTGGCTTTCGAGCAAGGGTGGCCTATTCCATCTGGCCCATCACAGCCTCCGCCACACCTGGAAGTGGAAGTGCATTTGCATCAGCTGTAAAACACAAAGGCACCCATGGCTGTCGTAAACACAGAACCAGGCGCATTTACGACAGCCGTAAATGCGCCCGCTTCCAGGAGGCGTGGCCCAGCCTGCTCAGCTGTCCAGGAGTGTGATCAGGCCTGCGGCTTTAAAAGGTTGACCACCCCTGGTTTAGGGTTTGCAAAGGCTGGCTGTGGTGAGCTTACGCTGAAATGTGAGCTGAATTTATTTCTCCCCTACCTCCAGTCGGCTCCGTAAGAAAGAGCTGGACTCAAATATTCTTTAATCTATTCCCCTCCCCCTCCCAAGACATCATCACTGTTGTGTTCTGATGGTTTTTATTGTACACATGGATTACAATGTATCTAAGCCAATGTAACCTTGCCTATAGCAACAATGTAACCTTCAGCTGTATCATATAAACCCTGTAATAGGACGCGAGCTAATGACCACCAGCTGGCAGCAGCGAGCGTCCAAGCTCTCTTGGTCCGAACTCATCAAAGGCAACAGCGCGGGAAGTTTTCCCGCCACCACCTACACCTGGACAAGAAGGGCGTGACCTGCAATGACGTCACGCGGACAGTAGCCAATGGGCTACCATGGCACCACGTTCAAATGTATTACTGCTGTATATAAAGAGCTATCGATCCGCCATTACCTCATGTTCCCTCTGTCCACGATGCAATAAACCTGAGTTAACCCAGCCCGAGGCTGTGTCCTGTGTCTTGGTTTGCATACACCAAATTGGCGACGAGGATGGGATAATGGATCCCCACGGAACAGCCAGGGCACAGAGCGGTTTCAACATCACCAAACCGCAAGACTGGGAGCTGCTTGAGATGGATTTCCAGGCGGCCCTGGTGGAACTCAGAGTCAAAGGAGAAGACGAGGAGAGGAAGAGGGCCATCCTCACCAGAATGCTCGGGATGGAAACCAAGCGGACGCTGGTGGGCATAATCGCTCCGAAGAAGGTGAGCGACTTTAAGGCGAGCGACATCATGAAACTGCTGCGAGAGCGGTTCTGCCCCTCGAGGGCAATGTTTCCCGCTCGGAGCGCGTTTTGGAGGCGAGTCCAAGCGCCGGATGAGTCGGTTGAGGCATTCGTGGCCGCCATGAGGATAGCCGCCGCCCCCTGTAAATGGGGCGATATCCTGGAGTTGGTCCTCAGGGACGGCGTGTTGTGTGGCCTGAAAGACAAGGAGGTACAGCGCAGCTTGATGAATAAGGAGCCGCCACCCACGCTGGCAGAGGTCATAGAGGCCGCGGAAGCCGCAGAGTCCACGAATGCCGGAGTGGACGAGATGCACCAGTGGCGTGAGTGGCGTCCTAGAGCCGGCAAGGCGGAGAATTCGGTGCACGGGAAGGCAAGACAGTCGGTGCACGCGACTCGACGGGCCTCAAAGTCGTCTACGGAAGGCAGCGACGGCGAGGAGGTCCAGAAGGTCCGGAAGGGTGGTCGACGCTGCGAGGGTTGCGGAGCGGCCCACGAGCGCGCGAGATGCCCGTTCAGGAAGGCCGAGTGTTACACCTGCGGCCGTCGGGGGCACATCGCCAAGGCGTGCAGAAAGCGGAAAGAGGGCCGGAGGCAGTCACAAGACCGCGCGGCCAGACCGGACCGTCCAGCGAGGCCCAAAGATGGCGCCCAGACCACGCGGAAGCAGGACGGCGTGGGCCGCGTCTCGGACGGCAGCGAGGACGACGCCCCAGTGTTCAGCGTGTCCGCGGGACAGTCCCATTACTTCGTTGAGGTATTAGTACAAGGGGCCCCTATTAAGATGGAAATTGACTCGGGGTCCTCCTATTCCATAATTCCCCAGAAAGAGTTCCTGAAAATCGACCCCCACGTGCGGCCCAAGCTTAAAGCGTTGAGGTCCACACTACGGGACGTACAGGGAAACAGCATTCCGGTGTTGGGGGTCGGGAAATTTCGGGTCAATTTTAAGAGACATTCTGCGGAACTGCCCCTAGTTGTCCTCAAAGGGGGAAGCTGTAGCCTCCTAGGGACACAGTGGTTTCAGCCTTTAGGGTTGTTCATAGGGGGGGTGCATACCGTGGGGGGGGACCCTATACAAGCGGTTTGCGATGCGCATCCCGCCGTTTTTAAGAAAGGACTCGGAAAGTTCAAGGGACCCCCTGTAGCTTTCGACATAGACCCGGAGGTCCGCCCGATAAAACTCAAACCACGCAGGGTGCCGTTCGCACTCAAGGACAAGATAGAGGCGGAACTGGACAAACTGGTGGGCCAGGGGATTCTTATTCCTGTTGATTCCGCGGAGTGGGAAACTCCAATTGTAACGGCCCTCAAGGCTAACGGGGAGGTGCGCATTTGCGCTGATTATAAGTGTACAATTAACAAGGCGATCCGCCCTAATGCATACCCGGTGCCAGTGATCAGCCACCTTTTGGCCAGGCTAAATGGGGGAAAGTGTTTCGCTAAACTCGATTTGGCACAAGCCTATCAGCAACTTCCTGTGACCCCCGCCACGGCCGCGGCACAAACGATAGTTACACATAAGGGAGCGTTCCAGGTGTCGCGGTTACAGTTCGGCGTGAACTCGGCACCCGGCCTTTTTCAATCGCTTGTGGAACGCCTCCTAAAGGGCCTGGAGGGGGTGTTGCCTTATTTTGATGACGTGTTGATAACAGGGGGGAGTGAGGCTGAACTAGCAAAAAGGTTGGACAAAGTACTGACCGTGTTCGAGAAAGCGGGGCTGAGATTGAGGAAGGATAAATGTGTCTTCTTCGAAACCGAAGTCGAGTTTTTAGGGTTCCGGATCACACCCGAGGGGATTAAACCGTCTAAATCCAAGGTAGCAGCAATTAAAAAGGCCCCTCGCCCCACATCCAAAACCGAGCTACAGTCTTTCCTGGGGCTCCTCAATTTTTACCATACATTCCTCCCGCGGAAGGCGTCCGTGGCCGAACCGCTCCATCGGTTACTTAAAAAGGAGGAGACATGGATGTGGGGTGACGAGCACGAGAGGGCGTTCAAAGAGCTAAAGCAACTCCTAACATCTGAGGCAATCCTGACGCACTTCGACCCCAAACGGCCAGTGGTCCTAGTCTGTGATGCATCCCCGGTGGGGGTGGGGGCGGTGCTTTGCCACGTGTTGGAGGACGGAAGGGAGGCCCCGGTAGCGTTTTACTCAAGGTCCCTGTCCCAAGCGGAGCGAAATTACGCACAAACCGACAGGGAGGCGTTAGCAATAGTAGCGGGAACCAAAAAATTTCACGATTTTTTGTATGGCCGCCCGTTCAAAATCGTGACCGATCACAAGCCACTGTTAGGGATTTTCACGGCAAGCAAGCCCACGCCGCAGATCCTGTCCCCGAGAATGCTGCGATGGGCTATTTTCCTCAACGCGTACCAACATGAGTTAGAGTACAGGCCCGGAAAGGAGATCAGCCATGCTGATGCGCTTTCGAGATCCCCTCTGCCCTTGTCGGACGACCAAAAGGCGAGAGCAGAAAGAGACCGCCAGGTGTTGCTAATTGAGGTTTTAGACGCACCCCCAATAGTACCAGCCGACGTTGCTAGGGCGACTGGCAAGGACAGGACGCTGGAGAAAGTCTGTTCATGGGTGCAGAAGGGGTGGCCGGCTTCGTCCCCGAGTACAGAGTTCGACCCATTCTTTAGGAAAAAGCTAGAGTTGTCCCTAGAGAGGGGGTGCCTTCTGTGGGGCCAACGGGTGGTGGTCCCTACGCCCCTGCGGACGAGGGTGCTCGAACTGCTGCACGTCAGCCACCCGGGCATAGTTCGTTCAAAGGCGCTGGCCCGGAGTTACTTCTGGTGGCCACAGCTGGACGCGGACATTGAGCACATGGTCGGCACTTGCGAGGCTTGCCAGGGATCCCGACCTGAGGCGGCCCGTCTCCCGCATAGGGAGTGGGACACAGCTAGGGGGCCGTGGTCCAGAGTGCACGTGGATTTCGCTGGCCCATTCCGAGGAACCATGTTTCTCCTGGTGGTGGATGCGTTCTCCAAGTGGCTGGAGGTTATCCCAGTAAAGAGCACGTCCTCCGCCACGACAATTAGCCAGCTAAGGAGGGTCTTTTCCACTTTCGGTCTACCCGACACTTTGGTCAGCGATAACGCTAGTTGTTTCACCTCCGCCGAGTTCGGGGCATTCATGGAGGTAAACGCCATTCGGCATGTCACATCCGCACCGTTTCACCCGGCCACGAATGGCCAGGTGGAACGGCTGGTGCGGACAACGAAGGAGGCGCTGCGGCGCATGGGCCCGGGGGACCTGAATCACCAAGTATGCCAGTTCCTCTTAGCGTATAGGGTAACCCCCTTAGCGTCAGGCTACTCGCCGGCGGAGCTCTTGATGCGGCGAAAACTGACCACGATCCTGTCCAGGCTAGACCCGACGAGAGTCGAGGATAAAGGTAAAAACATAGGGTTGGCAGTCTCGAAAGGTTTCGCCGCCGGGGACCCTGTTCACTGCAGGAACTATTCCAGCGCAGGGCCAGCCTGGGTGCCAGGGACGGTTGTAGAACAGACGGGGCCAGTGTCGTACCGGGTCGAGACTATCACCGGCCTCCTTTGGAGGAGGCACGCAGACCAACTGAGGCACCGAGTGAGTGGGCCAGTCAGTGGAGCTCAGCAACAGGATTCAGCGTTAGGGTTCTCCCCCACCCGCTTAACCCAAGGGGGAGACAGCAGTGGACAATAGTCCCAAGCAAGGGGGGAAGGAAGCAGTAGCAGCGGCCCCGACTCATATCCTTTTGATACGCCAGTCTTATCAGGGGCCGGGGAAGGGGGAGAGGAGTTCGCGACCGCTGCCCCCGATTGTGATTTTGATTTTGCGAGCCGGGGGGGTTTTCAGGAGTGTTCCCCCACCCATCCAAGCGAGAAGAGGGGTTTTTCGTTAGCCCCCAGTACCCCCGGTTCCTCCCTAAGAAAGAGCACACCTCCCAACAACGCCGCGGAGCCGCGGCAAGTCACTAACGAGTCTCCCTCTCATATTACAGGACAGGAAACCAGGGGACAAAGAGAAGGTAGCAAACCCGGGGAGAGGCAGCCCGCATCGAGACCCCAGCGTGTTCGAAATAAGCCATCTTGGCTGAGAGACTTTGTCTCCTAAGGGGGGGGGAGTGTGTTTTAAGTGTGGGCTCGAGACTTTGTCTCGTCCTAGGGGGGAGGGGTGTTGTGTTCTGATGGTTTTTATTGTACACATGGATTACAATGTATCTAAGCCAATGTAACCTTGCCTATAGCAACAATGTAACCTTCAGCTGTATCATATAAACCCTGTAATAGGACGCGAGCTAATGACCACCAGCTGGCAGCAGCGAGCGTCCAAGCTCTCTTGGTCCGAACTCATCAAAGGCAACAGCGCGGGAAGTTTTCCCGCCACCACCTACACCTGGACAAGAAGGGCGTGACCTGCAATGACGTCACGCGGACAGTAGCCAATGGGCTACCATGGCACCACGTTCAAATGTATTACTGCTGTATATAAAGAGCTATCGATCCGCCATTACCTCATGTTCCCTCTGTCCACGATGCAATAAACCTGAGTTAACCCAGCCCGAGGCTGTGTCCTGTGTCTTGGTTTGCATACACCAAAATCACACAATCCTTCCGGCAAGGCTTTTTTTTAACCTCCTCAAGCCTGGTGCCAAACCCCCATTCAGTTGTTTGAGATGTTTGCAACCCCATCCATATCTGCAATCCACAATATCTAGATCCGTGATGGTGAACCTTGGCACTCCAGATGTTCTTGGACTTCAATTCCGAGAAGCCCAAGTCCCTGTGGATCCACACGAATGGGTTTGCTGCGATTCATCCGGCCCGTGCCGCCCTCGTCGCTCCCGGAAGCGGAAGTAAAACGCGCCCGTACGGGCGCGTTTTACTTCCGCTTCCGGGAGCGACGAGGGCGGCACGGGCCGGATGAATCGCAGCAAACCCATTCGTGTGGATCCACGGGGACTTGGGCTTCTCGGAATTGAAGTCCAAGAACATCTGGAGTGCCAAGGTTCGCCATCACGGATCTAGAGCAACACAAAAAGCACTTCCCTCCCTCCTTCCCTCCCGCAGCGAAACACAACTGCTCAATGCATGCCACCTTGAGATTAAAAAAAATGACACTCTCTACTTCTGGGTTGGTAATAATTGTTCCTGCCTGGGAAACATGCAGAATTATTCAGCCATCCCAGCTCTCTCGGGGCCTGCTTTGTTGGAATCAATTCATTTGGAGGGCTATTATTACGTATTTCTCTGCTAACTAATGGAAGGGAAGAACGTGGCGAAGGAGCCCAGGAGCCCAGCTGTCTCTGGTCCCCTAAGACCCAACCAAGAAAGGAAAAGTTGCATATCAATTTAGAATGGGGTGGGAGTGGGGTAGAATATCAGCTACTGCAGTGCATAGATTGTCCAACCTGCATAATGTTCTCATAATCTTTAATGATAGATAGTTTTTGTATCTTAGGTAAAAGTCAAGGCCACCCTGGCTCAAAAGCCAGTCGTATCCAACTCTAGGGTTCAGTGCTCATCTCTGCTTTCAGCCCCAAAGAGCAAGCGCTGTTTACATGTCCATGGACACGTGGCAGGCATGCCTCAACACTGGAGTGCACAGAATGCTGTTGACCTTCCCACTGAAGTGGTCCCTATTTTACCTACCTGCAATGTCTTGCTTTCGACCTGCTAGGTTGGCAGGAACTGGTTCAGAGACGGGAGCTCACTACGTCGTGCAGTACCCGGGAATCCCATTCCAACCTTCCAGTCAGCAAGTCCAGTGTCTTAACCACTAAGCCACAGCAGTCCCTACTTTCTTCTTTTTAAAAAAAGAAAAAGGTAGAGGCCTTTTCATAGGAGGCAGTTGTCTCTACATCCAAGATAGGGAGTTCCAGATAGGGGCCGGTGTATTGACATGGCAGTGAAGCAATTCATTAAACATTAGGGAAGATTTCCTTATGGTAAATGCTGTTGCACAGGGATGTAGCCTGTCTGTGGAAGCAGCAAACTTTCCTTTGCTGGAAGTATTTAAGAGAGGCCATTTCTCAAGGATGGTGCAATTGCAGTCTTATTTATTTATTTATTTATGTTTATGTTTATGTTTATTGGATTTATACCCCGCTCCACTCAGCCCAAAAGGCCGACTCAGAACGGCTTACAACACAATAATATAAGTACAATTGCAACAAAAAATTAATATACATACAATTAATAAACATACAATTATAACAGTGTAATACAAATAATCAATAATACAAAAAATACAAGATATGAATCCAAAAATACAATATAATCATAACAAATCAAATACAGACACAATATAACAGCATGAAAATACAATAGGAAAACAATAATAATACAATACAGTAAATTACCCAGATTTATTAATTTTTTTAAAAAAAATATTGAAAGTTTTCATATATACATAAAGAATCAAGAATAAAATAATAATAAAACATACAATTATGAAATAAGTAATAAAAAGGCCAAAAAAATACAGAATAAACACATTATAAACTTATCTAACTTTTAACATTCAACTTATGAGTATACCGTCCATGATTAAACATGTTATATAAACTAATTTCCCTGATTTATATGGGCACCTTTTTTGCCTCAGCGACTCAAGGTGGCTCACAACAATTAGTTAAAACCCATCCCTCATGCTAATTAAAACCAAATACTAAAACTATCTAAAACATCCATAAAATATCCATAAAACATCCCCGGTCCCTATAAAAAAAAAAAAAGGGGGGGGGACACCAGGGCAGGAAGAATAAAAGCCCCGGGCAGGGCTAAACAAGCCAGCAAGGCTAGGTTAGGGCACTACTGGTAGATGTAGCCCACTCCTGCTGGCAAAGCTGTGTTTTTAAGGCCTTCCTGAAGGGGGCAGCTCTGCTTGGAGGCACAATTCAGGTGGTAGGAGGTTCCATAGGGCCGGAGCGGTTACCGAGAAGGCTCTCCTCCTGGTCCCAGTGAGGCGTGCCGCCCTGGCTAATGGGACCACTAGGGAGCCCTTATGGTCCACTCTCATAGCAGGGGTTGAAAACCTTGGGGCGATGCGGTCTCTTAAGTATCCTGGCCCACTACCATGAAGGGCTTTAAAGGCCAAAACTAGCACCTTGAATTGCACCCAGAAGCATACTGACAGCCATTGCAACTCCTGTAGCAGCGGCGAGGCATGGGCATAGCACCCATACCCCATCACCACCTGGGCAGCCGCGTTCTGAACCAGCTGTAGCTTCCGAATGGCCATCAAGGGCAGCCCCATGTAGACCGCATTACAATAATCCAATCTGGAGGTGTCCAGAGCATGTGTGACTGTGAGCAAGGAGTCCCGGTCCAGGAGCAGGCGTAATTGGCAGATGACTTGAAGTTGCACAAAAGCCTTCCTGGCCATGACTACCACCTGCTCTTCGAACAGTAGTCGTGAGTCCAGGAGGATCCCCAAATTATGCACCAAGTCTGTATGGGGACAAGGAAGCCCCATCCAGCACCAAAGATGGTAGCTCCCAGGACAGCGCAGGGCCCCGAAACCACAGCCACTCAATCTTGCCAGGATTCAGTTGTAGCCTGTTGTCCCCCATCCAGACCCTTACAGCCTCCAGGCACCTGGTTAGGACTTAAACTGCATCACTCGGGTTCCCACGGGCCAAGATATACAGTTTGGTATCATTGGCATATTGATGATACCTCACCCGGTGAGGCAGTCTTCAATGCAATCTTCAGGCATTGAGGAGAGGATTGGACTAGATGCCCTCTAAGGTACCTTCCAGCTTGATTCTTCTTCTTCCAGTGTCGTAGCCGATTTTGAATATTGGCTATCACCATGGTAATCAGCCATGAAGATTGTCTTGGGAACAATATAATGCAGTGGTCATCTATCTGCCTTCCCAGTTCTACTGATCCAGTTTCACTTTCTGTTCCTGAGCCCTTTTGGCACACAAAGTCATCATCAAGATGGCTTCAAGTGGGATTTAGTCCACTTGGGGACCATCAGCCTTCCCTGTGGACTTCGCCACCCAAGGCCATTAGCCCTCAGGGTTGTCAGGTTAGGTAACTGCCGCCTGACAATTGGTGTTGAGTCGCTGGCAGTAGGGTCTACTCTATTACCATAGCAGGATAACCAGGTCAGATTGACTTGATTATTCTGTGATGTAAGTTATGGGAAGCTAGGTATCAGCCAAAGACAAGAATGACACCAACTCCATTGAGCACTGGAGGCATTTAAAAGAAATCTAGACAGCCATCTGTCAGATATACTTTGATTTGGATTCATGCGTTGAGCAGTGGTTGGACACAATGGCCTCATAGACTCCCTTACAACTCACTTATTCTAATGCTCCGGAGTTACGTAAAAAATCCTATCTGGATGCCCAATCAATTTGAATTTGTAGATTATACTGCAAGGGTGCCATACCAGGTTCCCGGCTATCAGGGCATCAGCAGAAATCTCAGGACATTACTGGGTGCAGTGGCTCAGTGGTTAAGAAGCTCACCTTGTTAGCTGGCAATTCAACAGTTCGAGACCTGGGTACTTCTTCTTCTTCATCATCACCATCACCATCACCATCACCATCACCATCACCATCACCATCACCATCACCATCACCATCACCATCACCATCATCATCATCATCATCATCATCATCATCATCATCATCATCATCATCATCATCATCATCATCATCATCATCATCATCATCATTATTATTATTATTATTATTATTATTATTATTATTATTATTATTATTATTATTATTATTATTATTATTATTATTATTATTATTATTATTATTATTATTTATATCCCGCCCTTCTGGCACGAGCGCCACCCAGAGCAGCTAACAACATAAGAAGAGAAAGCTCTCTACAACAAAAAACCATTCTCAACAATACAAAATGAATAATACAATAAATACAGGGAATACAATGAAATACAATTACAATAAAATACAGAATGTAACAAAGTATCACATAGACAATACAATAAAATAGTCAATACAAATATTCAAAGCGGTTCAATTACAGAGTTACATATAAATCAAACAATAGCAGCACAAGAATACAAAATACAAAATATCCAAATACAGTTCATTACAAAGTTGTGCAATAACAACTCATACAACCCACACATACAACCCTGATTCCTAACCTGACCACAATAAGTCCAGAAGAGCAAAAGTGATGACAGCTACTCCCACTTCCCCCACGGCCTGCCAGACCAGGGGAAAGAGTTGGAGGCGGCATCCGTGGGCAGATTTTGAAGTCCCCGCCGCCCTGCGCACCTGTTCCCACTTCCCTCGCGGCCACGCCAGACCAGGGTAAGGAGCCGGAGTTGGAGGTGGCATCCGTGGGCAGATTTTGAAGTCCCTGCCACCCTGCACAGCTGCTCCCACTTCCCCCGCAGCCACGCCAGACCGGGGGAAGGAGCTGGAGTTGGAGGCGGCGTCTGTGGGCAGATTTTGAAGTCCCCGCCACCCTGCGCATCTGCTCCCACTTCCCCCGCGGCCACACCATGACAGATTGAGCACCCACCTCTTTGGGGAAATGAAAGGAGCCTCATTTGGGCATTCCCTGAGCAGAGTTTCCTCTGCAAAAATCCTTTCAACCCAGAATAATTTCTGACATGAAATTATTATTATTATTACCATGCTACTTTGGGTCTTCAGGTGAGGAGACAAAAAACAACAATCCACAACCCCTGAGGAAGTGATAGTTTGGTTTTTTATGTGTGGGTTCTTCTTCTTTCATGTCCAGGTCAAACTTTTAACTTCCAAAATGAAGCCACTTTTTTGGCTTTGTCATTGGCCAAACTTATATCCTTAAACCTGGGGAACATAGTGAAAAGTAGAGATATCTCACTGCAAACCAAGGTCCACATAGTCAAAGCAATGGTATTTCCGGTGGTAATGTATGGCTGTGAGAGCTGGACCATTAGAAAGGCTGAGCGAAGAAAAATAGATGCCTTTGAGATGTGGTGCTGGAGGAGAGTTTTGAGAGTCCCTTGGACAGCGAGGAGAACAAATAGGTCAATATTAGAAGAGATTAGCCCTGAGTGCTCCTTAGAAGGACAAATAACAAAGATGAAATTGAAGTATTTTGGACATCAAATGAGAAGAGAGGATTCACTTGAGAAGGCCTTGATGCTGGGGAAGGTGGAGGGCAAAAGAAGAAGGGGACGGACAAAGATGAGATGGCTAGATGGTATCATAGACACAATGGGCACGGGGCTGTGTGGACTAAGGAGGATGGTGGAGGACAGAGGGGCCTGGAGAGTGATGGTCCATAGGGTCGCAAAGAGTCGGAATCGACTGTGCGACTGAACAACAACATATCCTCAATGGATGCGAGGGGTGACTTTAGAACATAGATGGGCAACATGTTTTCCCAGATATACCCAACACCGTCTCTCTCTTTAAAAAAAAGGGCTCACCCCCCAAAAAAACCTCTAAATGGGGGCAATTACACATGTTTCGAGCCCCCTGTCCTTCCTGTTGACTCTTTTGGCATGCCAGTATTGGACTCACCAATCCATTTAGAGCAAGTCAGGGAGTTGAATGCCAGTTTCATGACTTGTGTGTCATTTGTTCACAGTTCTTTGTGGCAGCAGCAATAGTGTAAAGCCTGGTGTGTAAGTGTGTGTGTTGGTGGTGGTGGGGGGATGGAATTCTTATTTTTATTAGTACCTGTAAGACCAGAGTTATAGCCTCACCTCAGCTTGTCTAAATCCAACTCTGCCTCCCTAACTTCTTCCCTTGTTTTATTTTCTCTTTTTCAAAAACTGAAACTTAAAGGAGGAAGAAATAGTCACAAATCTTTAGGAGAGAGAAGAGAGAGACATGCGGAGGCTGGAGATGTGGAGAAAGGCTATATAAATCTCAATTATTTATCGCTCTGTTTGAAAGGGCTAGTTAGTTCTGGGAAGCAGATTAAAATATTGCCTCTGTTGAGCTAAACCTATATTACTCTTTGAGCAGGATGTGAAAAACCAACAGAAAGGTTTGTGGAGGATTTCTAAAGGGCTAAGTACAATGTTACCCAGCTGCAGTAAAAAAAAAACACTAATGAGATCGATTCTCTCTCAAACTTGATCCAGTTCTTTTTTTAAACTTACATTAGCTGAGCAAGCCTTTTACTTAGTTTAGTAAGTTTTGTCAGAGTAGTTCCACTGAATTATTTGTTTATTATTTATTAATTTTATATCCCGCCTCACTCGACACCACGTGCAACTCAAGGTGGCGTACAACATAGATACTATACAATGCAGTTGCAATACAGTTATAAATAGAAAGAAGTTAACAAAAGAATACCAAAAAATACAGAGTTCACAACTTACAAAATTTACAAAACAAGTACATATTATGCAATAACACGGTTTAAATACTAACATAAACAAAATTAGTTGCACTCTACTCTCGGCTACCCAACGCCCTCGAATGGAGCCTCATGGCTCAAAACGTCCGCGAACGGAGCCCCATGGCTCGAAACATCCATGAACGGAGCCCTATGGCTCGAAACATCCATGAACGGAGCCTCATGACTCGAAACATCCATGAACGGAGCCCTGTGGCTAAAAATTAGTGGGGATTTGGTGAGTCCATGACTCTATAGATTGCTTTGAATCAAATGGACCTACTCTAATTTAGACTTGCTTCACTAAGCAACAGGATTTCAAGCATTGAGTGTATTTGGGGCTCTTTTCTGACTACTATGAGAATTTCAGCTGTATGCAGGGTCGTCAGTCCAGGTTAGGACCAGAGCATCTTGATTCAAAGAGCTAGCTGAAGTTTTGGTTTGAAGCTGCATGTTCAAGGGGAAAAGAAGGGTTAATACAATTTCCCCCTCTAGGCATTCTACATCCTAATTTGAAGGTATTTATTGGAACAGAAGCAGAGACCTGCTTGATGAGAACAAAGTCTTTCTGGTCCAGGATTCAGTTCCCATAGTAGCCAACCGAGAAGACCCACAATCGGATCATTAACATGACAGCATGTTTCAAGTTGTGTATCCCAGTAAATGGTACACAGAATTAGGCTGCTTCTAATACTGGTGGTTATAAGGAGCCACTATGATTGCCATCTATTGACTGATGTATCCTCCATGAATCTGATGGTGAATCTTGATGGAACACTTGGCCAGTGTAAAAATCAGAAGTTGTAATGACTTTTCTGTGCTGTAGAACTGCTGGGGAGAATAGTAGACTCAAATGTTCTTAACAGCTCTATGGCAATGATGGTGTACCTTTTAGAGACCGAGTGCCCAAACTCAACAGGCTGCTGCCCATGCCACAGAGGGGTGGGATGAACTCTTTGCTGGGGTGGAGGAAGGAAGTGCTCCCATTGGGATGCTGGGCAGAGGGGCGGGGCAAATTCTGTGCTGGGGTGACAGCTCACATGCCCACAGAGAGGGCTCTGAGGGGCCCCTCTGGCGCCTGTGCCATAGCCTTGCCACCAATGCTCTATGGCTGTGATGGTGAACTTTGGCACTCCAGATGTTCTTGGACTTAAATTCCCAGAATCCCAAACACCCTGTAAATCTACACGGATGGGTTTACTGCGATTCATCTGTCCCGTGCTGTCCTTGTTGCTGTCCCGTGCTGTCCTGGAAGTGGAAGTAAAACGCGCCCGTCGAAGTGGAAGTAAAACGCGCCCGGATGGGCACATTTTACTTCCACTTCCAGGACAACAAGGGCAGCGTGGGCGAGATGAATCGCAGTTAACCCATCTGTGTGGAGTCACAGGGGCTTCTGGGAATTTAAGTCCAAGAACATCTGGAGTGCCAAAGTTCGCCATCGTGGCTCTATGGGCATCAAAGTGTAGTATGTGAGGGTGGAGCCTATTTTCCACAGTTCTAGCTTTCTAAAGTAACTGTTTGAGTTGTGGCTAACATCTCAGTTGAACAATGTATTCTAGTATAGAATCAAAGTCTGATGAACTTTCTTTGACAAACTGAGGATTCTGGATGTGAAGATTTTTTTAAAGAGTTTTCCAAGCCTTTTCTTAGGATTGGAACAGTCCTATCTCGAACATCTCTTGCATTCACTCTGGTTGGACAGACCAGTGAGCCCTTGTAACATAGTGGTTAAACTGCTGTACTGCAACGAAAGCTGCTGATGTGAGTTTGATCCTGATGGGAATCAAGGTTGACTCATCCTTCCAAGGTTGTTAAAATGAGTATCCAGTATGTTGGGGGCAAAATGCTAATTAACTTAACACCCTTGTGGCCTTGCCCAAGGATTCTGGGACTTTTACTCCAAAAAACATCTCTTCCAGGTTCTTGTTCTAATTTGTTAATTTCCTTTAATACGAATTGAAGAATGAGCAGATTAAGTGTTCTCTGGGTTTGTGTTTGAGGATTTGATGTTTAAAGAGAGGAAATCCAAGGCAGAAAGGCTGCCATGGGTGCCTAAAGATGCTCACCATCATCTCCCAGCTAATGCTCCATTTATTGACAGTGGTCAATAAACTATTTGCCTTGAGTGCTTTTTCCTATTACCTTCTGTTAGCTCAGGTGTCTCCCGGAGTTTTGCAGCCAGAGATGTCAGTCAAAAAGAATATTAATCTCAGGATATTGCAGGGGGGATGCAACAGATTCATAACAGTCTGCTTGCCATATTTCCTGAAATGATGGTTTGTTTAGAAGAAAAATGTTTGGAAGGTTGCAGCATTAACCACAACAGTAACCACAACTCCAGTCCAAACATCTGGTGGATCATCATCATCGTCATCATCGCAGTTTCCTTTTGAGTCAATTCTGATGAATGGCAAACCTTTCTGTGGTTTTCTAGGTAGAGAATACACAGAACAGAAATCAAGTGTCTACAATAAACCAGGAGAAGTTTATAAATGTACTTAAACTATGTCGGCCTTCCCATCTCATAAGTAGACTTCCTGAAAATGATCGCAAAAATAAACTGGTGTTTACCTTGTCTTCACTTCAGGGCAGGGAAACCAGAGATTTGCATCAAAATTAAGAAGGCGCCAAATTCGGTAGTTAAGTTTTAGGAGAATAATTGGCAACACCTTCTGTCTGTATTCACTTTTTATTTCTGGAAAGCATCAACTTTTTCTTTTTTGGGGGAGGAGATGAATATTTTTCACCTCTTTTTTCTGGATGGTGTGCCCATACCTCAGTGTGGAGTGGGTAGGAGACTGAACCATCTGCCACAGTTTTCAAAATTCCTTGTTATGGCTTTGCTATGAGTCAAGCCAACTGCATGGATGGTGCATCTGCCTTGTTTGCACAATATGTTAGTTAATAGCATAGTTTTCTTAATGGAACTGACCATTCCTTGAAATAAGAGTACTAGGATAGCACCTTCCCCCCCCCACCCCCCCCACCCCCCACCCCCACACACACCTTTTTTCTTGGTCTCTGTTGCAAGACTCAGTATAAATGTATGTCTTGTTTGGAAACATTTCTGGAGACATCACCCCTTAACCTGATTAAGCTGCTTGATTATGGGGAGCATTGAGTGTGGGACTCAGGGTGATTGATGCTATTGCCTCTGCCAATTGCAGAAGGACCTCTATAAGTGACATGAAGGAAAGGGAAATGGAAGAGACAACTAAATGATGATGACTTTATCTGCAGTATAGAAATAATCTGGCCAAGACGCCTGCGGGATATGAAATTTAGCTGCAGCTTGAAGAGAATAGGTTTGGTTTCTTCTAACCAGGAGTAAATTATGTGTTGTCAATGATACCTCATTATGTTGCTGAAGTTCCACAACCTTTGGCAAACTCATGAAAGCTTGCACGCTCTAACTTCTCCTGTAAGTTCCTGAAAAGGGGGAAAGGGTTTTGTGTGTAGAGACTGAGAGGTTTTTTATACGTCACATGGTAGGAATCAGGGTTTTATGTGTGGATTTTACACAAGAACAAATTGGGAGGGGGGGTTGAGATAGAAGACTTCTAATAATAACAATTGAAGGTTGTTGCATAGCTGTATCAGATGGGAAATTTGCTGTATAAAATTAATAGAATCATAGAATAACTGAGTTGGAAGGGACCTTTCATCCCAGGGGTATATAACCTAAGGCCCATGGGCCGGATCCAGCCTATGGTACAATTTCATGTGGCCCCCTACCCCTCCAAGGGCATCCAAGAATCAAAATGGATACCCCTTTGAAACTGTTGGGACAAAATGGCCACCCCCATTGTGCAGGCAGGGCAAAATGGCCAACCAGACCTTGCAGCTGTACCACCAAGAAATCTCTTAGCAGTGAGGAATGAAAGACGATGAAGGCCCCAAAAGGGACAAGTGTCTTTGGCTTCTTCACTGTGAATTATCCACCCTCGGCTAATGATTAACACAGGGATTTTGAACCTGTGGCCCACGGCACCATTTCATGTGGCCTCCCCAACTGCCTCCACCACACCCGGAAAGTGCCATGTGGTGGAGGAAAGGCAAAATGGTCATCCGGTCCCTGAAGCTGTCTGAGTGAGCGTGACCTGACTCCGGCTTTAAAAGGTTGAGAACTCCTGGATTAGCACATGGTACACCCATAAGATATATAGCCATCCTTTGTGTGTGTTTTGAGTTAGTTATTGTGTTGTATTTTTACTGCTTTCCCCCCTTCAGGACAGTGAGCTCTTGACCTTTAACATCTCCCAGCATCAGTCATGGTGGAGTGAAAATGGTCCCGGTTGCGTAAGAAAGGAGAGCCCCATGGTTGGCCTCAAGGGTCTGGACAGCCATTCTTATGTCTCTGTGATCGGCTGCGCTTTGGAGTATCGCTACATTGAGGTGATGCACAGCGCCTTGCAGATTCTGGTGGCGGTGAGTATGATGGCCTAGAGCCTTTGAGCCAAAGTGGTGAGACCTTGATTTTTCCCACATTTCATGGTCTATCCTGGCTGATGTGAATTCTCCCACTGCCTTGCTTTGTTCCGTGCATCTGCCCAGTGATGTCTGCCTGTGACATGCCAACGTCATGAAAGTCTGCCTTTTATTGAGGAAGTGGAAGTGAAGGCAATGCAATCCATTTCTCTCCCCCCCCCAGTTCCTCCTCTTCCCTAGCCAATTAGTAGACCACAAACTAACCATGATTTAGTGTCAAGAAAGAAAGAAAGAAAAGGGAACTAATGCAGTTCTAGCCTGTGTCAACAGAAGTACTGTATAGTGCCATGATGGTGAACCTTGGCACTCCAGATGTTCTTGGAGTTCAATTCCCAGAAGCCCAAGTACCTGTGAATCCACACGAATGGGTTTACTGCAATTCATCCAGCCCGCACCGCCCTCATCACTCCTGGAAGTGGAAGTAAAACGTGCCCATACAGTTGAGGCTCTTCCGGGTTAACCCTTCCTCTGTACGAGTGCGTTTTACTTCTGCTTCCGGGAGCAATGGAGTAGCACGGGCCGGAAGAATCACAGTAATGGATTCACAGGGTGCTTGGGCTTCTGGGAATTGAAGTCCAAGAACATCTGGGGCACCAAGATTCACCATCATGGGTATAGTGAAAAGTGGAATGGATCCAAAAAGGACTGACCAAGCTGGTAATGAGCTCGGTATTCTACAGGAGCATCTCTTCTGCTGTCAAATCACTCTTGCTCCCACAAAGCCCATCACACCTACTTAAGTTGGTCCAGACTGTGGCTGCTCAGGTGGTGAAGGGGTGTAGGCATTATGTGCGCACCTCACCACTGCTTCGGGAGCTGCACTGACTACCAATTTGTCTCCGGGTGCAATTCAAGGTGCTGGTCATTACCTTTAAAGCCCTACATGATAGTGGGCCAGAATACCTAAGAGACCGTGTCGCCCCAAGATCGTCTGTCAGTCCAACCAGAGTGGACCGGAGGGGCTCTCTACTGGTACCATCTGCAGGAGGGTCTCGTCTCTCTAGCACAAGAAGGAGGGCCTTCTCTGTGTCCACACCGGCCCTATGGAACCTCCTGCCAACAGAGTTACGTCTCCAGACGGAATTGCTGCCCTTTAGGAAAGAACTGAAAACCTGGCTGGTGGGGCAGATGTGGGGCGCTGATGGAGGAGTGACACCCGCCTGCTGGTTGGTCTAACATAACAGAGTAATTCTCTCTCTTTCTAGTAAGTGCAGATGTTTTTTTAAATGGGTTTTAATGGGGTGTATTTATATTTTAATGGGGTTTTTATCTACGTTGGGGTTTTTTTAGTATTGTAAGCCGCCCAGAGTCCTTGTGAGCAGGGCTATAGAAATATGAAAATTAAATTAAATTAAATTTTAAATAATGTTTAATTGAAGTCTGCTTTCTTGTAATTTGAATCGGCCGATTGGAGTCCAACCTTCAGGAATTGCAGAAAACAAGTTTGTGCCATCAAATATGTAATAGACCTGCACATATTAGAAGATGGCTATCTGCTCACATCTCTGTCTTGACTTCTCCAGACTAGACATGCTCAGCAACCTCCACTGTTCATCATGAGGCTTAGTTTGCATAACCATCGTCATCTTTGTGGCTCTACTTCTTTTGTCGGTCTAATTGGCTATCTATATAGCTCTCCATCCTTCCATCTTTGGGCAAATGAGAAGATTTGACAAGACTATCTGGGGGGGGGGGTGTTTCTCTCTTCCTTCCTGCTTTAATTAGTTTTGGCCTGTGTAATTCTCTTCCACTCTTCTGTGGCCTGTATGATCAATCAATCAATCAGTTTAATTTATATCCCGCCTTCCTCAGCCGAGACCAACTCGAGGCGGCTAACAACATAATCCAACAAAGTAACAATAAAAGGATAATACAGAGAAACAACAAGTTCAAAATGGAAAACAATCCAGATAAGCATAATATCATAATACAAAAACTACACTACATAATAAGATCATAACAATGCAATAAATATAATTATGCTACAGCAAACCCATCATAGCAAGACCCCCATGTCCACTGGAGAACAGTCGTAGGAGCTACCACTCCCCCAACAACTTGGGGAAGGAGGTCCACGTCTCAGTCTCAACATGAGCCAAGGCAGCCACAGCAAGGAGCCAAAGACGGCGATGCTCCTGGGGCGGCGGCAGTCCTGGGTCTGGCCCGGCGGCCCACGGCCCTTTATCTCCCCACGCAAGGGACGGGAGAGGAGGGCGGGGCCCCCCCGCAGCTGCGGCGATGGAGCTGCGGCGATGGTCCTGGGGCAGCGGCAGTCCTGGGTCTGGCCCGGCGGCCCACGGCCCTTTATCTCCCCACGCAAGGGACGGGAGAGGAGGGCGGGGCCCCCCTGCAGCTGCGGCGATGGTCCTGGGGCGGCGGCAGTCCTGGGTCTGGCCCGGCGGCCCTTTATCTCCCCGCGCAAGGGACGGGAGAGGAGGGCGGGGTCCCCTCGCAGCTGCGGCGATGGTCCTGGGGCGGCGGCAGTCCTGGGTCTGGCCCGGTGGCCCACGGCCCTTTATCTCCCCACGCAAGGGACGGGAGAGGAGGGCGGGGCCCCCCCGCAGCTGCGGCGATGGTCCTGGGGCGGCGGCAGTCCTGGGTCTGGCCCGGCGGCCCTTTATCTCCCCGCGCAAGGGACGGGAGAGGAGGGCGGGGCCCCCTCGCAGCTGCGGCGATGGTCCTGGGGCGGCGGCAGTCCTGGGTCTGGCCCGGCGGCCCACGGCCCTTTATCTCCCCACGCAAGGGACGGGAGAGGAGGGCGGGGCCCCCCCGCAGCTGCGGCGATGGTCCTGGGGCGGCGGCAGTCCTGGGTCTGGCCCGGCGGCCCTTTATCTCCCCGCGCAAGGGACGGGAGAGGAGGGCGGGGCCCCCTCGCAGCTGCGGCGATGGTCCTGGGGCGGCGGCAGTCCTGGGTCTGGCCCGGCGGCCCACGGCCCTTTATCTCCCCGCGCAAGGGACGGGAGAGGAGGGCGGGGCCCCCTCGCAGCTGCGGCGATGGTCCTGGGGCGGCGGCAGTCCTGGGTCTGGCCCGGCGGCCCACGGCCCTTTATCTCCCCACGCAAGGGACGGGAGAGGAGGGCGGGGCCCCCCCGCAGCTGCGGCGATGGTCCTGGGGCGGCGGCAGTCCTGGGTCTGGCCCGGCGGCCCTTTATCTCCCCGCGCAAGGGACGGGAGAGGAGGGCGGGGCCCCCTCGCAGCTGCGGCGATGGTCCTGGGGCGGCGGCAGTCCTGGGTCTGGCCCGGCGGCCCACGGCCCTTTATCTCCCCACGCAAGGGACGGGAGAGGAGGGCGGGGCCCCCCCGCAGCTGCGGCGATGATAATAGCACCTATATGGGCCTGTGATACTGAGAAAGGTATTTCTTTTCCATTGACACACATAGACATGTAACAAGGCTGGAGGTGAAGATTCAGAAGCATTTCTTAATGATAGTTATAATTTTTTTTTAAAAAAAAGAAGAACTTTAAAAATGAATGCAACTGTGATTTAAATATTCATAGCTGAGTGTCAGGGAGCTGAAGCTGGAGGAAGGAGGGGAGAAAACCCAGTTAAATAAAGGCCATAACTGCTTCCCCAAAGGGTATAAGAATAATATTCCCTGTCAGAAAAAAAGTGGTGCACGGATCCTTCCCACCCTCTGCTTCTGATCCTGCAGGTGGTAGCAGGTTGCACAAAAGTTGCCATTACATGTCACTGTGTGTGTGTTTCTCCAAGCTTTCAGTTATTTATTATTTTCATTAACATGCCGCAGTAATCAGTACTGCCTGGTAATTGATTGTTTCTCATTTGCTGTGGAAGGAAGTGCAACAAAGAGGCTATTGCCTTTGCAGATGCCATTGCCTTTATGCCTTCTAATTCAATGTTGAGAAACAGAATCTTTGGATCTGCTTTTGTTTTACTTTGCCAGGATGGTTCCTATGCGGGCAAATCTCACACATATTGACGGCTATAGTAGACCGTTTCCAATTAACCACAGTAAATTCACCATCAATATGGCTGTGTTGCCCTTGTGAATGTTTCTCCAATGATGTTTGAGAGTTCTTACATATTCAGAGAAGGAAAGTGATGCTCAGGTATCTTCTCTGTCAGCCTGTGCCAGCATCAAAACAATATCCTCTCCATGTGTTTGGGGTTGCACTTAACCAGTAAAAAAAGACATCTTTTCCTGGATCACCCCACCTCCAAACTAAGGAAACAGCCAGTGTTTCATTTCCCAATACTGGTCAAACATAGTCACAGCTGAGGGCTGACTTGCTACTCTCCGCTTAAAAGAGTAAGAATGCTTCTGGTTGAACAAACAGGCTTTGTAATTTGGGTGACACTATACGAACTGTGTGTTCCACCACTTACAGAGGACTTTGTGGAATAATATCTTCTCACTGCTATCGCTAAAAGGAATAATAAGGGTTTGCAAACAAAAAGAAGTTTATTTAAAAGTACACAAAGGAATCTTTCAAACGTTCATTTAAAAGTACAGTGGTACCTCGGATAAAGTCTGATTCGGATAAAGTCCGATTCGGATAAAGTCGTGGTTTTCATGCACACGTGATGCATCACATAAAGTCCAAAACCACTAAAAAATGGACATTACCCGAGGTATTTGGTATAGGAACCTCAGATAAAGTCCATTTTTGGATGTTATCTGATGCAACCCCAACCTGGGGTCATTTCCACTCACAAAGATTTCATTTTCTCTCCCCAGTACTTTAACAGGCTCTCCTGGGATACATCCAACCTAAAAATGTCAACCAAACCCCACTCACTTCCCATGAATGCAGATGCTGATCTGTGTACAAAGTTTATATACCATCTAAAGTTGCCATAAGGAGGCCTTTCAATTGGGTGGCCTGAAGGGGTACATCTTACAGTCACGTTCCTAAAAGCTAAGTAGATCTGGTGCTGGTGAATGTGTGGTTGGGAAGTTCTGGAAGTCCTATATAAACTGTCTTGACTTGAGTGGTTGAAAGTAGGATATGGAGAAGACAAATTGAGTGCTGTTTAGTCAATTGTGACTTATAGCAACCCTTTCAAGAGTTTTCTAGGTAGAAGATACACAGAGGTGATTTGCTATTCATTTCTTTCGGGGCTGCCCTGGGACTGTTTAGCTCACTCAAGGCTATAGAAACTAGTTCTTCTCATGGGAGTCACTGTGGGGAATCAAAGTCCCAACCTCTGGCTCTGCAGCCAGAAACCTAAACTGGTGACCAATCCAGACAGCAGGGTATAAATAAACCAAATACAATTTTGAGGAGGACAATATGGCACTGTGGCATTCCCCGGTGGTATAGTGTGGTGTGTGAAGAGAGGATAGAAGGGCAGAGACCAGGGGAGGTGAGGGATGTCTGCCATGGACACATGTAGCATTGGGGAAGAACAGCATTTCTCAAACTATGTTCCACGGAACACTGGTGGACTTCAATTCCCAGAAGCCTAAGTCAGTACATTGGCTGATCAGTGCTTTGAGGAATTGACTTAGGCTTCTGGGAATTGAAGTCCAAAAACCAAAGATTGGGAAACACTGGGTTAGACAGAAGATCTAGAAGTTGTGCTGGGAAGCTTTAGATGGATCAGATGTAGCCGTGGCCAGGGGTACAGGGAGGTGGTTGCAGAAGTTGTGGTGCAGAAAGAGGAGAACAAGATGTTCAGGGACACATCATGATGCAGAGCCAGAAAGTGCCTGAAGGAAGCAAGTGAAAAATATGAGCAATTTTCAAAACAAGGGCTCCGTCAGAAGGAGACCAACGTTGAGAGTGAGTGTGTTTTTCTTTTCTTTTCTCCTGTGCCAAGGTGAAAAAGTGCCTAGACAGACATTCCTGGCTTTGTGTTGGGAAGAGTGACTCCATCTATATCTGAGATGAGGCTGGGTGAGGTATTCATATTTGAAAGGGAAAATTGGCCTCCCCCCTCCCACACACTTTTCCTGCAGATGTGAAAAGAAGAAAGCCCTTGAGGGAAACTGGGTTGATTTTAATCAGATTCTGCATGAAAATGGCCATCCGGGCTTTACCGTCATGGAGTCTCTGAGGGTTAACATCAGCCTCGTATGTTTTCTTAATCTCATTTGAAAGAAAATTCTATCAGTGAGACAAACCAGTTATTTTGGGTGGTGTAGTATTGATCCTGCTGGCCTCAGTAGCAAAAGACAGAGACACACACCAAGGATTTGGCCAGTTTGTCTCTTTATCTGTTAGGTATCTGTGATGAGGGAAGCTCTGGACTAATTGCTCTCTCTCTCTCGCTCTCCTTTTTGCTCTCCCCATGCATAAAAGTGGACATCAAAGCACAGAAAGCATATGTGTAGCTCTCCTTCACATCTGCTTTTCCATTCTTTCAGTTTCATCTTCCCTCCCCTAACAACCAACTCTAGTTTTGACAATGATAAAGCTCTGCCTCTCAGACATAAGCGGGGCAGCACCCATGGCTGCACCTCAGGTCATGATTAGAGCCAAACCTTCAGAGGAAAACCAAAATGGCTTCTAAAGGTAAAGGTAAAGGTTGCCCTTGCTTGAAGGCCAGTCGTATCCGACTCTAGGGTGCAGTGCTCATCTCTGTTTCTAAGCCGAAGAGCCAGCGCTGTCTGCTTCTGCAGACGTTTCCGTGGTCATGTGGCAGGCATGACTGGACACCGGAGCGCACGGAACGCTTCTACTTCCCTATGAATACAAGTCCCAATGGTAGCAACATCAATAACAGCAGCCACAGCAGAGTTTTGAATGTCTGGTAGAATTCCCTTCATCTGTGCAGTAGAAGCACAAAGACCCACAGAGGATAATAATTACAAGTCTCCCAGACAGAGTCCACCCATTTCTCATTCTGAGACATTTGTAGTGCCAGATATTTGTGGGCATCCTGCTTTTTTACTGCACACATTCTAGCAACCAACTGGCCTGACCAGCAACAACAAACTGACAAAAACCAACAAAGCAGAGAGAGTCAGGGCTCTTTTTGAATTCAGAGGCTGGAAAGACTGATTACTTAATGCTGGATGCTCACCCCAGACAAGAAGAGTCCCTCCCAGTCACTCCTTACAACAAATACTATATGAAGTTGCAAAATGGTGGAATGATATTGACATTTGCATACATGCCTGAGTTGCAGCAATTTCCATTACAAATAACAGCTTGGAGCCCTTGCAGAATGATGGCAAGTGTCACCTTTGATGAGAACTTTCAGCTGCTAGCAAGAGACCTAAGTCCATGATGGTGAACCTTGGCACTCCAGATGTTCTTGGAGTTCAATTCTCAGAAGCCCAAGCACCCTGTGAATCCACACAAATGGATTTACTGTGATTCATCCAACCCGCGCTGCCCTCGTCACTCCCGGAAGCAGAAGTAAAACGCGCCCGTACGGTTAAGGCCTTCCTCCATATAGGCATGTTTTACTTCCGCTTCGGGGAGCAACGAGAGCAGCACAGGCCAGATGAATCGCAGTAAATCCATTCGTGTGGATTCACAGGGTGCTTGGGCATCTGGGAATTGAAGGCCAAGAACATCTGGAGTGCCAAGGTTCACCATCACGGACCTAGAGTGTCTTTAGCCCAACACCCATGGTATCTTCCTTCTTCACGTAGAACAGTTTTGATCCATTGGCCCTTTGTTCTTTATGATTTGGGGACAGCAGGGACTGTAGTGGCTCTGTTGTTATGACGCTGAACTTGATGACTAGAAGGTTGGCAGATCAGCATTTTGAGAATTGAGTTCTGCATGACATGGTGAGCTCCTGTCTCTGTGCTAGCTCCTGCCAACCTAGCAGTTTGAAAGCTAGACATTGCAAGTAGATAAATAGGTACTATTTTGGTGGGAAGGTAAAAAGCATTCCATGCACTCCACTGTCTAGTCATGTCTGCCGCATGTCCATGAAAACATTGGTAGATGCAGACAGCACTGGCCTTTTGGCTATAAACAGAGATGGGCACCGGACACTAGAGTCGGATACAACTGACTTTCGAGCAAGGGTGACCTTTACCTTAAAGATATTAAGACTTGGGTGAAGAGAAAGAACACTGTGAAAGAAACTAAATGGATGTTTGTTTGTTTGTTTGTTTTGGGAGGGGACTGCAAAATTCTTTGTTTACTCTCTGTTGCTCCAGAAAGGGACACCCCAAACACAGGTTCCAAATGACAAAAAAGTAGATCTTTGACTAAACATTACAGAGAACTTTCTGGTGCTGGGAGCTGTTCAGTGATGGAGTGGAAGGTGGTGAAAACTCACCCCAATTGGAGGTTTTTCAATAGATATTAATATTTCAGATATTAATATTTTAGCTGCAGATCGCAGCATTGGCAGTCTGGAGTCAAAGGCTCCAGGAGTTGCTTCCAGCTCTACTATTCTATGACACCATATGGACATAGAAGAACATCTATAAACCCATATGAACATCTACTCCCAAATCAGATTTCCTGCATCAGTTGAGAATTCCATTTTTTTTCTTTATGTAAAACACTTTATACCCCATTTGTACCCCATTTGTATTATAATGGAAGATTTCTTGGTGTGACTAAGAAACCAGTAAAGATAAGGCAGTCCCAGCCCTTAAGCTTTCCATCTAAAAAGCAATGGCGTAAAAAGATAAAGGGATAGGGCAGAAATAGCAAAACAAGCAAGTTCAGAATCAGTAATTCATGCTTTATGTTTCTTAGAACAACCAGGTGTTGTCCAGCTATAAGACCTAAAATGCAGACAGAGATTGATGGTTTTCTTAACACGGCCAGCTAGACTAGAAACACTTTCAAAATGAGAAGTCAAAAACTGTTCGTCTCTTAACTGGGGCAGTGATTTCTGCCTGCTACAGAGTAGTGGAATGTGGTAATAGATGACAATGAAGTCTGAGGCTGGGTTTCTGAAGTTAGTTTTTTTAAAAAGAGCTTAAGAAGCAGACAGCACTGGCTCTTCGGCTTTGAAACAGAGATGAGCACTGAACCCTAGAGTTGGCTATGACTGGCTTTCGAGCAGGGGAAACCTTAAGGTCACACTGCCTTTCATTCCCCAGAGCAACCAGGTGGAAATGGCTGTTGGGTGGTCTTGAGGGAGAAATTTGGAAGCCTGCAAGCAGGGCAAGAGAACAGTATTAATCTCAGAGGAACATAAGAAGATGGCTTAATATGAAGGTGACGCCGCCGCGCGGCCTGCCCCGGTGGGAGCGAAGAGGGCCACTCCACTGGCCACTCTACCTGGCCCCGTTCTTTGGGCCCCACTCTCCCCATCGCCCTTGGACTTAAAAGGCAACGGGGCGCCCAGGTGAGCTTGCTGCCGTGTGCGGCCTGCCCCGGTAGGGGTGAAGAGGGACTTTCCACCGGCCACTCCACCTAGCCCCGTTCTTTGGGCCCCGCCCTCCCCCTCGGACTTGGAGGACTCTAAAGGCGGGGGATTTCGTGGGTGGTCTTGGATATTTCTTGTTATTTCTTGTTATTAATTGTATCTTTAATATTGTATTTTTTGATTATGTTGTTGTTATGCTGTATTTTCTGAATTTTGTGCCTTTAATATTGTGTTTTTGAATTTTCTGTAAGCCGCTTCGAGTCGTCCATTGGATTGAGGGAAGTGGGATACAAATAAAACATTATTATTATTATTATTATTATTATTATTATTATTATTATTATTATTATTATTATTATTATTATTATTATTATTATTATTATTATTATTATTATTATTATTATTATTATTATTATTATTATTATTATTATTATTAATGGGGTTCAGACCCTTTGTATGACTCTCCTAATATAGTGGATGTTGACTGACAGCTGCTATCCAGAGTTTCAGATAGGATGACTTTATAACCCCCAAAATAGAAATTTAGGTGGTTGAATTTCACATGCAAAGTATGTGTACCACCATTGAGTTACAGCTCATGACCCAATGATGAACCCCAGCACCTAGTTTTCAGAAGCATGCTACTTCTTTGTCAGGGTGTGAGTGTGGCCAGCTGATAGATAACATGAATGCCAGGACCCAGAACAACCATGTAACATCTCAAAAAGTAACCATATCTGAGTCCACAATCCAAGTCCAAGTTAATAGAGAGGCAAGATTAGTCCTGATGAAAAAACATAGTCCAAATGAGCCAGGAGAACAGACCCAACAGAGAATCCTCAGGGGCTGAAGCAAGACGAGGATGGAATTCCTGGAGCAAGGATCCAGGCAATGGAAAACAACAGTTCACAGGGATCAAGAAATGGGCAAATGTCTTCAGAAACAGGAATGAGGAACAAGTTAGAGATGTTCAGTAGCAGGAACCAGGAACAAAACAATAGATCCAGGAGCCAAGCAACTGCAACTGCAAGTCTACAGACCACACGGACAAGGCAGGCAGTCTTCAGGAGTAGGATCAAAGTAGGAGATCTAGAAGGACTTTGTACCTAGTGAACTGCAAAGGAGGTAGATTGTTAGCAAACCTTTTCTTTATATGTGAGACATCTCCTGGAATTGACTGAACCTGGATAGGGTGAACAGTATCCAAGATTTAACAATACAAAATGTAAGAGAGGCTCTACTAGATAATTCCAAAGGTCCATCTAGTCTAAAGTTTCCCAACCTTTGGTTTTTGGACTTCAATTCCCAGAAGCCTAAGTCAATTTCCCAAAGAGCTGATCAACCAATATACTGACTTAGGCTTCTGGGAATTGCAGTCCCCCTTTGGGGCATGGGCCCCACATTGGGAACCACTGATCTAGTCCAATGTCTTGCTTCCAACAGTGTCCAACAGTGGGGTCATCCAGGACTGAGGATGTTTAAATCTAGAGGGCTCAAATATTTGCTGCTGGAAGGGTCCAAGCACATCTGCCACAAGCATGCATACCTCCTACAGCTGCTGCTTCCAGGGCAGAAGAAAACACAACAGACAAACTTAGTGGTAAACCAATACAGTGGTCATGCACTTCAAATCAAAGTGTTCCCCCTAATTTCTCCATCCTCTTCCTACTTATACTAGTCTGACCATAATGTAGCTAATAGGATAATGAAATTCCCTTCTTCTTCAGGTGTTGTATCCATTCCAGATATTGGCCACAGTCTTCCTGTTCTTAACTCCTCTGAACCATTCTTCAGAGAATATGCCACACTAATCTGTCAGGTTCTTCAGCCACAAAGTCCATCTACGTCTAGGCCGTATCTTCCCAGGGATCTTTCTGTGCAGAACAAGTTGAAGTATTCTATACTTTATGTTGTTCCTCATGATTTGGCCAAGGTATTGGAGCTTTCTTTGCTTAATGGTCTTCAATGGTTCTTGTTCTTTATCAATCTGGCACAACACTTCTACATTAGTCACATGGTCAACTCATGATATTCTTAGCAGCCGTCTGTCGATCCACATTTCAAAATATTTTATTCTCTTTTCAGATGCTTTAGTCCAGGGCTTCTCATCCTACAGCACATGGGCCGGGGCTACCATTTCATGTGGCCTATGCTGCCACTGGAATCAGAAGTGGACAACAGCCGTAAATTTGCGACAGCTATAAATGCACCTGCAGCTGTCATAAACATGTTTATGACAGCCATGGGTGCATTTTATGGTAGTGTTTATGACAGGGGAAACCACTGGTCCAGCCCACTTATCTGTCTGAGGAAAGGTGGTTTGGCCCACAGCTTAGAAAGGTTGAGAACCTCTGCTTTACTCAATGTTTAAGCTTTGGCTCCATATAGCAAAACTGGGAATATATTAACATCTTACTATTCGTATCTTTGTAGCGAGAGTTAGATCTCTACTGCATAACAAATGTCGAAAGAAAGAAATTGCAAGTACTATAGATAAATAGGGACCACTTTGGTGAGGAAAAGATCTTGAGGACATGAAAGGAGCTTCATTCAGGTGTCCCCTTAACCGAGTTTCTCCAGCCAAAATCCTTTCAACCCAAAATAATTTCTGACACGAAATTATTATTAACAAATGTTGCATTTTTATGAAGGTGGATCTTGACTTAATAATGAAATCCCCAAATACTAAAGTTGCTACTTGCATCTCTTGATGCTCACAGGAAGCAGGATGTGATGAACAGAGGTCATTGACAACCGTTTATTCTCCAGCAAACTTGTATTCAGAGACATGAGCTTTCCAAGAATTTTGGACAAGGTTCCAAATTTGGCTTCTTAAGATGTTTAAGCTACTTCCAGTGCCAGGGATTGAAGCATGAAACCTTCACATGCAAAGCACGTGTTCAGCCACTTAATTTTGTCCCTTCCATCAATTTTTTTTAAAACAATCTCTTTTCTCCCAGTAATGCACCGAACTTTTTTTTTTAAATCTCACGGCTGCCGGTGCTAAGGCTCTGGATTCACTACCAGAGAACAGAGCAAAAGCTCTCTGAAAGCTCATTTTCCACTATTTCAAACAATTGTAGGGTTGAACTAAGAGTGGTTGATCTCTGGCACCATAAATACTACCCCTTCAATTCCTTTTAACAACCTGTAGTGAATAATGATGAGGTAGGTCTCTCGGTAAAAGCTCAGCTCGGCTTCTTTGGTTCACCTCTTTAATCTCTTCTCCTAATTTCACTCTGCCTTTTTACCATTCCTCTCTTCTGTCACCTCTCTCCATTTCTGATTAAAATATTTAAAATTGGGCACTTGGAAAGAAAGTTTAATGTAGGTCAGAGAACCCTCAACTGTTTGAAGAACATTATTTCTTAAAGTCTGATGGCAGTGCATGTGCCTAGGAAACCAAAGGACAGGAGGTACGCGTGATGGTTTATTATTCATCACACAATTTTTCTTTCAAAGGAACTTTAATTTGAGGAGAAGTCTCCATTTGTTAAAAGAAAAAGAGGATCTGATTTCGTGAAGCTTGGTACGGAGCCATGTATAATTCAAGACTTGAAATTACAAAGTAGAATCTGTGCCTTTCAGAATGATAAATTTACATCTAGAGACAGTCATGCAGATGACGTTTAGCAAACATACTCTGGCAGCATAGATCAGCCTGATATCATTAACTGCTCCTTGGGAACAAGGCCTGATTCCTTAGCAGATCCTGGATTTGCACCTTGAAGGAGCTGGTGGGAATCTTTGCCCAGTGCTTGGAAATGCTACACTTTGAACAATACAACTCCCAGAAGCCTCCATCCAGCACAGCCATAAAAATGGCACTTCTCATCCAATCTCTGCCATATCAAAAAGAAGCAGTGTCTGTGCACTAGCTAGTATGACCCCAACCTGATAGTAATGCCTCTAGCTAGATCAGTGTTTTCCAATATGGTGCCCACACCCCATAAGGGGACTTTGATTCCCAGAAGCCTAAGTCAGTACATTGGCTGATCAGTGCTTTGAGGGATTGACTTGGGCATCTGGGAATTGGGAAACACTGTTCTAGATCACTGTGGTGTTGCCTGTCTTTCCCCACTTTTTGAATGAGGACAGAAGATGATGCCTCATTTGCAGTACAGTTCCAAACATTACTAATCAAATGTATTTTGCTTTATCAAAAATATTTAACTCTGGAGCTGGCTGGGCCACAGTCTTGCCATGTTATCTGGGATCGGTTCAATCCAGTTGTCCCTGAGGAAGTGGACAGGCTCCTTGGATCTGTCTGCACTACTGCCTGTTTACTAGATCCATGCCCTGCTTGGTTGCTTAAAATGGCCAAGGCAGTGACAGGCGGTTGGGCTGGGGCAATAATTAATGCTTCTTTGTGGGAGGGGGATGTTTCCTGCACCATTGAAACATGCGTTGGTGCACCCACTCCTAAAGAAGCCATCACTTGACCCGACAGTATGAGCTAACTTTCGGCCTGTATCCAACCTTCCCTTTCTAGGGAAGGTATTGGAAGAGGCAGTGGTGCAGCAGCTACAGGGGTTCTAGATGAAGCGGATTATCTGGACCCTTTTCAGGCAGGATTCAATCCCGGATATGGTACTGAGACTGCATTGGTCACACTGTTAGATGATCTCTGGTGTGAATCCATCCATCCTTGCTCTTCTTGACCTCTCAGCGGCTTTTGTTACCATCAACCGCAGTATCCTTCTGGAACGGCTCCGAGGATTGGGGGTCCAGGGCACTGTGTGGTCCTGGTTTTCCTCATTTCTGATGGGCCGGACCCAGTCAGTGTTGTTGGAGGGCGAGAGGTCTAGCCCTATGCTCCTACAATATGGGGTGCCACAGGTTTCGGTGCTTTCGCCTCTCCTGTTTAATATTTACATGAAACCGCTGGGGGAGATCATCCATTCCCATGGGGTGAAGTATCACCAATATGCGGATGATACTCAGTTGTACATCTCAGCCTGTGGTGATCCTGGTGATGCAGTGGAAGTCCTATCCAGGTGTCTGAAGACGGTTGAGGTCTGGATAGGGGACATCAGGCTACAACTGAATCCTGACAAGACCAAGTGGCTGTGGATTAGGGGCTCCGCATTATCATGGTTCTGGATGGGGCTTTTTTGCCTCAGACAGACCCGATGCATAATCTGGGGGTCCAACTGGACTCACAACCCCTGTTCAATGAGCAAGTGGCAGTCATGGCTAGGAGGGCTTTTGCACAACTTTGTGTCATCTACCAATTGCACCTGCTCCTGGACCGGGACTCCTTGCTCATGGTCACGCATGCTCTGGTCACCTCCAGACTTGACCATTGCAATGCGCTCTACATGGGGCTGCCCTTGATGACCATTTGGAGTTTGCAACTGGTCCAGAATGCGGCTGCTCAGGTGGTGATGGGGTTTGGGCGTTATGCCCGTGCCTCACCACTGCTTCGAGAGCTGCACTGGTTGCCAGTGTGCCTCCGGGTGCAATTCAAGGTGCTGGTGGTAGACCAGCGTACCTAAGAGACTGCGTCACCCCAAAGACATCTGCTCATCCCACTAGAGCAGACCGGAGGGACTCCGTGATAGTTCCATCTGCTAGAGAGGCTCACCTCTCTAGCACGAGAAGGAGGGCCAGCTCTGTCTGCATCTGCAGATGTTTCCGTGGACATGTGACTAGATGCCAGAGCACACGAAATGCTGTTACTTTTCTTGCTGAAGTAGTATCTATTTATCTACTTGCAATTTCTTGCCTTTGAACTGTGAGGTTTGCAGGAGCTGGACAGAGACAGGAGCTCACTCCTTTGTGTAGCACTCAGGTCTCTAACTGCTGACCCACCAACCCTTCAGTCGTCAAGTTCAGTGTCTTAACCCTAAGCCATCTTTCCTCTACATTTATGCAATTTAGATAATCCTTCTGTCTTATATGGCTGGTGGGCTGCATTTGGCCTGGTGGGTCAAAATTTGTAGGCAGTTTCCTTTTTATTTGATTATTATAGAATGTTAATGGAATATATTTTTCATGGAAAGTACATTTTCAGTCTATTACAAGCCAGGCTTGTTCGGCACCTTTTGGATCACAGCAGGCTCTCAGATTTTTCTCTTTTTCTCTCCCCCTGCTTGCCTTTGTTCTTTCTATTGTCCTAATTCACTTCTTGGTAATTTCCTGTCTCCGTTGACCTTGAAGCATCTTCTCCTGTGGGCAAATGCCTTGATGGATGATAGTATAATATGGGGAGCTAATAGATCAAAACTTACATTTTCCCTGCTGAGACGATGAGAAAAGAAATAATATACTATTCCCACTCCACTCTGACTCCATCATTTTCATTGTTGTTGCTGATGGTAGAGTTTTTTGTCAGAGAAATTGAGATATTTTTCCTGCTGTACACATATAGGGCAACATCCACCACCTTTTCAGTTTCTGTCATATTTAAAACAATCTCAGGTTTTGATTTGATGTCTGACTGAGCTAGATGTGTCTGTGCGTGCGTACAATTTTGAATTAATTTTGAATTATAATTATAAAAATGATGTTGGAGCTATAGGCAACAATAGAACAATGGCAACATGACAAAATAGTGACCAGAACTCTCTTGGTGTTCTCACAAAGCTTGCATAACTTATCATAGCTAATATCTGCAGTTCCACTCACTGGCAATAGCAAGATGTATAGCAGCACCTCATCCGTTAGCAAGGTGAATTCCAGAAAGTTATGTAAACCGTACATGAATACCCATAGGGCTCTGGCAGGTATCTAACTTCTAAAAAGCATCTAATCTCAAAGAAGAAAAATAGGTTCAGCAAACAAAAAAGTCTTCAAGAGGTTTCTTAGGATCAAGTATTTATTTATTAGATTTCTATACTTTCTATTCCCCCCCACCCCCGGGTGTACAATGGTTAAAACCCAGAAACATACACACAATAACAATGGATGGTATCCAAAGGTGGCGTAATCCAATTATGCACTTATTCATTGGCTAGAGAGAGAATGTTCTTATAAGCCTCTTTAAACAGTACAGTTTTAAGATGTTTCTTGAAAAACAGCGATGAGACTTGGCGTAGCTCCACCTTCCTCTCCATCTTTGGTGTCAGTACTTGGAGCAATGCCGATTGATGTGGGTGGAAGTTCTATAGAAGAGATGCTCCAACAGATAGGAAGGTCCCAAACCATGAAGGGCTTTGTAGGTTAAAGAGGGAACCCTGTGTCTAATACAGAAGGGGATAGGCAACCAATGCAAGTCTGCCAGGACTGGAGAAACATATTTGAATTTCTTCATTCCTGTCACCAGCCTGCACCTGTTACATTCAGGACCTGCTGTAATTTCCATATCAGGCGCAAGGGCAGCTCCATGTAGAGAACATTAAAGTAGTCAATACATGACACTGCCAATGAATACAACAGGATTGTAAGGGAACATCTGTCCAAATAGGAACACAACTGTGCGATCCGATATAGCTGGTAAAATGCTGCTTTACATACAGCCACAATTTGATATTCCAGGGTCAAAGATGCATCCATAATGACTCCCAAGTTGCATACCTGATCCCTAGAACAGTCGCACCCAAAGAAGGGACCATCCTGGGTTATGCCATCCTGGGTTGTTGCATTTTGTACCAGCTACAGCTTCTAGTAGGGCTTTAAAGGGCGCTTTGTAGAGAGGGTACAGTCCTGCTGAGGAAGTGGAACATGGGACATTTTGTGGGTTCATCCTCTTCACTCTAAGCAAAGGGGCTTCCATTTGGGCTAGGAGGGTATGACTACCTTCTTGCATAAATGCCAAGGAAAGAATAGTGACTTGCGCACAGCAGAAATGAAGGCAATTCATTTTAGACCAGGGGTTCTCAACCTAAGACCTGTGGGCCAGATCTGGCCTCTAGCACCATTTCATGTGCCCCCACCCCTCCAAGGGCATTCAAGAAACAAAATGGCTGCCCATTTGAAGCTGTCTGGACAAAATGGCCACCCCTGTTGTACTGGCAGGGCAAAACGGCCATCAAGCCCTTGAGGTTGACTGTAAAAAAAGTGTGACCAGGCCCCTGGCTTGAAAAGGTTGGGAACCCCTGTTTTAGATCAAAACCTAAGTGAACAGGATTCTTCCCAGATCAAATCCAGCTATAGTCCAGACAAAATGTTAGCCAGTGTATGAATCACATTAATTGTTAATGTGATCCATGCTACTTCTCTATTTTATCGGCAGCTCTTCGTTATTAATATGTAAGTCATTATTTACAAAGCCTTCTCAAATACTGTCCTTCCTGCTTTTCCTCCTTTGCTATATTTCCGTGACTGAGCTGGAAGTGTCCCTGCTCTTCATAATTCAGTCAAGAGGACTGAAAATAAAGCATCAGTGGGGTGGGGTGGGGCGGGGGTGGATACGAGGAAGGATGAATATGTAAGATCATTCCATGGGTTTCATTGAATAATTAAAAGGGTTTTCTTCACAATTAAAAAAAAAACAAACCCAAGAGTTTACAAATGATGAAAAAGAATCAACATTCAGACCTTCTATATGTATGTGTTTTGTTTCTGCTTTTATGAGGACCTTATGAAATAATAATAGTGAGAGACAATGTGGGGTAATGGACAGAATTTCAAATTAGGACGCAAGTCAGTTCAGATCCTTGGCCATGGAGGCTTACTGGTGAGTAGGGATGGTAAACCACCCTTGAACATCTCATACACCTAAAAAATGCTATTGAGGTCAATACAAGTTGGAAACAACTCAATAGCTCGTAACAACCTGAATTAATGACTTTCAAAAGTCCTGCCATTAATAACCCTGTTGAGGTCTTGAAGGCTACAGACCATGGCTCGAATTGTTTAGGACTTCTTCTTTTCTTGCTGCCTTCTCTCTCACACATACACGCGCACGCGCACATGCACAGATAATTATTGTCTTTTATGATGAGACTTATTTTCTCTTGATAATTTAAAGTGCGACTCTAAGGTGAGGGAGTGAAAATTCACTCATATTCAACTCACTGTGGAGTCACACCAGGGAATTTGGGTTCATGTGATTTAAGTGGCAATGCAGAAAACAGGAGAAAGCCTTTTTTGTTCTGCATATAACCTGCAGGCAGCAGTGATACAAAGAACTTCCTGACGAACAATAACAAGGCTTCCTACTTCAGCTTTCTCATGTAGTTATCTTGTTATATATATAAGCAAAGTGTCTTGAGAAAGATACTTTGTTCCCTGTATCAGATACTTGTGTTTGTACATGTGTGTGTACATGTATTTGTGTGTACACACACACACACACACACACATGCACTCAACTGGGCTTTCCTTTGTGCATCAATTCAAAACAATCCAAATCAAAAAGATTTACTAAAGCAGAGGTGTCTGTGTTGAGGAGGAAAAAAATATGGTTTGGGGGCAGGGGTTCCCAACCTTTTCAAGACGGGGGCCGGGTCATGCTCTTCCAGTCAGCTTTGAGGGCTGGATGGCCATCTTGCACTGCCTGCATGATGGGGGTGGCCACTTTGTCCCAACAACTTCAAAGGGGTGGCCGTTTTGTTTCCCAAATGCTCTTGGAGGGGGACCCACATGAAATGGCACCATGGGCTGGATCCGGCCCACAGGCCTTAGGTTGGGAACTCCTCATTTAGGTGTATGGGATTCCAGGCCAATGTGTATTTCCTGTCATGTCATGCAATCCGTGGGGGGAATGCAGATCAACCTACCTCAAACCCATAATATTTCCCACATTTCTACCATGTAGTCAAACTCTTAGTCATGATAGTTTCTAAATTCAGGCTTGCTTTTATCTAAACCCCACTTATTTTTCTGCTTGGTGGTCTGTGGCATACCAAGCATATATTTAAAGGAGAAAATAAATATGGTCCAGTCATTAACTACACCAACTTTAATTCTGGGAACATTGAAGGAGTATGTTTTAAAACAACAACCCTGGATTGAACTCTCCTCTATTCTCTCTCTCAGGGCACCTGCCACACTTGACTATCATTTCTAGCCATCACTGAGTCTGTGTTCCTTCTCTCCCTTGTATGGTTTTCACAAGATGGACGAGCCTTCTCCTTGACAGAGAGGTCCTCTTGGCAGATAGTTGGCCAGTTGCTTTGTTACAGTTACTTTGCACAAACCCCACAAAGCCAATCCAGGGACTGCCCTTCCCTAGAATCTTCTAGCTCCTCACCCTGGAGCTACCAATAGGAAGGATCCACGCCGTTGTTGTCCTACCCTGCAAGGGTGGTGGTGGCAAAGTCCTCTCGCTCTTGCTTTCGAACTGCTGGGTGGACAGGAGCTGGGACAGATGACGGGAGCTCACTCTGTTGTGCAGTACTCGGGTCTCGAACTGCTGACCTGCTGAACTTCCAGTCGTCAAGTTCAGCGTCTTAACCGTTGAGCCACCGCAGAACTTTATGGAAGCATATAAAATGCTTGAGGCCTCAGCTGGTGCCCTGAAACCTGGCATGAGGGCAATAGGAGAAATCTGTTGACAACCCTTTTTCCTTCACTTTCACCAAGAGCTGCAAGGAGTGAAGTGGAGCCAAGCCCTTGGATCTAGAACAGGGGTTGCCAAACCTTTCAAGCCTGGGGCCGGGTCACGCTCTCTCAGCCAGCTTAAAGGGCTGGTAGGCCATTTTGTCTTGCCTGCATGATGGGGGTGGCCATTTTGTTCCAACAGCTTCAAAGTGGTAGCCATTTTGTTTCTTGAATGACCTTGGAGGGTGGGGGTATATGAAATGGCACTGTGGGTTGGATCCAGCCCACGGGCCTTAGGTTGGGATCCCCTGATCTAGAAGGTCATGCAGACTCCAGAGTTTCAAAACCAGCCAGCATTCCCTCTTCTCCATCATCTTGTTTTGTCTATCATCTTGCCTAGGGATGGACAACTCATAGTGCTGCAGTGTGTTAATGGATGCCATCTCCTATTAACTGCAACTAGCAAAGCCAGAAGTGACCCATAGTTGCAAAGCAACAACTTCTGAAAGGCCGCAACATTCCCACCCTTGATATACTCTGATCAAAACTTTTGTGGGGCCGAACAGTTTGCAAACTACTTTGTGTATTTTATTTGGGCTATATTAATAAAGATAGAGTTTCATTTTTTAAATTGCAACACAGCTACCCTTTGTTTCTTCTGAGAGACACATCAGTGTGAGGTTTCTCTCTTTGCACGCCCTTTCACTTATCTGACATCTGGGACAAGAAGTGGCTCTCACCGCTATTAGCTTCATATCATTTATATTTCATGCAGAAGGCAAACTGTGGTAGAGCTTCCAGGAGTTTGCAATATCCCTAAGGTGTTGGATTTAACTATAGCTGAGCTCAGACCCCATGGAAAGGGCAGCTTGTGTTCACATGATGAGTTCTTCCGTGAATCCTTCTGCTCTCAAAAGCTCTCAGAAGTAGAGCGGGAGAACTGAACAATTGGACAAACAGCAATTCATTATTGATGAAAACCCTTGTTAAGAAAGTTGCAGTGGAGATAAGGTCAAAGCAGAACAAATATTTTTTAAACGTTAAGCTAGTTGCATCAAAACAAAGTTGGCAGACCCGGGTGAAGGGGATCGGAAACACAGGGCCAATATGGGCATATAACTGGATTGAACACCACAATCTTAATTCAAACAGTATTTTTTTGTTATTCCTTTTATTAGGTCATCTAAAAAGTGCATATTCCTCCATTTTATTCATCATCATTGGCTGCAATTCTATCTGAGTATATATTTTTCCTGCCCAGGATGCCGGGAAATCTGGTCTTGGGGGCTGGCTGATCCTGGGCCACCTTCGTCCTCTGAGGCAAGCAAGAAAAATGCCATTGGCATGAATTTGTTTAAGGTGAATCCCGGCTTGCCATGAAGTGACCCACACACTATGATCTTGGAGCTATCTCATGCGGTATATATGAAATGTGCATTTTATTGATATATAACCTATATATGCATATACCAGTGGTGGCGAACATATGGCATGTGTGCCAGAGGTGGCACTCGAGGCCCTCTCTGTGGGCACCCATTCAGTCACCCAGCACAGAGTTTGCCCCACCCCTCTGCCCAGCAACCCAATGGGAGCGCTTCCTTCCTCCCCCAGCACAGATTGCTCTGCCCAGCAGTCCAATAGGAGTGTTTCCTCCTTCCCCTGATGATGTTGTGGCACTTTGCTATTAATAAGTGGGGTTTGGGGTTGCAGTTTGGGTACTCAATCTCTAAAAGGTTCACCATCACTGACATATATATATATGTACTTATACAGTATATACATATACATGCTACCCCATGGACCACCACACACGTCAACGATGTTCACTGTGTCAATGATGTGATCTCATCCTCTGCCGTCTCCTTCTCCTTTTGCCTTTGATCTTTCCTAGCATCAGGGACTTCTCCAGTGAGTCTTTTCTTCTCATTTGGTGGCCAAGGTACTTGAGCCTCAGATTCAGTATCTGTCCTTCGAAGGAGCAGTCAGGGTTGATTTCTTTTAGGATTGACTAATTTGATCTCCAGGGGACTCTCAAGAGTCTCCTCCAACACCACAGTTCAAAGGCGTCTATTCTTCTGCACTCAGCCTTCCTTATGGTCCAGCTCTCACAGCCATACATTACTACTGGAAAGACTGCTTTATAAAACACACACACACACACACACACACACACACACACACACACACACACACACACACACACACACACACAGTGTTGGTCTCTGGTTTCTGTGACTCTATTTTCTAATTGTGCATTGCAAACACAGTAAATGTTGTGAAGGTTTGAAACTTTAATTCAGATAACTAAAATAACACCAACATAAATCCAACCCACATTAAATGCTGCAGAACCACCCACCCAAAGAACCCATATTCTGTGCACAAACAAAGTGCCCACATTAGAGTTACCCCTAGAAAATAAAGTCCCAAAAAGTGTCTCTAAATGAATTGCATTAGGAACCAAATTTCAAATTTATTTCAAAGTCTATCTTATGTACAAAATATCCAAGGCTAATAAAAAGGGAATTCCAGAGACAAAATCTACCAAGGTGAAAAGTATCCTTTCAGTGTCCATCTTGGACACCTATTATGACATTGCGTTCCCTAAATTAAAGTAATCAGAGACCAATTCCTGCTCCAAAGGGAATTAAAAGTTACTTTCTTGTTCATCTCTTTCTCCTTCTAAACTGAGATCTAATCATTATGACCTCTTCTTAAGTATTATGCCACTTGCTGGGGTGTAACAAGAATCCCATCAGAGGTACACAAGCTGCGAGGACCATGGTCTCCATTTCAGACATAAACTTACAGAAAGTGAGCTGGGATGAAACCTCTTGGTAGCATCCTGTTTTAAGATGTAATGGGGAACAAGTTGTGGGCATTCACATAGGAACACCCAAGATCTGTCCCTTTAGCAGAGTTTTAAGTTGTAATAGCAACTCCTTTTGCTGTGGTGCGTGCACTTCTCTTGGCTGATCTGGATGGATCTAATTGTAAGACATTCATCTGTTTTAATACTGTATCCCTGCAGTTTTACTCCTCTTTGGTATCAGCTTTGTTGTACATAAAAGGTTTATAAAGGAGCCTTCTTTAGTGTTTAGCTTTGGCCTTAGAATAGACAAGATACTACGAGTCCCACACAATGAACATCCTTCCTTAAAACCATAGAAAGTAAGAATCCTGTAACATTTTTATGCCATCCTAATGCAATAGGTATAAATCTTTGGCGCTTCAGGTCTCCTGAACTGCAACTACTACAGTTCCTTGTTGCTGGGTAAGTTTGTTGGAATTGAAGCTTAAAATATCAAGATGATCAAAGGTCTCCATCCCTAGACAGGGATTCTCTACTGTTTCCAAAGAATGATGCTAAATGACAATATAATTAAGCCTATACCATCAGTGAAGACAAGTGAATCCCAGTAATGACCGTTAAACTTTCCTTCTGTTCTTGTTTCGCTGTTGATATGCTAGTACAGTGATGGTGAACCTCGGCACTCCAGGTGTTCTTGGACTTCAGTTACCAGAAGCCCAGTTCAACACTCCTGCTAATCAGGGCTTTTGGGAATTGAAGTTCAGGAACATCTGGAGTGCCAAGGTTCACCATCACTGCTCTAGTATCTGTGTTGAATTTCTGGTCCTTCCTCAGCAGATTTTTAAAAAGATTGAATAACACTTTGGTTATCTTATCCTTAAACCCACAAGATAAAGTAGGTTATAAATAATGTGAGTGAATTAATACCGGGAAGATTCTACTTGCTTATTACCTTTCCAAGGACATTGGAAGTTATAATCGTCAGCAGCCAAGGCTTGTGTTTCTGGGGCAGTGATGAATTTTTAATCGTATGTCAGTCAGTTAATGTATTTTGATACTCAGCTTTCCCAAGTGTATGCAATGGGCAAACAAATACATTGAGGGATATTTTGTTAATCTCGCCAATAAAAAGTAGGTAAACATGGCTTGTTCTCAGTTTCTTGGAAGCTATGAAGGCTCCCCTACTTTTTATATCTGATTTTCATCTCAAGTTCCTTTTAGAGGCCAGGCCTCTTAATATCTGAAAGAAATCAAGATCACAGCATTCTTTCTCACCTGATACCTGCATAGAAAAGAGTGGGGGAGAATGTACAGAGAATATCATTTCCCAGGAAACACTTAATTCCTGAATGCTGGTTCTGCCAACAATACAAAACAAAACACAGCAAGATAGTTTGTTTTGAGTTCACCTTGGATAACTAAACAAAAGAATGACCCTCGGCATTTTCTGAATGGATATGAGCCTTGAGTCTGCCAACACAGATGCTGGCAGAGTTTTATGGCAAAAATAAACATTCTTGTGGGTATGTAAGAGCAAAACAGTTTAGAAGATAATGACCTTACTGAACAAGGAATAACATTAAAGGAGGATGTGGCTGAGGAACCCAACCTTCTCTATGTCACTTGGAGGACCCTAAATAGGCTGAGGGTTGGAGTCCCTAAATGCTCAAGTGGAGGCTGTTGGCAGACAACAACATGCTGTTAATGTGGAGAGATACAGAATCCAGATCATCTGCTGGTCTTCTGATGAAAACATATACCGGTGAGGACTTAGGTTTTGCCAAGAACAAAGCCAAGAAGGTGGTTTCGTTTTGGCAGTTTAAAGTCTGATCTAGACACGAAAGAAGAAGTTGAACTTGGATAGCCAATGAGAAACCTAGAGAGAGAGAGAGAGATGTGAAATGAAGGGGGTTTAATCCATACCTTTGACGCTTTATTGAGCACACTCATGTTACCTTTCTGGAGCCCTAGAGAAATGCTAGACGATTGTTCATAAATATAGAGATGGGATTTTTTTGTAGAATTAATGAGCTCCTAGCCTCATAGTTCAACATGATCCCCTCCTGACTGAAAAATGGGACTGGGAGCAGTGAAACTGGCAGGAGACAGTAGCAGATCTTATATCTCCGTGCCCTTTGTGCCCTTAGAAAATGCCCTGTAGAGCCCTGGGAATCACAAGGATTCCCTGCAACTTGCAAAAATGCAGGGGGAAATAAGTTCTAGCAGAGGCTGCCTATGTATGTAAAGTGTGTTGCCATTGAATTACAGGACCAGGACTTTATTCATTCTCAAAATCCCATCCTTAGAGAGTAAATTATCATCTTCACGAACAGCACACTTGTGGCTATTTTCTGTATTTGGTAACCTTTCAGCACCATGGCCAGTTCCAAGGTTACCTGTCTCTCCCCTTTATTTACAGTGGCAAGTTGTGAATGAATTCCATGTTTCAAAGGGCATGAAGCCTTTTGGAGAGAAAATCATTAGGAAGAGTTTGAGTTTCTATTTATCTTGGATTTCCAACAAATATTTGTCTCAGTGCTCTCGTGTACAAGTCCTTTGAATCCCACATGGTGCATTGTGCCAGAGCAATGTTCAGGAGTGACGGAAATGATTTGTCCTTCTGTCCTTCATGGATTTAATTTTGCTTTTTGATAAACCAAACCTCTTACTCAAATGCCACACAATTGTGTGTCTTCATAAACTAACAGATCACGGATGCAACAAGTTTATCAAAAAGTGATGCCTAGCTGCTTGCCTTGTTCCAGCTACCAACGGGAATAACATGCCAAGGGGGTTTTCAGGAAACTCTCACAAGGGGCACGGCATGAACATGCACTGGAGCCAAAATTTGGTCAGAGAAGAAAACTGACTTTGTGGGTACAGACGAAATTGCTAGCCTCTTGAGTCCCCAGATCGTAGCTGATTTGTTAGCTGCAGTGCCACCACGGCAGAATTTTTCTCATCTTGCAAGTAGACACACTGGTGTATAGTACCTGCCCCTAGAGTCCCCTCTCAGAAGCTCCCCACCCAACAGCTTAGCTGGTTTGTTGCCCGGAAAGTGATTGTGTAGAATATATATATATATATATATATATATATATATATATATATATATATATATATATATATATATATATATATATATATATATATATATATATATATATATATATATATATTACAGCCTGCAGAGTTTTCCATTTGGAATTAACCTTGAGCTGATGTGTACAGAACTGAGCTATTTTTTCTTTTGTACGGTTGTTAGTCCAGAACACTTAAGAATTTTTTCCTCTGACCCCACTGTGAGTGGGTCTGTTGCCAATGAGATATGTCAACCCTGTCCCTTCTTCAAGAAAGACACAACACTTGTACTTGTTGACCAAAAAGCTAAACTCTTTTATCAATGTGAAACTGTGTACACAATCCATAGGAGGCAGTTACCTCATTGCCTCTCCTGTTTTATTTTTTCATTGTTGCATCAGAAGAAAGGTCAGTATCTCTTAGCTTTTTGTCCTTCATTGAATGTGTTGGAACCCTTCATGGACTTCAGGGTCATCTGCAAAGTCTTGAGAGTCCTCTCCAATTTCTTCCTTTCGGCATTGCAAGCTCCTTTACCTTTGTTATGTTTTCTCAACCTTGGGCCCACATATGTTCTTGGACTTCAACTCCCAGAAGACCTGGTCATCAGGTGTGCTGACTTAGGCTTCTGGTAATTGAAGTCCAAGAACACCTAGAGCAGTGATGGTGAACCTTGGCACTCCAGCTGTTCTTGGACTTCAATTCCCAGATGCCCAAGTCCCTGTGGATCCACACAAATGGGTTTATTGCATGTACGCTGCTGCAGTAAACCCATCCACGTAGATCCACAGGGACTCGGGCATAAACTCTTGCCTCTATCATTCCCATTCTTGCTCAGTTGTCCACTGCTCAGCTCCTGCCCTTTCATGCCAGAGATCTTCTCTGTGGGCTCATTCTTTGCAGTAGGATGGCTTGGGAATCTTGGAAATACTTGACACAACATGTGACATTCCCAAAATTACTATAAATCTCACAGGAGTTTCCCCATTATCCAGAAGGCTCTGAAATTTAACTTTTTTCTCCTCTGTCTGTTGGAGAGCTGCAGGTGGAATATCACAGGACCTAGGACACCCCAACATGTGTGATGGGAAAAGACTGACATAGAGACTGGCAAGGCATGCCACAAAGTTTGCCAAGAGAACCCTATGGACCAAAGCAAAAGGCAAAACAAGGGGATGCTCAGCACAGCAGATCTGAAAAGGGGGAGGGATACGAAAGGGGAGGAGAAATACAGTGTTGCGGGGAACAATACTGCATAGGGACATGGAATGTGAGGTCTATGAATCAAGGAAAACTGGAAGTAGTTAAAAATGAGATGGAAAGAATAAGCATTGACATCCTGGGCATCAGTGAATTAAAATGGACAGGGATGGGTGAATTCAGCTCTGGAAACCATCATATCTACTACTGTGGTCAAGAAAACCTCAGAAAAAACGGAGTAGCCATAATTGTCAACAAAAGAGTGAGGAAAGCAGTAATGGGATACAGCATCAAAAATGATAGAATGATGTCAGTCAGAATCCAAGGCAAACCTTTCAATATCACTGTAATCGAAGTCTATGCACCAACCACTAGTGCAGATGAAGCCACAGTTGACCAGTTCTATGAGAACCTACAACACCTCATAGAACAGACACCAAGAAATGATGTCCACATTATCTTAGGAGACTGGAATGCAAAAGTAGGAAATCAAAAAGTAAATGGAATAACAGGCAAGTTTTGTCTTGGAACACAGAATGAAGCAGGGCAAAGATTGATAGAGTTCTGCCAAGAGAATGCACTAGTCATAGCAAACACTCTCTTCCAGCAACACAAGAGGCGACTTTACACATGGACATCACCAGATGGCCAGCATCGAAATCAGATTGATTACATACTCTGCAGTCAAAGATGGAGAACCTCCATTCAGTCAGCAAAAACAAGACCTGGAGCAAACTGTGGCTCACATCACAACCTACTGATCGCAAAATTCAGGCTTAGACTAAAGAAAATGGGGAAAACAATTAGACCAGACAGATATGACCTACACAACATCCCTAAAGAATACACAGTGGAGGTCATGAACAGATTTAATGTCCTGTACCTGATAGACAGAGTACCAGAAGAATTATGGACAGAGACGCGGGACATCATGCAGGAAGCAGCAAGAGAAACCATACCAAAAGAAAAGAAGCGTAAGAAAGCAAAGTGGTTGTCTGATGAGGCTCTTAAAATAGCAGAGGAAAGAAGGAATGCAAAAGTCCAAGGAGAAAGGAAAAAATACAACCACCTGAATACAGAATTTCAAAGAAAAGCAAGGAGAAATAAGGAAAAATACCTGAACGAACAGTGCAAAGAAATGGAGGAAAACAACAAAAGAGGCAGGACTAGAGATCTTTTCAAAAAAAAATGGGGAAATCAAGGGAACATTTAAAGCAGAAATGAACATGATAAGGGACAAAGATGGAAAAGAACTAGCTGAAGCAGAAGAGATCAAAAAAGGATGGCAAGAGTACACAGAGGAACTCTACAAAAAGGACCTCATCACTCCTGATAATAATGAATGAGAAATTTGAACTTGAACCAGACATTCTGGAGAGTGAAGTCAGAAAGGCCCTAAAAAGCACTGCAAACAACAAAGCTAGTGGAAATGATGGTATCCCGATTGAATTTTTCAAAGCCCTAAAAGATGATGGAATCAAGCTACTGCATTCAACATGCCAGCAAATTTGGAAAACAAAACAGTGGCCACAGGATTGAAAAAGATCAGTGTACGTTCCAATCCCCAAAAAAGGTAATGCCAAAGAATGCTCAAATTACCGAACAATTACGCTGATCCCACATGCCAGCAAGGTGATGCTCAAGATAATACAGGATAGACTTCAACAACATGTGGAGAGAGAACTACCAGAGGTGCAGGCCGGTTTCAGAAGAGGCAGGGGGACTAGAGACCACATTGCCAACATATGTTGGATCATGGAGAAAACAAAAGAATACCAGAAACAAGTCTACTTTTGTTTTATTGACTACACCAAGGCTTTTGACTGTGTGGACCACAACAAAATGTGGCAAGTAATTAAAGAGATGGGAATACCAGAACACCTCATATGCCTCATGAGAAATCTGTACACGGACCAAGAAGCAACAGTTAGGACAGAACACGGAAAGACAGAGTGGTTTGGAATAGGAAAAGGAGTAAGACAAGGCTGCATTTTATCACCCTGCTTATTCAATCTATACACAGAGCACATAATGCACAATGCAGGGATGGAGGAATCACAATATGGGATCAAAATTGCTGGGAGAAACATCAACAATTTGAGATATGCAGACGATACCACCCTAATGGCAGAAAGTGAGGAAGACCTAAAGAATCTCTTGATTGGATTGAAGGAGGAGAGTGCAAAAGCTGGCTTGAGACTCAATATCAAGAAAACCAAGATAATGGCAACAGGTCCGATCAGTCCCTGGAAAATAGATGGGGAAGAAGTAGAAGCAGTGACAGATTTTACTTTCCTGGGATCTAAGATAACTGCAGATGGCGACTGTAGCCATGAAATAAAAAGACGACTGATTATGGGGAGACAAGCAATGAGAAACCTGGGGAATATAGTGAAAAGCAGAGACATCACCTTGAAAACAAAAATTCGCATAGTCAAAGCAATGGTATTCCCAGTGATAATGTATGGGTGTGAAAGCTGGACCATTAGGAAGGCTGAGCGCAGAAGAATAGATGCCTTTGAGATGTGGTGTTGGAGGAGAGTCCTGAGAGTCCCTTGGACAGCAAAGAGAACAAATAGGTCAATACTGGAAGAAATCAACCCTGACTGTTCATTGGAGGGACAAATAGTGAAGATGAAGCTAAAGTACTTTGGATATCAAATGAGAAGGGAGGACTCACTTGAGAAGGCCTTGATGCTGGGAAAGGTGGAGGGAAAGAGAAGAAGGGGGCGTCCAAAGATGAGATGGATAGATGGTATTGTAGACACAATGGGCACAGAGCTTGGCAGGCTGAGGAGAATGGTGGAAGACAGAGGTGCCTGGAGGAAAATGGTCCATGGGATCACAAAGGGTCAGAACCGACTGTGCGACTGAACAACAACAGGACACCCCCACCCCTGCGTCCCAATCCTGACTCTCCTTTTGATACCAGGTGCTTAACTTTAGCCCTACGGTTTGTCCCCACCAACATCTGGTTTGCCATCGTGATTCCCAGTTTGGGGCAAAGGGAGGGATATACATTAATCAGTAAAATGCACTCTTCTCTTTCCAACATGGAATTCAGCTCAGTGGGCTGAAAAATGTTCCCAACATCTGCTGCTCACTCCGTCTAATGGCTGGGCCAGTTTGCGCATAGATATCTTTTCTGCAAAGCATTTCAGTTGTTCCTGACAGATTTGCTTAGCCACACAATGCATAGATCAAAGTATTTCCTCTATGGCTGCTGTTATGACTATTGTGTCCCTAGATAAGGCATGCCCAAACTACACCTCACAGGCCGGCCCCAGCCCCTGAAGCCATTTTATCCCTGCCCCCGATGCCCTTGCCAAACCAAGAAGTAAATATGGACAGTTCTGCGCATATGAGAAAAGCAGCAATTTTGTGTCTTGGTTTGGCACAGGACACAAAATGGCTGCTTTCACACATGCGCAGAAGTGGCCAATTTATTTCCTGGTTTGGCGTGAACACTTCTGTGCATGTGCAGAAGCGGCCATTTTGTGTCCTGTGCCAAACCAGGACACAAAATGGCAATTTTCATGCATGCACAGAAGTGTCCATGCTGTGCTCAGGGGACGTGGTCTGGTCCACTCAGCTGTTCCGGGAGCATGGCCAGTTTCCCGGTCCAAAACGTTTGGGCACCCCTGCCCTGGATTATTTTGCCTTCTGCCCAAAAAAATATTTTCCCCACACAGAACAAGAACGAAAACTGTGTATTGCAACTTCTAAAGGCCTCCAGGAGCTATAATTTAGCTTTTAAACAGGTTGCAGCAGCTGTCTGCAAAAATTAACATCAAAATAAAAACTACAAGCAAACAACAAAGGTTTTTCAGAACCAGACATCAATTTCCAGTTTTTTTCCTCCCCCCTTTTTTTTTATTTGGGGGTGGGATGGGGATTTGTGACTCAGGATCAGAATATTAGCCCCAAGAATTCCCAAAATTGACTATTCATGATTTATGGAATTCATTGCTGTTGCTGCTGCATCTAATCATAGTTGGTTTAAATTGTTTGCAGTGGCTTAGTGCTTAAGACACTGAACGTGACGACTGGAAGGTCAGCAGTTTGAGACCTGAGTACTGCATGACAGAGTGAGCTCTGTCCCAGCTCCTGCCAACCTAGCAGTTCGAAAGCAAGAAATTGCAAGTAGATAAATAGGTACCACTTTGGTGGGAAGGTAAATAGCGTTCTGTGCACTCCAGGCATGCCTGCCACATGTCCATGGAAACATCTGCAAACACAGAGAGCACTAGCTCTTTGGCTATAAACAGAAGCGAGCACTGAACCCTAGAGTCGGATATGGCTGGCTTTCGAGCAAGGGTGACCTTTACCTTTACCTGGGATCTCCAAAAAGGTGGAGATGCCTCAGCCAATCTTTGAGTTTGGACCCATGATTTAGAATTGCCAACATTGCTGCTAGAAATAAGCCAAACAATCAACATAAAGGCTTTTCAAAGCCATTACATCAGTTTACGGAAAGGTCGCCAGGCCAGGTGTGAAGAGTATCTTCTCCAAACTTGCATTCTTTGTTGCTGCAGAGTCGCTTGTGACTGCATTTTGAAGGCTGCTCTTGGCTCTAATTATTTGTTTTCCACTGTGAACTCAATCCACTTTAACAGGGAATTAGAATCCAACAATTACTCACACCACAGGACGGCAGAATGATGCATGAGAAGGCTTTGAAAAGTGAAGTCATTCATTTTTAATACTGCAGAAACATATATCACTGAACAAAAAAGGAAGATAATGAGGTTTCCATGGGGGTGGGTGGGGTGGGGGTGGGATTACAGAATGCACTTGGCTCTGAGGGTTCTTGACTGGAAAGAAGTTGAATGATGTTTTTCATTCCTTGGCAAAGGAAAGAGGAAGGAAACAAAAAATCATGCTTCACTAAAAGTGATTCTTTGGAGCCTCTTATTAAAAGAGTTATAAACATCAAGAAAGAGTCTGCTTGCTTTATTCACTTGGGTGTGATGGATCTCAAAGAGTTCAAGACAACAATGGAGACAGGCAGTTTGGAGAAGACTTGAGGTTCCTTTTCTCTCTAACTGAGGGGACAACAGCCCAAATCTTCTTACCTAGTTATGCTGGTGTAATGGAAGTGGCATAACATTTGGGGGTGAATTGTACCACATTAAGAAATCACTGTAGATACTACGAGTTGCAGGCCAAGTCATCCAACTCATAAGAACAGCCTTGCTGGAACAGGCCACAGGAGCCCATCCAGTCCAGCATTCTGTCTCACACAGTGGCTCACCATTTGCTTCAGGGTATTCCCAAGGAGATGCCTTCACCTGCTTAGGATTCCCTGGAAATGGCATTGAGAGATATCCTGCCTATCTCTCTAACCCGGAGGTTGTCCTTAGCTAGCCATAATTATAGCCATTGATACTCTTGTCCTCCATGAACTTGTCTAATCCTTTCTTAAAGCTGTCGAGACTGACAGCTGTCACCACTTCTTCTGGCAGGGAGTCCCATAGACCGGTGATCCTCTGGGTGGAAAATTATTTTCTCTTATTTGTTTAAGAAATAGTACCCAAAAGTTTCATGGAGTGCCTCCTAGTTCTAGTGTTGTGCGATAGGGAAAACAGTTTTTCCTTATCTACTTTGTCCACATTTTTGCAGGTGAATTGTACCACATTAAGAAATCACTGTAGATACTGCGAGTTGCAGACCATGTCATCCAAGATCACACGTAGAGTTTTCATATCACTTGGCATTAAGTGAAATGAAAATCTTTGATTTATAATTTATTGCAGGATTTCTAATCCACTTTGTGTGGCACATTGCACTGCTCAGACTCCACAAAACATGACAACACACAAAGGTGTCAAATTAAAAGCACATCACACTTCTTCGCAAGTCACCTGGTATGCATGAATTCATCCTAACACTTAACTAAATGTGGAGCAAAGTGAAAAGATCTCAATGTATCTGTTAAAAACTGTCCAAGGTGGGGTTGTATGTATTTCACGAGAGAACTCCTGGGATGCACAGCACTGGCTGAGTAACCTGCAGAGAAGGAGGTATGTGGACAGAGCAAAGTCGGCTCTAGATGATTCCTTCCATTTAGCAAAATATTTAAACTGAACCAACATTGGCACATTCTTCTGTTCCATTCACAAAAGTCACCTGTTGTATTAGCCAGTGAATATTTTGCAGACTGTCTGGCAAGGATTCTCCCAAGCATCTAGAGCAGTGGTGGTGAACCTTGGGACTCCAGCTGTTCTTGAACTTCAATTCCCAGAAGCCCTGATCAGCAGGATTGCTGACTGGGGCTTCTGGTAATTGAAGTCCAAGAGCAGCTACAGTGCCAAGGTTTGCCATCACATATCTAGAGACTGCTCATTTACAATGCTGTAAAATATGATGAAGAGCCTGCCTCATTTTCATAGTCCTCCTTGTGCTAAGATAACTACTTGGGTAATAAATGAAGCTTTGAAGAATACCAGGTTTTTCCTTATCTACTTTGTCCACATTTTTGCAGGTGAATTGTACCACATTAAGAAATCACTGTAGATACTACGAGTTGCAGACCATGTCATCCAACTCAGTGTGCAGCTAATTTTGTCAATGGTGGTTTCTGAACTTTGAGCAGTTCAGTACCAAAAAATTATGCCATTTGCTTAGGTACACAAAAGGATTATGGCCAATGACAGAACTATGTAGAAGAGGAAAGCAGAGCTTGGAATAATTTCTTTTTCTACTTTTTCAGTTTACTACTATGAATTAGTGTCTTAGCTATAATAATCTTGTTTAGGTTTTGCAACCTGATTACTTTGGTTTCCCTTTCTGAGTCCATTCCTTTCATATTTGTTCTTTCTCTTGTTTTCTCTTTATGTCAGCATTACTGTTGAATACTCAGAAATATTCTGGTCCTCTACTTAAAACATGTATTTAGTGCAAAAGCACACTGTTGTTGCTTTTTTTTTTTGCAAATGTGAAAAATACAAATAAAGCTCATGTAATTTTACCAAACAGTAAGACAACTCTTTCAAAAAAAATTGCCCATAGCTGTAAGAACGAAATAAATGCACATTTCCTTTCATTCAAAAAGGAATAGAAATGACATGATCTAACAGTACAATGAGTATATGATGTATCAAGCAGCATTCAAGCAAGCATAAGCAAAAGGCTTACATGAATAGTGTACATTTTTTAAAACCGAACAAAATATTCATGATATTCACCCATTTCTTTCCTTTTTTTCTTTTTCCAGCTGGTGGGCTTTGTCTATGCCTGTTATGTTGTCAGTGTTTTTACAGAAGAAGAAGACAGCTGTAAGTATTCACCAGTGTTAACGTTGGGGCATCGGGACTTCATTAGGTGTTCCTTGTAAAGAACTGTAAGTCAGTGACTATCAATATGAGATGTTGGATGGTTGTAAGATCAATCATGGATTTACATGTGCATATTCATTACTCGCAGGTTACACTGTCGAACGCTGACTTGTGTGCGTGAAGCGCTCGTTGCAGTTCCAAGATCACACGTAGAGTTTTCATATCACTTGGCATTAAGTGAAATGAAAATCTTTGATTTATAATTTATTGCAGGATTTCTAATCCACTTTGTGTGGCACATTGCACTGCTCAGACTCCACAAAACATGACAACACACAAAGGTGTCAAATTAAAAGCACATCACACTTCTTTGCAAGTCACCTGGTATGCATGAATTCATCCTAACACTTAACTAAATGTGGAGCAAAGTGAAAAGATCTCAATGTATCTGTTAAAAACTGTCCAAGGTGGGGTTGTATGTATTTCACGAGAGAACTCCTGGGATGCACAGCACTGGCTGAGTAACCTGCAGAGAAGGAGGTACATGGACAGAGCAAAGTCGGCTCTAGATGATTCCTTCCATTTAGCAAAATATTTAAACTGAACCAACATTGGCACATTCTTCTGTTCCATTCTCAAAAGTCACCTGTTGTATTAGCCATTGAATATTTTGCAGACTGTCTGGCAAGGATTCTCCCAAGCATCTAGAGCAGTGGTGGTGAACCTTGGGACTCCAGCTGTTCTTGAACTTCAATTCCCAGAAGCCCTGATCAGCAGGATTGCTGACTGGGGCTTCTGGTAATTGAAGTCCAAGAACAGCTAGAGTGCCAAGGTTCGCCATCACATATCTAGAGACTGCTCATTTACAATGCTGTAAAATGTGATGAAGAGCCTGCCTCATTTTCATAGTCCTCCTTGTGCTAAGATAACTACTTGGGTAATAAATGAAGCTTTGAAGAATACCAGGTTACTTTTCATATTACTAAAGATATTGATCAGTAGATTGTGGTGATTTGTAGATTACAGAAGTGGCTCTTTTTATGCCGATGTCTTGAGAAGCCATTGTTGCTTTGGTGTGAGTTAAGGCTATAGAAGCTTTCCACAAGGTGATGGTTAAAGTGGATTCTGGAATCACCTTTCTGGTTGAACACCATGCCAGAAAAGAAACTCCTTTCCATTATATTACCTGTGATAGGGAGGACCAAAATCTGTCAAGTCTTGAGACATGGGAAATAGTTATCACTGTTACATGCCATCAGGTTATCTCTAGCACATGGCAACCCTAATAGAGTTTTCAAAGTCCATGACTTGTTCAAGGAGTGGTTTGACATTATCATCTTCCAATGATGTGAGCTGGGATTGAACCCAGGTCTCCTGAGCCCTAGTCCAATGCTCCAACCGATATACCATATTGGCTTTTGGGGGTAGATGACGGTCCTTTATTTTGAGTCAGGCCAGCAGTAGCACAGGAGCTTAGGATCCACAATGAAGTCTGCTCATCCTATATCACTTCATTTCCATCCTCACTACCAACAAAGCAGGCATAATAGCAAATAGCCCTGCTGCCATGAAGCCACAGTCCAGGGCCACCCCTATGAGGGCAAAATGCTAATAAACTTGTGAACTGCCCAGAGAGTGCACTAAGCACTATGGGCAGTATAGAAGTGTATGGTAATTGCTATTGTAGATGTGGTGAGGCAGTAGCAGGGTGCCTGCTAGAGAAGAGAGCTATGCCGTACATTCCTCCCTTGCACCTGCTACAATAATTTTCTGCTTCCATGTGTGGCAGAGGGCGTTGTCTTCTTCTTGTTGCATTTACAAAAGTTCAACTCCCAGTCTAACAGGTGGCTTTGGCATATTGAACTGGAGACAGGCCACCTTGGTGTTTTGGTACAACCAGCAAGATTACCAAAAATAGATCTTAAGTGTCTTAACCACTAAACCACTGCAGTCTGACACATTTTCATGACCACCAAAAATATAGTTTCATCCAGTTCTGGGTCGCTACATGAACCAAGTAGCTGAGCTTTACCCAGATCTCTGGACCCAATTCCCTAGATTTATTTTCTGCTTGTTTCCAAAATCAGCCATTCCTGAAACATTTCTGAATCCTAGTCTGCCCTGCTTTTGGTTTCAATACAAGAACTTAATCCTGTAGCATCATAAGCCTGTCACTCCCTCCTGACATCTCAGCTTCTAGCCTGAAACTTTAGAGCCGTGATGGCGAAACTTGGCACTCCAGATGTTCTTGGTCTTCAATTCCCAGAAGCCCAAGCCCTCTGTGAATCCACATGAATGGGTTTATTGCGATTCATCTGGCCCGTGCTGCGCTCATCGCTCCCGGAAGCGGAAGTAAAATGTGCCTGTATGGTTAAGGTTCTTCTAGGTTAACCCTTCCTCTGTACGGGCACGTTTTACTTCTGCTTCCAGGAGTGCCGAGGGTGGCATGGGCCGGATGAATCGCAGTAAACCCATTTGTGTGGATTCACGGGGGCTTCTGGGAATTGAAATCCAAGAACATCTGGAGTGCCAAGGTTTGCCATCACGGGTCTAGGGCACACTATTCTCTCCTTTGGTAGATTTTCCCCACTACCAAAGCAGAAAGAGATTGAAAAAAATCTAAGGTGCTCTCATCGAGCTTCACAGGAAAGTTCTCCTAATTAACTACATTTGGATACATTTGCATATCATCAAAGCCTCTGTTCTAATTACATTGAGGAACAGCAGCATAGAAAGAAGTAGAATATGAAAGCCAATGAACCAGTGTTGAAAGGGAAAAGGCTTTTTTCAATACATTTGAGGTCCTTTTACATCAAAAAGCAAAATGACTTCAAAATAAACACGGGGCCTTAACTAAAAGCCCTGTAAGGGGTACCATTAAATGGTGGGATGGAAAGCTAGACTTTTCCATCCAAAGAGGGAGATAAAGGTTTTGTCAGAGTCTGGGTATGATCAGCTCACAAGTCTACTGATCTTCATTACTGAGGCAACTTCTGGGAGGAAGGACCAGTTCTTCTATAGCTCAGCCACCCAGGGCCTCCAGGTAGAGCTTATGATGGTCCTGAACTTTCCCCAAGGCTCTCAGGTGGGGGCTTGGCAGCTGAAGCAGGATGATTCAACCCTACAAGCACTAGAGCTGCCCTCCAGGCTGGGGGTCCAATCCTGCGAGCATCAAGCCACTTCTGGGGAACTCATCCTGTAAATGGGGATGTGGGGGCTCAGTGGTTAAGAAGCTCGCCTTGTTAGCTGGAAGGTCAGCAGTTCGGCGGTTCGACACCTGGGTACTGCATGACAGATCAAGTGCCCTGTCTCTGACTCAGCTCTTGGGGACATGAAAGGAGCCTCATTTGTGCGTTCCCTGAGTGGAGTTTCTTCTGCAAAAATCCTTTCAACCCAGAATAAGTTCTGATATGAAATTATTATTATATCCTGCAAATACTGGCACTGCTTCAGATCCTGACAGGTTAATGGGCTTAATTACACCCACATAAATTACCCATCTGGCCTATTTGGGGCTCTACTGAAGCCAGAGGTGGCTCAAGTGGTTAAGATGCTTAACTTGCTGACTGGAAGGTCAGAGTTCGATTCCCAAGTACTGCAGGACGGGATGAGCTCCCATCTTTGTCCCAGCTCCGGGCAATCTAGCAGTTTGAAAGCAAGAAATTGCAAGTAGATAAATAGGGACCACATCGGTGGGAAGGGAAACAGCGTTCCGTTCTGTGTTGAGGTATGCCTGCCACATGTCCATGGAAACATCTACAGATGCAGACAGTGCTGGCTCTTTGGCTATAAATAGAGATGAGCACTGAACTGTAGTCAGATACGCCTGGCTTTTGAGCAAGGGCAACCTTTACCTACAGAAGCCAGAGATAGGGATTCCTTCCTGATGGGGCTTCTCATCTCCTTTAACTGTGTGGGGAAGCAAACTGCGCTATTTTATCAGAGGTATTCCTAAGTCAGTAGCTTCCTATTCTCTAAAGCTGTGATGGTGAACCTTGGCACTCCAGATATTCTTGGACTTCAATTCCCAGAAGCCCAAGTCCCCTGTGAATCCACACAAATGGGTTTACTGTGATTCATCCGGCCCGCACTGCCCTTGTCGCTCCTGGAATCAGAAGTAAAACATGCCCATACGGAGGAAGGGTTAACCCAGAAGAGCCTTAACCATACAGGCGCTTTTTACTTCCACTTCCGGGAGCGATGAGCACAGCATGGGCCAAATGAATCGCAATAAACCCATTTGTGTGGATTCACAGGGGGCTTGAGCTTCTGGGAATTAAAGTCCAAGAACATCTGGAGTGCCAAGGTTCGCCATCACGGCTCTAAAGTTTCAGGCTAGAAGCTGAGATGTCAGGAGGGAGTGACAGGCTTATGATGCCACAGGAATAAGTTCTTGTATTGAAACCAAAAGCAGGGCAGACTAGGATTCAGAAATGTTTCAGGAATGGCTGATTTTGGAAACAAGCAGAAAATAAATCTAGGGAATTGGGTCCAGAGATCTGGGAAAAGCTCAGCTACTTGGTTCATGCAGCGACCCAGAACTGGATGAAACTATTTTTGGTGGTCATGAAAATGTGTGGGACTGCTGTGGTTTAGTGGTTAAGACACTTAACTTAATGACTGGAAGGTCGACAGGTCAGCAGTTTCAGACCCGAGTGTTGCATGATGGTATTAACCATCTCTGTCCCAACTCCTGCCAACCTAGCAGTTTGAAAGTAAAATTGCAATTAGATAAATAGATGGGAAGGTAAACAGTGTTCTGTGTGCTCCAGTGTCTAGTCATACCTGCCACATGACCACAGAAACATCTGCAGATGCAGAAAGCACTGGCTCTTTGGCTATAAACAGAAATGAGCACTGAACCCTAGAGTTGGATACGACTGGCTTTTGAGTAAGAGTGACCTTTACCTTTACAAAATGTCTCCAGAAATTGCAATGATTGTAACTATTTCTGTCCTTGTTTCACCTTTATGACATGTGGGGCGCTCCCCTGGGTCTCTACCTTACTGCTGAGGCTCGTGAAATGCTCACTGCCATCAGACGGAGAGGGGTTCCTTCTGCTCTGCTACTATACTATAGCTTGCTGAACAAGAAAAATGAAACTTTTGTCTCATGTAGTAACAGTGATTTCTTCTTCCCTGAACGGTCATCCCTTCAGAAAGTATAGCTTAATTTTAGTCCTCCCTTTGCTCTGAGGGGAGAGGAGTGGATTTAGCACAATCAATAGTTCACCTTCGAAGTTGATTCTTGGAAACACTCAAGCAGGACTCGAGTAACCAAAGAAACCAACCCAATAAATAAAATTCCATCAGAGAAATGAAGATCTTAAATATTTCTAAAAGCTGTCTTGAAGATTTTCTAAAGAGAGGTGGTTTCCTTCAAGAGAAGAAGTGCAGTTGCTTTGTAAAGGGAAGTTTGGATGCAAACACATTGACACTTATGCTCCTTTGCACTGAAATGAAAGAAACAGGGGTAAAATGTCTTTTCTCTGGGAGGACCTGAATATTGGACTGATCTGGACTAACAATGAAGAAACTAGGATTCATGAAGTTAACCAAATAAGCCCTTTCTTATTCCCAAACCCCATTCATACCACTGCTATTGTTTGGGCACTATCTTTGCAGTCAAGGTGAGATCTTTAAGGGGGTGGGGAGAAAAAGTTTGTGCATCCAAGAGAAAGCTAAGTAGATATTTTTTTAAACACAGATATGCCAATGCTGGTGTGAGACTGATTTATCTAAAAAAAAAACACCATGGCAAGTAGTTTCAGACCTCTTTCCCACCCACCCTCAGCAAAATCCCCTCCCTCCCTCTCCTCTTCCTGGATTGCCAAGCATGACATGCCAGCCTCAATAATTAACGCTGACAAAAAGCATCAATATTTCACACTCTTAGAAGCACAGCCTTCCAGTGACCTGAATCAATTTGTGCTACCTTTTAATTTTCTCTCTCATTTGTGGGTTTCTTTGAAATGGCTCCTTTGATATGAAGCAGGATGTCATTATAAGCACAAAAGGTGCATTGCCAGCTAAGAACATGATTTCCATGCGGAAATTCCATGGAGACTATTTGAGGAGGAGATATGGACTGGAACAGCAGCATGTAGGGCAGGGGTTTGCAACCTACGGCCCATTGGCCAGACCCAGACTGTGGCACCATTTCATGTGCCCTGTCACCCTCACTCCCACCACCTCTGGAAGCAGTGGAAGCAGCATAAGCAGCCAAAAATGCACCGCCCTCGCTCCTGCCGCCACCGCTGCCGCCAGAAGCGGCAAAAACAGCCAAAAATGTGTCGTAAATGCACCCACAGCAGTTGTAAATGCATTTGCAACAGCCATGGATGCGTTTTATGGCAGCATTTATGGCGGGGGGAACCACATGTCTGGCCCACTCCGCGGTCTGGCCTGTGGCACAAAAACGTTGAGAACCCCTGATCTAGGGTTTGTGGGCAGGCATTCCAGGCAGACATGCCATTTTTCTAGGGTTCCTCAAACCTCACCAAATTAGTCCCTCCCACAGATATCAGTCAATATTCCTTGTTCTCAAAGCATTATCGTTCCTGATTTGTCTGCTTTCAAGAGAGATGCCGTCAGGGGTTTTAATTTCCCATAAAGTTTTTGTTTTAACTAGAAGTTTCCCTCGTCAGAGCTTGGAAGTATTATTTTAATGGTTGCAATAGAATTTCTCGCCCAACCCTCAATCCAAAAAGTAATTTCCATAATCTCTTTCCCCCCTATGTTTGCCCATACTTTCCTCTTGTTGTGAGAGTTTAAAAGTAAATTACTAGGAACATTAAGGAAAGCTTTCCTTGTTAATAGGAATGCAATAAAAGTAACATTTCAAAGACATTTGAATGAGTGGGAATGGAGGTATTTAACTGATGTACAGGCAATGAGACTTTTTTTTCTAATTGACGCATTTATTTTTATTTATTCTTGAATCTTCTTTCGATCTTCTTTCATGTCCAGGTCAAACTTTAAACTGCCAAAATGAAGCCAACTGCTTGGCTTTGCCATTGGCTATACTTAAATCCTCATCGGTACAAGTTACAGAAATGATGTATAAACGTACACACAGATCAGACACACACACACAAGCCAAGGGCAAAACAATGATCTTTTTAGGAAGGATAAAGATATTTAGGAAGGATAAAGACCTGGAGCAGACTGCGGCTCAGATCACAACCTACTGATTGCAAAGTTCAGGCTTAGACTAAAGAAAATAGGGAAAACACGGAGACCAGAAAGATATCACCTAGACAGCATCCCTAAAGAATACGCGGTAGAGGTGATGAACAGATTTAATGGCCTAGACTCGGTAGACAGAGTACCAGAAGAATTATGGACGGAGATGAGGGACATCATGCAGGAAGCAGCAAAGAAAATCATACCAAAAGAAAAGAAGAGTAAGAAAGCAAAGTGGTTGTCTGATGAGGCTCTTAAAATAGCAGAGGAAAGAAGGAACGCCAAAGTCAAAGGAGAAAGGAAAAACTACAATCATTTGAACACAGAATTTCAAAGAAAAGCAAGGAGAGATAAGGAAAACTACCTAAAAGAACAGTGCAGAGAAATGGAGGAAAACAACAAAATAGGCAGAACCAGAGATCTCTTCAAAAAAATCGGCGAAATCAAGGAAACATTTAAAGCAAAAATGACCATGATAAGGGACAAAGACGGAAAGGAGCTAGCTGATGCAGAAGAAATTAAGAAAAGATGGAAAGAGTACACAGAGGAACTTTACAAAAAGGACCTCAACACTCCTGACAATCACAATGATGAAGAAATTGAACTTGAGCCAGACATCCTGGAGAGCGAAGTCATAAAGGCCCTAAAGAGCACTGCAAACAACAAAGCTAGTGGAGATGATGGTATCCCAGTTGAATTCTTCAAAGCGCTAAAAGATGATGGCGTCAAATTACTGCATTCAATATGCCAGCAGATTTGGAAAACAAAACAGTGGCCACAGGATTGGAAAAGATCAGTATACGTCCCAATCCCAAAAAAGGGCAATGCCAAAGAATGTTCAAATTATCGAACAATCGCGCTCATCCCACATGCCAGCAAGGTGATGCTCAAGATAATACAGGACAGACTTCAGCAACATGTGGAGAGAGAACTACCAGAGGTGCAGGCCGGTTTCAGAAGAGGCAGGGGGACTAGAGACCACATTGCCAACATACGCTGGATCATGGAGAAAACAAAGGAATACCAGAAACAAGTTTACTTTTGTTTTATTGACTACACTAAGGCATTTGACTGTGTGGACCACAACAAGATGTGGCAAGTAATTAAAGAGATGGGAATTCCAGAGCACCTCATATGCCTCCTGAGAAATCTGTACATGAACCAAGAAGCAACAGTTAGGACAGAACATGGAATAACAGAGTGGTTTGGAATAGGAAAAGGAGTAAGACAAGGCTGCATTTTGTCACCATGCTTATTCAACCTATACACAGAGCACATAATGCGCAGTGCAGGGATGGAGGAATCACAATATGGGATTAAAATCGCTGGGAGAAACATCAACAATCTGAGATATGCAGACGATACCACCCTAATGGCAGAAAGTGAGGAAGACCTAAAGAATCTCTTGATTGGGCTGAAGGAGGAGAGTGCAAAAGCTGGCTTGAGACTCAATATCAAGAAAACCAAGATAATGGCAACAGGCCCAATCAGTTCCTGGAAAATAGACGGGGAAGAAGTAGAAGCAGTGACAGATTTTACTTTCTTAGGATCAAAGATCACTGCAGATGGGGATTGTAGCCATGAAATAAAAAGGCGACTGATTCTTGGGAGACAAGCGATGAGAAACCTGGGGAACATAGTGAAAAGCAGAGACATCACATTGCAAACAAAAATTAGAATAGTCAAAGCAATGGTTTTCCCAGTAGTAATGTATGGATGTGAGAGCTGGACAATTAGGAAGGCTGAACGCAGAAGAATAGATGCCTTTGAAATGTGGTGTTGGAGGAGGGTTTTGAGAGTCCCCTGGACAGCGAGGAGGACAAATAGGTCAATCTTAGAAGAAATTAACCCTGACTGCTCATTGGAAGGTCAAATAGTAAAGATGAAGCTAAAGTACTTTGGACATCAAATGAGAAGGGAGGATTCACTTGAGAAGGCATTGATGTTGGGAAAGGTGGAGGGCAAAAGAAGAAGGGGGAGGCCAAGGATGAGATGGCTAGATGGCATTGTAGACACAATGGGCACAGAGCTGGGAGGGCTGAAGGGGATGGTGGAGGACAGAGGCGCCTGGAGGAAAATGGTCCATGGGGTCGCAAAGGGTCGGAGTCGACTGTGCGACTGAACAACAACAACAAAGATATTGTGACGAACAGCATCCAGTGATGGTGAACCTTGGCACTCCAGCTGTTCTTCAACTTCGATTCCTAGAAGTCCTGATCAGCAGGAATGCTGACTTGGGCTTCTGGTAATTGAAGTCCAAGAACACATGGAGTGCCAAGGTTCAACATTACTGTATGACATTTGTTTAGAATTGCCACTTAACAAGCAGCATTTATCAAAAGAAAGAGATGTCTAAAGATGTTTATCAGCAGACAGAGCTAGAGTTGAACATACATAAAGCAAAAAAAGTACTGTATATGAAAGGAGAAAGTTCGGTTTCACTTACCAGTGATAACTTTCGTTCTTCGAGTATATAGTTTGTGAATACACACTCATGGGTTATGCGCCTGCGCAGAACAGCCGATCGGAGGCTTGAAAAGCTATTGGTCAAAAGTTTTGGCGGTAAGACCGCCCACCGTACCGCCCACCCTGAGGCGCCCGCGCGCCATTTTACCTCAGTTCCATACTTAAGCCAAGCACAGGATAAACCAACTGATCTCATCCGTGCAGCTCAAGAGGGGAGGCAGGGTGGGTAGTGTGTATTCACAAACTATATACTCGAAGAACGAAAGTTATCACTGGTAAGTGAAACCGAACTTTCTCCTTCGTATAGTTTGTGAATCCACACTCATGGGAGATTAGCAAGCTCACACTTACTTGGTCGGTGGGCAGTCGGATGAGATGATCCCACGATGAGCTGAAGAACCCGTAGGTGGACCCGTCAGGGGCGTTGAGTCCGGAGCCCCCTGGTGAGGACGACACGGCCAAGCCTGGCGTCCGCAGTGGCTCTGGTGTCCACCCTGTAGTGCTGGACAAATGTGGAAGGTCTGGACCAGGTGGCAGCCTTACAAATGTCCTCAAGCGGTGTGCCCTCCAGAAAGGCAGTGGATGTGGCAACCGCCCTGGTGGAATGCGCCCTGACATGCGGTGGAGGTGGCAGTGAAGCTGACTCGTAGGCCAGGTAGATGGTAGAGGTGATCCATTTGGAGAACCTTTGAGCAGAGATGGGTTCACCCTTGGACTTTCCCCCATAAGCCACAAAGAGGCGTTGTGACTTCCTGAACTCTCTAGTCCTGCTGGTGTAAAACAATAAAGCTCGTTTCACATCCAGCGTGTGCCAAGTCCTTTCTTGGGCGTTAGTGGGGTTCTGGAAGAAGGTTGGCAAGGAGATAGTTTGTGCCATGTGAAACTTGGAGACCACCTTGGGTAGGAAGGTGATGTCCGCTTGGAGGACGACGCGGTCGTTGAAGAACTGGAGAAAAGGTGCGTCTGCTCGCAGGGCAACCAGCTCACCAGCTCGTCGTGCAGACGTGATGGCCACCAGGAATGCTGTCTTCCATGTGAGGAGACGAACATCGGCGGTAGCCATGGGCTCGAAGGGGGTCCTGGTGAGCGCGTTAAGAACGGTGGACAGTGACCATTGAGCCGTCGGTGTCCGGGCCGGCGGAAAAGCGTTCTTTAGTCCCTTGAGGAAGCGCTTTACCGTTTCGTCGCGGAAAGCCCCGGAAGCGGGCGAGCCAGCAGGAGAGTGCGCTACCACTGCTGCGAGATGCACTCGGATGGAGGTGATGCTGAGGCCAGACTCCGCCAGCTGGAGGAGGTAGGTTAAAATGTCCTGCAGTCCCACCTGCGTGGGGGGCGTTTGCCGGGCGGCCAGGAAAGCACAAAAACGCCTGTATTTGGAAGCGTAGGACTTCCTTGTGGAAGGGCGCCGCGCTAGTTCAAGGATCCTGGCCAGTCTGGGGTTATCCTCCACGCGGTGAGGTGGAGGCTGGGCAGGTCCGAATGGTGCAGCTGGCCCTGCTCCATTTGGAGGAGTGTCGGTGATTCCGGCAGTGTGCGATACTGTGACGACATGCGCAACAGTAGCGGAAACCAGGGTTGGCGCGGCCACGCCGGTGCCACCAGAATTGCATTGGCTCTGTGTTGGTGCATCCTGGTGAGTACCTTCTGGACCAGAGGAAACGGAGGAAAGGCGTAGAGATAGTCCTGATCCCACCGTTTCATGAAGGCATCGCCCTCGGAGTTCGGTCCGATGCCTGCTCTGGAGCAGTACCTGCTGAGTTTCTTGTTGGACTCCGATGCAAAGAGGTCGATGCTCGGCGTCCCCCAGACCTCGCACAGGGACTGGAACACTCCGTCGTCCAGCTCCCATTCGTGGGTCGTCGAGGTGAGACGGCTCAGGTGGTCTGCCAAGACATTCAGTGTGCCCTGAATGTGCACTCCAATTGGGAAAATGTGCCTCTCCAGGCACCATTCCCACAACTGCACTGCAAGGTACAAGAGGGTGGTGGACCGTGTTCCTCCCTGCTTGTTGAGGTACGCCACCGCCGTGGTATTGTCCGAGGCCACTTGAACCGCCTTGCCGGTGAGCAGAGTCTCGAAGGAGCGCAGGGCCTTCCAAATGGCCAGCAGCTCCAAGTAATTTATGTGGTGCACCGTTTCGTGCGGTGTCCAGGTGTCGTTGACCGTGAGAGTCCCGCAAGCAGCGCCCCAGCCGAGGTTGCTCGCGTCGGTCAGTATCTGCAGCGAAGGTTGCGGGGGGTAGAAACTCTTCCCCGTGGCCACGTTGAGTGGTGTAGACCACCAGAGCAGTTGGTCCCTCAGTTCTGGAGATGGGGTCAACCGTTTGGATTGGCTCTCCCGAAGTGCGTCGAACTCGTGAAGGAGCCACGATTGCAGGGACCTGAATTTCAACTTGGCATGGGGGATCACTGCCGTCGTTGAGGCCATCAGGCCTAGAAGTCTCTGAGCCTTCTTTGCCCGGATGCACGGCTTCGTGCGCAGTTCGCTCACCCCCTGCGCAATGTCCCGTAAGCGTTTCTGGGGGGCGTAGGCTCTCGTAGTGAGCGAGTCGAGTACCGCTCCGATGTACTCGACGCGCTGGGAGGGAGTCAACTTCGACTTGGTGAAGTTGATCCTGAGGCCGAGACTCTCCATGAGGTGAACCGTGTATTGTGTGTCCCGAACGGCCGACGATTTGGTGGGGGAGACGATCAACCAATCGTCGATGTACGGGAAGACCCTGATGCCCCGTTGGCGGAGGAATGCAGCCACCGGAGCCATGCATTTGGTGAAGACCCACGGTGCCGTGGCCAGACCGAACGGTAGGCATCGGTACTGGTACACGGAATGGTCGATACGGAAGCGGAGAAACCGTCTGTGTTCCTCGAGGATGGAAACGTGGAAGTAGGCATCCTTGAGGTCTATGACTGTGAACCAGTCCCCTTTGTTGATGAGGGGGAGGACGGTCTGTAGGGTCACCATCCGGAACTTCCTGGTGTGGATGCATTTGTTCAGGCGGCGTAGGTCCAGGATAGGGCGAAGGCCTCCGTCCTTCTTCTGGACCACGAAGTACCTCGAGTAGAAGCCGTTGTCCCAGTCGGACGGTGCTACCCGCTCGATGGCTCCCTTGGAGAGAAGGGTTGCTATTTCTTCCTCCAAATGGGGGGACGAGGTGGTGAGACGATGTTTTCCTACTCGAGGCACCCGCACGAACTCGATGGCGTAGCCAGAGGACAAGATCTTTAAGACCCACTGGTCGTCCGTGATGCCCGACCATGCCTGGAGGAAGTTCCGGAGGGGGAGGTACGGGATGTGGAGCGAGAGAGACTCGGCCGTCGCAGCTTCAAACGCGGGGCTTGGGCCTCGCGGTCGAACGCTTGTCCTGTCCGTAGGGCCGGTAGCGGGGTTTGTGTTGTCGCCGCTGTTTATAGGAGCTGGATCTAGGCTGCTCCGTCGGTCCCTGCTGCTGTGGGTTGCCCTGGAACCGCCGTGTGAAGGGCTGGAACCTCGGCCTGGTGGAAGTTGCCGGCGTGGTGAGCCCCAGGAACTTCGCCGTGGAACTGGTCTGGCGCATCTCATTCAGGACCTTATCGGTGTCCTGACCGAAGAGGCCCTGCCCGTCGAAGGGAAACTCCTCGATGAGCTTTTTCATAGCGTCATCGAGGGAGGTGTCCCTGAGCCAAGCATGGCGACGGAGGTAGATTGCGGAGGCCATGTCTTTTGCCGCATAATCGTTGATATGCCGGGCAGTGCGCATCAGCTGCTCGGCGACGAAGTCCCCCTCGGTGGCCAGCGCGTCAATCCTCTTCTGGGCATCGGCGGGCAGTTTAGCCGTCTCAACCTTCACCTGCTCCCAGAGGTGAGATTGGTACAGGCCCATGGCGGCCGAATAGTTTGCGGCCCGAAAGAATAGGGAGCCGGTGGCGTAAAACTTACGCCCCACCGCGTCCAGTTTCTTTCCCTCCGGCGTCGACGGGACCGGGAATCCGCTGGTGGCCGTCCTATGCTGGAAGGCCTTGACCACCAGGGAATTCGGCAGGGGGTGCGCCTGCAAGAACTCGACGTTCTCGTCCAGGACCCGGTACATGCTGTCGAGCCTGGACGAAACGGAGTGTGCCGCCAAAGGTTTCTTCCACGTCGCCCTCGCCGTGGTCATCATGGAGGGGAGCATGGTTATGTGGACCGGCCGCACAGCACGCCTGTCGAGCTTCGCGGTCATCTGATCCTCACCCTCCAACGGCGGTTGGTCGACCTTCAGGTTGAGGGCGGTGCCGAGCCTCGTGAGCATGGCGGTCAGTGAGCGCTGGTCCTCACCACGCGGTGGGTCCACTGAGCCGATGGCCTGTTCCGGCGTGCGCTCGGCGTCGACGTCTCCCTCGTCCTCCTCCGACGACGAGCTGGACTCATCGGAGGACGAGGGAGGCAGTCTTTCGTCCACGTCCGGACCGCGCCAGTACGGCCTGGGCGGGATGGGCGTCCACCGCATCAACGTCCGGACCACACCATGACGGGTTGGGTGGGCCGGCGGAGCGGGTACTCGACCCACGGGAGGTCGGTGGGGCCGCGGCAGAGCCGGGATGCCCGGGGCTTGCGGTGGTCGGAACCGGAGCCGCAGAGGCCGCAGGCGTGGAGGTCTGGAACCTGGTCGCAAACGACGCCATGACCTGGAACATCTCTCGGACGAGGGCCATCTGAGACGCGTCCGAGTCCGCTGGCGGTGGAGCTCCGGTGGCCGGCGGGATGGTGGCCCACGAAACGGTGGGAGCCGAAACGGTGGCCGGCGTCGGTGTCGGCGAAACGGTCGTCGGAACGGTGACGACCGCCTCGTCCGTCGGCGTCCTGGGCCGTGGAGAGACGGAGGCCTGCCTCGGCGAGGAATTTCTGCCCCGAGGAGGAGAGGAGAGCACCTGAGGTGGGCGAGCTGGAGCCCCAGCCCTGCGTCCTTTCTCAGGTGACCCGGAAGACGACCGTCCTCCCCAGATGGAGGATCCCGGAGAAGGACATCGGGCAGTCGAGAACGGCGGCGAAGGCCCGGGAGAGGCGGGTGTGCGCGGAGTGGGGGGAAGCGACCGTCTCTTCTCCGACCCACGCTTGCGCTTCTTCTCACCGTTCTTGTCCTTCTTCTTCTTCTTCCTCATCGGAAGGACGGAGGAAGAGGCCGGCGGTGGTTGAGCGGCAGCGGCGGCCGTGGAGGCGGACGCGGCGGGAGCCAGAGCGAGCTCCATCAGGTGAGCCTTGAGGCGATTGCTTCGGTTCTGCACCGCGAGGCGCGTAAACTTTTTGCAATGCGGGCAAGACTGGCTCTGATGCGACTCTCCCAAACAAAAAAGGCACAGGCTGTGTCCGTCGGAAGCCGGAAACTTCTTAAGGCAAGCCGTGCACTGTTTAAACGCTGCAGCCATCAACCGCGGAAAAAATTCTTCCAGTGGAAGTTTCTGGAGACGAGTACCCCGAAGGGCCGACCAGCCGCCACCCCCTTGAGGGGGGAGACGGTGATCGATGCGAAAAATTGGCTACTGAATCCACTCAAGAGAAGAGACAGAGCCGGGGTGGCGATCCTGCCCGGAGGACAAGATCACCGAGAAAAATTTTTAAGATTTGCCAAAAAGACTTTCCCTCAGAAGGGCGAAAAAATTGAGGAAGCTCTCAACGATCGTCCTGCTGCTACGGCGGAAAGAAGAGAACTGAGGTAAAATGGCGCGCGGGCGCCTCAGGGTGGGCGGTACGGTGGGCGGTCTTACCGCCAAAACTTTTGACCAATAGCTTTTCAAGCCTCCGATCGGCTGTTCTGCGCAGGCGCATAACCCATGAGTGTGGATTCACAAACTATACGAAGGAGAAGGAAAAAGTAATACAGTAAAACCTCGACTTACATATGCCTCGAGTTACATAAAATTCTACTTACATAATGATTTTGTGCTAAAACCATGTCCTGATTTACACAGTTTCCTATGGGTTTGCTTTGAGTTACATAAAGATTCTTTTTCCTATGGGTTTGCTTGGAGTTACATAAAAAACTGATTTAAGCAAAAAAGCCTACGGAACTGACTTTTTTTTGTAAGGGGTTTTACTGTACACTATGGACATATGTAAAGAACTTTTCGTGCTGCCTGTCTCTGAGGAATGTCTGCTGTGGGCCAAATCTATGTCCTTTTTTCTGATCCCTTGATCTCTATGTCAGCAGGCCAAATGATAGTGCTGAAGAAGAGGTCTGGTTTAAGATCTTGATTTGACATGTGGGAACTGTTAAGGACCTGACACACAGACCTTTAAGCCTGGTCAGGCTTTTTTTAGAAGGATGTGAGGATGTGATTTGCAAAGTTGTCTCTAAATCACAAGTCCTGGATACATCATTTTGAAGTTGCTTGAGAGTCTCTTCCTCAAACCTCCCTCAAGCTCCTGTCATCCTCTTCTAATATTAAGGCATGTGGTTGTTTTGAAAGTAGCAAGAGCTAAGAGAAGAGCTACAAGCAACATCCATCGCAATTAAATACATTCCCAACCACTTTTATGAGCAAGGAGAATGAAATGCTTCAGCAATTTTGTGACCAATTTTATGTCGTAGGGATAGGATCCATGCACTCTAGACTGGGGTTTAATTTAACACTCTCAGATCTCTTTTCCCATAGGTTTCCACAGTCATACTAAAAAAAATTGAAAAATTAAAGGGCCACCTTGAGACCAGATGTAGCTTCCTTTCTTTGCTGTAAAATACCCTGCCATAGAAGATAATATTCAAAATGTTCAAAAACAGAGATACAAAAAAGGATGTAGCAGAAACAAAGTTGTCCCAGATCTGGAACTCCAGACTCTTCTGGGGTATTTGTGATTCTGTCCTTGTTCTCAGGCAGTGTATAAATTTTGGCAGAAATGTATCTTGTAAGACACAGCATCTGATGTCCTTAACTGATTGGTGGTTCAAAGGAATTCTCAATCCTTTTATTAAGGTCCAAGCTACAATGATACATACCAATAATATACATGAGACAAGTCCTCTGTCTGAAACAACACATGATGTGCGGCTCACTATCATGGACAGCTTACTACTTTAGGGACCTCGTGGTGTGGCGGGCCCTTGTATAATGTCCAGTGGTTAGGGTTCATAGGTGATGTTGGGGAGCCTCCTTCACTTTAAGTCCTGTAGTATTTCTGTGTCATATGCCATCAAGCTGAAAATGAGTTAATGGAACCCTGATAGGACTTTCAAAGTAAGTAAGCTACTTAAGAAATAGTTTTGCCACACACATACCCCATGAGATTTCATGGCCCATCACTCTTTCCCGACAACAGACTGAATATCAATTGTATGTTTGCACAAGTATATGTGGGCCACGGTGGCTTAGTGGTTAAGAAGCTGAGCTTGACAACCGGCAAGTCAGTTCAAGACCCGAGTGCTGCGTGATGGAGTGAGCTCCTGTCATCTGACTCAGCTCCTGCCAACCTAGGAGTTCAAAGGCAAAAAATTGCAAATAGTCAAATAGATACCATTTAGGTGGGAAAGGTAACAATGTTCCATGTGCTTCAGGGTCTAGTCATGCCTGCCATATGACCACAGAAATGGCTACAGACGCAGGCAGCACTGGCTCTTTGGCTGTAAATGGAGACAATCACCATCCCCTAGAGTCAGACACAACTGGCTTTGGCTTTACCTTTACCTTTACCTTAAGGAGAAATAAGAGTTGGAGGTACATATCCAATTTATTTCACTGAGGGAAAAGTTAAGGACATTCTTATGTTTCCCATTGAAGTCTGCAGGACATAAACATGTCTAGATTTGGTCAAATGTTGGTGAGTATTTTTCTTACAGGCTCTTTTCACCATCCTTTGCGTTGTCTTATGATTTGATCCCTTGTTTGCCATCTTCACCATGTTTTTCTTTTATTTTGATTTCTCCATTGTTATGGCTTGAGTTTTGGATTTTCTTTCTTTCAGTTGATTTCATTGGTGGATTTGATCCATTCCCTCTCTACCATGTCAGTGACAAGCCTTCCAACCTTTTATTCAAGCAGACATACCTGTAAGTATGCCGTCCCTACTGCTCAGAGGCAACCTCTATTGTGGATTCTTGGACGTGATCAAGGAATTTTATTGAACGCAGACTTGATCCAGGTGCCCCTAAATTTTAGCTGAGTTTTAAATGCATTAGTTTTTGTCTTCAAAAGGAACACCCAAACTCACATTTAATTTAATTTAATTTAATTTAATTTAATTTAATTTAATTTAATTTAATTTAATTTAATTTAATTTAATTTAATTTAATTTAATTTAATTTTTCTGCAAATTTCAGTGGAAATTTGATTAAGTGGACTATTTTTTCCTCAGAGTGGCTTTAGCTATAGTGCTGATGAGAAGTACCTCATTCTTCCTGCTCACTTATATTTCAGTATTACCCAAAACAGAATTGGTTTCCATCTCCCCCTGGGTCTTAGTGATAGGATGCAGAAATCCCTAGTGTATGAACAACTTGCATTGATTTCCTTTCAAGGGGGGGGGGGTGTAGTAATATTATTTTGGACAAAGTACTGTATAGGTTGAAGTTCTCATACTTCCTATTACTTCCATCTCCCCAGTGGTGATCAGAACCACTCTTAAGGTAAGACTGCTCGCTGAATCCTAAAAAATGTCAATGGCTCAGAGTCCTAGGTGATAAATTAAACACTGAACTGATGCACATTTATGCTGATTATAAACATGGTTCTAAAATGTCCTTTCGACAAAGTATAGATGTATCTAGGAAACATTACTTATACGCCAAAACCAGTAGTGACTTTCTTAGATGCAATGGAACTTCTAGTTTTATATCTTCCTTAACATCTGCCAAGCAGGGAACTCACCACAGGAAACAAGTGTTGTGCAGAAATTCTCTAATTTGGTTTGTAGGCTAATCTGGAACTTCTGAACTCACCCAGGTACAGCCCAGATCAATTTGCTGTCCATCTCATTTTACTGGCAGGGAAGAACTGAATGGATCTGTAAAGTCAAACTAAACTAAGATGGAGCAAGGGCATAGGCCACTTGATTTGGTGTTGTGGGTCAGATCCTGCCCATTGGCTGTAGGTTGAGAATCTCTGATTTAGAACGTAAAATTTGTCACACTGAGGAAACCAGGTTGCTATTATCATTATCAATGCCCCAATCATGCACATGTGTCATGTTGTATATTAGTAACATTGTGCACTGTCATCATCAGCAGGACAGGAAAATACAGGGAAGTACTCTATAGGACCCATTAGTCACCAATTCTGTTATTGTATCTTGCAAATACAGGCCACACACACCCCATATCTGTGGGTTTAGTATCCACAGTTTCAGTTATCTGCTGGTCTAAACTATTCAATAAAAATATGCAATATATGTCAGTGGTGGTGAACCTATGGTGCGCATGCCAGAGGTGGCATGCAGAGGCCTTTCTGTGGGCATGTGCACTGTTCTGAGCAAGCCCCACCCAGACTGGCTGGCAGCAATGGTAGGACTGCTTCCCCACCCAGCCCTCTCCCTCTGTCAATGTGGAGATGAGAGGGAAGGCTGAAATCCATCTAGGAGGTGGCGGTGGGGAAGGTGTGAGATAACCAGATACCCCCACCCTCCCCTCCTAGAAGGTGGAGGTGGCGGTGCATGCATGGGGGAGAACGTGCAGGGTGTGTGCACTCTCATGGGGGAGGGGAACCCACGGGGGCATGCACACCCACATGGGGGATGGGGGAACCTGTAAGGGCATGTGTATGCTCACATGATGTCACCAGATGCATAACGGTGACATCACATGGGTGAGTGGGCACACACAGTACCTGCCTGCAGGCCACTCCTCCTCCTTGGGAACTCGGTCTCTAAAAGGTTCACCATCCCTGGTACTATATAAGGATTTCTATGGTGCATTACCAGAGCAGGCCACTAGAGGCCACGCGCTGCAATGCAAAATATAGAGTTCATTATTATCCACAGTTTCAGGTATCCACAGTAGGCCTCAGAAAGTATCCCCTGTGGATACGGGGAGGGTGAGAGGAGTGACCGATATGAAAAAAAGGGAACCTCTATTTTGACAGTTAGAATTCATAAGGGAACAGAATAAAACTTAGATTCCTCAGGCTGCAAACCAGAGATCAATTCCATGCAGCAGCTTTGAATGTGGCCCTCTGGAACCTCCTGCCAACAGAGCTACGTCTCCGGACGGAATTGCTGCCTTTCAGAAAAGAACTTAAAACCTGGCTGGCGGGTCAAGTGTGGGGTGCAGGTGGAAGGGTAACCTCCATTGGGTGGCTGGTGTAGAAGAACTCTTCCCCATGGTGCCTTTGGATCCTGCAGCCCTTGTTTTTAGGGGGTGGGTAGTTTTAACTGTTTTTAACATGTGTTTTTTAATTTTTATTGTGAACCGCCCTGAGTTGGCTTTGGCCGAGTGAGCGGTATATAAATGTGACAATTAAATTAAAATTAAATTAAATTAAATGTTTTCCGTGACCACTGATATGTACGCCAGGCAAGTTTGCAAGGTGGAACCCTCCCATTCATAACCTCCGAGCAAATTAATTGCATTCCTCCTGTACTCTGGAGATCCGATGCGGTCTGGAGAAATGAAGGGACAGGGTGATTTAATCTATCAGAGTCTGTGGCTTTCCTAGAACTGAGCTGTATCTAACATATGCAGGAGGGAAATGTGGGGGAAAGAAAATGGATTGCCTTCCTCCCTTCACCCCACGCATGCCAATGTCTCCTTCCTTTTTAAGTAGCTTTTCCACATTTGGCACAAACAGCATATTTTTGGCCATCTCTGGAGGGCTGCCATTTAATTGGCTGCTAGAACTCAAGGGCAGCATTGTCTGCATTAAGTGCCCACTCTACAAGGAAGCAGCTGAACATGCAGTGTGGCACCTACCAGGAAAGAGATCCATGGAAGAGTTGACTTGTCAGCCTCTTAGCCCATCGCTGTTGGCATGCTTCAAAAGGGAAACAAGAATGAAAATGTGGGGTCTTGAAACTGATTTTGAATGCAAAGGAACTCAAAAATAGGCAGGGAGGAAGGGATTGTAGCCAGGGGCATGATTGATACTATCATTTATCAAAAACAAGTGCCGCCATCTGTTTTGTTTACAGCTTCAGTTTAAAGTCTTCAAATTAAAGACATTTATACAAGTAGAGTGCATTAGCACTGTGCTGAGCCTGTGCCTGCTTATTGACTTGGAGAGCCATATTTTATGGATGGGCATAGGAGGAAACACATCCCTTAACTTTGGCAGCCATTACGGAAGAACCTATTCTTCCTCTCCCTGGCAAAGAGGTGTGACTTCAGAAGACTTCAGAAGAGGAGCAGAAAGGATGGGAGTTGGGGGCAGCGGCTGAAGAGATAGAAACAGGGAAAATATGTGGACAGGGGTGGATTAGTGGTTAAGATGCTGAATTTGATGACTGGAAGGTCAGCAGTTCAAGACCCGAGTGCTCCATGACAGAGTGAGCTCCCGTCTCTGGCGCAGCTCCTGCCAACCTAGCAGTATGAAATTAGGAAATTGCAAGTAGATAAACAGGGACCACTTTGGAGGGAAGGTAAACAGCGTTCTGTGTCTAGTCATGCCTGCCACATGTCCACGGAAACGTCTGCTGATGCAGACAGCGCTGGCTCTTTGGCTATAAACAGAGATGAGCACTGAACCCTAGAGTCGGATATGACTAGGTTTCGAGCAAGGGCGACCTTTGAGAGTGCCCATTGAAAGCTTAACAGATTTTGTTTGATATATGCCATCACAGACTGTAGCTCGCCTGATCAAAAGTGCCCATGGGCACCCCAAGCTAGTTGCCTTTGAATATGTATTGCCTCTCTTGTTTCATGTAATGCTTTCCCTCCCTCTTTGCTTCTGTTTTTGCAGGCCTGCGTAAGTGACAGGTTTCCAGAGACCGGATGGGCAGAAGTTGGCCAAAGCCAGATAGATACTCCAGTGGTGCGGCCACGAGAGCAGCAGCATCAAAATGAAAGGCAACACAAGAAGGACATATACACGCACAGAAATACACGCAGGATAATGGTTCTTTTACCAGCTGCCATTCCAGACAAAATACTGTATTGGGGCCAGCCATTCACACCACTTCTACATCAGTCTGCTGGCTTATTAGTCAACTCGTAGGTTTTGCTATGAACAAATAGAATGGGGGGGTGTGGGAGATTCCTGCATCTACCTGGCTACTGTCCCAAATTCTTTCCCTGAGAAAGAAAAGACAATATTTGGAAAATACTCACTTGATTGCATCACATCCTATTTTCCAGAAACCATCCTTGAATGCACTGGCTTCAGAGATTTGACAGCATAAAGGCTTTGTAATGATAAATGGACCCAACTCTACCCTTCACCCCAAATATGATTTCTGCCCCCAAACAATTTTGCCTGTAATGGACACATTGCTAGTTGAACCTATCTGTCCCTTGGTATTTTTCTAACTGTCATAGGAACATGATTTAGAACCAAGTTTTCAAATCCTACCCTTGATCCTACTGGGTTGTCAAACACTTGATGAGTTGAGTTGCAGGAAACGTGGACCTGGTTGGATACACTCCTGGATTTCCAGCATCAACTATGGCAGTGCTGTGACCTTATTACAGATGTTGCCACACATAAGAAAAGGGATCTCCTTCTATGACATGAACATTTCACTTTTTTCAGACTACAGTTCCCAGAATTGACCAGCTAGTTTGGGCACTAGGAGATCTGGAATTGTTGTCCTCTCAAGAAACATTACCCTGTTGCTTACAGCAGCTGCCTTCTACTGAGCCAGACCAAGTGTGCCACCAACTGTATGAATGTTGATTTGCAACAGCTCTCCCATGTGGACATCATGGGGTCTTAGAATCTGCCCGGGATTGAATCTCTGCAAGATTTCTGCATGCATTATCCTTGACGTCACTAACTTTTTGCTTACGTGTCTGCAACGTTCTCACAAAACCATGACATCGCTTGTTAATGCACTGTAAGGTGCTACTAAAGATGGCAGCAAACAGACAGAAGGAAATCCAGACAACAGGCTCTTAATGTTTGGCAATATAGTCTCCAGGTTACTGTTCAAGGTGCATTAGCAGCTGACAAATTAGATCCTGACACAAAATGTTGCAGTGTGGAATTGTGCTGTTTGGGATTCCAGTTTCTCCATTTCACATTTTTTTTCCTGGTTTTATGCCCCAAAGCCAGGCTGTGTTCCATGGCAGCTGAATACTCTCTTTTTGCTTCTCTTGCAATGGCGAACCTTGGCACTCCAGATGTTCTTGGACTTCAATTCCCAGAAGCCTAAGCCCCCTGTGAATCAACATGAATGCGTTTACTGTGATTCATCAGGCCCACACTGCCCTCGTCGCTCCCAGAAGCGGAAGCAAAACGCGCCAGTACGGAGGAAGAGTTAACCTGGAAGAGCCTTAACCGTACAGTCGTGTTTTACTTCTGCTTCTGGGAGCGATGAGGGCAGTGCGGGCCAGATGAATCACAGTAAATGCATTCATGTTGATTCACAGGGGGCTTAGGCTTCTGGGAATTGAAGTCCAAGAACATCTGGAGTGCCAAGGTTCACCATCACGGATCTATACTTTGGGCCCCTTCTAATTTTTGTAAATACCTGTACTGCAGAACTATGAATTCCCTCAAGCTACCTTGCAGTTGGCTTTTGGGAGCTATTTTGACTGTATAAACAACAGCACTCAGCATTTGCATGATGCAAATATGGACAAGAGTCATGAGTTACTAACATTATAGTATTGTTTTTCTGGGCGTTCACATCCGCTGAGCAAGACTAAGGCCAGGCTGTGCTGGGAAAAAATGTCTAGGTTGTGCTAGTCCTAAGTTTTGATTTATACTGTGAAGCCATCTCTCCCATCTTCTCCTCCAATAAGATCTCTAAACATAAGTGACCGTTTTGAAGGTCTAGTGCCAGATCCAGCACCTAAGAGACTTTTGATCATTGGGACCACTTGAATTGCCTTGCAGTCGAAAGTAAACCAAGTGGTTTAAAGAAACAGAAAAGGTGATCTAGTTCTAACTAAATGAGATCCTCCAGAGGACCACAAATATTTGGTGTTTTTTTTTCTCTTTTCTTCTAAGCACCACAGCAGATCTCACAGTCTCGATTCCTAAATAGTTCCCAGACTTGTTCTTTCCAGTATTGTAGCAGAGCTATGACTGACAAAGTCAAAGCATCAGGGACATACATTTCTTTGCAGGCAGACTTTCACCCTTCCGTCACATCCCACCCTCCAAGGCCTCTGAGCACAGCTGCAATCCTCACAGTAGCTGGTGTGGATACGGGTTTTCCCAGGTAGGACACCATAATTTTAAGAGGGCTAAGATTTCTCCGTGTAAATCTCGGCCCCCTCATTTCACCTTCCTTTTCCATCAAAAGGATCGACTCGTAGCTGTTTCTATGATGGATGCATGGTTTGCTTTGTTTCTTTGGCTTTCTTCTTAGCGAAGGGCTGGACAAAATCACAGAGGGTAGTTTTGCCTAGTGCTGTTGGTCCTGTTAGATTTCTTCCATGCTCTGTGATCATATTCCAGCTGATGGGAAGCTACAATAAAGGAGAATCTCTTGGCCCTGGTGGCTAACCTTGGCACTCCAGCTGTTCTTGGACTTCAATTACTAGACACCCAAGTCAGCACTCCTGCTGATCAGGGCTTCTAGGACTTGAAGTTCCAGAACAGCTGGAGTGCCAAGGTTGGCCACCACTGCCCTATGGCCTCTCATCTGTTCTTTCTAAGGTCTTTACCAACGCTAGAAACAGAAGCCAAACTGGATGGGCTTCTGATTTGATTCAACAGAGAGAGAGAGAGAGATTGTTATACCTTCTTATGCCTGTTTTCATAGTCATGTCTCCCATAGTTCAACATCTGAGACTTTCCCCCAAGTTGCACTTCTGAAAGGATTCAAAGGATGCAGAGCCACAAGGAGAATCTTTCAGATTGTATTTCCTCTGCCTCATCCCAGCACCAAGGAATGAGCTCCTAGCACAGCTCTGCTGGTACAAACACTTATCCTTTAAATATATATTTCTCTTCTCCAGGCATTTGACAGGATGTGATTGTCAGTCTTTAAATCATCTGCTTGATGCCAATTAATTATCCAGAAGATTGGTTATTCTTGTGGGCAGGTGAAGTTTCCTATTATAGACACATTGTTTGCATTGTTTATGATTTTAACTTTTGTATATTTCAACTTCTGTAAGACACCTTGAATCTTTTTTCCAGAAAGAGGCATCTAAAAATTGTAATAAACCATAAACCAATACTTGCTGCTTATTTCCTGCAACTCATCTGATCTGTTCCACTTGGGGGCAAAAATACTATCTCTATTGTGAACCACCCAGAGAGTCCCCTAAGTGCTATGGGGAAGTATGTAAGTCCTATAGCTAACAGAAATTATCTCACCTTCTTATGAGCGGGGGGGCGGGGGGGCGGGGGGATTTCTTTTCTGGGGCTCGTGTATAATTTATGCAAGTGAAGATCTACACCTCTCTTGTTATTGTTATATACCAGGGCTTTGTTCCCCAGATGTTCTTGGACTTCAATTCCCAGAAGCCCTGATGAGCAGGTATGCTGACTTGGGCTTCTGGGAATTGAAGTCCAAGAACACCTGGAGAGCCAAGTTTGAGGAACCCTCTGACCTATCAGTCTCCAAAATGTCCTGTCCTCAACAGCCCTGCCCAGGTTTTGCAAACTCAAGCCAGTGGATTCCTATAGATCAGTGTTTCCCAACCTTGGGTTTTTGGACTTCAATTCCCAGAAACCTAAGTCAGTTTCCCAAAGCACTGATCAGCCAATGTACTGACTTAGGCTTCTGGGAATTGAAGTCCACCATAGTTTGGGGAAACATTGCTTTTTAGAGAGTCAGTCCATCTCACATTTAGTCTTCCTCTTTTCTTGCTGCCTTCCATCTTTCGCACCATTGTTTTCTTTTCCAGAGAATCTTCCCTTCTCATAATGTGCCTGAAGTATGACAGCTTCAGTTTAATAATTTTTGCCTCTACACCCCTAAGCTGTGCTAAATTTATTGTGAGGGGCTACAGCAGGATAAAAGTACAAATGAGTCCTCCGTCTCAGCAATCTTACTCTGAGAGGAGAATTAAATATGGGTCCCCATGCAGAATCAAGTGGTATTTGACCATGTGGCTAGCAGCTATAACAACATGGCAAAGGGTTTTTCATCATCAAGGTGTGTTTTCATGAACATTTTCTGTTGACCATGGTCTTATCATTCTCAATAGGTCTTAGGCAGCTCGCATGTCCTACAGGACATGTACAACAGAGAAACATCTCAGATTATTGTGTGGGGGGGGGGACCCAACAGACTGTTTCTCACTGAGTTCTGAGCTTGAAACTATGCAACTGGCTGATTAAAATGGCCTGAGAATAGGTTCGATCCTCGATTACCCTGAAATCAATGGCAAATCTGTACCTACTTCTTACTCATCAGAAGACAGCCATCCCTAGCAATCTTTCTTGAAATATTTTGTACTGCAATTCCCATCATCCCACACCACTGGTCAAGCTGAGCTGGAGGTTCTGGAAACTGAAGTCCGACACATATGGAAAGCCAGGTTTCCTTTCCTTCCCTGATAAGCTCCTCCTGTTAACTGTATGCCATAACTCCATACATCTCGGAACAGGAAGATGGAGCAACAAGGAAGAAACCTGAAGAAGATCCATGCAAAAAATTATCAGATAGCTGAAATATAGGACCTGCATTGCGCCTTTTGTGTTGATGTTGGGAAAAAGGTTTTCCATGTGACTAGCCATGTTGGTTTCCAGGGCTTGGGTGAATAGTAATAACAATTACTGTATACTTATATACCACCTAGGACTGTGGTGACTTAGTGGTTAAGACACTGAACTTGATGACTTGGAAGGTTGGCAGGTCAGCAGTTTGAGACCTGAGTGCTGCACAACAGAGTGAGCTCTCGTCTCTGTTCCACCTCCTGCCAACCTAGCAGCTCAAAAGCAAGAAATTGCAAGTAGGTAAATAGGTGGGAAGGTAAAAAGTGTTCCATGCGCTCTGATGACTAGTCATGCCTGCCACATGTCCACGGAAACATCTGCAAAAGCAGACCGCACTGGCTCTTCAGCTGTAAACAGATGAGCACTGAATCCTAGAATCGGATAGGACTGGCTTTCGAGCAAGGGCAACCTTTACCTTCCCGCTCCATAGCACTTAGAGCACTCTCAGGGTGGTTCACAATGTAGTTAGCAGTTTTGCCCCCCAACATGCTGTGTATTCATTTTACCAGCCTTGGAACAATGAAAGGCTGAGTCAACTTTGATACCGTTGGGATCAAACTCACAATGTGAACAGTTTTGGATGTAGTGCAAGGGTTTAACCATTTCTCCATGATGCACAATGGCTGTCTTCTGAAGAATGAAGAACTCTGCCCAGCAATCCTCCAAAAGGCAGACCGATATTTTTTTTTGTAATTTGCACACATTATTACTTAAGTACAGTTGTGTACTTAAAATCTTAACAGAAAACTGTTACTTCTCTGATAAGATTTTTAAGTACACAACTGTTGGCCGGCCACTTTTTTTTGGGGGGGGGGATTAGATGAGGCCCATCCAATGGTGTCATGTCCTGTTCTGTCCTTTACAACTACTCACCTCTGCATGCTACTGTTAACCATTCAAAAAGTGCAAGTCACAGCCAGTGGTGGGCTCCAAAAGATTTTACTACCACATTGTGAGTGTGGTATGGTGGGCATGGCCAGGGGAAAAGCCCTGTGTTGCACCCAAATTAGGACGACTATATTTTAAAACTTGGATGGGCGGGGCCATCCAGAATTTCTGCTACCGGTACCTGCTGATGCCCACCACTGGTCACAACACTTAGAGAGGATGATATTACTCATCTTACTAAAGGACTGTATTATTCCACTGAATTGCAGAGGGCAACAGGCTAGATGAGAATCCTCCTCCCCCTACAACCCTCTAACTTCTGCACCTGTAGGCTATAGGGAACTACACGCTGCTCTTCCCCACTGAGATGATTTATGCGGTGATGAAATCTATTGTTCTCCACATGGAAGCACAGCTGCTGCTGCTTCAAAGTACAGTACAGAGACACTAGGAATCCAGAGCAAGTCTGTATTGTCCTGCTCACTTGTCTCCCAGGTATCACAGACTTGTGTGTCAAAGTGACTATGCTACCTCCCAGCAGACCACATTACTAGGTTGATGCTGCCCTCTGCTGATAAAAAGCAGATTGTCATGCCTTGGCACTTGACCATGCCCCTCCGCATCACTTTGAACTACAACAGACTGGATTAAGAGCAACTGATGGGCCTTGGAGTGAAATTTCTATCTCCGAGCACCCCAAAGATGCTGCCACAATACTTTAAATTGAGTGAGTGAGTGAGTGAGTGAGTGAGTGTGTGTGTGTGTGTGTGTGTGTGTGTGTGTGTGTGTGTGTGTGTGTGTGTGTGTGTGTGTGTGTGTGTGTGTGTGTGTGTGTGTGTGTGTGTGTGTGTGTGTGTGTGTGAGAGAGAGAGAGAGAGAGAGAGAGAGAGAGAGAGAGAGTGTAAATTAATATTGGAAGTTGCCAAATGCCCCCCCCCCACACCGCCCCCAAGCATTGACATCTTGGGAATCAGAAATGTGTCTGTTTTTGAGTCAGAGATTACTCTGGGTTGAAAGGATTTTAGCAGGGGACACCCAAATGAGGCTCCTTTCATATCCCCCATCGTGCAGCTCTCAGGTAATCAAACCCCATCTTTTCAGTCTCCAAGCACAGTTACCCATTGAGCCACCAGGGAGCTGCAGGAATCAGAGATCAAATCAGTCCATCCCGCAGGAAATCAACCCTGACTGCTCCTTGGAAGGGCTGACGCCCAAATACATTGGCCACCAAATGAGAAGAGAGGACTCATTGGAGAAAGCCCTGATGCTGGGAAAGATCGAAGGCAAAAGATGGTTAGACGGCATCATTGACACAGCGGGTATGGATCTGGGCAGACACCGGAGAATGGCAAATAACAGAGGAGCCTGACATGCTGTGGTCCATGGGTTGCAAAGTGTCGGACTCAACTGTGTGACTGAACAACAACCCATGCCCATTTCTAGCATTGATAGTGGAGAGAGGCTGAAGTTCCTACAACCCATCTTTTCTTTGACTCCTCCAAGGGCCAAAACCCAACAACCCACCCCACTCACACAAGAAACAGGGGTCCACAGGCATTCAGCATGCTAGAATTTCCCCACTCCAGGATTAGACACACATGGAGACAGGACCCAACTATGAGTTTTAGGGGGAGGGGGATTAAGGAAATTAAACTTGCCATCAATGAGTCTTCCCGTTATTGTGCTTCTCCACTTTCTACACATAACCCTAACCCTCTTTTCTCCATATGATGCAGTCCAATATTATTCAACTCCTACCTAAGAGAATTCATCCGCAGAGAAGTAGTAAAAACTATTTTAGAAACTTAATGAATGGTTTATTGCATATTTTTAATTTAACAAGATATTTTAAATAACTACATTGCATTCCTGCAACTTAAATATACACTATAGATATATACATTACAAGTACAGAAAACTGTGTCCAATGGTTGTTCTCTTACACACGCCAGTTCCACATCAGCCACTCACATATTTGGGCAGTGATCATAGGGAGACTATCATACATTATTTTTGGTATCGGAAAACCAGTGGTGGAACCAAAAGAATAAATCTATCTGATACAGCTGTAGTCAAAAACATTTCAATATTGCGTCTCAGGTTTTTATTACAACGTAGCATACAAACGTTAAAATATATTTTTAATACCAAAAGAAGAAAATATGTCCAAGAAAAAAAGCATTTAAAAATCCACCACGCTGTTAAACACTTTAAACAAAGCAATTCTGTTCCAAGAACATATACACGTAAAGAATCGCACAAACTTTGGGAAACATATCATGGACTAGAATAATCCTCTTCAAATAACACACATACACACACACACCATATCCCTGCAAACCAGAAGCTTGCAGATTGAAAAAAGAGGGGGGAAAGTCATTTGAGACAATTCTACTCTTGATGTTTTAAATTAGTGAAATAAACAATCCAACAGCCCCAAAAAGCACGCGCAGAGAAACTTGGCAGAACAGTATCAGAGATAGGTGGACCCTAGACTGTTAGTGTCCATTCAAAAGCTTCTTCAGGGTGGATCTTCTTTGTAGGATGGGTCTCCACAGGCAGAAGGAAGTTCATCCAGAGAAGGGGGGGGGGACAAATTTCAGAAGAAGAATCTGAAAAAGTAATGGTTTTTCCCCTCACTGTATTGGCTTTTCTCTTTGCCAGTTTCCATCATCCAAAACACATGGATACCAGCTTATTTCACCTATCCACTCCTAGCACATATTTTAAAAATCCAGCTGTGTCTATATATTGTTGCTATACCGGGCATCAAAGGCATTGCTCCTGAACATGTCAACAGAGATGTAAGCTGTGTTTCATTCCAGGACGGCTGCCAACTGCTAGCCTAACTAGCTGACAAACACGAAAACACATTGGAAGAGTCTCAAATCATTCTCCCAACAGCTGAACACAGACACACAGGATTATGTGAAGTGGCTCTAATTAACAGAGCAAACCTAGCATCGTTTAATGGCTTCATTAAGTGTCCCTTCATGGAAAACGCGCAATGGTGAAGACACCCGCTAGGATCTTGACATGAAAACTTTGCCAGATACCCAGGGATGTGCATAGCTATGACTCCCATGGTTATTTGCCAGAAAAACAGAAACAGTTTTGGTTATAGCTGTGATGGTGAACCTTGGCACTTCAAATGTTCTTGGACTTCAATTCCCAGAAACGCTGATCAGCTGGAGTACTAATTTGGACTTCAGGTAAGTGAAGTCCAAGAACACCTGGAGTGCCAAAGTTAGCCATCACATGCAGGAGTTGAGCAGCAGTAAACCCATTAATGTGGATTCACAGGAAGTTGGGCTTCTGGGAATTGGAAGTCCAAGAACAGCTGGAGTGCCAAGGTTCACCATCACTAGTTTATCTGATCAATGATTGTAATAAAGAAATACATGGGAGGTGCATGGTGGTGAGAGAAAGAAAATCCCCCAGGCATTTGGGGTGAAGAAAGGTTTTTACAAAACAGGTAAACACAAGAAAATGTGTTGCCTCCCCTTTTTTTGCTTTTGTTTAAATAAATCCTTCAAGTTTCAAAGGATCTGTTTTAGTAACCCACAAAAATAAACTCATAAAGAAACTTGGGGTCCCCCCCCATTCTGATTAACCTCAAAGCCTCATTTCTAGAATAGCTTTCTTTCCAAGTTTCCATCCAAGAGCAAGGGAGAGTCTGGGAGCTGTAGTTTAAAAAAAGCAAGTTTCCTGAATACCTGACCATTGGGACCACAATTGACTGTCAAGCAGATCTCCAATATAGGTCCCTGTACTCACCCTTCCAATTCAAGACAAGAAGGCTTTCATAGTCTCCCGGATGGCCCCTCGGCAGATGGGGCAGCAGCTCAGGTTAGGGGCGCATTGTGCACATACCACTAAATGCCCGCAGGGTACAAGCAAAATAGAGACATCTTTGTCCAGACACACTTTGCACCTGCGTTCCTCTTGAAGCTGCCGTAGCCTCTCCTCTACAGTCAGAACAGAGTCTGATAAAGGAAACAGGAAGTTCAACAGGAAGTCTCTGACATATATTTACATATCTATATCTATAAAGCAGAGGTACTGTCTCCGGAATGGGCTGACTCACCCCTTGACCAAACCCTGTGAAATTCGGCACACACGTACCTTGCGCACGTGAGCAGGTCACTGTCGGGGTCCCAAAGACTATGGGGAGGGTTGCCCCCTAAATTGATCTGCAAAGGGGGGTATATTTGACAGGAGGGTTTGTGTCTGCCCCAGTGCTAGGCCAACCAAGGGGGGGTTGTGATGTCATCGCTGAGCTGACATCACAGGCCCATCCCTGGCCAGAGGGTTTCCCAGGCAACACTCACTCAGCTAGCTGGGTTGGGACCACCCAGGCGAAGCCAGGCATCCCTGCTAGTTTACAATATTTGTACTCCACTTTCATTTTAAAAAGGACCCAAGACATAAAAAAGGCTATGAAAGCTAAAAACAATTGTTACAATACCAAAACAGAATTAAATATCTATCATATAAAGGTCAAGGTCTTCTTACTCAAAAGCCAGTTGAGTCTGACTCTAGGGGGTGGTGCTCATCTATAGCCAAAGAGCCAGTGCCGTCTTCATCTACAGACATTTCTATGATCAAGTGGCAAACATGGCTATACGCCAGAGCACACAGAACACTGTTACCTTTCCCGCTGAAGCATTACCTGTTTATCTACCTACTTGCTTTCAAACTGTTAGGTTGGCAAGATCTGGGACAGATGACAGGAGGTCATTTCATCATGTAGCACTCAGGTCTCAAACTACTGACCTGCCAACCCTCCCGTCGTCAAGTTCAACATCTGTCTTAACCACTAATTTACCACAGTCCTGTTAAAAGCTGAAGAAGACATTTCCTGCACACTTATACCCTCCCTCTGTGATCTCTGTACCAAACAGAGACAATAGTCTCTGGAAACATCACCTACAGCTAGAGCTGATATGGAAAATTCAAGTAGCCACCTTGGCCAGTGCAGATAAGCCATATATTCTTCTTCTTCTTTTTCTTCCACGTCTAGGCCAGACATGAAACTGCCAAAATGAAGTTACCTTTTGGCGAGTCCATTTTACAGTTCCTTTGGCCTTACCTAGTGTGAGAAAGGTTAGTCAGTAACACTAGGTTACCTTTACCAGGGTACGCCTGATTATGGTTCAAGAACAACACAATCTTCAAGGAGGCTCTTTCAGTGTAGCCATATCATGAAGACTGTCCTGAGAATATAATGCAGTGGCCCTTTCAGCTGCCTTCCGCATTGCAGTGTGACCTCTGAACCACTGATCCAATTTCGTGAGTCACTTTCTGGTCCTGAGCCCTTTGGGCACACAAAGTCCTCCTCAGCCCCAGGCCAGCCTTTATGAAGCTGCTGCCCTCCATCAGGAGGCATTCAAGTGGGATTTAATCCACTTGGGCTGTGCTGTGGACTTCAGCACCCAAGGCCATTAGTCCTCAGGGTTGCCAGGTAAGTTAACCATCGCCTGACACTCAGCATTGAGTCGCTGGCAATATGGTCTACTTCAGGGGTTCTCAACCTTTTCAAGCTGGGGGCCGAGTCACATTCTCTCAGCTTCGGGGGGCGGACAGCCAATTTGCCCTGTCTGCACGATGGTGATGGCCATTTTGTTCCAATAGCTTCAAAGAGGTGGCCATTTTGTTTCTCAAATGCCCTTGGAGGAGGGGCACATGAAATAGCACCAGGGGCTGGGAACCCCTGGTATACTCTATCACCATAGCAGGACAACCAGGCCAGACTGCTACACATGTGTGCTAAGAAGTGGTAATCCAAAGTCTGTATCTCAACAATCTCTCCAGCACTTCTAGAACACCCTTCTGGGGTGGGTGGAATACCACTGCCTAGACCCATGATGGTGAACCTTGGCACTCCAGATGTTCTTGGACTCCAATTCCCAGAAGCCCAAGCACCCTGTGAATCCACACGAATGGGTTTACTGCGATTAATCCGACCCACGCTGCCTCAGCACTCCCGGAAGCGGAAGTAAAACACGCCTGTATGGAGGAAGGGTTAACCTGGAAGAGCCTTAACTGTATGGGTGCGTTTTACTTCCGCTTCCGGGAGTGACGAGGGCACCGCGGACTGGATGAATCGCAGTAAACCCATTCGTGTGGATTCACAGGGTGCTTGGGCTTCTGGGAATTGAAGTCTAAGAAAATCTGGAGTGCCAAGGTTCGCCATCACGGGCCTAGACCTTGCGAACTCACCCAAGAAGAACTGTAAGAGACCAGCCTGTCTTTCAGCAAGAGTTCAATGTTGTAGAAATACCTACCTTGGCTACTTTCTGGCTGCTGTTTAGAAGAATTCAAACTGCCTTCCTGTAATCAACAACAGAGATGATTAATTCACAATATAAAATTTAAAAAAAATCTCTCACACTTGTGCACTGGAACCCTCTGTTATATAAAGCATGGCATGTTTGCACCTAAGCACACTCACCAGAGACACAGTGGGACTTCCACAGGATATACAGTTTACAAAATCTCTCCCTCTGGACTGCAGCAGGAATTTACACCTGAGGGAAGAGCAGGAAGGATAACAGAGAGAAAGGTAGTCATGGACACCTTTGAAAGCCAACCTCCTTGCTTGAAACTTAGTTGTGACGAGGCAGCAAAGTCCAAATACATAGCTATTTCAAACATAGCAAGTATACTTACATACTGTCCCATACCACTGACTTAGTGCACTATCTGGGCAGTTCACAAGGTAATTAGCATTTTGTCCCGAACATTCCTGGTAATCACATGTTTTTTTAAACCTGTACTTGTTATGAATTATTTATACCTAATACGTATTTAACTTGTATTTAATAATTTGCATTATTACATTTTTAATTTTTATCTGATCAGCGATCGTACTATACAGAGTGCCAAAAATGTATACAAATATTAAAAACTGTTATCTATGTCTTAGTTTTTGAAGCTGAACTGAACTACAGTAGCAACGTGTAGCATGACATTCACTCAAAATAAAGCTAGTGTCACCACAAGAAAGGCAAGGCAGTCAAAGAAAATGACGGAAGCATAGTTGCCATTCGAGGTGCAGAAGACGCTTTGTGATGGATCTTGGGGACATGAAAAGAGCCCCCTTCAGGCATCCCCTGAGCAGAGTTTCTCCAGCAAAAATCCTTTCAACCAAGAGTAATTTGTGACATGACATTTCCCCACATTCTCCTGACTTAACACCCCTTGACTTCTACATACGGGGGACCTTAAAGGATGTGGTGTACGTACCATAGAAAACTGGCTACACTCGTGGTACTTCACGAAGGAATTGAAAAGGCATGTGAAGTGATACAAGTGGACACTTGGGTCAACTTTGCTCAAGCAATAGTTTGCCATAATCAGAAGTGTCTGGATGCTGATGGTAACTACTTTGAGCAGTTACCTCTTGTAATTACAGAAGTCAAATGTGACTTATATTCATCCTTTGTTATTAGTACATACTGAGTATTAATATTTTAATACTCCTCCCCCCTTTCTTAAAATCTGTATACCATTTTTGGCATCCTCTGTACACACCATGGAGATTTAATAAAACAGGAGATGACATGACATCACAAACTTGAAGCCGACTAATTTGACAGTCCGCCATGTTAGTTGCCCCAAAACATTGCTTTATGGTGTTTTGATTGTGTGTAGTCGTGAAAGTAGATCGGGGTTTCCCCTTTAATATCAGTGGGTGGGGGTTGCGATCCCCCTCTCCGCTGGCTCCCCTGGGTCCAGAAGGGTTGGGGGGACAGAGCCCTTTGTCCCCCCCAACCTTCCTGGACTCATGGGGCCCGGGAGAGGGGATCGAATCCACCCCACCCCCTGATAATAAAAGGGAAACCCGATTGGAGTTTCCCCTTTAATATCAGTGGATGGGGGGTTGCAATCCCCCTCTCCGCTGGCTCCCCTGGGGTTGGGAGGTTTGGGGGGGACAAAGGGGGATTCCCCCCCCCCACACACACACATCATATTAAAGAGAAGAAACCAAATGGTTTCTTTTCTTTAAAAATGGAATGTTTGGGGGGGGGGTGGAATCAATCCCCTCTCCCTGGTCCCCTGGGTTTGGTAGGGTTGGGGGAACAGACCCCTATTGTCCCCCCAACCCTTCCAGAGTCAGGGGACCCAGAAGAGAGGGGATCCCCCTGCAGGACACCCCATTATTAAAGAGAAGAAACCGCTTGGTTTCTTCTCTTTAATAACAGGGTGTCTTGCGGGGGGATCCACTCTGCCTGGTCCCTTGGGTTGGGGGGGGTTGGGGGGACAATAGGGGTCTGTCCCCCCCCCAACCCTCCCAGACACAGGAGACCCGGGAGAGGGGATCGATTCCACCCCCCCACCAACACAAGAAGCAATTGTAAAAAGTAGTCGGAGATAATGTTTTGGGGCATTTAATATGGTGGCAGGCCACGCCCACTGGCTTCAAAAAACTTACAGCATGAAGTCTGTAGTGCCATCTCCTGTTTTATTATACCTCCATGGTACACACACACAAAAATTGTCTGCTACTTGGTCTAATCCATGTGTCCTATACTAAATCAAGTGTGCTGAATCCAAATCTGAAGTCCAATTCCACCCAGGATGTCAGGATCTTAAGTTAGCAAATCTTACCCTCTTGGTTAAGTTCTTGCATTGATCACACGGGGTATATTTGCCACAAATGTAGCAAAAATTGTCTGGTTTATTAACACAGCTGTGCCTACTCATCTTTAGCTCAAAACTATAGCTTAGCTTAGCTGTACTATCCAATAAGATGGTTTCACACTAGAGACAAGCTCTTGGTCCATCTCACCTTATATATTTATTTATGATATCAGCTCACTGACCTGCCCAGACATGCCTGGCCACTGCTGGAACATGTATGCCACCAAGGGATGTGATTCAGCTGAAGCAGCGGCAGGCATAGTGGTAGCTGCAACTATTATGTTTCCGTGTAAAAATACATTACACAATGCCATTTGAAAAGCTACAGCATGCCTTAAAATCTGTTCATGATTTGGAATCAGCACACTCGATATAATGTAAATCACATGTGTTATTCCCAGTAGCAAAATTGTCATTGTGCAGTATAATGCAACTGGCTTTTCATAAATTAGTAACAATTCACTATTGAACTAATGCAATATCACATATTTGTTTGCAATTCTTACTTACATAAGCAAAGACAAGCCATGTGATCCATGCGTAAAGTCAACTACAGTGATACCTCATACAACGTCCAAACTTGGTTCCACAAGTTTAGACTTTATATGGATTGGACTTTGTATGAGGCTTGCAAAATCCTAGCCGCGATGCCTCATACAACGTCCAAATCCTTGCTGCGATGCCTCATTCAACGTCACTTCCATAGAGATACATTGTACTGTAACAGCACAGACTTCAGGGCAAAGTCAAGGAAACAGACAGGAAACTGACAGAACTTTAAGAAAACATTGTCTAAAGGCTAAAAACATTACAAAAACATGTCAAACAACCCTGATTGTCCAAGAACCTGAAGAATGCTGCAAAAATCCCAGGAATGCTTCTAAAGATTCTGACGAAAAAATTCAAAACAATCCAAAATCGCGCTCAAAACCACTCCTAAACACTCTTTGCCTCGTGCAAAACCCACAAGAGCAATGCACGCATGCATCCTGCTTTTATATTGCCCAGGCACAATGCAACCTGGGAAAAACCCCAATGCCTCATACAAAGTTGCAGCGACTTTGTATGAGGCAACTTTTTTCAAGGAATTAGGCGATGTTGTATGAAGCAGACTTTGTATGAGGTATTACTGTACTGTAAATGCCTTTTCTATGATCACTTTAAAAAAATCAGACATTGTGAGCTTTCATGATTCAAGATCACTTCTTCAGGCAGAAGGTGGAAAGCACATACTTGAGTCTTGCTTGGACTTGTGTGTATTTGATGACCATTGTTTTTAATTCATTTACATGTTGTATTGCAGAGGGAGGGAGGGGTTTCTTTAACTAGAAATGTAGGGCATATTTTTCTAACTGCTTATCTGTTTATTTCAAATATTTATATCTTTCTCCTGAAAAGCAACCAAGGCAGCTTCACTAATCAATAGCAAGTGCACTTATACACCTCCCCATAGTGCTTAGTGCACTCTCTGGGTGGTTCACAAGGTAAATAGCATTTTTTTTGCCCCCACCATGCTGGGTACCCATTTTATTAACCTGAAGTCTTCCTCAGCAGAGCAGCAGCAAAACCATTCTCTCTGCATGAAAATCTACGATCTCATGGGAAAGAGTTCTTGTCTAGATTTTCCTAGTAACATAGGGGTTTTTCTTTTTTTCCCTTTTTTGTGGCGACAATACAGACCCTGTGAACTTTTGCCTTTAATTCTCATAGTACAGCTGGAGCATCAAGATTATCTGCTTAGCTGAGAACAGAGCTAATAATAAGCAGATTCTAATGAACTTGCTGTAGATCAATTACATTAAATAAACAGACTAGACGATAGGATTGATTGCGAGTTCACCCAGCAGATGTCCTGGTTCTGTTGTGTCAACTTTGACCATTCCTGGATGGGGATAATCTGACCCCAGCTCTATTAAGATCTCAAAAAAGCCCTGTGGGTTTTTTTAATTAAGAGGCTATAGGTTTTTGTAGTTTTAATCATTTTATTGTTTGCTGTGGATTTTTAACGTATGAGACATTTTAATTGATGTGAGCGGCCTTGGGTCCTGAGGCGAGAAAGGCGGCTATAAATCAAGCAAATAAATAAATAAACTCTATTGCCAAAAGCCAGACATTGCATGGATATTTGTCCTTGAAGAAACCTTAGAAACCTCAAGTGAATCGCAGGATGCAGAGATGAGGACTATATATGCCATAGGTGGCACACTGGAAAGATAACTGTTGCTGTAACTGCTGGTTTGCTTTAGAGCCCTGGTAGTGCACTGGTTAAACTGCTGTCCTGCAACCAAAAGGTTGTAAATTTGATCTTGACCAGGGCTCAAGATTGACTCAGCCTTCCATCCCACAGCAAAATGTTAATTAAATAGCCTGCTTTCATCACCAAACTTGAGTGACCCCCCAGCCAGCTCAACCCTGACTCCAGAACATTTCTGAAGCATTTTATTAAAAGCTTTGTTTCCAACGTATATGAATCTTTGTCGTGAGAAACAGACTCACTGCATCCTTCAACTGCAGTATTTATTCTTACTTTATTTTTAGTTTTTCTGTACCCCTCTCTTTGCTTAGCCTACAGACACTAAGCCTGCTTAGAATTGTTGCAGAGGGAACGGGTCAACATGCAAAATAAAATGTCAAATATTTTTGGCTGGAGAAAACTTCTTGTTGTAGTTCTACAATATTAAGATAAGAAGACTGTACTGACTCAATTCATAGCTAAGCCAGCTTGCACACAAGTTAAGGGGAAAGGCACAAGGACAAATATTTAATCAATTAATTATTTCTTCTCAATGACTAAGCAACAAAAGCAAGAACCTATCCTTAGGAAGACTGTGTACCTAATAGAATAGCATTTACACTTATATATGGGCTCCATAGCGCTTAGATTTTTTGCGCTCCTCCCACACGCTAGCAAGGTCATGATCAAGATAATACAGGACAGGCTTCAGCACCATGTGGAGAGAGAACTACCAGAAGTGCAGGCTGGGTTCAGAAGAGGCAGGGAACTAGAGACAAAATTGCCAACATACAATGGAGAATGGAGAAAACAAAGGAATACCAGAAACAAGTATACTTCTCTTCCATTGACTACACCAAGGCCTTTGACTGTGTGGACCACAATAAAATGTGGCAAATAATTAAAGAGAACACCTCATGAGAAATCAGTACACGAGCCAAGAAGCAACAGTTAGGACAGGATATGGAACGGTTTGGAAGAGGAAAAGGAGTAAGACAAGGCTGTATTTTGTCACCCTGCCTATTCAACTTATACACAGAGCACATAATGCGCAATGCAGGGCAGGATGAATCAACCCCGACTGCTCTTTGGAAGGTCAAATAGTAAAGATGAAGCTAAAGTACTTTGGACATCAAATGAGAAGAGAGGATTCACTTGAGAAAGCTTTGATGCTGGGAAAGGTCAAGGGCAGAAGAAGAATGGGTGTCAGAGAGTGAGATGGCTAGATGGCATTGTTGATGCAATGGGCACAAAGCTGGGCGGGCTGAGGAGGATGGTGGAGAACAGTGGTGCCTGGTGGGCAATAGTCCATGGGGTCGCAAAGGGTTGGAATCAACTGTGCGACTGAACAACAACAACAAAAGCTTAGAACTCTTTCCAGGTGGTTCAGAAGGTCATTAGTAATTTTTGCTCCCAACACACTGGGTACTTATTTTACCAACTTTGGAAGGCTGAGTCAACCCTGAGCCTGTTGGGAGTGGACTCACAAGTGAGCAGTTTGGGCTGCAGCAGTAGAGTTTAACCACTCCACCACAAGGCTCCTTACATGACATCAAATTGGGTCCCTGAACATCTAGCAAACACCAGCTACCAATTCCTAACTGAAGCTGGAAAACAAAGGACATTTCCAGTTGCCTCGCCCCACAGACACTTTTTGCTGCTTTGTGTCACGATTTATCATGATGTATATCCAAACTGTTGTCTTTCTACTGGGGGAAAATAGTTTTCCTCCCTTCTCCCTAAGGGTGTTCTTTCAGGATCTGTCTCCATTTTTTCCCCTATCCTCGTTGTTCTTTGCAATGCATTGAGTTGGGAAGGGTTGGACATGACATGGCCACCTTAATGGTGGCCAACCAATTGTGCCGGAAGGCAGAGGCAGAGATATAGCAAATACACTTCTTTACTGCCCCATTGTGCTTAGTCAGAGCGGGGCGGGTGTGTGTGTGTGTTCACAAGTTAATTAGTATCTTGGCCCCAACATGCTGGGTTCTCATTTTACCAACCTTGGAAGGATGGAAGGCTGAGTCAACCTTGAATCCTATCAGGATCAAATTCACAATGTTTTGCCAGCTGTACAGCAGTTTAACCACTGTGCCACCAGGGCTCTTCTTCTTACTGTCTAGGCCAGAAATGAAACTGCCAAAATAAAGGCACCTTTTGGTGAATTCATTCCATAGTTCCGTACGGGCGTGTTTTACTTCCACTTCCAGGAGCAATGAGGGCCGAGTGGGCCAGATGAATCACAGTAAACCTATTCGTGTGGATTCACAGGGCACTTGGGCTTCTGGGAATTAAAGTCCAAGAACATCTGGAGTGCCAAGGTTTGCCATCATGGTTATAGCCTGTGGTTCCCTTAAGGGATCAATCTGTCTCACATTTGGCTTTTGTTGTGTATGAAAGTCTATGCCTTTAAGAGAAATTGTAACAGGAAGAATGAAAGAATGTAACCTCAGTGAATACAATGTAACCCGATGTAAGTCAGCTGGATGGAACGCGATTCACCTGCCACTAGATGGCAGTGACTTGCGACCACATGGTATTAATCAACCAATCATAGTCTACCGCGGGAAACATTCCCGCCACAGGTAAAGAATGCAGGCGCCACCATGACATCACGAACACAGGAACCAATGGGGAACCGTGTAGCTAGATTCAAAAGTACCACTCTATATAAAAGGAGCTACGCCTCCGCCATTACCTCATGTTCAGATTGCATACCTTGCAATAAAGATGTGTTTGGCCCCATAACTGCTGCATACTGCATATCAATCTGCAAACATCAAAGCTTTCCTCATTTCCTGCTACCTTCCACCTTTCCCAGCATTATTGCCTTTTTCAGATAACCTTGACTTCTCATGACATGCCCAATGTTGGATGGTCTCAGCCTCATCATCCTTAATTTCAATGACTCACTTCTTGTTTTTTATCAGGGGAAATAGTTAAGCTTTATGGCAGCTGTTGGGTGCCATAAAGCTAAACTCTTTTCTCTGCTACAAAACATTGAGAACCCCCCCCCCCACACACACACACACAGGGTTTGGCAGAATCTGAAATCTGTAAGGTAATGGTCATACTTGCTCAAAAACCAGTCATATCCAACTAGAGTTGCCATAATTCTCTTCCACAAAACCGGGACAGAATTATACATGACAAAAATGGGCGGGTTATCTACAAAATAGCCTTTTTAAAAAACAAACATAGTACTGTATAAAGACAGCTATAAAACACTTTCACATTAAATATATCAATATATAAATGAATTTATTTACAACAGTTAATTCTTACTGTAAGATGATCTGTTGTAGTTCTGAGAAGTCGCGTCGCAGTCAACTCTTAATGTCCTCAGTTCCAGGAAACACACTGGTCACACTTATCTGGTGGAGGTGTGAGGCGAGGACATTAAGATTTGTCTCCAGGTACACTCCAACTCAAATTTGGCAGGAAATCACTCGTTTGATGGCGAGATTTTGCATTTATTTTAATGGTGTGTTATAGTACACAATCAGTAAGTTTTTAAAATCCAGGAATTTAACATGATTTTTATTGAACTGGCCAGGACAATTTTTCTGACTTTGAATCCAGGACAATCCTGGTTTTCCGGGACGTATGGCAACCCTATACCCAACTATAGGATACAGTGTTTTACAACCAAAGAGTCAGTGCTGTCTGCATCTGCAGACATTTCTGTGGGCATGTGGCAGGCATGTCTCGACACCGGAGTGCACGGAATACTGTTTACCTTCCCACCGAAGCGGTACCTATTTATCTACTCCCCATTTCTTGCTTTTGAGCTGCTAGGTTGGCAGGAGCTGGGACAGAGATGACAGCTCACTCTGTCGTGCAGCACTCGGGTCTCGAACTGCTGACTTGCTAACCTTCCAGTCATCAAGTTCAGTATCTTAACCACTTGAGTCACCACAGTCCCTGAAGTCTGTGGAAATCCCTGAAAAAGATGCAGAGTTGGCTAAGAAGCCCATCCAATGCATGCTGAGATTGTTTCTTTTAAGGTCAGTGCTCAATGAGGAACTTCAAAGGTCTCAAATGCTCTGTTTGAGAGAGCTTTAACCCGCATTGGGGGGACTGGGTGGGGCTGATTATTATTGCCCCATTGTTCATCATCATATTTACCAAAGTACTTAGAACTGTCCATTTTCCCTGTTTGTTTTTACAATGATTGGTGTTGTGGGGAAATAGCTATATAGAGATGTGATACCTTGGAAACCATCTGGCATGCTCCACCCATGGATCATCTCCACGATTCCAGTTCCTCAAAGCGCCATCACAGGAGAAGCATCTCACGTAATCATCAAGGCCTGAAGGGGAAATTATGGGCGCAGGGGACGATATCATGGTTAAACAATGGCAATGAAAATGAAAGAAACTTTGCTGTGGAGCAGAAACAGAACTGATCCTTCTCTACTCGCTACAGCAGGGGCGCCCAATTTTTTTTGGACTGGTCACGTGGTTCCTCCCAACGAAAGTGGAAGTAAAACGAACCTTGCAATCTGTTTTGGAACAGGATGAGGTAGATTTTTAGGCTGCCATTATCTCTGCTTAAACCAGGGGTGCCCAACTACAGCGCGTGGGCTGGATCTGGCCTCTGACGCCAATTCATCCGGCCCACGCCATCCTCATCACTCCCGGAAGTGGAAGTAAAATGCACCCATATGGGTATTTGAAGAATGGTATTTGCTCAGCAAGCGGCCAGTGCTGATGGCCTTGGTCATCATAGACATCGCCTGTTTCTTAGCAAAACCTGCAACATTCCTGGATCATACAGTCCTCTTTCTAATCCTGAGAGGTTCTCATGTCATCACGGATTGTCACTGTAGAGCAGGGGTCCCCAAACTACAGCCCATGGGCTGGATCTGACCCCTCACACCAATTCATCCAGCCCACGACACTCTCGTGGCTCCTGGAAGCAGAAGAAAAATGCACCCATGCATTTTGCTAAGAGACAGGGGATGCCTGTGATGCACTGGCAGCTCATTGAACAAATACCGTTCTTCTGGGGGTGCCAAGGAAAGTGGAGCCTTAGTATATGGCAACTCCTTCTTCCTCTCCTTGGAAATGCTAGCTAATGCTGAAGGGAGTTGCAGTTTAACAATAGGTCACCCTTGCTTGAAAGCCAGTCATATCTGACCCTAGGGTTCAGTGCTCATCTCTGTTTACAGACAAAGAGCCAGTGCTGTCTGCATCTGCAGACATTTTAGTGGGCATGTGGTAGGCATGACTAGACACCGAAGAATACCTTCCCACCAAAGTGGTGCCTATTTATCTACTTACAATGACTTGCTTTCGAACAGCTAGGTTGGCAGGAGCTGGGACCCGAGATGAGTGCTCAATTCATGACGCCATGCATTACCCCCATAGGCGCCGGCCCCTCCCTCCCTGTCCAGCGCCCTTTTAGCATAGCCAAAAGCAAGCTCAGCATCTTAACCACTAAACCACTGTGGCCAGTGGTGGGCTCCAAATTTTTTTTACTACCACACTGTGAGCGTGGTATGGTGTGCATGGACAGGGGGAAAGCCCTGCATTGCAGCTGAATTAGGACTACTTTATTTTATTTTAAAACTTGAATGGGTGGGGCCAACCAGAATTTCTGCTACAGGTTCTGGCGAACTGGCATGAACATGCTGATGCCCACCGCTGACTACTGCCTCTTGCTTCATGCCAGACATGTCATTAAAAAGCAAACGAAGCCATTTAGAGAAAGAGTCCCCAAAGAACTTTCTGGGGACCAGAGTGAGCTGATTCAGCCAGGCAGACTCATACCTGTATAAAAGAAGCCTGCTTCAGCCAGGATATCTGGTGACACCGGAGCCAAGGATGGCCAGTTGTCAAACGTCCCCAGCCGTTTGCTTTCTGATTTCATATCTGGGTTTTGATGGTGTCCTTCTCCACACTTAAATGGGCCAAGCACCAGCCAAGGCTCATCACCTTGCACTTCTTCAGCTCGAGGCATGGATTGGTTTCTTTCATCCCAGCCCTGGATAAAAGGACATGATGGGAAGAACTTGGCATGCTCTGCCATGGGAACATCCTCAGCAAGCCAGTCATACAGCACGCCACCGCAACAGAAACATTTCACTCGGTCTTTGGGGCCAATTAAGTAAAACCCAGCTGCGGCCAGTTCAGCAGGAGACACAAGAGCACTGGTGGGCCAGTGCCGAAAGGTCCTTAAGCGCATCTCCTCCGATTCCATGTTGGATCCTTCCAAAGAAAACAACCTGTTCCTGCCAGCTGCTCGAGAGGGGCTATTCTCTGAGCAATGCAATGATTCCAAGTTCCTGGTGATGAGAGCAGTCATTACCTCAAAAGAAGCCACTACCTCAGCAACCAACGGGTTGTGGGTTGAAGGCCAAAACTCACTCCTGTTTGCAGCTGCCATCCGTCTTTGTACTCTGACTACCGTGTGCTCTGGAAAACTCTCAACTCCAAAAGGGAAAAGAGGCTTATCCACGACAGGCACAAAACAGAGTGCCAGGGTTGTTGCCGTTGGGAAATTACGATTCTTCTTCTGTCGGAGTCTTCTTGCTCTGAACAGGAAAGGAAGGGAAAGGTAAACTTGTACAGTGAGTCGCAGGGTTACGTGTGTCTGGAGAAAAGAAGCGAGAAATCCAATAAATGCTGAAGAGGGGATAAATGTAATGAAAAACCAAACCTGTTGTTATTCTTATTTTCTTAGTCTTGATTTTATAATTGTACTAGCAGATTTTGCCCGGCGGTGCCGGGCTGTTTTAAATGGTTTTGGAAGGGTTTTTCCCTTAATGTTGGTAAAGAGCCGGGCTGTTTTAAATTGTGTTGTAAGGGATTTTTTTTGTTGGTAATTTATGTAAAAAAGAGGTGTGTTGGTGGTTAGGGGTGGTTTTGGGTGTGCACAACCACCACTACCCACCCATACAATACCACTCCAACTACCAACACACACATTAAAAATTCCTGGCAAGGCAGGAGTGTTGTGTGTGTGTGTGTGTGTGTGTGTGTGTGTGTGTGTGTGTGTGTGTGTGTGTGTGTGTGTGTGTGTGTGTGTGTGTGTGTGTGTGTGTGTGTGTGTGTGTGTGTATTGTCCCCGCAACCCTTCCAGAGCCAGGGGACCCTGCAGAGAGGGGATCCCCCCCCCGCAGGACACCCCATTATTAAAGAGAAGAAACCAAGCTCTTTCTTCTCTTTTAAAACTGAGTGTTTGGGAGGGGGTGTATTCGATCTCCTCTCCCTGGTCCCCTTGGTTTGGTAGGGTTGGGGGGACAAAAGTGGTCTGTCCCCCCAACCCTTCCAGAGCCAGGGGACCCAGCAGAGAAGGGATCATCTTCCCCCCAAAAAAACAGCAACACCACCACTCCGTTTTTAAAGAGAAGAAACCAAGTGGTTTCTTCTCTTTTAAAATGGAGTGTGTGTGTGGGGTGGTGGTGGTGGTGGTGGTGGATTCATTCTCCTCTCCCTGGTCCCCTGGGTTTGCTAGGGTTGGGGGGACAAAATGGGTCTGTCCCTCCGACCCTTCCAGAGCCAGGGGATAGAGCAGAGAGGGGATCATTCCCCCCAAAAAAACAAAACACTCCCTTTTTAAAAGAGAGGAAACCAAGTGGTTTCTTCTCTTTTAAAATGGAGAGTGTGTGTGTGTGTGGGGGGGGGGGTGTATTCGATCTCCTCTCCCTGGTCCCCTGGGTTTGGCAGGGTTGGGGGGGACAAAAGGGGTCTGTCCCCCCAACCCTTCTGGACCCAGCACCTTTCATTGCCTCCCTCACCCACCCCCTCACCCTTACCTAACACATACCTTTTCCTGGCTCCCTCCAGCTGCGTCTTTCAAAGTCTTTCCCTCTGGCTCCCACCATTTCGTGTGTTTTTTAAGTCAGCGCGCGTTCCCAGCCTCCTCTGTGCACGTATCCCTCAGCCTGATTGGCTGAGGGGTTGCACAGTGCAAAGGACGCTGGGAATTGAAGTCCTTTTTCTTTGTTCACGTTCGGGGGACTCCTGCCCCACTGCCACATTTCTCAACCTGACAGTTACCTGCGAACCCGGTTCAGGTGAGTGCAGGGAGGCTCGGTCGGGGCTAGTGGGGCCTGGTGCAGCATCCTTTGTCACATTCCAATGGTTAACGCACAGATTTATAGGTATAGATTATTATGCCTGTTTTATTTAAGATTGCCTGTAACCCTGAGTGGCCTATTGACCAATAGGATGGGGTACAAGTGCAACAAACAAACTTATTTCAGATTGAGCACAAGTCTCACCTATGGACACAGTTAATATTGGACAAAGGGGGGTTGCAGCAACTTAGTGGTTCAGATGTTGAACTTGATCACTTGAAGGTTGGCAGGTCAGCAGTTCGAGACCCAAGTACTGCACAATGGAGTGAGCTCCCATCTCTTGTCCCAGCTCCTGCCAACCTAACAGTTTGAAAGCAAGAAATTGCCAGTAGATAAATAGGTACCACTTTGGTGGGAAGGTAAACAGCATTCCGTGCACTCCGGTTGTTAGTCATGCCTGCCATATGTCCACAGAAATGTCTGCAGATGCAGACAGCATTGGTTCTTTGGCTATAAACAGAGAAGAGCACTGAACCCTAGGGTCGGCTATAACTGGCTTTTGAGTAAGGGCAACCTTTACCTAATACTGGACAAAAATAGAATGCAAGCAATCATATTGACCCATTTAATAACTAAACAGATGTTAGAGGTTTATTCCACTTACAGAGGCAAGATCATTAAAGATCAGGGTAAATGCCATTTATGCTGAATATCTCCAATTTCTAGTATCACATACAGAAAAAGACTCTGTTTTGAGACTAATACCCCCTTAAGAGCTTAGCTGGAATTTATCATATACAGTAATTCTATCCAGTGGTGGGATTCAATATTTTTTACTACCTACTCTGTGGGCATAGTATGATGGGTGTGGCCAGGGGGGAAGCCCTGCATTACTTCAAAACTTGGATGGGTGGGGGCAGCCAGAATTTCTGCTACTGGTTCTGGCGAACTGGGCAAACCTGGTGAATCCCACCACTGATTAAGAACATAAGAACAGCCTTGCTGGAAGAGGCCACAGGAGCCCATCCAGTCCAGCATTCTGTCTCACACAGTGGCTCACCATTTCCTTCAGGGTATTCCCAAGGAGATGCCTTCCCCTGCTTAGGATTCTCTGGAAATGGTATTGAGAGATATCCTGCCTATCTCTCCAACCCGGAGGTTGTCCTTAAGTATCCATAATTATAGCCATTGATACCCTTGTCCTCCATGAACTTGTCTAATCCTTTCTTAAAGCTGTCAAGACTGACAGCTGTCACCACTTCTTCTGGCAGGGAGTTCCATAGACCAGTGAACCTCTGGGTGAAAAAAGTACTTTCTCTTATTTGTTTGAGAACTAGTGCCCAAAGTTTCATGGAGTGTCCCATAGTTCTAGTGTTATGCGAGAGGGAAAACAGTTTTTCCTTAACTACTTTGTCCACATTGTGCATGATTTTATAAACTTCGATCAGGTCACTTCTTAGACACCATCTAAGATTCTATCTTAACACAGGTATGCAGCATGACTGAATTTATTAGCTACTCTTGCTCTGGCCTAAGCTGTATGTATTCTGTTATATATTTCAGCCAATTGCAAGAAATTTACTGGAACATGTAAAATAAAGAGCCGAGAATTCCCAGCAGCAGATTTGAACTTATATGGGGATGTGACATGCACTTTCCACCTTTTGGAAGGAAGAAGCTTTGAGCAAAGGGAAAGACTCCGCACTCGGAGAACAAACTGTTCTGTTCCTTTAGCAGATGACACTTTGCAAAACATGGGAAAAAATTAAGTCAGCTGCTCTCTGCAAATCAAGCTGCTCTTAAAGGCATAGAAGCATAAGTAGTAGCTACGCTGGCTGAGACCACCCCTAGTCTGGGAGAAAGTCCTTCAAATTTAAGACTACAAGGAAACTGTGTTTCCAAGCAGGGAGTGAAAATAAGGACTCACAAAGTCTTCTCCACACCAGTTTGGCAACATTTGTTACTATCAAGCCCATCTGTGAGCCGAGAGTCCCAGTAAGGTAGACAAAAAATGCTTAGGTTAGTGAACCCATTCGTGTGGATTCACAGAGACTTGGGCTTCTGGGAATTGAAGTCCAAGAACACATGGAGTGCCAAAGTTCACCATCACAGGCTTAGGGAAAACATGGCAGGAAAAGCATTCAGGGAGATTTTCTTGATGAAAATATACCTTTTTTTTGTTGCCCTGTCACCAAATACTGTGCTATTGGTTCTGATGTTTTAAGTTTCATTTCATTAAATTGCAAAGATAGTAACACAGAACACTCTTTTTCATACATTGCATTCTTCACCAAATGGGATAAAACTAACGATTGTAAAGAGGAAATGAATTTGCCTTTGTGTACAACAAAATTTGGCATATCACCGTCTTCAGGACACTATACCAGGGAAAACATATAGCACAAAAAGAATGGTGTGACTCCTGAAACAAACCATACTACAGGTCTTCTGAGTACCAGCACATTACACAAAAACTACCAATACCCTACATTACTATACTGTTATTTATCTATAGCAATTACCTAATTGCAATTATACCACAACAATCAATACCTACCTTGGCTCTTGAAGTGGTGAGCAGAAGGCAATTGCATGACATTGCCTCCTAGGCCACTTTTAACTGCCTAGCTCCACCCAAACAATTAAGTACTCTATGTTTCTAATCAACCACTTAAAACTGCAAGCTGCTTCTACTTGATTGTGGGGCCCACATCTAAAACAAGTCAGTGTTTTGATGGGGTTGGTGTTCTAGCAAAGGAGTGGGGGAGACTTTCAGCCTTCCCAATGTTGTTAGATTCCACCTCCCAGCATTCTTGGTCATTCCGACTGGTGCTGATGGAAGATGAATTAGCATAAGATCTGCATCCTTGAATTAGTTTTTGGACTTCAATTCCCAGACGCCTAAGTCAATTCCTCAAAGCACTGATCAGCCAATGTACTGACTTAGGCTTCTGGGAATTGAATTCCCCTTGTGGGGCGTGGGTGCCCATTCCACCTGTTTCGTCACTATAAAACTCTGATAATTAAGCAAAAACCTCCAGAGATGCTATGTACCATCATGTCTCTTCTGATGTCTCGTAGCAATATAAGTTAACGACCTCCAAGATGTCCTATCATTAACAGCTTGCAAAGGTCGTGCAAACCAACAGCATCTCATTAGGTTCTCTTTACCCATACACCCCTTCCTACAAATATTGTCTTTACTTATTTGGTTGAACCGTACTTCACATGTCTAGTTTTATGTGGAAAATTTTGTTCAGGTCTTGCAAACTAACACCTGTGGCTTCCTTTATTGAAACAACACATTTCATTTTAGGTCTTCTTTTTTAACTGCCTTCCCTTTCCTCAGCAATATTGTCACCCTTGCTTGAAAGCCAGTTGTATCCATCTCTAGGGTCCAGTGCTTATCTCTGTTTATAGCCAAAGAGACAGTGCTGTCTGCGTCTGCAGAAGTTTCTGTGGACATGTGGCAGGCATGCCTGGACACCGGAGTGCATGGAACACTGTTTACCTTCCCACCAAAGTGGTGCCTATTTATCTACTTGCAATTTCTTGCTTTCGAACTGCTAGGCTGGCAGGAGTATTTTTATAGTCAATTCTGTACAGTATTTTCCTAATGTGCGCATGGTAGGATAACCCTAAATTACTCATTATTGCTCTGTTGAGTGTTCAGCCATGAGTTGATTGGCCACCCACTTTTCTTCCTCTCTATAGCATCTGTAAAGCTCTCTTCCAAAATTACATTTAAAATACTTTCTCTTTTCTATTACATAGTTCAGATTCAACAATATGGGAACTACTCAGAAGTCTGTCTCCTGTGTGCTTAATTAGGTGAACCTCTGAAACTCTTGACATGTTCTTGAACTTCAATTCACAGAATCCCAGATCAGCAGGTGTGTTGACTTGAGCTTCTGGGAATTAAAAGGTCAAGACCATCTGGAGTGCCAAGGTTGGCCATCACTGATATCTGAACTCTTCAGTTGAAGAGTAGGATGGAAATTTACATGGCAACAATCAGCATGTGGCTTACTGCCATTCCTGATTTGGCTCTTCAAAGCTTGCAAATGCTGAATTAGGGTGAAGTATAATAAAAGACCAACCCCAACCTGAGTTTGAGAAAGTTTGTTGTTTGGACTACAAACTTGCCTGGAGGATTCTGAGATCTGTAGTCCAAATTGTAACTACTGTATTTTCTGGCGTATAAGACTACTTTTTAACCCCGAAAAATCTGTGCCAAAGTCGGGGGTCGTCTTATAGGACAGGTACTTAACTGCAGCTTGTTTCCCCTTGCTTCATAAGTCCGGCGCATATGGTGGGGGGTGCTGCGGCCGAGTCCCTGCTCTGTGCGAGGAGTATTGTTGTGTTCTAATAGTGTAACCTTCCACATGTGATATCAATGTATCTGAACCAATGTAACCTTGCCTATGAGTAACAATGTAACCTTCAGCTGTACCACATAAACCCTGTAATAGGACGCGAGCTAATGACCACCAGCTGGCAGCAGCGAGCGTCCAAGCTCTCTTGGTTCAAACCCATCAAAGACCGCAGCGCGGGAAGTTTCCCGCCGCTACCTACACCTGGACAAGAAGGGCGTGACCAGCCATGACGTCACGCGGACCAGTAGCCAACGGGCTACCGTGGAGCCACATTCGAAATACGTTACTACCATATATATAGAGCTGTTCGTCCGCCATTACCTCATGTTCCCTCTGTCCACCATGCAATAAACCTGAGTTAACCCAGCCTTTGGCTGTGCCTTGTGTCTTGACTCTCATATACTAAATTGGCGACGAAGGTGGGATAATGGATCCCCATGGAGCCAGGACACAGAGCGGGTTCAACATCACCAAACCGCAAGACTGGGAGCTTTTTGAGATGGACTTCCAGGCGGCACTGGTGGAACTCAAAGTCAAAGAAGACGACGAGGAAAGGAAGAGGGCCATCCTCACCCGCATGCTTGGGATGGAAACCAAGCGGACGCTGGTGGGCATTCTTGCACCGAAGAAGATGAGCGATTTCAAAGCCGGTGACATCATGAGACTGCTGCGTGAGCGCTTCCGACCCTCGAGGGCAATGTTTCCCGCTCGGAGCGCGTTTTGGAGGCGAGTTCAAGCGCCGGACGAGTCGGTAGAAGCCTTCGTAACGGCTATGAGGGTAGCCGCCGCCCCCTGCAGATGGGACCACTTCCTAGAGATGGCCCTCAGGGACGGAGTGCTGTGTGGCCTGAAGGACAAGGAAGTACAGCGCAGCCTGATGAACAAGGAGCCACCACCCACACTGGAAGAGGTTGTAGAGGCCGCGGAAGCCGCGGAATCCACGAATGCTGGAGTAGATGAGATGCACAAGTGGCGTGAGTGGCGTCCGAGGGCCGGCAAAGCGGAAAACTCGTTGCACGGGAAGTCCGGTCAGTCGGTGCATGCAACCCGACCGACCTCGAAATCGTCTTCAGAAAGCAGCGATGGCGAGGAGGTCCAGAAGGTCCGGAGAGGCGGGCGCCGCTGCGATGGTTGCGGAGCGGCCCATGAGCGCGTGAAGTGCCCATTCAGAAAAGCCGAGTGTTTCAACTGTGGACGTCGGGGGCACATCGCCAAGGCGTGCAGGAAATGGAGAGAGGGCCGGAGACAGTCGCAAGACCGTTCAGCCAGACCGGACCGTCCAGCGAGGTCCAAAGATGGCGCCCGGGCCACGAGGAAGCAGGACGGCGTGGGCCGCATCTCGGACGACAGCGAGGGCGACGCTCCTGTGTTCAGCGTGTCTGCGGGACAGCCCCATTACTTTGTTGAGGTACTAGTACAAGGGACCCCCATTAGGATGGAAGTTGACTCGGGGTCCTCCTATTCTATAATTCCCCAGAGAGAGTTCTTGAAAATCGACCCCCACGTGCGGCCCAAACTTAAAGCGTTGAGGGCCACACTACGGGACGTACAGGGGAACAGCATTCCAGTGTTGGGGGTCGGGACATTCCGGGTTCATTTTAAGAGACATTCTGCGGAACTTCCCCTAGTGGTGCTAAAAGGGGGGAGTTGTAGCCTCCTCGGAACCCAGTGGTTTCAGCCCTTAGGTCTGTTCATAGGGGGGGTGCATGCCGTAGGCGAGGACCCAATAAAAGCGGTGTGTGACGCACACCCCGCTGTTTTTAAAAGTGGACTGGGAAAGTTCAAGGGACCCCCTGTAGCCTTCGACTTAGACCCGGAGGTCCGCCCGATAAGACTTAAACCGCGCAGGGTACCGTTCGCGCTAAAGGACAAAATAGAGGCGGAACTGGACAAACTGGTGGGTCAAGGGATTCTTGTTCCTGTGGATTCCGCGGAGTGGGAGACTCCAATTGTAACAGCACTGAAGGCTAACGGGGAGGTGCGCATTTGCGCTGATTATAAGTGTACCATTAATAAGGCAATCCGCCCTAATGCATACCCGGTGCCAGTGGTCAGCCACCTTCTGGCCAGGCTAAATGGGGGAAAGTGTTTCGCTAAACTCGATTTAGCACAGGCCTACCAGCAACTCCCGGTAACCCCCGCCACAGCGGCGGCACAAACAATAGTCACACATAAGGGGGCGTTCCAAGTGTCGAGGTTACAGTTCGGCGTGAACTCGGCACCTGGCATTTTTCAGTCGCTAGTGGAACGCCTCCTGAAGGGGCTGGAGGGGGTGTTGCCATATTTTGATGACGTGTTGATAACGGGGGGGAGTAAGGCCGAGCTGGCTCACAGACTGGATAAGGTCCTGACCGTGTTCGAAAAAGCGGGGCTGCGACTGAGAAAAGACAAATGTGTATTTTTCGAAACAGAGGTTGAGTTTTTAGGGTTCCGTGTCACACCCGAGGGAATAAGGCCGTCCAAATCTAAGGTAGCCGCCATTAAGAAAGCCCCTCGCCCCACTTCCAAAACCGAGCTACAGTCGTTTCTGGGGCTTCTCAATTTCTACCATACCTTCCTTCCACGGAAGGCGTCTGTTGCCGAGCCGCTCCATCGGTTACTTAAAAAAGAGGAAAAATGGCTGTGGGGTGACGAGCAAGAAAGAGCGTTCACAGAGTTAAAGCAACTCCTCACATCCGAGGCAATCCTGACTCATTTCGACCCCAAACGGCCCATAGTTTTAGTCTGCGATGCATCCCCGGTGGGGGTGGGGGCGGTGCTTTGCCACGTGTTAAACGACGGAAGGGAGGCCCCGATAGCGTTTTATTCAAGGTCCCTGTCCCAAGCAGAGCGGAATTACGCACAGACCGATAGGGAGGCACTAGCGATAGTAGCGGGAACCAAGAAATTTCACGATTTTCTGTATGGTCGGCCGTTCAAGGTCGTTACTGATCACAAGCCCCTGTTAGGAATATTCACTGCAAATAAGCCCACACCACAGATCCTGTCCCCGAGGATGCTGCGGTGGGCTATTTTTCTTAACGCATATCAACATGAGTTAGAATACCGGCCAGGGAAGGAAATCAGCCATGCAGACGCACTCTCACGGTCGCCGTTACCCTTGTCGGACGACCAGAAGGCAGGGGTAAGAAGAGACCGCCAGGTATTATTAATAGAGGTCTTGGAGTCACCCCCGATAGTACCGGCCGACGTTGCCAGGGCGACCGGAAAGGATAGGACACTAGAGAAAGTATGCTCGTGGGTGCAGAAGGGGTGGCCGGCGTCATCCCCAGGCGCGGATTTCGACCCATTTTTCCGAAAGCGAGTAGAGTTGTCTTTAGAGAGGGGGTGCCTTTTGTGGGGCCAACGGGTGGTGGTTCCTACGTCCCTGCGGCCGAAGGTGCTAAAGCTGTTGCACGTCAGCCACCCAGGAATCGTCCGTTCCAAGGCGTTGGCCCGGAGTTACTTCTGGTGGCCCCAGCTGGACGCCGACATAGAGCATATGGTTGGCACTTGTGAGGCATGTCAGTGCTCCCGACCGGAGGTGGCCCGCCTCCCGCATAGGGAATGGGACGCAGCAAGGGGACCGTGGTCCAGGGTGCACGTAGATTTTGCTGGCCCGTTCCGAGGAACCATGTTTCTCCTGGTGGTGGATGCATACTCAAAGTGGCTGGAGGTCATTCCGGTAAAGAGCACATCCTCCGCCACTACCATTCGCCAGCTAAGGAGGGTCTTTTCCACGTTCGGTTTACCCGACACTTTGGTCAGCGATAACGCCAGTTGCTTCACGTCCGCTGAGTTCGCAGCATTCATGGAGGCAAATGCAATTCGGCATGTCACATCCGCGCCGTTTCACCCGGCCACGAATGGCCAAGTGGAACGGTTGGTGCGCACCACAAAGGATGCGCTGCGGCGCATGGGCTCGGGAGATCTAAATCACCAAGTTTGTCAATTTTTATTAGCGTACAGAGTGACCCCCTTAGCGTCTGGATACTCGCCGGCTGAGCTGCTGATGCGGAGGAAACTGACGACGCTTTTGTCCAGGTTGGACCCGTCGAGGGTCGAGGACAATGGGAAGAACATAGGTTTAGCGGTCTCGAAAGGTTTCGGCGTAGGCGATCCTGTACACTGCAGGAACTATGCCAGCGCAGGCCCAGCCTGGGTGCCAGGGACGATAATAGAACAGACGGGGCCAGTGTCATATCGGGTGGAAACTAGCACCGGCCTCCTCTGGAGGAGGCACGCTGACCAACTGAGGCACCGAGTGAGTGAGGGGCCGATCAGTGGGGCTCAGCGACAGGATTCAGCGATAGGGTTCTCCCCCACCCGTTTAGCCCAAGGGGGAGACAGAGAGGGACACCAGTCCGAAGCCAGGAGGGAAAGCAGTGAGCCCGACTCATATCCTTTTGATACCCCAGTTCTATCCGAGCCCGGGGGGAGGGAAAAGGAGTGTGCGGCCGCCGCTGCCGCTTCCCCCGAAGCCGATTTTGATTTTGATTTTGCTAGCCGGGGGGGTTTTTTGGAGTGTTCCCCCACCCATCCAAGCGAGAAGAGGGGTTTTTCGTTAGCCCCCAGTGCCCCCGGTTCTTCCCAAACAAAGCACACACCTTCCAACAAAGCCGCAGAACCGCGGCAAACCACTAACAAGTCATCCTCTCCCGTTACAGGGCAGGCAGCCAGGGAGCAAGGAGGAGGGAGCGAAGCCAGGGCAGGGCAGCCCGCGCCGAGACCCCAGCGTGTTCGAAATAAGCCACCTTGGCTGAGAGACTTCGTCTCATCCTAGGGGGGAGGAGTGTTGTGTTCTAATAGTGTAACCTTCCACATGTGATATCAATGTATCTGAACCAATGTAACCTTGCCTATGAGTAACAATGTAACCTTCAGCTGTACCACATAAACCCTGTAATAGGACGCGAGCTAATGACCACCAGCTGGCAGCAGCGAGCGTCCAAGCTCTCTTGGTTCAAACCCATCAAAGACCGCAGCGCGGGAAGTTTCCCGCCGCTACCTACACCTGGACAAGAAGGGCGTGACCAGCCATGACGTCACGCGGACCAGTAGCCAACGGGCTACCGTGGAGCCACATTCGAAATACGTTACTACCATATATATAGAGCTGTTCGTCCGCCATTACCTCATGTTCCCTCTGTCCACCATGCAATAAACCTGAGTTAACCCAGCCTTTGGCTGTGCCTTGTGTCTTGACTCTCATATACTAAAAGTATGAAGCAAGGGGAAGCAAGCTGCACACATCTTCCTGTACCTCGAGGAGGAAAACGTGAGCGTGGATTGGCTCTCCACCAGAACCTGCCCATTTGACTCGGAGGGCTACACGTCTTCGGGTTGAGTGTGGGTTAATTTTTATTTGGTGAGCATTGGAAGAGGGGTAGTCTTATACGGCAAGTATATTCCAAACTCTATATTTTAACTGGAAAAGTTGGGGGTCGTCTTATACGCACAGTCGTCTTATACGCCGGAAAATACGGTATTTAGAACTTGCCCTCAGATACCAGCAGCATTATTACTTTGGTGGAAGGAAATCTGGGGGCAGAGAAAGAGTAGCAAGAGAAATGTTTTGGATAATAACTTAAGAGTAGTATAATTTGCTATTTTTTTTGTTTCTAAGCCCATTCTTTCACCCCAACATGTAATTGCTTCTTACATTTCTTGACTTTTTAAAAGAAATTACAGAGTAGTGTGCAAGTTTTAAGCAAAACAGAAAGACAGAAGTAAAGGAGTTGTAGTTAAGAATATGAGAAGGTAAATGCAATGCAGTGCCCTTTTTGGAGATTTTTGCCCTGTTTTTTCAAACCTCACAGCCCTTGCAATTTTCCCACCATGATTATTCTACAAACTAATGCCAGATAGTAAGTCTGCACCTCTTAGCTTTTTTTTGTCCCCAGAGCTTTGAAAAATGTAAAGTTTAAGCTCCATAGTGTTCTGAGCCTGCTGAATTTAGCACATCACACTTTGACAGGAAAGCCCAGGTTGTACAGTGCAGTGAAATCACATAAAGATGGCAAGGTTTTGTCCTCAAACTAAAGAACAGCAACAAAGCCTGCTGCTTATGGCCTTGGCTGAATCACCATGGACATCTCCCCTGGCATATTCATCTACATCAGGGGTGCCCAAACTACAGCCCATGGGCTGGATCTGGCCCATGGGCCGTAGTTTGGGCACCCCTGGTTTAAGCAGAGAAAATGGCAGCTTAAAATCTATCTCATCCTGTTGCAAAACAGACCGCAAGGCACAGTGGCTTGAAAAGTTTGGGCACCCCTGATGTACATTATTACAAGTCCCTCCTGAGTTCCAAAACTGCGTTCCATTGAACAGTTACAATTCTCACATCCCATTAAAACAAAAGTGCAGCCAACAGGGTTTTGAGCTGTCAAATGATTGGCACTTTAAAAGGTTTAGTGCCTCTATATACAACTCTCATCAAGTCTCGTGTAGCATGGCATTGCATGGCTTGTCAAATTGATTCTTTGGAATGCATTAAAGCCAGCAGTTCTCTCTGGACATTTTGTTACTTCTAGGTAGATTCTTCACTGTCTGATAACACGTTTTTGAAAACAGACTACTCAAAGGTCTTCTTCAGTGCAGTTGATATGATGTGTCATGCTGCAATATAACCCAGCACATTTATTCAAAAATAAGCCCTATGTGTAGCCCTAATTTGGTTGCTTACCAAAGCAGAAGCAGATATTTTGGGATGTATCATTTTCATTTTCTAACTGGTGTGGGTTGCTGAATTTTCTTCAGAGGTTTGCTGAATCTACTACCTTAGATGAATTATTTTACAGTTTGCTCATCTCACATGAAATATTTTCTAACTCTATGTAGGACACCATGCAAATATGGTCATCAGACTCTACCCCTGGCTGCTGTGATGCACAGTCTCTTAGGATTACTGCAATACAGTATTTGTATATGGAGCTGAATTTCCAAGATGGCCTAGAAACCATGTAATTCAACATGTGACAGTGCTTACCTTTACCTTCCATATTGTATTACTCCGTCACTGCATTTTATACTCTTCTCATGGATTTGAAATGTTATCCCATGTGGAACTCACTATGGCAAACCTTGGCACTCCAGCTGTTCTTGGACTTCAATTACCAAATGCCCTGATCAGCAGGAGTGCTGACTTGGGCTTCTGGTAATTGAAGTCCAAGAATATCTGGAGTACTAAGGTTAGCCATCACTGCATAGTGTTCCTATGTTTCTTTCATTAACTATGGTAAGATTTTAGTTTGGTCACTTCTAAGTATTTGAATATATTGGGATCTACATTTTTTTTGTCCATCATAACCAAGCTTGCAATAGTCAAAGACAAAATAATAATTTGGAATTATTTTTAGTCAGTGTGATTTCTCAGCAAGAAATTGCAAGTACAGTAGATAAATAGGGACCACTTCGGTGGGAAGGTAAACAGCGTCCCATGCGCTCCGGTGTCTACTCATGCCTGCTACATGACCACAGAAACATCTGCAGAAGCAGACAGTGCTGGCTCTTTGGCTTTGAAACAGAGATGAGCACTGAACCCTAGAGTCAGATATGACTGGCTTTTGAGCAAGGGAATCCTTTACCTTATAAATTACTATTGCTTTGTTGCTGTTACGCAGTCAAGTCACCTATGACTCACCAGAATTGTGTGAATGAGCATTCTCCAAGATCTGGTTTATTCAAGGGAATCAATCCATCTCACATTTGGCTTTCCTCTTTTCCTGTTGCCTCCCACCTTTCCCAAGCACTATCATCTTTTTGAGAAGCCCATATGTTCAGAGCAGGTCAACCTGGGAGCCCTGGTGGCACAGGGGTTAAACTGCTGTACTGTAACCAAAAGATTGTGAGCTCATTCCTGACAAGGGCTCAAGATTGACTCAGTCTTCCAGCATGTTGGGGGCAAAATGCTAATTAACTTGTGAACCGCCCAAAGAGTGCACAAAGCACTATGGGTTCGGTATATAAGTGTGATTGCTTTTTGCTTGGCTTCATTACTTTTGGCTCCACATAACTGGACCTTGGTTTGCTCTAGGATACTTTCTGGCAGTCCAGGTTGTCTGCAATACTCTCCTCCAGCACCATACTTTAACCCCGTCCCCCAGCTTTCTTTACTTTCCAGCTTTCACACCTATACATGGTTGTTGCCGAAAATGGGCAAATTGCAGCTCATGTGGTTGTGGGTTCCAAAAGGAATACAGTATGTGCAACAACGTAAGCGAGAAAGACTTTATTGTATGTATGCATATGGGCTCCTCTAGTAGCAAGAAGGGCAAAGATATAAACAAGCAACTTATATAGACCAGGCCCATGAGACAGACAGCCAAATACACAAAAATCACAATTGTGCAGACCTGGTCTTCTTTTGCATACAAGCTTGGTTATTCTACCTCCAAGGTTCGCAACGTGAGGCACATGCCCCATTGGGAACCGGGGGGGGGGATCAAGATTTTAGAGATGTTTGTATAGGGCATAACAAGTTCTACCTGCTTCCTGGCACGTACACGGAGACATAGTAAGGGGGCAAGGGGGAACTTTTTACCATTTTTGTCCACTTTTGTTACTGTCGATAATGTTGACAACGGGTAGACAGTGCATTGCTAGGAATTGGAAAAATGAAGTAATTTTGAAAATAGAAGAATGGCACAAGGAGATGTGGGATCTTGCATTGAATAAGCTAACATGAGAGATGAATAAAAAGGGTATAGTTAAAGAAAATAGATTTTGGAAAATATGGCAATTATTTGTGGATTACTCATTGAAGGGGGATGAAGGGAATAGACCAGTACCAGATCAAATGAGTTTTTGGGAATAGAAAAAACAACTGTGACATTCCGCATCCTCCAGGGCGTTGTATAATACAGTGGGTGTATAGTGTGAAAATTGTTTATTGTATCTTAATTATTGTACTTTTATTTTAACTCAGTAGTAGTATAGTAAGGTAGTGAAGTAATAATTTTCTTTTCTTTTTAAAATTGAAAATGGTAATTAAATTAACGAGTTTAAGATGTTTAGTGTATGGGACCAAAGACACCAGGACAGCCGAAGAGCTGGCTTAACACAACTTTATTACATGCTGGTCAGAGGGAACATGAGGTAATGGCGGACGAACAGCTCAATATATACAGTGGCTATACATTTGAATGTGGCTCCTTGATAGCCTATTGGCTACAGGCTGCGTGACGTCATTGCAGGTCACGCCCTTCTTGTCCAGGTGAAGGTAGTGGCGGGAATCTTCCCGCGCTGTTGTTCTAGGTGAGTCTTGGACCAATGAGCTTGGACGCTCGCTATTGCCATCTAGTGGTCACTAGCTCGCGTCCTATTAAGGTTACAGTGATTCAGCTGGAGGTTACATTGTTACACATAGAAGAGGTTACATTGGATACACATGGATAGGTACATTGTTTAAAGGCACAGGCTTTAGGACACAACAAGATGTGAGTTTGAATATGTATATTAGGATAATTGCAAGAGTGTTATAATGTATTAAAAATCTTGGAAATGTAATCAAAGATGTATGGGAAAAGGGGGAGGTGTTATATTACTAAGTCTGTAATTTAACTGTAATTTTTGTTTTCATTTTTATATATACTGTATTTGTAATTTTGATGTTTGCATTTGTATTCATATTTTTTTAAAGTTGTATTGTAGTTGATGTCTGAAAATTTAATAATTATATCTAAAAAAAGTTCAAAATGGCTTTTCTTTTGGCTACATGACTGACTACTATTCTGTGCCCTCCCAGAGGTAGTACTGTACAACTAACCCCGAGGCACTACTGCAATGCTAAAACATGTGAATTAGCCCTTATGAGGGAAGGAGACACAACCCCATGTTCCCCACCTTCTTCTGTATCCAGATCAACCACTGGGCTGCCAAAATGAATCCACCTTCATGGCTTTGCCTTTTGGCCAAAATTAAATCTTCGGCAGTGCATGCTTCTAGTAGTAATCAGCAGAAGAGCTATGAGGCAGATTCTATATCTTTCCACACTCACACAGCGTATTGTTGTCCACCATCATCCCCCACATTAAAGGAGAATATAGCTGAAGATTTCAACATTCCCTGAAGGTTTCCCTGAATAGGCTGTGGGTTGGTGTCGCTAAATGTAAGACCAACATGCTCAAGTGGGGGCTGCTGGTGAACAAAAACATGCAGTGTGAATGTGGATACAGAATGTGGCTCATTTACTGGTTTGCCGATTGCTGCCAAAGACATGCACCATCACCGATGAAGACTTCGGTTTGGGCAACAACAAAGCAAAGAAAGTGGCTTCATTTATTTTTGCAGTCCCGGGTTTGATCAGGACACAAAAGTCCCCACTTGAGCATGTTGGTCTTACATTTAGGGACTACAACCTGGATTCAGTGTCCTCCAAGTAACTGAACAGCCATATCCTCCTTTGTTGTCCAGTGAGCACCTTCCTCCATCTTCTAATTTCTTTTTGCTCTTGTTTATCCTACCTGAGGGACTGCGGTGGCTCAAGTGGTTTAGATGCTGAACTCCCTGACCGGAAGGTCGGAGTTCCATTCCCAGGTACTGCATGACAGAATGAGCACCTGTCTCTGTCCCAGCTCCTGCCAACCTAGCAGTTCAAAAGCAAAAAATTGCAAGTAGATAAATAGGTATCACCTCGGTGGGAAGTTAAACAGTGTTCTGTGTGCTCTGGTGTCTAGTCACGACTGCCATGTGTCCACAGAAACATCTGCAGATGCAGACAGCGCTGCCTCTTGGGCTATAAACAGAGATGAGCACTGAACCCTAGAGTCAGATACGACTGGCTTTCCAGCAAGCGTGACCTTTACCTTGACGGAGAACCTGCTTCAGGTGGAACAGGTAAGGTAAAGGTCACCCTTGTTGGAAAGACAGTCATATCCGACTCTAGGGTGCAGTGCTCATCTGTTTCAAAGCCGAAGAGCCAACGCTGTCTGCTTCTGCAGACGTTTCCGTGGTCATGTGGCAGGCATGACTAGACACAGGAGCGCAAGGAACGCTGTTTACCTTCCCACCAAAGTGGCCCCTATTTATCTACTTGCAATGTCTTGCTTTCGAACTGCTACGTTGGCAGGAGCTGGGACAAAGACAGGAGCTCATTCCGTCGTGCAGTAAGTACTCCCAGTCAGCGTTTTTAGCCACTTGAGCTACTGAACCCCATCCGTCAACGGTTTAAGTTAAGGAGAAATCGGGTGGCGAGATGGTTTTTTTGAGGGAACCCGAACTGTCAACGGTTCCCCTCAAAAAACCCATCTCCGCCACCCACCCACCCTATTTCTCCTCATTCTTCTTCCTTCTTTCTTATTGGCCCGGATTCGGAATCAGTGCAAAGCCCCGCCCTCTCCTCCTGTTTGTCAATTATCCTTCTTCAAAGGAATCGGATTGGGCGGGAAGGCGGGAACTTAGAAAACGGCCGTCTGGGGGGCGGAGGGAGATGAAGAAAAACGGCTCCCCCGGCCCCGCCCCCGACTTAACTGCCTCCGTCGCTCGCGCCCGTTCTACGCATGCGCAGCGAGCGACCTCTTCCTCCCTCCTCCTCCCGAGGATTGCAAATTCTGCGTCTTCTCCGCGGGATGGTTTGGGTTCCCATTCCCTCCTCCCTCTCCCAGCATGCGCCGCGCCGCGTCGACGTCACCGCAGCTTGCTCCTGAGTCCTGGCAGCCGCCATTGGGAGTTAGTTAGAAAGAAGCCTCCTTGAGGGCATGAAATCCTAAATAAATAAGACTTCATATTTTCACACCCCGTTCCCTCAGTCCCTCCGTCTCGAAAGGCTAGGAAAAAAGTCCCTCAGGGCGAGGGGGGGGGGGAGGTGGCCCAAGAATATTATCGGACGGCCTCCTCTGTGAGGAGCAGGAAGAGGCCGGGGATGTGAAGGGAGGGAGAAGAAAGAAGGCCGCGCGCGGGCGCAGAAAGGAACGAGGCCGTGAGCTACTGCGCATGCGCGTCCCTCACTTCACCTGACCTGAGGTCTTTCCTCCCTCTCCGTGTTCTGCGCCTGCGCTTAAGTTGATCCCCCTCTTCTTCCTCCTCCTCCTCCTCGCTCCCCCCTCCCCGCTGTTGCCGCGGATCACTCCAGTCCCTCCCTCCTCCCGGGGAGAAGCAAGCGACCTTCGGGGGAGGAGGAGGAGGGAGCGACGAGCGCCTCACCCCCCCCCCCACCCTCTTCTCGTCCCCCCTCCAGCCGCCTTCCCACGAAGGCTCCCGGCCGCTCTCCCTCCTCCTCCTCCTCGCCCTCCTCTGGGCTCCCTCCGGCGCCTGGCCTCGGCCTCACCCCCTTTCCCTTCCTTCCTCCCCCCTTTCCCTTCCCTTTTCCTTCTCCCCCCCTTCTTCCTCCCCCTCCAGGGTGCATGAGAAATGTCTGCCACCAGCGTTGACCCCCAGGTAAGTGGATCGGGGGGTGGGGTGAGGAGGGTGAGGGGCACAGGCAGCAGCGCCCCCTTTTCTCCCCACACAGGCTCCCCGCCCACCCGTTTCGCCTCACCCCCTTAATCCTGGGTCGAATCCCTTCCGCTCCTTCCTGGCTTCCTTCCCTTCCCGGCCTTCGCTTCCTCCTCCTCGTTCTCGGTTCCCCCTTTTTCCCCCTCGGCAAGATTCCTGGTCTCGGAGGCTTCTCGCCTCAGGCGGGCCTTGCTTGGGGGTGGGGGTGGGGGCGGGCCTCGCAGAGTTTGCAGAGCAGCCGGCCCTGCAGAGTGGCTTTCTTTGCACCCAACGCAACGCACTCACATGTATTTTTTCTTGCTCGCAGTTGGGGATCTCTCGCACTTGTGACACTTAATGTGCGGGGTGGGGTGGTGGTGGTGGTGGCAAATGCAACCTTACCGGCTCCAGTCATAGCAGGGAACTCTAGTTGTCTACAATAGGTCCCTCTCCCCAAGTGCAGACAGATCATCCAGGGGCAAACCTGGCCTTGTAAAGCGGCCTCCTGTGGGTCCCTTTTGCGGAAGAAATGTTGGGGTGGGGGGGGGGGTTTAAACTCTTCTCTCGTCAACCCTCTCCCTCTCCCCCCCCTCCCCAATTGTCTCTTTTCAAAGGGTCCCTTGTTTAGTGCAAGTCCTCCATTATGGAGCTTCATTTCTATACCGTGCCTTTCTTTGTTTTTCTGCCTATCTGAGTATCAGCCTCTGGACACTTGATGGATCTCTGTCCTCTCGGCATTCCTTCTGAATTCCTGACTTTATAACTCTTAGGCTATGTTGCATTTGATTAGTTTTCTGTCATCTTCCTTTTGTTTTCTTTCCTTAAGTGCATCTTCCAATTATGAAAAACATCCTTCACTGCCCCCCCCCTTTTCTCTCTCTCTGAAGAACTTTGTATTTATGGGCTTGTTTGTCCTTTTAAGGAACTTTGCCGCTACATAGTCCTTTGGAGTGTTCAGATAGTCTTATGGTTATGTTGGTGATTCTTAATATTGGTCCTGTGAAGTCACTCAATATCTTTTCAGGAGTCAGAAAGATTACCTAAGGCTGTTTGGCCAAATCATGGCTGAAGTGAAGTCAGAATTTGGAACTTTTGGCCTTAGCCACAGTCCCTCTGAATTTTCTTTTGAAACTACTTCTTCCTTCCTTGATCTCTCTCTGTGTATAGGTGATAATTCTTTGAATGTATGATTCCTTGAACTTCTTCCTATATTGCACTTATTTTCCAAAGAAGTACAGTGGACCCTCGATTAACGACGCGTTCGAATAGCATCATTTTCGATTAACAACACTACGACGCTCCCAATGTGATTATTCGAATAATGATGTTATTTGAATAACAACAGTATTTTTACCGTCGTTATTCAAATAACGACATTATTCAAATAGCGACGCTACTTGGGGAACCAAGTAATGTCGTTATTCGAGGGTCCACTGTATGTTCTTTTTCCTTTGTTGTTTCAGCACCTAAACTTATTTTTGTACCTCTCTTCATATATGATAAGGTGAAACATTGCCCACACCTGGTCAGTTATAACCTAGGGCTTGGGATTTTTCTTCTATAAAAACCAACCCCTCTTTTCTTTGCTATCTTCCTCTGCAATATATCCCTTGATTTTAGTGTTAAGTTTAGCACACACATTAATATTTTTAAAAAGACTTGCTTGTTTCTCTCTGGGCTTCCTCTGTTTTGTCACATGGCACTGTTTCTGTGTTTCTTCCTGATATCTTAGTTCTGAGCCTTTTTTCTTGGAGTTACACAGTTTCCTTTGAAAATCAAAATGCTGAATTTGCACATGCTATATACAGTACTGTACAATTGTTTTTCAAAGTTTATTTTTGTTGCTTGAAAGTCCTTAATGTATATGTCATGACTTTGAACATTTCTAGATGGAACTAGCCAGAAATACTTTCAAATCTTTAAACACATAATAAAGACAAAAAGTAAAGTATTGTGTTGGAAAATTATGCTAATTAAACTCTTAAGTAAACACAACATGTATGCTAATATATGTTAAACTTTTGCTTATTTCCTGCACATTATGAATTTTGAGATGCATGTAAACTAGAATTGTTTATTTTATTCTAAGGGCTGAGCAAGTGACACTATTATCTGTTCTCTCCCCCTTATCTTACTATGTGATATGATATTGCAGAGACCGAAGGGACAAGATAATAAAGGTAAGGAGAATTTTGTACAGAAATATATTTCTCTAAAAACAGATATAAAACAAATATATGCAAAGGCTTCTTGCTTTTCACTGCTAAAATAATAGGTTTTAAATACTGAAACACATCCTGTATAATGTTTCTGCTAATGTTTAGTGGGATTTACTGATCAGTAACAACTCAGTGCTCATATATATGTAAGCTGTATTGGATTCATTGTATCTTATTCCCAGGTGACAGGGTATGACAGCCATCACCCACCTGTTGGTCTCTGATTGTTTTAATCTACAACTCCCATCTTGCTAAACAGGATAGGTGATGGTCAAGCAGATAGGGAGTAGCTGTCTAAGCAGCTGGAGGACACCAGATTGTTGTAGCATTTTACCTTGTGTTCAGTTCTTAAACAGATTTTTATTTGATGGGTTTATACTCCATTTATGAGAATGCAAGCTGGGATGGGCAAAGTATGGTACTCTGGATTTTCTTGGTTTTCCAGATTTTTTTCTCAGTCCTACTTGGTGCAGTGAATGCTGGATGTTACAATACTCATTTGCCCACCTCTGTTATAAACCCTTATAGAGTGTATTGCAACATAGTGTAACTTCTGACACAAATCATCTATGAACTTTTTGTCTTCTTTGAGCGTTAATGTCTTACTCACGTTTTAAGTAAAAGTATGTTTTTAAAATAATGGTTATTTAATATTGCAGTTACACTTTCCTTCTCGGTCCCAAAGTTTTACTGGACAGTTGTGGGAATATAGGTCTTGGCAATTTATAAATCACTGCTTCTTGTTGTGCAGTGGGGATATCATTGCCAGCAGCAATTTGGAGCTGATGAAAGGTGATTTCAGGGTATTTGGTTACAGTAGACCCTCGCATAACGGCGTTACTTGGTTCCCCAAGTAGCGTTGCTAAGCGGTTTTTGTTATGTGTGTTTCTATGGAGTTTACCGCATAATGACGTTTTTAGTGTCGTCTGGTTATTTTAGTGTTGTCTGGACAACAACACTAAAAACATTGTTATGCGGGGGAACACGTGGTGCATAATGAACGTGTTGTTATGTGAGGGTTGATTATACTCATGTTTGTGGTGTAAATGCCCCATGAAATGGCCAAAAGAAGCTTTCCAGTTAATAGCAGTTTGCTGCTGCTGATGTCATCACCATTGTGCACACAGAGCTGCACAACATGATTTCTATCCATTTGTTGTGTCGCTTGTAGTGCAGAATTTAAATTTAAAGATTATATATAAAACAGTGATATTTGGCTTTGGAAAAAATGTAATTGGTGCGTTCAGAGACTATTAGTTGTCATCATCATCATACATGGTTCACTGGGCCACATTTCTGCAAGAGATGCTTCTTTAGGTCCACTAAAATAAATAAGTTTTAATATGCTTACCTTGGCTTTGGGCTATATCTTCATCTTTCGTATAGCTAGTCTCTGGTGTTCTGTAAATGCCCATTTATAGCATTTTAAATGTTCACACTATGCTTCTGGGGCTTCATATTAAATCTTTTTTGCTTTAGCATGTGATCTAGCAGTATACTTTACAATTCCATCTGTATAAAAAGCATACAAGTGTGAATGTTTCCTGTTATATTGTTACAGTAAGCTATTAAAACTTTATACCTGCCATAGGCTAATGCATCCAACTTGTTTTAAATGCTTGTTTGTAGTTCTATAAAAGCTTACTTTTAATTTGACATGTCTGAGAGGTGTGTTTTTCTCATTCCCTGTATGTATAAAACCAGGCTTTGATATTCTTTTTAATGATAGGTTTCATACAATTGATTATATTAAATTATTTGAATTATCATCAGCTTTTATATTGTCTAGTCCAGTTTTTCCCAAACTTTGGTTTTTGGACTTCAATTCTCAGAAGCCTAAGTCAGTTCCCTAAAGCATTGATCAGCCAATGTACTGACTTAGGCTTCTGGGAATTGGAGTCCCACTGTGGGAGCTGCTGGTTCATGGAACCACAGCACACTGCAAAGGGTTCTGGACATGGAAGAGTGTTTTAGGCTCCTCATTTGATTTTGATTTACATGCCTCTTAGGGTTGCCCTGTGGGAACTAAGAATATGTTAGAATCATACCCGTCAAGTGCGGCTCTGCAAAATACAGGAAATTACTGTGCATGCGTGGACGCGCACGCTCAGTAACCCAATTGCGCATGCGCACTGTCCGCACATGCGCAGTAAGCCCTTTCCCTTCTGTTCAAATACGGGATGGTGGTGGGAAAGGGGAGGAACAAGCATAGAAAAATGGGAATTCCCGGCCAATACGGGATACTTGACAGGTATGGTTAGAATACACCTGTTAGTTCCTTGCATTGTGTGCTATGCCAGAAATTAAATATTGATAGGTAATTTTTTTCAGGAAGCCTATCCATATTTAATGGTGATCTTCCTGAGGACACTGGGGGGAAATTCTGGGGATTTTCTAAAATAGTAGATCTCAGCTTTTGACAACCCAGATGATTTGGGCGTGACATCCCAGAAGCCTCTGCCAGTTTAACCAATCTTCAGTGGATTTGGCAATTAAAAGTCCAAAATGTCTGGAGGGCAAGGCATTGAGAACCACTGCCCTATAAGTATCAACAGTGAACCTGTGTAGTCTAGACCAGGGTTGTTGGCCTTATTGTAATCTGCCACCCAGAGGAGTTTCATGGAGCAGTTCTACCTACCAAAAGGTGGTGCATCATTTCTCATCTTATTTTAAATCTGAAAATGTATTGGTTTATTGTTTCACTGCTATTCAAAGCATTTATATAACATTATTACCTAGGTGTTTTTTTAAACTTTAATTGACTTACTGATTAGAACATCCTCACTTGAATTAAATACTTCCTGGTTTCTGGCTGGGTCAGTTGGCACTTGGAAACCAGGAAGTATTTAGTCTATAAAGAATCAGGCAAGTCTATTAGGTTTAAAAATACTGATGCAGATTTATATATAAATCCTGTAACAGCAGTTAATCACTGATCAACTTTAAAACAAATTGCAATAGGTTTAAAATAAATGGCAGATAAGATAAGAAAGCTTCTGGAAACTGGGTGTTTTGGGGGGGGGCAGTGGGTTGCAGATTGGAGGGGTGGCAGGGGTTTGTGTCACTAGCCAAAGTGAAATTTGACTCTCAGCCTGGCCAAGACTATCTACTCTTAGTTTAGAACAAAGAAATGCCCTTGCCTTGACTAACCTGGCTGAAATTATAAGTACTCTCCATTAGTAACTCACAGGATCTCCATTTTACATGCAAGGATACCAAGCTTTGAACTTTAAAGACCACTCAGCTATCGTTTTATTGACCTGCTCCTGGCATGCCTTGCTGACATGGAGGCTTCTCAGATTTCTGCTCCTACTAAGTTCTCCAGTTTTCCTTTGTGGGAGAAGTATATATTAGTGCATTGTTTCATTATTACTACTTCTGTCCTTGCCAAAACTGTGTTGCAGGTTGTTGAAAAACCTGCTTGAAAGCTACTCAATAACTGTCATTCAAGCCAGTTTTATAAATATCAATAGCATTTTGAATTTTTTTCATCCTGTTGAAATCTGATTCCTTTGCCTTCTCTGAACTGAACAATGCCACAGGATAAAGCCTGATTTATGTATGCTGTTGCTGTGCTTTAAGAAAAGTTTCTTTATTGAACTTTAAAAGTGTGCATTGTTATAATTGTAGTTCCTTTGTTTCAGTACAAAATGGTTCACTTCATCAAAAGGATACTGTTCATGACAATGATTTTGAGCCTTACCTTTCCGGACAGTCAAATCAGGTAAGTTTAAACTGCTGAAAACTTATTTTATTCATTTTCCCCTTTCTTTTATTTTTAAGAGTAATTTTAGATAGTGTGTATCACCCCAAAAAAACAAATAATTTTTAAAATAAAACATTTGGAAGTATATTTTCGAGAGAGTTTTAGACCACTTGTATGGCTATAAGGAGTTCATCTGATTTCTAGTAAATAAATAGCGGCATCTTTATTGCATCTGTGGCACTTAAATATTAGATTAAAATGTTTGCTTGCTTCCAAAATAATAATTGGTTGTTCCTCTCAGTTTTATTTTATTTATTTATTTAAATTTATTTATTTAAATTTAAATTTATTTATTTATTGCTTAAATTTCTATACCGCTTTCCTTCCCCTGAGGGGACTCAAAGCGGTTTACAAAATACAGTATACAAAATATAAATTCAAAAAATAAAGCACGTGAAAGTCATAGCAAAAATACAATTTGTACTTGTGACATATGGGCAGAAAATACAATTATATCTATATACTGGCCATGTAGAATTTTATCCTACTCTGGGCTGTTTACATCTTTAAAAACAAGGGCAACCAGACAGCAAAAGTCTCATGATCCCAGTGACAATATCACCACACATTCACACAAATAAAAAGAAAACCATATAAATTAAGAAAAACTGCATGGGCAAAATAATGGAATATAAAAATTTTTTAAAATCCAAATAAATAAAATTAAACATTGTCTCAATTGGCTCTAGGGAGAACATTCTTAGAGGTCTCTTTAAAAGCACTGTTTTAAGATGTTTCTTAAATACATCCAAGGATGGAGGCTGGCACATCTCCACTGGCAATATATTCCAAAGAGTGGATGCTGCCACTGAGAAGGCTCAGCTCAGCTCCTCAAAGTCAACCTAGCCATCCTCAGTGTCAGCACTTGAAGCTGCATTGTTTGAGAGGATTGGGTGATGTAGGTAGATGTTCTGTGGAAGAGACATTTTGAGACATACGAAGGTCCTAAGACACGTGAACTCAAGTTTTTTGCGGCGCGGGCTGGACCACTCCCCCTCAGACAGCTGAGTGGGCCAGACACATGGTTTCCCCCTGTCATAAATACATCCATAAACCATGGTGTTTGTGCGGGCATAGTAGCGGCTGTTGTAAATGCTTCTGGGGGGTTGTTGCTGTGGGCCAGATGGAATTCTGTCCGCTATGTAAACCACCCTGAGTTGGGTTGTACCTGAGTGGGCGGTATATAAGCGTGAAAAATAAATAAATAAAATTCTGTCGGGGGCCGGGGCCGGCTTGAGGGACGTAGGTTGTGAACCCCTGTCCTAAACCATGTAAGTCTTTGTATGTTAATACCTTTTGACTGATATGGAAAGGATCAGGAAGCCAGTGTAGATGGGCCAGAGCTAAGGTGATATGTTCCATTTTTTTAATTCCACTTATCAATCTGGCTGCTGCATTATGGACCTGATGAAATCTCCATATCAAGGTCAAGGGCAGCCCCACATAAAGAGTATTACAACAATCTATTCTTGAAACTACCAATTTGTGGACAAGTATTTTCAGGGACCACCAGTTCAAGTAGGGGCACAGCTGCGTGATTTGATGCAAATGGGAAAATGTGACAATCTTCTGCTCCAAATTGAGGGCTGGATCTAAAATGACCCCTAAGCTGTGAACCTGATCCCTCAAAGTAAGGGCTACTCTAAAGAAGCCGCCAGGCCTCCCCTCCCCATTTGGGCAGAGCCCCCTCCCCGGGGCAGTGGCAGCAGGAGGACCTCTGTCTTGTTAGGATTCAGCTTCAACCTGTTTGTTCTTGTCCATTCCATTATTGAGACCAGATAGTTGTCAACACATCGTACTGCATCCACTGCAGAAAATGTAAAGGAGAGAGAGTTGTGTGCCATCTGCATATTGATGACACTGAACACCAAATCTCTGGATGGTCCTTCTTAGTGGCTTTACATAGATGTTGAATAACATCTGTTCAAACTTCTGATGATTTTTACATCATCATCTGGTGCAAGTAATATTGAATTTAAATTAACTAAAAGCTTCCTAACCCAGCTTTCATATTTTCAGGCTCTATAGGGCTTCTTTTTGCATTGGGGAATCTTTCAGGACTCTTGGGATTTGAAAATCCTATGATAGCCAAAAATCACTACTGGCAGTGGGATTGGAGCTTCTGATAGTGTTTTTGCAGCAGTTTTGACTATCAAAGTTTCCCTGTTGGCTCTGTTAGAATCATATGTCCTTTTTATTGTTGGGTGGGAAGGGAAGGTCTTTTAAATTCATGATGGTTTTAAATAGTTTTAATTGAATTTTAAAAGGGGATTTATATAATATTTATGTGTAAGTCCGCCGCCCTGAGTTGCCCTAGGGCAAGAGGGCGGGATATAAATCCAAATAAATAAATAATAAATAATAAATTCCCCACCTGCAAAGTCTCTTGGGGCTTTCCTGGGGCAAAAGGGAGACCTTGAAGTTTAAAAGAGGGAGAGTGGAAGTTTTCATTATTTAAAGATGGTATTACCAGTGCCAGATGATATCATTTGGCTTGAGCAGCATATAGTTGTGCAAGAGTATTTTGCCCAGTGAATGGTAGATAACTGGTAAACTCAAACAGCTTCTAAACTGACGCTTCCATTTTTAGTTGAGTTCCTTCATCAAAAATAAAAATCGTCCCCTAAATGCTCATGTTACAGAACATACTGCCAGGACTATCTAAGAAGGAAAGAGACGTAAAGACCTGTAAAATGGCTTCTTTAACACATTGCATAGCAGATAGGTCACTATTTGCATGAAAAGCTTGAGCACATTCTATATGATGTTCTGTAACTCCACTTCAGGCTGTTACCACCTTATAATGTTTATTTGCAGAGTTCCAGTGGTTTCAAGGAAAGTGGTTGTGAAGTATGTGATCTAATTTTCAGCAAGTTTTGGAGAGCTGCAGCTCATGTGTATAAAATCTCTGACTCTGTACATTATTTTTTCCATAAATTTTCTATGTAACAATATCTCATCTTTTGCATTCTCTGATACTAGCAAATTGCATATGAATGTTTTTTCTATATTCTGTGATGTAGTGAAGTTGCTATACCATTACAAAGAAGAGTCTTGATGCCTTGCTAGAACTTCTGAATAATGTTAGATATAATTTTAATGAGAGAAAAGAATTGTTCAGCACGCTGAATAATATTCAGTTCAATAGCAGGAGTAGGAATGAAAGTATTACCTTACAATCAAACTATTTTAATCCATTAAGAGTACAGTGATTCCCTCAATTTAATTACGGTAAGCTCCTAGTATCTGCAGATGGGGAAGGTAGAACTCATATTATTGCTCAGTGACAGTAAGATAGGTTCAAGGGTGTGATTTGTACACAAAATAAAAATACCTCAAGTTTTTTGACAATGAAAATCAAGTGTCACGTGAAATTTAAAATCAGACATGTAAATAAAGACCTCCCTGCAAGTATAAGTAGTATAACTTGTCGCTTTAAGGAATTGAGAATTTTTGTGCACTATAAATTAAAAAAACCACAATTAATCTTTATTATGCACTCAAAGACCTGATAAATAGGTTAAACAGCTATATTGCTGGAAAAGCTGGGAAGCGTTTTTTATTTCAGTTAAGCCCAGTTGTCAATGTTCAGCATGACTGACTTGCTCAACACGTCGAAAAAACATGGGGCTTTTTTATTATTATAGTTCCTTTTTTGTTATAGTTGACACACATGGAGCAGTTAACCACACTTCCATTAAAACAGAATTTGAAAATGCTGTTTACCAGTAACTTTATTTGCAAGTAATTTTCCATTAATGAAGGTATCAATATATGAAACTGATTTTTATAGTATATCACACAGTTCTGTTGATGTAAATGGTTAGCAGAGTGGTATGCAGTGGCCAGCAAGAAGTTCACACCTGGCAAGGTGGTCCCTTGTGAGAAAAACAGACAGACAGATCTTGGTGCAGAAGAAAAGTCAACGTAGGTTTACTCAGGAAGTAAAAAGGTGCAAGTATATACAGTGCAACAACTGTAACACAAAACAGATATATTCTCTTGGGCTGCTCAGTTGACCTCACTGAGACAGTTCAGTTGTGCTATATACAAGTCCATACAGTTCAGTAGCATGTCCAGTCCAGCAGGGTAAATGCAAGCTGTGATGACAGACCAAGCCAAAGAGTTCTACAGCTTCTGTCCTCCTGGTGGAGACTTAACCCAAGTAGTCCTTCTTTGTCCAACAAGCACAGATGGCATATCAAGCAAAAGCCATCATCAGGATCAGCGCAAAGATTCAGTCCTCGTAGCAGGTTCTGGAAAACGCAGGAATCTTCATCCAGACTGTCAACAGAGGAAGTTGAGCATTGTAGCTGGAAGTCTGCAATCCTGCTCTGACCTAAGTACACTGGCCCATGGGACACACCAGGGAAAGGTCCCAGCACCCGTGTGCCCCTGCAGTAGGGTCTTAAAGGCATCACAGACACAATATGCCTTGCAACCAGTTAGGGTGTGAGGCGAAGACTTGCATCCCCTGACAAGTTCAAATGCAGGTTTTTATGCTACTGCCTAATGTTCTGTTGTGGTAAATGAGATGATAATGAAGTGGACTGAAGGAAAATGTGTATCATAGGCCAGTGATTTGTAATACTGAAGGTTTATAGAGTACCATAGCTTTTCTTAATTCTGTAACTTTTGAGAAACAAAGTGATGTTATTTTACGGAACTTTACTCCAGAGAAACTGGAAAGTAAGGCAGTACATCCAAGAATTAAAACTATGATGCTGATGAACTTCAGGGGGCCTTGGAATTATTTTGAAAAGCAATTTATTTATTATTTTTATAACACTTGAAACTTTGTGTCATTTTTTTCTGGTAAAGTTGGGTGATACTAGTGGTTTGGGGTGGATTTTTCTTTCCTCAGGTTGTGTGTTAGCTTGATGGTCAGTTGAGTTTATTTCTTCGTTGAAGCATATTTTCACTTTGTGTTTTAACCTATCTGATAGGTTAATCTGATAGAATAAGTTATGCAGATACAATCAATATGTTGTGTGTTCTTTTAGTATCACTCCAGCCTGGTATTTGGACCCATGGCTGTATTTTTGCATTTCTAGTTCTCTGTGAAGAGTTTGTTCCTGCAAATGCTAAGGGCAGATCATCGATTGAATAGTGCAAGAAGAGTAAGAGACCAGGGACAGCCTGTAGAGCTTTGTACTAGGCTTTGCTTTTATTTGGGGTAAAGTTCTTCTTGACTCTTTCTTAAAAGGGCAGTTGTGGTCTCTGTGCATTCCTGCTGATAGCTTTGGCTTACCCCTTTGTTCAAAGACAGTGCACATTGCTTCTAAACAGGTAATTAAATTAAAAGGGTAAAATAAGTTTTAGGATTTTGATCTCAAAAATGGAGTGCTGTCTTTTTGCTTTGAAAACCGTTGAAAAGGTAATGAGAAGTTGATTTAAATGAAGCTTAATACCAAGACGTTTCTTTGAAAACTGTTTATTTTGTGATATACCAAGTGGAATAAATAGAAGGCTTATCAAAAATGTGTGCTCAGGTTATTTTATTCTAAGGGTTTACATGGAAACAGTCTTTGATTTGCCAGCTGGAGGCAGGTTACAATATTATATTGGAAAGTTTAGGAGATGAGAAAATATACGCGATTGAACATCTGTTAGTTTAAATCACTTATAAATGTGGCTCTCTATAGACAAGTGTAAAAGGATGCTTTCTTTTAGATAAGGAACCTTTTTTTCTTTCTCTGAATTATTGATACTTGCCTTTTGCATATTTGTATCCAGAGACATTAAATAAAAGGTTCCTTGAAGTATGTCCAGATAATTTGAAAAGATCCATGTATCTAAGCCCCCATATGTTTAATGCTTTTTTTAAAAAGGAAAGCTAACGTAATAATGGTTGGGACTACGGTGGCTTGGTGGTTAAGACAGATGCTGAACTTGACGACTGGAAGGTCGGCAGGTCAGCAGTTCAAGACCCGAGTGCTGCATGATGAAGTGAGCTCCTGTCTCTGTGAGCTCCTGCCAACCCAGCAGTTCGAAAGCAAGAAATTGCAAGTAGATAAATACAGTGATACCTCATACAACGTCCAAACTTGGTTCCACAAGTTCGGACTTTATATGGATTTGGACTTTGTATGAGGCATGCAAAATCTTAGCCACGATGCCTCATACAACGTCCAAATCCTTGCCACGATGCCTCATACAACGTTGTTTCCATAGAGACACATTTTACTGTAACAACACAGACTTCAAGGCAAAGGCAAAGAAACAGACAGGAAGCTAACAGAACTTTAAGAAATCATTGTCTAAAGGCTAAATACATTACAAAAACATGTCAAACAACCCTGAATGTCCAAGAACCTGAAGAATGCTTCTAAAAATTCTGATGAAAAAATCCAAAAAATCCAAAATCGCGCTCAAAACCACTTCAAACACTCTTTGCCTCATGCAAAAACCCACAAGAGCAATGCACGCATGTGTCCTGCCTTTTATACTGCCCAGGAACAATGCAACCTGGGGAAAACCCCAATGCCTCATACAAAGTCGCAGCGACTTTGTATGAGGCAACTTTTTTCAAGGAATTAGGCGATGTATGAATTCGATGTTGTACGAAGTGGACTTTGTATGAGGTATTACTGTACCTGTGTAAGTACCGCTTTGGTGGGATAATGTGTTCAAAGTCTGCTAAATATGTGTGTTGCAAGAATATCTGAGCTTTCTCACATTGGGTCAGGTGAAAGGAACTGCAGAATGAACTCACCAAAAGGTGTCTTTATTTTGGTAGTTTCAAGCCATGCCTAGACACGGAAGAAGAAGCAAAAACATAAAATAAATTCAAAACCAAGTTTAACATAAAAACAAGGACAAAATCAAAAGGTGTTGGTCGAGAGAAGTGCCATTGTCAAGTAAAACTGCTACTTCTAAGCAACACTGATACCAAGACACATTCACTCAAACAAGACATGCAAAGTGTAATAAGAATATGGTGTGCACTGGGAAAGGATAAGAAAAAGAGGACTGTACGTAAAGTACTGTGACCTACAGCAATCATAAGTGCCATCAAACTCTCACAAAGTTCTCTGAGAAACCTTCTCATTGCTAATGTTGTTTGCCGTCAAGTAAATTCCTACTAATTGCACCTCTGTAAAAGAGAGATCTCCAAAATGTTCTGTCCTCAACGAGCCCTTTACAGCTCTTGTAAAGTAGAGCCTGTGGGTTCCTTTAGGAAATAAACCCATCTCATATTTTGTTTTCCTCTTTTCCAGTTGTCTTCAGCCTTTCCCAGCATTATTGTCATCTCCAAAGAATCCTTTCTTCTCATTCTGTGCCCAAAGTTGGACAGTCTCAGCTTTATCATTTTTGTCTATAGATATAGTTCAGGCTTAATTTGTTCCAGGACTCCTTTGTTCATCTTTCTGACAGTTCAAAGTATCTACAGAACTCTCCCCCTGCACCATATTTCAAGTGAATCAATTTTCATCCTGTCAGGTTTCTTTATAGTCCAGCTGCCACTCTCATACATGGTGATTAGAGACACATCCTTATACTTAATCATCTTTTCTAATTCCTTCGTTGCTGCCCTTCTTAGTCTCAATCTTCGTCTAATTTCTTGGCTGCAGTCTCCAGTTGGATTGACGAGGTATGCAAATTATTTCACTATTTCAGTTTTTCATTACCTACATTAAAGTTCTATTTTAGTCATGATTTTTGTCTTAATGGTCAACTGCAGTCTTTCTTTGGTACTTTTTTGACTTTCACTTAAAGTCATTTCAAATCATTGCTGCTTTTTGCTGGTGAGGTAGTGTCAATCTGCATATTTTAGATCATTGATGTTTCTTCCCCCAATTTTCACTCTTCTGTCTTCAGAGTCTAGTTGGAGATTCCATATGATATATTCTGTGTACAGTTTGAACATATAAGGGGGTATGTCACTCCTTGTCTGACACCTTTACTTACAGAAAACCATTCTGTCTCAATATTCTGTCCAAACAATAACTTTTTGTTTACAGTATACATAGGCACTCCCATTTTTTTCCAGAACAACCCATAATTTCTCATCATCCATACTGTCAGAGGCTTCGCTGTAGTAGATTATAAATCATAAACTGATAGTCTTTTTGGCATTTTTGGTTTGGTCCATTAACCAACAGATATTTGCAACATAATCTTGAGTTCCTCTTCCTTTTAGAATCCAGCTTGAATATCATGCATTTCTCGCTCCATGTAAGGTAAAACCTTTGTTGTAACACCTTAAATATATTGCTAACATTGGAAATTAAAGCAGTAGTCTTGTAGTTACTGCATTTATTGGCACCTCCTTTCTTGGGGATTAGAATATATATGACACTTTTCTAGTCAGTTTTGTTTTCCATAATTGATGGCATTTTCTTGTTATTCCTATTTTCAGAGTAGCTTTCACTTCATTTTGTAGAACTGCAGGTTATTCATCTTTGAATTCCTCTTTTTAAAAGTCTATCATCCTTTTATTTCTTCCTGTATAGGTTTTTGGCATATTGTTTCCCCCTTTCTTTATTTTCTCCCTGTGCTTCCCTAATGGCCATTTGGCATTCTTACTCTAGGCTTAAATTTTCTTTTGGTTTCTTGAATATTCTGGAAGAGATCTCTTGTTTGTCCCCTCCTATTGTTTCCTCTATTTCTTTGTCTGGTTATTTAATAACTGTTTTGTCTCTATGTGACAGATGTTAAAATTTGCATTCAAAGTTCTGACTATTTCTGTCACCTTTTACTTTTGCTTCCTTCCTTTAAAGTAAAGGTAGAGGTTTCCCTTGCTCGAAAGCCAGTCATATCTGACTCTAGGTTTCAGTGCTCATCTCTCTTTCAAAGCCAAATAGCCAGCGCTGTCTGCTTCTACAGTCATTTATTTATTTATATTTATTTATAAGTCACATTTGTATATGCCGCCCACTCAGGCAGAACCCGACTCAGGGCGGCATCACAACACTTCTAAAAATACATAAAACATTAAGAGGTAAAGAGGTAAAGGTTTCCCTTGCTCGAAAGCCAGTCGTATCCGACTCTAGGGTGCAGTGCTCATCTCTGTTTCTAAGCCGAAGAGCCAGCGCTGTCTGCTTCTGCAGACATTTCCGTGGTCATGTGGCAGGCATGACTAGACACCGGAGCGCACGGAACGCTGTTACCTTCCCACCGAAGTGGTCCCTATTTATCTACTTGCAATTTCTTGCTTTCGAACTGCTAGGTTGGCAGGAGCTGGGATGAAGACGGGAGCTCATTTCCGTCCTGCAGTACTCGGGAATCGAACTGCTGACCTTCCGCTTCCCAGTCAGCGTCTTAGCGACTTAAAAACCTATAAAAACCCACTTCCCCCCCATTTAAAAAACCCATATCCCACCCACCAATCCCACCCACCATACAAGAAGAGAGAGTTCTTATAGAAGCCAGCCGGCGGGAACCATAGTCCCGTTCGGGCCCCACACCTGCCCTGCCAGCCAGGTCTTTACTCCTTTCCTGAAGGGCAGCAGTTCACTTTGAAGTCTTAGATCTGTTGGTAGGAGGTTCCAGAGGGTTGGTGCGGACACGGAGAAGGCCCTCCTTCGGGTGCTAGACAAATGTGCACCCCTCGTTGACGGCACCATTAGAGAGCCCCTCCGGTTCGCTCTGGTTGGACGGGCAGTCACTCTTGGGACGATGCGGTCTCTAAGGTATCCTGGCCCACTGCCATATAGGGCTTTAAAGGTCAAAACCAGCACCTTAAATTGCACCCGGAGACAAACTGGTAACCAGTGCAGCTCCCGAAGCAGCGGGGAGGCATGGGCATATCGCCCACACCCCATCACCACCCGGGCCGCCGCATTCTGGACCAGCTGCAGCCTCCGAATGGTCGTCAAGGGCAGCCCCATGTAGAGCGCATTACAATAATCTAGTCGGGAAGTAACCAGAGCATGAGTGACCATAAGTAAGGAGCCCCGGTCCAGGAGCGTGCGCAATTGGCAAATCACCCGAAGTTGGGCAAAAGCCCTCCTGGCCACAGCCGCCACTTGTTCTTCCAGCAGCAGCCGTGAGTCCAGAAGGACCCCCAAGTTGCGCACTGGGTCTGTCTGGGGCAAAACAGCCCCATCCAGTACCAAAGATGGTAACTCCTTGGATAACCTGGGGCCCCTTATCCACAGCCACTCTGTCTTGCTGGGATTCAGTCGAAGCCCATTGGCCCCCATCCAGACCCCAATGGCCTCCAGGCATCCGGATAGGATTTCAACAGCATCACTGGGGTCCCCACGGGCCGAGATGTACAGCTGGGTGTCATCCGCGTACTGATGGTACCGCACCCCGTGGGAACGAATTATCTCACCCAGTGGCTTCATGTAGATGTTAAATAAGAGAGGAGAGAGCACAGAGCCCTGAGGCACCCCATACTTGAGGGGCCTAGGGCTGGACCTCTCACTCTCTAACCACACCGACTGGGTACGGCCCTCCAGAAAAGAGGAAAACCAGGACAACACAGAGCCCTGGATCCCCAATCCTTCGAGCCGTTCCAGCAGGATACCGTGGTCGACGGTATCGAAGGCCGCTGAGAGATCAAGAAGAGCAAGGACGGATGGACAACCCCCGTCCCGCTCCCGCCAGAGATCATCCAACAGTGCGACCAATGCCGTCTCCGTTCCATATCCGGGCCTGAATCCCGATTGAAAGGGGTCTAGATAATCCGCTTCATCCAGGACACTCTGCAGCTGGCGCGCCACCGCCTTCTCCAAAACCTTACCCAGAAAGGGCAGGTTGGAAACCGGCCTGTAGTTGTTAAGGACAGCTGGGTCGAGGGACGTTTTCTTCAGGAGGGGGCGCACCAAAGCATGTTTTAGCTGTGCAGGAAATACCCCCTCCCGTAATGAAGCATTTATTATCCCCCCAACCCAGCCCCCTGTTACCTCCTTGGAGGCTTTCACCAACCAGGTGGGACAGGGGTCCAGAGGACATGTAGTGGCACGAACATCTGCAAGGAGCCTGTCCACTTCATCAGGGACAACAGGATCAAACTGATCCCAGATCGTACAGCAAGACTGCGCCCCGGCACCCCCCCGACCCTCCCCATCCACGCCAGGATTCAATCCTGAACGAATCCGATCGATTTTCTCCACCAGATGGTCAGCGAAGTCCTCAGCCGAACCCTGCCAACCGGGCACCGATCTCCCTCTACCGAGGAGGGACCTGGTTACCCGGAACAGGGCGGCTGGGCGATTATCAGCGGAGGCAATAAGGGCGGTGAAGTATTGCCGCCTCACCACCCCCATCGCCACTAGGTAGGCCCTAATAGCGGCTCTAGCTAGTGTCCAATCGGAGTCATCCTGGGTCTTCCCCCAGCGGCGCTCTAGGCGTCTCTTTGCCCGTTTGAGTTCACGCAGTTCCTCTGTGAACCACGGAGATGACCTAGTTCCACGGGCGCGGAGAGGCCGCAGTGGCGCGATTTCATCCAAGGCAGCTATTGTCGTCCTATTCCACAGGTCGACAAGTGCCTCAGGTGAATCGTGTAGCCGATCCAGAGGAACATCCCCCAGTTCCCTCTGGAATCCATCTGGATCCATTAGTTGCCGAGGGCGGACCAATTTAATAGGCCCTGCCTCCCTACGATGAAGTGTCGCCCCCAGGAAGTCAAGAGTCACCAGGTAGTGATCCGACCATGGCATAGGTGAGATGGCTAAATCCTGATGGTCATGTTGCAGGTATGACTAGACACCGGAGCGCATGGAATGCTGTTTCCTTCCCTCTGAAGTGGTCTATTTATCTACTTGCAATGTCTTGCTTTTGAACTGCTAGGTTGGCAGGAGCTGGGACAAAGACGGGAGCTCATTCCGTCCTGCAGTACTCGGGAATCGAACTGCTGACCTTCCGTCTCCCAGTCAGCATCTTAGCCACTTGAGCCACTTCAGCTTTCCTTTACAAGTTTAAATGTTTCTTCTGTCATCCATCTAGGTCTTCTTTTCTTTTTGCTGCCAGAATTGTCTTTTTCCATTCTTTTTTATTGCTAATAGAACTTCGAAAAGAACCCTTGATCATCAGGGGCAGATACCTGATTACATACTCTTCATCTTCACCATCCTTGTTTTCAACCATCTGGTTGAAGTTTGCACATGAGACTTTCCCCAGATTGGAAGCTAGAGCCGTCAGTGAAAAAAGACTAACCTCCTCACCGTCACCTTCACCTTTTTTAATATGATACTGTGTTGGAAACAGATGGTCTGGCTTTCATTTATTGCAGATGTGAGATGGAAGATCTCATAGTTTGGACAGAGAAGTATCTTCTAAACTCATAAGAAGGGAAAGGAAGGTTAGCAGCTGTTTTTGTGAGGAAAAAAACAGAAAATCAACAAAATGCAGTTAGGGGACGTGAGATACTGAGGAATAAGAAAGAACATATGGAAAGCCAACCTAGGTCAGGCTAGAACTTCTGAGTGGCAAAACCATACTCAAAATAGTTGACAAGATAAGAATGGTGCCAGAATCTTGGGGGTGGGTGGAAAATGGAATTAAGATGAGTTATGGCTAGTAGTGAAATATTAATAGGGATAGATAGAATCAGTGATTACATTAAAGAGTAGGAAGTACAATCAAAAACAGCCAGAGTTTGCAGGGTTTGGAAGAAGAGGTGACTGAAAGTAGGCAGAAGTTAGGAGATTCACTTATGACTTGCCTTTGCAACAACAGAATACAGTGGATCCCTGTCTAACAACGCGTTTGACTAACATTTTTTATTAGCAACATATTGTTAGCGGCAAAGTCACCATTCGTACAACAATGTTTTTAGCGTCGTTATGCGAAAACGTCTTTGAGGTTTTCTCATAGGAAGCCGCTTTTTAGCGTCGTTGTGAGAAAACGTCGTTAATCGAGGTTTTCCCATAGGAAGCCGCTTTTTTGTGAACTCGCGATTAACAATGATTCACGATTAACGATGCTACTCATGGAACCAAGCTTTGTCGTTAATGGAGGGTCTACTGTAAATGGAAAGGCAGACAGTGTAGGTTAAATGTTGAATTGGAATTTACATCTGGAATTTTCGTTTTTGCACAATGAAGTTCCCCTCTTTGAGCTGAGATATCTATGCATGTTTGTTTGTTTTTTGATACTTTATGAAGTCTAATGTTCACGTAGTGCAGCAATAGTATCTTAATCGACCAATTTATATATAACAACTAGTTTAGACATTTATTAAACGGCAGAGAAGTTTAAAAACAAAATTAAGTCCATTAATAGTTCAGAAGAGAAATTATATTTCTTTTATGCGATTAAACCACAGGAAACTTACAGGAAAGGTTGTTAACAGAAAGAGATAAATCTGTTTTGATTTGATGAAATGAAGACATTTAGGTGCCGTGGGGTGCTCTTAAAGTGCAAGGTACAGTATTTAATATTTGTTTAATCTGTATAGTGATAGGGAGGGTTTAAGGCTGAAAATGTTGCTAAGCATAGTAACTTGCAACCAGGGTAGGCCCATTTGAACCAACAGAATTTGAGCAGATATTGACTCATCAAATCTCCAAGGATGCAGTGGGTCTATCCTAGTGCAATTTAGTACTCTAAGCATCAGGATTTCAGCCAATAAGCAACCTGTTTGGCTTGGATCATGTGAATATCATAATTCTGAACTTTTTTTTTAAATCTTGCACAGAATAACAGCTATCCATCAATGACAGATCCCTACTTGTCCAGTTATTATCCACCTTCTATTGGCTTTCCTTACTCTCTCAGTGAAGCACCATGGTCAACCGGCGGAGACCCTCCTATTCCATACCTCACGACCTATGGACAGCTTAGCAATGGTGACCATCATTTCATGCATGATGCCGTTTTTGGACAGCCTGGTGGACTGGGGAACAACATTTATCCACACCGATTTAATTTCTTCCCTGAAAATCCACCTTTCTCAGCATGGGGAACAAGCGGGTCTCAAGGACAGCAAACTCAAAATTCAGCTTATGGAGGAAGCTACAGCTATCCACCCAGCTCTCTGGGCGGTACTATTGTGGATGGGCAAACAGGATTTCATAATGATACTTTAAATAAAGCTCCTGGAATGAACAGCATTGAACAAGGAATGGTTGGACTGAAGATTGGTGGGGATGTCACAGCTTCTGCCGTGAAGGCAGTAGGTTCTGTGGTGAACAGTGCTGGAATGACAGGTGCTTTGTCTGGCAACGGTGGATCGAGTATTAATCTGCCAGTATCAAAACCAACATCTTGGGCTGCCATTGCTAGCAAACCTGCAAAGCCTCAGCCCAAGATGAAAACAAAAAGTGGGCCAGTGGTAGGAGGGGCTTTGCCTCCACCGCCCATTAAGCATAACATGGACATTGGTACTTGGGACAATAAGGGCCCAGTAGCTAAAGTTCCAACCCCCCAACAGATCCCTTCTCCCCAGTCAATCCCACAACCACAAATTATTCAGCCTATTCCTACCCAGCCACCTCCACTGACCCAGCTGCCATACCAGAACCCTCAGCCACCCCCACCTCAGAACCGGTGGGTGGCGCCACGAAACAGAAATGCAGCATTTGGCCAAAGTGGAGGAACTGGTAATGAGAGTAACTCACCTGGCAGTACCCCAGCTAACTCCATCCCGGCTGGTGAATCCCATCCTGTTCTTGAAAAACTGAAAGCTGCTCACAGTTACAACCCTAAGGATTTTGAGTGGAACCTTAAAAATGGACGTGTGTTCATAATAAAGAGCTATTCAGAGGATGATATTCATCGTTCTATTAAATACTCCATTTGGTGTAGTACAGAACATGGCAACAAGCGTTTGGACAGTGCTTTCCGCTCTATGAATAGTAAAGGTCCAGTATACTTACTATTCAGCGTTAATGGAAGCGGACATTTTTGCGGAGTGGCAGAAATGAAGTCATCGGTTGACTATGGTACCAGTGCAGGTGTCTGGTCTCAGGACAAATGGAAGGGAAAGTTTGATGTCAAGTGGCTCTTTGTGAAAGATGTGCCCAACAACCAGCTGCGACATATCCGGCTGGAGAACAATGACAACAAGCCTGTCACAAACTCCCGGGATACTCAGGAGGTACCCTTAGAAAAAGCAAAACAAGTGCTTAAAATTATTGCTACGTACAAGCACACAACCTCCATTTTTGATGACTTTTCTCATTATGAAAAGCGCCAGGAGGAAGAAGAGGTTGTGCGGAAGGTAAGCTGCCTTTAGAATGGTTTATTAAATGGGGAATCCTTATGGGGAGGTGGGGTAGACTAAGAGTTTGGAAACTTTCTGGCATCTGTATTTCCCCCTGGACTTAGCTGAGTACACTATCATAGAAAGCCAGTGTTAAATAATTCCCCTAAGAATAAAGCTATCTTTCGATTTTCCTAATCTGAGCTCTTGTTTGTAGACATTCTGGTAGCACCTGCTCAATTTTTGTTGCTAAATGTAAGAACAGACTTCTTTACCCTTTTAGGTTCTGTTTTAACCTTGCTTGGCACTGATATAGTTGGCTGCTTTGATCAATTTTTCCTTGGTTTTATTGGGGTTTTTTTCTTTATAGCCACCCAGAATCTTTTGGGTTAAAAAAAGGGTAAGAACTATCCCAGAGAAACAAATATTAAAATAATGAAAGGGAATTTGGTCCTATAGAAAGATTCTCAAAGCTGGTTATAAGGAATAATACCAGGCCTCTGTAGTTTGCCAAAAGTAGCTCTTTAGGACCCTAGACTGTCAATAACTTTTTTTAGAAGCCAGGTATATAGCAGCTTTTCACATTGTGTGCTTATGCATACTTCCACTCAAAAATACTCAATCTACATTTTAATATTAAAGAATGAATGCTTTAACCAAAAAACTTCAAAGCCTGGAAGCAGTTGTGATTTTAAAACATTACTTCTTTGTCCCAAGGATCATGTTTTTACTGTATCAGTTACTAAGTGTGCTGCAATTTAGCCATCAGCCTAAACCCACATTTTAAAAATATTCAGATGTATTTAAGTGGGACATATCACTTCAACTGTTTATCTTCAAGGCAGTAGTCATAAAGCTAAAACCCATAGCTTCTTAATAATTCCTTAATATTAAAAAGGTGCATTTTAGAAGGCTGGATAAGGTAATGTTTCCTTGCATTATAAGACAGTCCTCCCCCCCCTTCCCTCTTTTCGTGAAATTGTCCAGGAAACAGAACTGCATGCTAAAGGCTTTTGCTAGGGCGCTTTTAGGGAATGTTCAATCGAAATTCGACTGAGTAGGCCAACATTTTATTGTGAATTGTGTCCACCAGCAATTCTGTTTCTTTTGAAGTAGAACTCTTATGCCACATAGGGCTGAGGAACAAATTTTCAGGAGCGGGAAACCCTCTCAATGTTTTCCTATTTTTACTACATCATTATACGTTTGGGGCTACTGCCATTGAAGAATAAAAAAAAATCGTACAATTTTTCAATCAGAAAAACCACTTAGCAGAAAAATCATTGTACGATGCATCCCATAGGGAAAATCGCTATACGATGCATGCATCGTATAGCAATTGTTTTGTACAACAATGAACCCCATGGAACGGATTAAAATCGTTGTATGAGGCACCACTGTAATGATATTTATTTCAGGATTGTTTCCAGTTTCCAGATGGAAATGAGCTAGTTTCCTCCCCCAGCCTTTCCCCTGAAGAAAAAAAAGCAAAGTAGATAATTCTTAACTGCCCATAAGTTCCAGAAGCAACTTGGCATATGGCCTTGTCAACATGGATTATGGTTTTTAAGCATTTCTGTTAATTTACAAACTAGTGGCTAGAATCCTGTTATATATTCTGCCACTGTAATGCCAACAGTGAAATTTCCAGGGGCAAATTGCAACACTATGAGAAGTCAGAGTAGGCAATCCTCTATATTGAGTCATGCAGCTGGTGTAAAAAAGAAGAAGTGCTTATGCCAACTTCTTAATTTATGTTGCTGGCATTGTGCTATCAGTTGTAACGAATAGGACTTCAGCCAACATCTTTTTTTTCATATCTAAAGAAGGTCATAAGTGTGCATCTTATTTTAGTTAGGTGACTGTTGAGTTTTGGCCTGATATGCGCTAAGCAACCTTTGCTTGATAGTAGGAGGAATAATTATTATAGTTTGTTATTTAACATTGTCATGCAAAACAAAACTCAGATTGAATTCCCTTAGTGAAAATATACTGTTTTGTCCCAGGAAGGCCACTGAATAATGTGTACATATGTACACTACAACAGAATTCATAAAATATGGTGAGAGTTATATACTCCATTGCTAATTGGATATTTTTCTCTTTGCAGGAACGTCAGAATCGAAATAAACAATAAGAATAAACTTATGTATGGTTTGCTATAAATATATATATATATATATACACACTACAACTGATATTAAATTTGATTATGGAAAAATCAGTCTTTTTTAAAAAGTGTTCTGGTGCTGTATTTTGGCATCAGGAGGCTGTAAATCTTTCAGTTCCCGTAATTTTTTTTGGTGCAGGAGAAATTAAATTCTTGTATCTTTTAAGTATATTGTAGTGTGTTCTTGGTTTTTCTTAAAATTTTGCTTTTTGTCCCAGGTGAATATGCATTAAGCTGAATATTTCCTATGTAAAATTCTATAGAACCTGTGAATGAAGATGTCTCCTGTTTTTTTTAATTAATTGGTTAAATTTATCTGGAATGGAAGATTAAAAAATATTAGCATTTCCCAAAGACTTTTAACTTCAGCACAAATTATGTTTCTAATCAAAAAAATTTCCATAATTTTATATTTATGTACAACAGATTTTTTTTGTCTCACTATCCCCATAATTGCCTTGATTCTTCTTGGCAAACAAATGATTCTGAAACAATTTTAGGTGTTTTAAGCTTCTTTGGAGAAATGATCTATGATGAAAGCATCAGTGTCAACACAGCAGGTTCTAAACAGGTTTTTAATCTGCTGCTTATTATTTTTGAGAAATTTTTAAAGGAAACCAAAGGGGCATAGTTTGGAATGATAACTTGACCTGCAAGTGGTGTGTGAATTTACTCATGGGTAAATACACTTCTGTGCTTGTATTGTTTATAACTCATTTTCAGTGGGGCTTGCATGAGAAATGTTCCTCTTGGATTGTTCCTTACAATTTAAAAATAACTTCATTAATACTCGGTGAACCAGTGCTCTTTAGTGAGGATTTGCCATGTATCACATCCTGAGACAAAAGGTGAGAAATCATCTGTCTGCCATAATTTTCTTTTAGTGTGGTAGTATTTTAATGATTTAAATAAGGTTTTGACATTGTAGAGGCTTGGGGCAATGTGACTTTTTAAATATTTTTTCCAGTTTTCTAATACTCATTAAATATATTTTTAATTGGTCCTTTTTTTTCTTTTCCACCCAATTCTTAAAAATGCCACTTCAATTTTTATACTGATAATGGTGAGCTTTAATATAGAATCTTAGTACAAACTCATATGATGGATTATGCTTCAGATGTTTAAAATTGACTGTGTGCGTGTGCGTGTGTGTGTGTGTGTGTGTGTGTGTGTGTCTCTATATTTTTCCTGTTGGATGAGTAAAAACAAATGTTCTAAAAAATAGAATTTTCTGTCAGGTTTTTGTGGAATGAGGGAGCTGTCGAAGAACTGGCCACCAACCGGATTTTCAAAATTTAGCATGAATTCTTGGTGCTCATGCCTGTTGCTCTGCACACTGAATCTGCACGTGTTTTATCGTAGAGGATCTTTTACTTATACTAGAAAACAAATATCTTCTGAAAACTATTTACTCAAGAGGACCTCCGACTTAAATGAAAGTTTAAGCTGTATCATTTAGACTTGTATTTAGAACATATAGCTTTGTCTATGGACTGTTACTTCTGGTGTGAGGAGTAACAGGACAGCATCAGATTAACTTTTTTCTTTAGGAGAATACAAGCCTTAATAAATAATATCTACTTAGCAAGTGTGATGTGATCTCATTTTTTTCCTCCCCTTGGTACTCAGGCTCCTAGCCCGTTCACACTTTTGTGTCTCTGCATCAAACAGATGCTGGGGACAGAATATGATGATTAGGAGGGTCTTGTTCATAAAGCCCTTGTGAAGGCTTGACAGCTGCTGGGTTGTGCACACACTGAGGTACTGGAGAAGTACCTGGGAAAGTAGTGTTGGTGTCATGGTGGTTTGTTTGCTTCAAAACAGGATATATAACCTAAAGACATGCCGCTCTGCCCCATCTACAGTTGAGACACGCATCACATTTTTGTGAAGATTCTTTCAGAATTTTATATTTAACGAGAGCTGAGTGTTCTTCTGAATGTGTGTAAAGAATTGCTGTAATGTAGTCATCCCTATCCAGATACTTGTTGGCTTTCATGGGCTAGCTTGGGTTTGGAGATCTCAGGTTTTGAGTGAAGCTTCCTATTGAGAATGAATCAATTGACATTTCTGGGGCGAGTATTGTTTAGAGTAGTGATTCTAGAGCTTTGGTGACTTTTCTCCCACCCTGTTCTAGAGAACGTTCCCACTGTGATAACAAATACTCCAGTTCTTTGGAATTGGATGTTAATAAGTTTGTAGGTATTCTTTATTAAGATAGACACTGAGGATAAGCTTTACAGGGGGTGTGTGTGTGTGATGATGGAGGATTTCCTGTTTCAAGTGAGGGTATATCTAGTGAGGGATGTCTATTATGGAAAGGCATCTATTATGTGGCCCTAAATGAAACAGCGAGATTGGTCACAGGATGCTTAAACCCAACCCCGATACAAAATTGCATTACTTAGCTGGCATCTGTCCATCAAAAGTCCATTGAGAAAGTGCTGCTCAGAAAGAGTGGGTCAAAGCAAGATCCTCAGAAGCACATCTGCTCTTTGATCACCAACCACCAAAGCAGAGACTGAAATCAAGGCATAACTTCCTCACAACGTCTGCCCCTCCGAACAACCAGTATCCACAGACCACCTTAGAACTATGGAAGGTGAGCAAGGAACTACCAGATAACTGGGCAGAACCACACGACTCTACTGTCTGGCCAAAAACAACCATGGCCTGTGTGGAAAGCTTTAAACAGTCTGTGGAAAACGCTGAACCGTTTGTGGCAATGTCAAATCTATGAAGATCAAGGGCTAATCTGAGAAAGGGGTTTCCCTGTAGATGACAGCCTGTGTGTATGCAGAGAAGTAAAAACTATCAACCATATGATACAGTGTACACGATGCCCCTCAACGTGCACTGAAGAGGACCTTATGTTGGCAAGAGGAAATGCTGTTGATGTGGTCCAATATTGGGCAGATGTCATCTTGACCTTTTTAATTCTATTTTGTTTTTAGATGTTAATTTTAGCTTTGTGTGTTATATGCTGGTGGTGCATCTGACATGAATAAAGAATGGAAAGGAAGGTTCACAATCCTACAGGCAATGGGCTCCACTCCCAGGGACTGAAAGAATGCAGCTTTTCTTAATGAATCATCCTGTAGATTTAGCACTGCTTATTGGTCCATATGTTTTGTCATTTGATTTCAAAACAAACTTGTTACTCTTTTATTCTTTTCTTTCTTACTCTGTTCAAAAGTCTACCTTCAAATGCTAAAAAATTCATTGGCATATATCATCTTTGGTGTAGTGTCATCAGGATTTGTCATTTTGAATCACAGACAGAGCTTCATGCAGATGTGTGCTGTCTTTAAAAATAAAAGATCTTTCCACGTAGTGAACAAGGGTGTTAAAAGGGGATTAGGCAGTGTGTTTCATGCTTCCTGTTGTGTGATTTTCTTTGTGTGCTGTTGGAAAAGTGCTCATTCATGAATCGCACCCACAAAGCATTTCACAAGCAAAAGAAATGCAGCTAATTGTGGTACCGACATAATAGCTCCAAAAATGAGGCAACAGATTTCCTATACCCTTTCCAGAATTTTAAGTGTCACAACTTTTGCCCTAAAGGTTGAGTAGTTCTGGTGAAATGGCTACAGAAGAACTTGTTCCTGGCTTTAGGCATAGATGTGTCAGGAGGAATACATGTGATGCTTCAATGAGACTATATACAATAACGCTTATGTCTTTGCTTGTTCTGCTCTCTGTGTTCCTGAAACTAATCGTAAATTAAAAGGCAAGTTTTCAGGCCTTACGAAGGTATAAAATGAGTACATAAGCAGTACTGGAGAGAGCACTGCTTTTAGGTTGCACTTGTTACAGTACTTCTTGTCCATTGTCTATTCTTGTGTACAGTTAGGCCACTTTTAAAAACTTCATTTTCGATTTTGTGAGGAGACTAGTCTTGTACATATAAGTGTTGCTGTTCCTCCTGTTGTACTAGCAGTTTGTGATATATTAGTAGCGGAACTGAAATCAACATAGAAACACTGGAATAATCTGCCCATCATATAGGGTTGCCATTTGCAGCTTCCAGCAGTAATCTGTTCTATAAACTTTACTCCATTTGTGTAAGAGAGGCAAAACAATTGAATGTTGAACATTTGCAATAAAATTACATTCACGTGAAATTTGGAAAAATAATTTTGAAATGTTTGTGAAATATAGAACCTCTAGGTAGCTGTTTGGTGGTCTGTTTGGGTTTTAATGAGGGTCCAATGAAAGGCAAAAGAACACATTAGAAAGGAGTGTAAAAGGGTAAGAAAATCTTTAAGATAAGTTGCTATGTTACTATTTTTTTTGCTCCCTTTCTATTTCTGCAATTTGTTGAAAACAGGACTGGGGACCGTATTTTACTGAATGGTGATTCCCGTTAATCCTTGCTATTGGGCATGCTGGATAGGACTAGTGGGAGCTACAGTCTGAGAACACCTGAGAACCCACACACAGGGGAGACTTGAAAAATTAGAATATTGTGCAAATGTTCATTCATTTCAGTAATGCATCTTTAAAGGTGAAACAAATATATGAGGTAGACTCATTACATGCAAAGCGAGATATGTCAAGCCTTACTTTGTTATAATTGTGATGATTATGGGGTACAGTTTATGAAAACCCGAAATTCACAATCTCAGAAAATTAGAATAGTGAGAAAAGGTTCATTATATTCTAGGCTCAAAGTGTCCCACTCTAATCCGCTCATGAATCCGTAACACCTGCAAAGGGTTCCTGAGCCTTTAAATGGTCTCTCAGGCTGGTTCAGTAGGAATCACAATCTTGGGAAAGACTGCTGACCTGACAGTTGTGCAGAAAACCATCCATAAGGAGGGATAGCCCCAAAAGGTAATTGCAAAAGAAGCTGGATGTTCCCAAAGTCCTGTATCAAAGCACATTAAAGTTATGCGGAAGGGGAAAGTGTGGAAGAAAAAGGTGCACAAACAGCAGGGATGGCCACAGCCTGGAGAGGATTGTCAGGAAAAGGCCATTCAAAAGTGTTGGGGACTTTCACAAGGAGTGGACTGAGGCTGGAGTTAGTGCATCAAGAGCTACCACACACAGACAGATCCTGAACATGGGCTTCAAATGTTGTACTCCTCTTGTCAAGCCGCTCCTGAATAACAAACAACGTCAGAAGCGTCTTACCTGGGCTAAAGAAAAAAAAAAACCGGTCCATTACTGAGTGGTCCAAAGTCCTCTTTTCTGATGAGAGCAACATTTGCATCTCATTTGGGAACCAAGGACTCAGAGTCTGGAGGAAGAATGGAGAGGCACACATTGCAAGATGTTTGAAGTCCAGTGTGAAGTTTCCACAGTCTGTTGATTTGTGGAGCCATGTCATCTGGTGTTAGTCCACTGTGCTTCATTAAGTCCAGGGTCAACGCAGCTGTTGGTCAGGAGATTTTGGAGCATTTTATGCTTCCTTCCACAGATGAGTTTTATGGGGAGGCTGACTTCATTTTCCAGCAGGACTTGGAAAGATATTTCTGGTAAGATAGTTTATTTTACAGAGCACAATCCTATGATTGTTAGCATCTCACGCTGCAGTTTAACTCAACAAAGGCCACTCCTGTAATTAGCTTTCTTTTGAAGCCATCCTCAACATGTTGCTTAAGGTTAATAAATTGGCTACAACCTATAGCAGCCCCATTCCCCTATATTGGAGAAAGCTGTTATAATTAAGTAGCAAACTCTAATCCTGTTTTGAAGGCTGGGTTTAAAACTAACAAATTATGGGCCAGTATGCGCTCCGGTGTCTAGTCATGCCTGCCACATGACCATGGAAACGTCTGCAGAAGCAGACAAAACTGGCTCTTTGGCTTTGAAACAGATGAGCACTGAACCCTAGAGTTGGATACGACTGGCTTTCGAGCAAGGGAAACCTTTACCTTTATTCTGTTCATGCTGGTGTGATGTGAAGTTCCATGGCATAAATAAATGAGGCATTATGCAGTTTCACAACTGATTGTGTGCCCTGGCACAACAGTTGTGTAACATGCCAGTAGAAGTGCTTCAGGGATAGCTGTGCTGTTTTAGAGCTAGTGCAAGTACCATTGGCATAACCTTGAGTTGGACAAGCATATTTGTGTAGTAGGATTTTGGCCCATTTTAAACATCTGGCACACAAATTTCAATTAACCATGAATGCTGTCTACCTGTTTAATCTGTAATTTGCTACAGGTTTTCCTATGCCAGTTTAATATGTAATTTGCTACTGCATTTTTGGCAGTATTTTATCATTGTTTTAATAGACAAGGAAGACATGTTTCAGAGAATGCAGGAGCCACTATTCAAGTAATTAATGGCAGGGGAAGATCAAGTGGGAAATTCCAATCTGGCCATGGGGGGGACGGCGACGACGAGCAAGTTGGGACTGTTTTGGTCACTTTAGTACAGGGGTTCCCAAACTTTTTGGGCTTCGGGATGGTCACGTGGTTCCTCCTACCAGAAGCAGAAGTAAAACACGCCTTTGCAATCTGTTTTGCAACAGGATGAGATAGATTTTAAGCTGCCATTTTCTCTGCTTAAACCAGGGGTGCCCAATGCTTCTAACCTGGCCAACCTTAGTTCCACATTAGAAATAAACTGGGTGAGAACATAAACTGAGATTTATCTTTTTGTATTATTGTATTGCCATGCTGTTCCTATATTGATATGTTGGATGCCTCCCTGAGTTGACCTGTGCTGAATAGGGTGGTGTATAAATTAAATTGACTGATTGATTATGGTTTTATTGTTTGGTGTCAATCAATGGACAGATCAAAAGTGGGGCTAAACTGGACTTAGTGGCTTTTTGCTTTGAGAGGTGAGAGTGAAAAAATTAACATAGGTTTAAGTCTCTTTGTTTTATAACCTGTCACAGAGACCCTTTACCTGGAATGTTGCCATGACAACAGATTGCAATTAATCCCCCCCCCTTTTTTTTTTTTTGCTACTGCTGTGCCCAATTACAATAACTGCTAAATCAATAGGGGTCAATAATCTACTTGTGTATCTAGGCAGCATTCATGGATGGCAAATATTTGGTTTTCTAAATCTGCTTTCTCCAAAACCTCTTAACAATTGTAATTGTTTTGTCCCTAGGTTGCAGTTCTTACAGAACTGGGGAAGTGTAATTTAGACATTAAAGGCATGGGATGGATGTGGAAGGGATAACAAACTAGTGGGAAGGACATGAACAAGAGAAGAGAAAGAAATGTTCGTGTATTTATTGGGTAGAGTTTTTGATTCTCTTTCCAGATCATGGATACAGGCAAAGCTATGTGAATATTTTTCATGTGTTTGAAAGGCGGAAATACATCAAGGAAATTTGAATTTTGCTTTTTTTTTTTTTTGGCCAATGTCATGAATTATGCTAATAGAGAACTTCGTAAAATTTAGTCCACAGTTGTTTGTTTCCTCACTTTCCATTATCCATTCATGAGTGTCACTGATTATATATCTTGTGGATTTTCAGCCTGTGGGCTGGATGCAGCCCATAGTACCATTTCATGTGGACACCGCACTGCCACCACCACACCAGGAATTGCCATGTGGTGGAGGATGGGCAAAATGGCCGTCCTGCCCCCAAAGCTGTCTGACTGAGTGGGACCCGGCCCTCGGCTGTAAAAGGTTGAGAACTGATATAACTGAAGCAACACAAACTGTACAGAAGATGGAGATAAATAGGGCCTCCTAGTTTTTTAGTAGGGGTGTGGAAGTCCTGCAACCAGGTTTATGTCCAAATGAAAATTTCACATTTGGAACTGACACTACTCTTTAGGACAAGGGTCTCCAACACCCGGGTCACGGACCGGTACCAGGCCACAGGCTGTTCCAAGCCAGGCCTAATCGGTGAATGGCGTTGGAAGCATTCTGCCCTCAACATGCTCTGCCGGGTCTGCCTGATGAATGGAGCGAGAGCACAGGCTTCAGACACAGCAGATAGGCAGGTGGCTACCCCCCCCTACATTGCTTAACTACAGCAGGGCTCTGTGCCCCCCCCCCCCAATATGTAGTGCGATACCAGTACATTGAAAATTTGTTTAGCATGAAACCAGTCCATGGTGCAATAAAGGTAGGGGACCCTGCTTTAGGAGATATTCAGCCCCACTTTGTCCCAGTTTCCATAATGTCAAAATGTGTCCAGAGTTCCATTGAAAAAAGATGTTCAATAAATGGAGAAGAGGAATGCGCTGGTAACCTCAGTATGAGCTCTTCCTTGTGTCTCAGGTGTTGCATCATCAGGGGAGATCTTGGGATGTATTCGGCTCAGTTTTCACTTGCCTTTGGGTTTTAACTGCTCAGTTTCCTGGATTAGTTTTCGATTTCTTCTTTCTTCAGTCCAAATAACTGATCACCCGTATGAATGCTGAACGGCATACAAACATTTTTGATTTGCCCGGAGGAGAAACAGGAGAGGAGGTTACAGACAATCAAATAGAATTAATTAAGTGATATGCTAAGTTTCACCCAAGGGAAATTTGCTGGGGAATTTTTTGGAGGTCTAATGTGGTGGAGTAGGACTAAGGAGATATAGCTTCTAATCCTCACCCCACTGCATAAATGTATGGTGGAGTGGCACTGGTAATGCCACTCCTTAAACATCTCACATACGTTGAAAACTCTATTAGGATGTGACTCGATATATGATAACAGACTTGCTTGGAATTTGTAACTTAGAAACATTTTGCCCCTTTTTACACTAAAATCCCTGCAATAAGTTTAGATCTGTTTTTATTTAGTGGGAGCATGAGCCCACATGGAGAACCTTTGTAGCAATCCTTAGTAGAGATCCCAAAATAACCTATTGGGGATTGAATTTGTCATCTTTTCTGCTAAATAGGGCAAAGGCTTATGGTAACATTCATTTTACTTTGATATCAGCATTACTAGCGTTTAGTATTTCTATGACATTTTGTGGTGAATTGTTGCTTGTTGTTAACTTAATATGTCTGTAATGCACAACAGTGGATCTGAAATGTAACCTCGTACGTTTAGAATGCTAGATTATTTTAACACATAATTTACATAAATAAGCTTTGTCTTTACTGTCATAAACTCGAGTAAAAAAAACCAAACCAGTTCCTGATTTGTTTTAACAGTGTAGTCCCCCCTCAATAGAAAGAAAAGTCCTACCATTTTGGAAATGCTTGGAATTCATTTTAATTTTTAGTCTGCACTTTACACTAGCTATCTGAGGTGTTGAACCTGTTTGAGAGATATGCGTTGGCTTCTCAAATTATCTCCTGTAAAGGATAGACTAGAACCCAGAAAAGATTCAAGGTAAAGGTAGGGTAAAGGTCTCCCTTGCTCGAAAGCCAGTCATATCTGACTCAAGGGTTCAGTGTTCATTTCTGTTTATAGCCAAACAGCCAGCACTGTCTCTGCAGACATTTCTGTGGCCATGTGGCAGGCATGACTAAACACCATAGTGCAAGGAATGCAATTTACCTTCCCACCGTAGTGGTACTTATTTATCTACTTGCAATTTCTTGCTTTTGAACTCCTTGGTTGGCACGAGCCGGGACAGAGATGGAAGCTCACTCCATCGCGCAACACTCGGGTCTCGAACTGCTGTCAACCTTCCAGTTGTCAAGTTCAGTGTCTTAACCACTAAGCCATCGCAGTCCCACTCACTGGGTACACAAGAACAAAACCAAATTAAAAGATGGAGCAGGGAGCTCACTGGGCAAGAAACGCCATTAAAGGAGGATGTAGCTGAGGTACTCAACGTCCTCTATGTCATTTGGAAGATTCTGAATAGGTTGAGGGTTGGAGTGCCTAAATGTATGACCAGCATGCTCAAGTGGGGGCTTCTGGCAGACAATAACACGTGTGAATGTGGAAAGATTCAGAATCCAGCTCATTTGCTGATCGGTCGATTACTGCCAGAGACATGCACCGATGAGGACTTAAGTTTAGCCAACGACAAAGCCAAGAAAGTGGCTTCATTTTGGCAGTCCAGGGTTTGATCTGGACACGAAAGCAGGAGAAAAGAGGACGCCTAAGAAAGAAATAAACAGACCTGTGAACGCTCCTTTGTTCTTACCTCCCAGCTCTGAGGCTTCACAAATGTCAAATCTCTGTTTCTTACAGAACATCTTCAAAGCTAATGGTGAAGAAAACATGTGGGAGGAGAACATAAAAGAGGAGATGTGTAATTTGCCAGGTGGATTTAAAGTGCAGCTCGCCAACATCTTATGGGGCTAATGAGATCCTAAGGGAAATTTAGTCTAGCTGTGATGAAGAAAGATTACAGCAAGTGGTGAATGCTGCTTTCAGAGCAAATAATCAAAAAAATAATCATTCATGAGCAGAGAGACACAGTTTCCTCCCGGTTCTTCTCTCCCATTTTGAGGCAGTTAAAGATAGGTCAAGTGGGTCTCAGTTGGATGAAAAGGAATGATGATAGAAACAAACATTTTGTAATCAATCCAGGATTTTCAGAATAGTATCACACAATTATTCCTCTCCCTCTATGTTGTTTCCACCTTTATTGACTAAATTTTTGTACCAGTTCACAAGTACATTTGTTTGTTTGTTGCATGTGCTACACTGGTACCCCACCTTTCAAGATCAAGGCAGCATCCTTCACAAGAACCCTGTAAGAGAGATCAGGCTGAGAGGTCAACCAGTGAATTTAGTGGCTCAACAAGGATTAGAACCCACATCTCATGTGTTGTTTTTTAATAAGTTTTGTTTGTTTTATGATGTTAGCCGCCTCGAGTAGGGATGTATTGTTAGAGGAGTGGGATACAAATGTAAAATTTAATTCAATTCAGTCTCCCCAGTACAAACCCTAAATCCAATTGCTAAGCTTAACCAGAGGAGACCCATTCAATCACTTGTTGGCTAGTTTACTTGGGAATACCAAATGGACTCAAGGCCATTCCTCTAAACAAGACAGAGGTCTAAAACAATTGACTGTAGTGCCAGTGGATGTTGGGTGAAGAACATCTGGAGGGCAGTGGGCGCCAAGCATCTGTTCTAATTAATGTACCACATTGGCTCTTTCTTGAGAATAAATCCTATTGAACTCAATAAATCCTACTGAGTAAACATGCATAGATTGCACTGCTAACTTCTGATTCCTTCCCCTGCTCTTGACCAAAAAGAAAATAAGTATGGGGCAGAGCCCTGATGGTGCAATGGTTAAATTGCTGTACTGCAGCCAGAACATTGTGAGTTTGATCCTGACGGGGATCCAGGCTGACTCAGCCTTCTATCCTTCCAAGGTCAGTAAGATGAGTACCAAGCATGTTGGGGGCAAAATGCTAATCATCTTGTGACGCTAAGGGGTGGTACATAAGTGTAATTGCTATTGCTATTTATAACCTTTGAGTATGCTTATTGAATAAAACATCTTGGGGAATGGTGCAGAATATTCCAAACACCAAAGGGCAGACAGATAGATCTAAATGTTAGAACAGATTTTTAAAGATGGCTGTGTGGAGTAGCATAATGTTTTCTAGCTTTTTAACAAGTCTGCTTTCACTGTTTCTGCTTTTCTTTGGAAAGGTATTTAGCATTGCACTGGTTCTTCTATGAAGTGAGCAGCTGGACGAACCATCTGCCTGCTCTGTAGAAGCCCGCGTTGCTTTTCCTACGCATAATCAAATCTATTTGCTATAATGACAGCTCCCGCTGAAGTGCAAAAAAGACAGCCTTCCTTTATGGTGGCGAGTAAGGCTGTGCGCCGGTTTAGGATAACTGCCGAAATGATAACTTCATCAAAATTATTCCTTCTTGTCCAGGTGGCCTGTTTTGGAAGTGACTGATCTTCCTTCAACCTAGGTTGCTATTCTTAGGATTATTGAAGTCATTTCTTCTCATCCTTCTTCCTTGTCCATCCAAAGAGGAGACATCTTGACTTTGTTCTCTAGAGAGGAACTCGGCAGCCATAGTTCCTGGTACCTTTAGGTAAAGGTAAAGCTCGCCCTTGCTCGAAAGCCAGTTGTATCCAGGTCTAGGGTTTAGTGCTCATCTCTGTTTACAGCCAAAGAGCCAGCGCTGTCTGCATCTGCAGACATTCCCATGGACATGTGGCAGGCATGCTTAGACACCGGAGTGCACAGAATGCCATTTACCTTCCCATTGAAGTGCCTATTTATCTACTTGCAATTTCTTGCTTGCAAACTGCTAGGTTGGCAGGAACTGGGACAGATGGGAGCTCATTTCGTCATGCAGTACTCGGGTCTTGAACTGTCGACCTGACGACCTTCCAATCAGCGTCTTAACCACTTGAGCTACCGCAGTCCCTTCAGCTTACTTAGATAGAATTAGGGCATCTATCACCTTTCCTGTCCTAAGTGTATTTCTCTAATAAATACAAGCTGTCTTATTTGCTTATAAAGAAGTGTGGACATGATTCCTTCTCTGAGGCCGTGTGTTCAGGTAATAATACTGAGTCTCAAAATACCCAGCTGTTCCTTCTCGTTCCTCTGTCTTCTCCTTATACTACTTGCATGACCCAAGCTTAGCCAGATTCTCTAGTGCTAACACTGCTAGTTAAAGCTCGGATGGAACTATCTAGCTTCCCTAATTTAGATTTCACAGGGATGAGAAGGTTTTTTTTTTAAAGAAACCTACAGTTCCCAAATAAACAAATCTGACGTTTAATTTGTCGATGGTGGCCTTTGCCATATGGATTTAAAGTTTAGGTAAAGGTAAAGGTCTCCTCACTGTTACTTTTCCTGCTGAAGCAGTACCTATTTATCTACTTGCAATTTTGTCCTTGAGAAGGTTGATGCATTTATCTGTACATTGTATTCAAAGTTCACTGAGATGGTTTGCAGTTATAGTACCTGTGTGAGTCTACACTTAATTCAGTATAGATCAGGGATTTGATGGCAAGGGGAAATGTTTCACTTTTATTATTAAATGATTGAAAGGCAAGAGGCCTATTCTACTAAAAATCCTCCCCTGTTTTATGAGCAAATGCCATTCTACCTCTTCCACCGCTTCCGTGAACAACTTGAGTTTTATACCGTTTTGACAACTCTCCTGCACTTTCTTCATCCAATTTAGTATAAATCCACTGGACAACATTACTTTCATCCTTTGAAAGCACAAAACTTTATTTTAAAATAATAGATGCATTTAATAGATGTGCATAACTTAAGTCCAAGATTTCATAAATGATGTGTGTGGGATCACTCTAGCTGTTTGTCACACACTCAGACACATCCTAACCACATGTACAGTATTTGGCTTGTGAAATTTTGGTTATTCTCAATTAGCAGAACATGAAGTAGGAAGAAACAGTAGCAGCACACAGAGAAAAAGTGGAAAGATTTAGCCCATCCTCATCACTGCTCTCCTCCTCCCACACAAACAAGCACTTTGTATGATAAAACTACTCTAGAAACACTTAAGGTAGGAGGAGGAAGTGTCCTTAGTTACTGTTACTGTCTGTCTTTGCAGTCAGAAGAAAAAGACAGGGAAAATGGAGTCTCCAGCATGAGGAGAGAAACTATGCTTGAGGAAGAGGAGAGTATTAATAACAAAATGGAAGCAAGAAACAAGCATGGTGAAGATTTGTGGGCTTGCTCCAAATGCCAGAGATGGGAAAAGAACTTTATCAGTCAAATTAATAGCAAAGGACAATCGCATTAGGCTATAAAGTCACCTACTGATACCCAGTGTTAGCACATGCAAGATTGATATTATCCCAACAGAATTTTGTGTCCAGGCATGCAAAGGTGAGCCAGAAAATTTCCAAAAATGTTTGCAAAATATTCCTTAAGTACATTAGTATTTCATAATAGGATTCTGGGCATCAGTGGTGGTGGTGGGTTCCTCCTGCCTTTTGGGATCTTTAGCTGGCATTTTAGCAACCAGAACAAAGGAACACCTCATACAAAGCATATTCATTCCCACCTTATGCCAAACATGGATACTCACAACAAAACATAAAAAGTTTGTCACCACGGAAATGAGATGTCTGAGGAAGGCTGCTGGAGTGACTAGAAGGGATAAAATCAGGAATGAGATTATAAGAGAAATAATTGGAATAGAAACAATCCTAAACTACATACAGAAACAACAAATGAAGTGGTTTTCCTATTTGGAGAGAATATATTGGAATTCCACATCATGCAAGGCATATGTAAAAATTGGAGAAGGACAAGGACCACAAGGCAGACTTGGAAGAAGGTGGAGAGATAACATCATTTTTTTTTTACAAGAACAGCAAAGCATGCCTGTGGATGCCACTAGAAGAGCCAGAGCAAGAACCTTGCAACTCCTTTGACGGGGTAAAAGAGGAAGCAAAGAAGAAGAGAAGAAGGAGCTGTCACTTTGAAATGCTAAAGGTAAATGTCGCTGTTGCTTGAAAGCCAGCTGTATCTGACCCTGGGGTTCAGTGCTCATCGCTGTTGATAGCCAAAGAGCCAGCACTGTTTGTGTCTGCAGATGTTTCAGTGGACATGTGGCAGGCATGCCTCGACACCAGAGTGCATGGAAAAGGCACCTGCAAAAGGGAGAATGAATAGATTCCTGAGTGATGGAAGAGGAACTACTGTTAGGGCAATGCTTTTGGGTTGCCTAGATTGACCTCCAGTGGAAGAGGAAGGATGCTCATAACACTTCCATTTTGTGCTGTTCTGGGCTTGCCTCCTTCCAGTCAGATGGCAAACTGGAGAACTCACTCAACAGAAGAGCATAGGAAGCACTCTGCCAAAGCATCTAGGCAGAGAATGACTTGTCTCAATAACATATAGACCAGGGGTGCCCAAACTTTTCAGGCCATGGGCCAGGTCCAGCCCCCAATACCAATTCATCCAGCCTGCATCGCCCTCATCGCTCCCAGAAGTGGAAGTAAAATGCGCCCGCACGGGCATGTTTTACTTCTGCTTCTGGAAGTGACGAGGGTGTCACGGGCCAGATGAATTGGCATTGGGGGCCAGATCCGGGCCGGATCCAGCCCGTAGACCATAGTTTGGGCACTCCTGTTGTAGACAGTTATACTGGATGGGAGTGAAGGTTTATTGTTCACTCAGCAACCAACCCATTGCTTATGGGAAGTCCCCCAGGGGGATGTGAGCACAACTGCACCCTCTGCTGCATGTTCCCCAGCAACTAATATAAAAGTCACATTCGCTGAAATCTTGTTGATGCAGCTCCGCATGCACAAGGCTGATGATATCCTTGGCTATGACCTTCTATTGCTAATTAAAGGTTTGAATGCTCCCCAGGTTTCTAGGGCTCCCCAAGGATCCTTTTCCTCCTGGAGAAGGCTTTTGAGAGGATCTTGAATGTCTGAAAAGTCATCACTTTTGGGGTTGTTCCTCTGTATTCATACTGTATATTCAGCAATGAACAGCAACAGCTGACAAAGGAACTCTGGTAATGTGGTGATTAAACTGCTGTAAAGGTAAAGGTTTCCCTTGCTCGAAAGCCAGTCGTATCCAACTCTAGGGTGCACTGCTCATCTCTGTTTCAAAGCCGAAGAGCCAGCGCTGTCTGCTGCTGCAGACGTTTCCGTGGTCATGTGGCAGGCATGACTAGACACCGAAGTGCATGGACCACTGTTACCTTCCCACCAAAGTGGTCCCTATTTACCTACTTGCAATTTCTTGCTTTCGAACTGCTAGGTTGGCAGGAGCTGGGACAAAGACGGGAGCTCATTCCGTCCTGCAGTACTCAGGAATCGAACTGCTGACCTTTCGCCTCCCAGTCAGCGTCTTCGGCACTTGAGCCACTGCAGTCCCTAAACTGCTGTACTGCAGCCAAAACATTGTGAGTTCAATCCTGAGAGGGATCAAAGTTGATTCAGCCTTCCTTCTGAGTGTTGAGTAGTCTAGTGCAACCCTAGCATGTGCAGTAACCTGAGAGACAGGAAAGACTAGCCGGACCTAAAAGAAGTTGTTTTGCATTGTTGGCCTCTAATTACAATTAGAAAAGTTCTTTCCTGCCTCAGAGATCAGTTGATCCTATTTGCATGTCTTAAGGCTTTTGTTTTGCTCTGGCCTTCTCTCTTGCTATTGTGCATTCGAATAGGAAATATGTCTTTTTGAGCTCCTCCATTTTCCTTGCCACATGGATTGAAGAAAGACTTTACTTCTTTCTTAACCAACTTCATCAAGACTCCTGAGCACATGTATCTTCTGACCTCATGTTGTGAGTAAATGATATTTTTCTTTCTCTCAAGTATCTAATCCAAGTGTGTTTATTAGCTAGGGTAAAAACAGGAGAACTGGGAGACTTAAAATTGCTTAAAACCTGCCTCGCGTTGCTATGCAGCTGCTACAAATAACACCGAGGTCAGTAAAATGAGTACCCAGTATGTTGGGGGGCAAAATGCTAATTAACTTATGAACTGCCAACAGGGTGCACTAAGTGGTATGGGGCGGGTAAATATGTAAGTGTAATTGCTATTGCTATAAATCTGTGTGTACAAGCCCAGATAAGGAAGATCTTAATGTAGCTTGCACAAACTAAAAACTGGGATGTGAGCCAAAGGATAATCTTAGAGTATGTTGCCAAGATTTCAGGAGCTATGCTAGGTGAGGTTGCCAGCATTTTATCCTTTGAAGGTGCTTAGAGTACTAGATCCTTCACTAGTCTTCTTTCATGTTAAAAAGTCACATCACTATAGTCTAGAACAGGGGTGCCCAAACTATAGCCCATGGGCCAAATGTGGCCCCCGAAGCCATTCCATTAGGCCCAAAATGCCCTCGCCAAACCAGGAAGCGAATACAGACACTTCTGCACATGTTTGCTCATGCGTGGCAATTTTTACTTCCTGGTTCAGTGCGGATGTCCTCATGCATGTGCAGAAGCATCCGTATTTACTTCCTGGTTCAGGGTGGATGTGATCACACATGCACAGAAATGTCTGTGCCAAACCAGGAAGTAAATATGGCCACTTTCGCACATGTGCAGCAGCGTCCGCACCGAACAAGGAAGTAAATATGGCTGTGCATGCACAAACATGCCTGTTCCGGGGGCATGGTCTGGCCCACTCAGCAGTTCCAGGGGGCGTGGTCAGGCCCCCGGCCCAAAAAGTTTGGGCACTCCTGGTCTAGAATCAAATAATGTGAACAAGACATTCATGATATGGTCACCAAGTTAAGGAAAAGATGCAAAAATGCTTGTAGAATGTTTTTCTCTGCTGAGAAGAGAGCACATAAACAATGGAGCTTAATGGCAGAGGATCCTGTTCGAAACCATATCTTGAGTCTAACAGACTTAACATCTGATGAGGGGGAGGGCAGCCTCGTTATACCAGACATTTTAATGTATTCGGCTTTGTCTCTCCAGGAATGTTTTCTCTCGTTATGACGAGTTTGCATTGTTCCCTTTTGTTTCACTAAAGGGCTGGAGGCAAGGCAGGTCCCATAAAGACTCTCATATATTTTAGCTATATTTCACATTATTGCAGACATCTATGCCTTGGTAAGTGTGTTGGTAAAGCCACAGTAGTGTAGCATTATTATTTTTTGGAGGAGGGTGGTGTGTCTGAATATGCTCAGTCCAATGATGATCTGCTAGGGAAGGTTTTCCTGGTGAAGAAGTAGGTTAGGAGGGTTGGTGAACTCAACTGGAGGATGCTGGTACCCCAGCAAGAACAATGTGGCTTAGTGGTTAAGACACTGAACTTGACGAATGGAAGGTTGGCAGATCAGCAGTTTGAGACCTGAGTGCTGCACGACGGAGTGAACTCCCGTCTGTCCCAGCTCCTGCCAACCTAGCAGTTTGAAAGCAAGAAATTGCAAGTAGATAAATAGGTACCACTATATAGGTACCTGTCTGGATCGAACTCACAACGTCAGCAGTTTGGGTTGCAGTACATCAGTTTAACCCGGATGGGCGCGTTTTACTTCCGCTTCTGGGAGCAGCGAGGGCTTCATGGGCTGGATGAATTGGCATCAGGGCCGGATCCTGTCCATGGGCCATAATGACTGGCCCCCTGAACCATGACCGGCCCATGGCCCGAAACGTTTGGGCACCCCTGGTTCAACCAGTGCACCAGTATGTCTTAGTGGAGGCGTAAGGATGCCAAAGGCCCGGTCCAAACCTGCCTTCCACCAAACCTGTCTGAGGAGCCTCTTCAAATGAATGCTCACCAGGGTTGACCTAAATAGTTTTGCTGTCTGAGGCCAAAGGGGTGGGGCATCCCTCTCCATTTCACAGGATTTTATTACCACAGGATTTGTTGCAGGTTCCTAGAATGTCTTACATTGAGTAGATGGCCAATGCTGGAGTCCTCAAGTGAACTAATAAAAAAACCCAAATCATAAAACATATACACACTTCTTCTGCCGTATCTGAACCTGGATATTGGCAATCATCATGGCAAGTTGTAGTTTTAGGAGAGGGATGGGGAAGGAAGAATACACCTTGTCTGTTTAGATACAGCTATCAACCTGTACCATCTGGATTGTTTTCAAGGTGGCCTTACACTGAGTGGATTTCAGCTGCTAGTCTTCAAGGTTAGAAAGATGTGGATGGCTGCTGCAAAGTCCTGATTGCAGCTAATTGAACTTCTTTTGCCATATCTGAATCCGAATATTGGCAATCTTCTTGGTGATCAGCCATGAAGACTGTCCTGAGAATATAATGCAATGGCCTTTCATCTGCCTTCCGCATCGCAGCATGACCCCCTGTACCACTGATCCATTTCTGCGAGTCACTTTCTGGTTCTGAGTCCTTTTGGCACACAAAGTCCTCATCGGCCTCTGGCCAGTACTGATGAAGCTGCTGCCCTCCATCAAGATGGGTTCAAGTAGGATTTAATCCACTTGGGGACCATCATCACCCTTCTCTGTGGACTTTGGCACCCACACTTATACACACATAAGAACATAAGAACAGCCTTGCTGGAACAGGCCACAGCCCATCCAGTCCAGCATTCTGTCTCACACAGTGGCTCACCATTTCCTTCAGGGTATTATTCCCAAGGAGATGCCTTCACCTGCTTAGGATTCCCTGGAAATGGCATTGAGAGATATCCTGCCTATCTCTCCAACCCGGAGGTTGTCCTTAAGTATCCATAATTATAGCCATTGATACCCTTGTCCTCCATGAACCCGTCTAATCCTTTCTTAAAGCTGTCAAGACTGACAGCTGTCACCACTTCTTCTGGCAGGGAGTTCCATAGACCAGTAATCCTCTGGGTGAAAAAGTACTTTCTCTTATTTGTTTGAGAACTAGTACCCAAAAGTTTCATCGAGTGTCCCCTAGTTCTAGTGTTGTGCGATAGGGGAAACAGTTTTTCCTTATCTACTTTGTCCACACCGTGCATGATTTTATAAACTTCAATCAGGTCACCTCTTAGACGCCGTCGTTCAAGAGTGAAAAGGCCCAACCGTTGCAGCCTCAGATGGTAAGGAAGGTGTTCCAGTCCCATAATCATTCTGGTTGCCCTCCTCTGTACTTTCTCCAACTCCATAATATCCTTCTGGAGGCATGGCGACCAGAACTGTACACAGTATTCCAGATCGGGCCTCACCATAGATTTATAAAGAGGCAAAATGACCCTTGCTGACTTATTTTCTATACCCTTCCTAATGATCCCTAGCATTGAGTTTGCTTTTTTCACTGCTGAGGCACACTGGGTTGACACCTTCATTGAGTTGTCCACCAGGACACCAAGGTCCCTTTTCTGGTTTGTCGCAGAGAGTTCAGACCCCATCAGTTTATAAAGGAAGTTAAAATGCTCTTACCATCTAAGGTGGACCAGAGTGTTATAGCTCATCATTGGGATAAATGAAGGAAGGAGAAGATCAGAAGAATGGCTGGAGAACTTAGAACATGGGTTTAGGTGCAACACAAGACCATTGCCTCATCAGAGTACACAGAAAGAGCCTCTTTGAAGATTGTGGTATTCTTGAACCACAATTGGACATACCTTGGTAACGGCAGCCTTGTGTTGCCAGCTAACCTTCCTCACACTAGGTCAGGTGGAAGGAACTGCAGAATGAGCTCAACAAAGGGTGCCTTCATTTTGGCAATTTCACATCTAGCCTAGACAAGGAATAAGAAGAAGCTGTTCCCTCTAAAGTCATGTTAACAATAATAAATTTGTTTCATCAAATCAATTCTGACTTATGGCAAACCTCCTCAAGATTTTCTAGGTAGAGAATACTCAGGAATGGTTTACCATTCTCTTCTTCTGGGGGCACTTTGGGACTGTACAGCTTGTCCAAGGTCACGCAATCTGGCTCTCCATACAAAAGGCATGGTGGGAACATGTACGTGTTGGTATATCAGGCAATCGGGCTTTGTCCCACCCCGCCCTTTCTTCTGGCACCCTGGGGCGCCAATAGCAATGTATGGGATTCCAACACCACCACCACCACCCAAATAGGCACGCGCACCATTCCATGTCCAGTGCCTTCCCGTGGTGCCCTGCACACACCTGGGTGGGGAATCAAACTCCTAACCCCTGTGCTCCATCTTGGTGAGCAATCCAGCCAGCTCAAACTCAAGATAGCCATGGTGTGCCTTTGCCATGGCCAATGACTGGTGCAATAAATGACTATGTATATTCATTCATCCATGGTGTGATGTCCAACTTCTGACCAAAAGAGCAAGTTGTGAGTTATTATGTTAAATTTATTTCTACCACATGGGGGTGCTGTTGCTACAACAATAGGAATCGCCTTTCCCAACTCTCTCAGTGCTAAGCATTTTACAAACAAGGATTTCCCCAGTCATTCATTATACTTTCCCCTTACAATTCTTAACATATTCACATTCATAGTATTTCTTGCCCTCGGGTTGAAAATAATAATAGTCCTAGGCAGGAATACAACTAAGAGCTGTAACTTTTAAAAATCATGGAAGGAAATTGCTTTACTTTGCCCATTAACAGGATCAACTCTGTCCTGAGGATGCAAGGGCAAAAACACATTTGGCAGAAGATGACCCCACCTCTGTCTGGCCCAAAACATTTTCTATATAATCTTGACTCTTTCAACTTTTTGCCTTCTTTGAGTGTGTTATCTACACAAACAGTGATAGGAGTTTGCCACCCTTTTAACCGTCATGGCACCATTCTAAGGAATTCTTAGACACATTTGGAATTATTTGCTAGAGTCTGAGACAGCTACTCTAATCCCTTAAACTTGTGGTTGTCATGTGCTTCTTCTTTCCTGTCCCAATCAAAATCTGGACTTCCAAAATTAAGCCACTTTCTCAGCTTTGTCATTGGCCAAACTTAAGTCCTGTTGGTGCATGTTTCTGACAGTAATTGGCAGACCAGTAAATGAGCTGGATTCTGTATCTCTCCACATTCACACAGCATGTTGTCCACCAGCATGTTGGTTTTGCATTTAAGGACTCTGACCCTCAGCCTATTCAGGGTCCTCCAAGTGATGTAGGGGAGGTTGAGTTCCTCAACTATATCCTCCTTTAATGTTCTTCCTTGTCCAATAAGTTCCTTCCTCCATCTTCTAATTTAGATTTGCTCTTGTGTGCCCTCAAGAATATTTGTTCTTGCCATAAAGCTCTTCCTGGATCTGAGCCAATGGACCTGAGGCTCATATCCATTCAGATGATGTCGAGGGTTCTCTTGATTAGTTCTCTTGGCTCCTGCTGCTACTTTTCTCCTTATCTTAGGTAGATCTATGTCAACAAGAGTTGTCATGTGCTGTCACATTGCATGAGATTTATGGTGACCATAACAGTTTTTTAAGGTATTGTGAGATATTTAAGTGCAGTTTTACCGCAGCCACCTTCAAGTGATTTTCCATGGCCAAACTAAGATTTGATCCCAAGTCTTCTGGGGACTAGTCCATCACTCTATCCACTCAACTGTGGTGGCTATCCTTGGACTACAACGTTACAAATCTCAGAATTCCATGGAATTACAATGTGATTTAAGTATTAAACTGTGTAGTGTAATTGAAACTCAGTGTCTTTGATAACTGAGGGTCACATTTTCTCTAAAACCTGCACAATCTTTGGTTACTACAAACAAGAGATGGCAGTTCCAAATTAGATACAAATGCTGTTGCTCTTCTTGTTGAAAGCTTGGCTTGAGTACAAGCTAGACCACTGATCAGCAGGAATGCTGACTTGAGCGTCTGGTAATTAAAGTCCAAGAACAGCTGGAGTGCCAGGGTTCGCCATCGCTCAGTTAGACCAAATTTAGCCACCAAACTCTAAAATAGAAGAGTTTTCATGGCTTTCTGCATTGTCCTGAAATGGATTGTTGGCTCTCTTCCACTTTCTGGAATCTACTGGAGTGCATGAATTATATAAAGGAAACCTTGACCAGCTTTATTCAAGGACACTGCTGGGTAGCTCAGTATTTTAGGTTGGGACTTCAATTCCTTGCTGAACTCCTTGATAGAGGCTGGATTCAATGATCCACAGAGTCCTTCCCAACTCTGCAGTTCTACGATTATTATAGTTGCAGTTGTTGCTACTGCTGTCGCTTTACTTCCCGTTAGTCTGCAAATCCCTTTGAAAAAGATAAGCAATGAATTACTTGGTGTTGAAGTCGGTCCCTGAATCCTCAAGCCAGCATTGGGAATTCTAAGACTCACGAGCCCCCCCAAAATAAATAAATAAATAAATAAATAAATAAATAAATAAATAAATAAATAAATAAAAATAAATCAATTTTCCAAGTTCAGCTTCTAAGATCTTGGCCCAAATCAACTGAGCAGTCATTGAAGTTGCCAAGAGACTTTGATTTAATTCCAATCTCCCAGTTTCTATGAGCCTCTATGTTCTATAGCTGTGATGGCAAACCTTGGCACTCCAGATGTTCTTGGACTTCAATTCCCAGAAGCTCAAGCCCCTGTGAATCCACACGAATGGGTTTGCTGCGATTCATCCGGCCCACGCTGCGCCTTCTTCATCACTCCTGGAAGCAGAAGTAAAACCCGCTGGTATGGAGTGCCAAGGTTTGCCATCACAGTTCTATAGGGATTCAGATGTTCTTGAAAGGTATAATTTCCAACCTTTTAAACTGGGCTGCAAACCTCCACCCTATTAGTTCATGTGTGTTCTACCGTTATGGCTGAAATAGTTCCTGCCTTTGGATCAGGAGTGGTTGTGGGACAGGGTGTGCCTCAATCCTAAATGTCAAGAGTTGGTCATGAGCCAAACAGTAGACAGAAACCAATTTGCAGTATCAAGAAGAGAAGCAGAAGCCCACAGGATCAAACCAATGGTCCATCTTGCTTCACACCCACTTTCGTATAGTGGAAAGCCAGATATCACTAAGAAGCCAAAAGCAGGAGGAAGAGGTTGTGGCCTCTTGCAGAGATTGTTCCTTGGCGGTTGACATTCAGGGTTACACTCCTCTTGAACCACGAGGTTCTGTATAGCCACTGTGAATAATCCTCCCATTAACAAGTTTCTGCTGATAAATTGTACAATCCTTTTGCAAAATCTTGGCCAGTGGCCACCACCACTTCTTAGGGCACTGTTGGGCAACCTTTGAATGTCCAGTGTCTAGTATTCGACACTAGCTTCTTTTGGTGGAATTGAAAGAAGACTGAAGGTCACATCTGGTTTTTCATAAACAATGCTGGAGGACAAAACCAGGCTGGGCTCTTCTTCATTTTGTAAAGAGTCATATTCCCTAGATAAATCCACCAATGCTTTGTTGGTTTTCACCCCCATCAATGGAAGACATAATGGCTATTAAACAACCTTGGGACCACATGATTCCTCCTTCTGCCTTATAGCAAAGATTAATTCTTTGTTGCCCATCTGTTCTATTTAAGGACCCTCAAGTGGTAGTTTTAGGGGAGGGATGGAGAGGGAAGAATACGCCTTGTCCCTTTGCCCTCTCTAGGATTTGTTTGGAAACAGCTGTCAACCTATACCATCTGGATCATTTTCAAAGTGGCCTTACACTGAGTGGATTGCAGCTGCTAGTCCTCAAGGTTAGAAAGACATGGATGGCTGCTGCCAAAACCTGATCGCAGCCAATCGAACATGAAGCCAATCCGCTTCTCCCACAATTAAGCAGTATGTAGAAGAATCTCCCATCTTAATAGGAGTTCCACTGGACCCCCCCCCCCTTCATTCATTGCTGAGGTCAGTCCTGGGGTCATAAATGCTGTGGACACCTTCCAAAATAGTGCATGGATACACTCCATGAATACGCCAAATTAAGCTTATGATGTATCAAACTTAATTCAACCTGTCAGCGACCATCTGGTTTATTGCCTCATATTTTTGTTTTGGTGCCTCAAGGCCACATATAAAGGGACATGTGGTTTTTCTCTTATGCTATTTTCCTTCCAGTCACACAGTTCCTTCCAAGTTCCATGCCTGGGCTTGCAGATATGCAAATGAAGCCTGTGTTTACCATGCAAAATAGTAGCCAGGTTTCAGGACATTGGTCTTTCCTCATTCCCCAAATGGGGAAAGAGTTCTCAGAGTGACTGGAGCTAGAGGAATAGTGGGGGACATTATGTTTCTGTATTAGGGCCACAGTGGCTTACTGGTTAAGATGCTGAGCTTGGCAACTGGAAAATCGGCATGTCAGCAGTTCGAAACTGGAGTGCAGTGCGACAGAGTGAGCGCCATGATCTGTCCCTGCTTCTACCAACATAGCAGTTTGAAAGCAAGAAAATGCAAGTAGATAAATAGGGACCACTTTGGTGGGAAGGTAACAGCACTCCATGCGCTCTGGTGTCTAGTCATGCCTGCCACATGACCAGGGAAAAGTCTGCAGAAGCAGACAGCACTGGCTCTTCGGCTTTGAAACAGAGATGAGCACTGAACCCTAGAGTAGGATATGACTGGCTTTCCAGCAAGAGAAACCTAGTTCTCCAACAAGGCAGTGAAGACTGCAAAGTGGGGAGAGAGCTGGCCAGCGCCTCAACATGGACTCCTCGTGCCATTTTGCAGGAAGCCATGTAAGGGAGCCTCAGCACTTCGTGGGCTTTAATCCTTGTTCAATGTTTTTCTCCTTGCAAGAGTATTTTTCATCAGGCAATGTCCAATTCAAATGTTTATTAATATGTTTGCACAGCATCTTGTTGCTGTACAATTTGTTGCACACTGCTCCAGAATCACTGCCTGTGAGTGGTTTATGCATTTTGTAAATAAATCTAACAAAAAAATTGAGAAGTAATTAAATGAGAAGAAATGAGATGTTCATTCTAAAGGGAAGAGTGGTTAATGAACCAGGCTGAGAGAGAGAGAGAGAGGGATGGGCAGAAAGTGAAATGGACGGTCAGGCAGCTGTGGTGGCTAAAAAGAGATTGCTTGTTACGATGGCTTTGACCTCTTTCAGACATTCATTGAATGCAACCAAAACTCCACTGTGAATTCATTTTCCCCCATTGGTTTCACAGTAAGGGTATTTCTTAAGCAGGTGTCCCTATATGGTGACAGTTGGTACTCATTTATTGCATCAAATGCTTGGGTAGTTCTTCTCCAGCCTTTAAAATCATCCTAGCAAATGCCAGGTATTGTTTCATAGGGTTGTAAATGTAGTAAACTATTATAGTGTGAAACATATGGAATCAAGAGTTCAAAAGCAAGTGCAGAGAAGCAGGTCTTGATAAATTAATCGGTCAGTATGGACTTTCAAGCAATGTCAACTAGCACAGAATTAAACACATGGAGCCATGTTTACAAATATTCACCTTTATTTCTGCAATATATGTACTCACACTTTATATACTCACACGTTGCACTTGATGTCATGCTTCCAGTCCCTCGTGGTGATGCAGATGATGGTTGTATCTATTCCACATAAGGCTATAATACAATAACAGAAAGAAGCTCTCTGCTCTATGTGGCTACATGCCATGCCCTACAACAGTGTTTCTCACCCTTTGGGTTTTGGACTTCAATTCCCAGAAGATTAAGTCGGTACATTGGCTGATTGGTGCTTTGGGGAATTGACTTAGGCTTCTGGGAATTGAAGTCCAAAACCCAAAGGTTGGGGAACACTGCCCTACAGGATCATCAACCTTCACTTTCCATCATCCCCAGTCAGCTTGAATTCCAGAAACCCCTACAAGTTATACTTCTGAGTTATTCTTGGTATTGGATACCTAGTGGATGAGTCATTAATTAGGATTACTAACCTCTACCCCATCTCATCAGAATAGGTCCAGACACTTCGATCATTGTTTCCAGCCATTATGATTGGGGGAAAGAGGTAGGGATTTATGAACCCTGTTATATGGGCAGCAAGGCTGGAAAAGCACAGCTATCCAGAGGCTTTGGACTCCAACTCCCATCAGCCCTAGATAGTATATGGAGTTCTGAGGGATTCTGGGAGGTGCAGTCCAGGAGCAGCTGGAAAGCCAAACTTTGGCCATCCTTGCTGTAAGAATTTCCAGATGATCTAAAAATATTGGGTTGAGTTTGATTTGTTTCAATACCCAGAAACCATCAGAGGCATCTCAGCTTCTAAAGATGAGAGTGAAGAAACAGGAGGTGTTCCATATATTGTTAAGCTCTGAATCTCAGCATCTTTCATCTTGTGGGGGTGGATCCATTAGTGTAAATGGGGCAGTAATTTTCCATACACCGTGGGTGGCTTGGAGTCTTTCCTATCTCTCCAGCAAAGACTAAGATAAAAGCATGAAAGCATTTTTGAACAAAAATAAGCAGACCTTTCTTCATTTCAGTTAATATGTTAAATGCTAGTGAGCTATAATGCAATGTCATGGCAAAGAAGAAGGAAGGATCAAATCCCAGAATTAGCTTCCTTTCCATGGGGGCTTTACAGAGGGCCATTACCTGCTACTCCCTTATGGTAGGTACCTTAAGGCTTCATTGTAAGAACACCTGGAGGACCACATGCCCCCATCCCTGGCCTAGGTGTTGTCATTCACTCCTCTGGATTCAAAGCGATCTTAAACATGTCTTGCAAGAGCACCCCCTCCATTTGATCCATTAGTGATGGTGATCATTAGTACGGGAGGTTATATGTCAAAAAGTCTTGCCCTTCACCTTATAAAAGTGTAACTGCACAAATTGCTAAGTGCACATGTGAAAGCATTCAGCTCAGATTCCAGACATACCTGTCAAGAGTGGCTCCCAAAAATCCAGGAAATTTCTGCGCGTGTGCACAGAACCCGTTTGTGCATGCGCAGAACAGGTTTGCACATGCACAAATGGGTTCTACGCGTAACCCCTTTCCCCACCATTCAAAATACAGGATGGCAGCAGGAAAGGGGAGCAACGAGCGCCAAAATACGGGATTTTCCGGCCAATCCAGGATACTTGTCAGGTATGATTCCAGATAGTCATAGATCCATGATGGTGAGCCTTGGCACTCCAGGTGTTCTTGGACTTCAATTCCCAGAAGCCCAAGTCAGCACTCCTGCTGATCAGGCCTTCTGGGAATTTAATTTAATTTAATAGATTTATATACTGCCCTATCCAATGGACTCTGGGTGGTGTAGACAAGTTAAAACCAATATAAAACAATTAAAAAATTTGAATTTCAAGAACAGCTGTAGTGCCAAGGTTGGCCATCACTGTCATAGATGGTCATGTTGAGAACTGATGAAAGTGGGGAGAGGAGGAAATTTACTGGCACAGAAGGGACTCACAACAAAGTCCTCCTATTGCTGCAATTCTGTCTGTTATTACTTAGGCGCATGCTACATGCAGTGGTGAGCTCCTCAAAAAATTTACTACCACACTGTGGGCATGGTATGGTGGGCGTGGCCAGGGGGGAAGCCCTGAGTTGCTCCCAAATTAGGACTGCTTTATTTAAAAACTTGGATCGGTGGGGCCAGGCAGAATTTCTGCTACCGTTTCTGGCGAACTGGGGTGAACCTGCTGATGCCCACCACTGGCTACATGTCTATCTCACCTTACCTCTGGTCAGTCGAAGGTCCCATTTCCACTTGGTCCTTGCAAGAACCTTGTAGGAGTGGTTAGGCTGAGAGAAAGCAACTGACAAAAGCAGAAAGAATGAGAAACTCAATTACACAGATCCCAGACTATCATTGCAAATATTATACCATACAGATATTTCCTTTCTCCCAATACCCTGGGAGTGATGCAGCAAGACCACTGCAAGACTTTTCATCCTGAAGGGAAGACTAAGATAACACTACAAACACCAGAAGCCAGCTTGACGGGCAGCAGAATCTTTCTTCAGCAGTGTCAAAGGGAAGATGAAAAATCTCAGAGTTTGCAAAAATTATTTCCTGGGCTACAACTCCCAGAAACCTCCAGCCAACATGGCAACAGGAAGCCAAAATCTATCTAAAGGAATAACTTTTCCATGCTCTCAACCCAGACACCCAACTAATGGGGTGGCGAGAACCACTACAGCTGGAAAGCTGGCTGTCTTTTCTGGCTTGTTCTTTTGCCTCTGGCAGCACTTTTTGTGGCATTTAGCATCTTACCACTTCAGTCAATATGACTTCCCTTGACTATGACTTTTGGGTATTCTAAGAACTGAGCATGTGTATAGGCCACACACACCGTGGGTTCAGTATCTGTGGTTTCAGTTATCTTCAGGTCTAAAAATATTTAGTAAAAATTCCTTGAATACATTCTGCAGTATATCTGTATTTCTATGGTGCATCACCAGAGCTGGCCACTAGAGGCCACTGTGTGCAATGTAAAATATAGAGTCTTCTGTTATCCATGGTTTCAGATATAGTATGTGCAATAGGTCTCAGAATGTATCCCCACAGATCCTTGGGGGCGGGGGGGGGGGAAAAGCAATTGGTATCTGGAGTGGATGTACATGAAAGATATGGTGAAGACGATTCAGGGATATCAACCATTCTCTCCATCATGCTACTGAAGGAAACAACTCTACATCTGCACAAAGTGTGTTAAAAAGAACAGGCAAACAAAACTAGGGAGTGGGCCAGGCCTCAGCTTTTTACTGGTGGCACAGTGGTTAAAATGCTGCCCTGCAACCAAAAGGTTGTGAGTTTGATCCTTGCCAGGACTCAAGGTTGACTCGACCTTCCACCTTTCCAAGGTCGGTAAAATGAATACCCAGCATGTTGGGAACAAAATGCTAATTAACTTGTGAACCACCCAGAGAGTTCACTAAGCACTTCAGGCCAGTAGATAAGTGATAGCTTTGTTTTTAGATAGAGATAAAAATAATGTCCACTTCAAGCTGGAAACTAGGCTTTCCTCCTTCCCTCTGTTTTTGAGCTGCTGGAGCAGATGAGAGTTATTTTATTTCTGAATGTCTTCCCCTTCCCCACCCCCACCCTTGCTGGCTGCTTCTACATGTGGAAGGGATCCACCTATAAGACACCTTGTGGGACAACCTTTGTTGTAAGAACTTTGCTTTTCTGGAGTACATATGTCACAGTTTAGGAGCCCCTGGGACAAATGGATGTTGCCATAAGCCCGTCTTGGCCTTATTGGTTGTTTGCATCTATTATCCATCATGTTACATCATTGAATGAATGAATGAGGCAGCACAGTTTTGCTCTTCTGTGTGAGTAGATTTGTTTGCCTGTGTTTACTCTCAGATCTGTCTGATAAAGATCAGAGTGGAACAGGATCAGCTTCTTTGTCTGGAATTGTTAGCATGGAGTCATCCTTCCTTGATTGGAATCATCCTTGATTGGAGTCATGTTGAACTTACTCCTGGGCAACCACAAGGAAAAGCAGGCTCTTCTCTCTGCAACAATAAACCGATTGATTTCTTAACTGTACAAATACAGTATTTTGGTTATTGCTGCAAGTTAATTCATAACCATAACATTAACAAGATGTGACATTCTTTCCAGGGTTTTCTAGATAGATAGTTCCAGATTTGGATAACTGGACCCATCCATCCCAACAGGATACAAGCCCAGCCTACTGAAAAAATGTTCTTCCTTTCACACCAGAGGCCCCTGCAGGCCCACCATGAATAAGAATACAAGGTGTGGTCCTGGAATAGAGTCCTTTGAATGGAAAGTCTACATGCAGGAACTTTACAGGTGGTTATATCTAGGCTTAGTTGGTGTACTTTCCCATTGGTGTCCATAGGCATGTCAAAGAGGGAGTTCATTCCTGCCCAAATCATACATTTTTTATTTTTAATGTATATTGATTGACACACTTTGTTGTAGTGCAATGTGCTACATGCACAAACTGTGAGAACACACCAATATGCAGCTTCCTCACCTCTCAGAAGAACCACACATTTAAACCCCAATGGATGCCCTTGGACCACTGAATGGAGAGAAGCTGAATAAAACCGTTGCACAGCCAGCTGTGCAATCTCTTTCACAGTCACTTGTGCAAATGTCATTAACCTGTATTTCAGCTCCAGTAAGTCAAAACCTTGAATAACCAATCTTATTTATATTTTCAAAGCCTTCTGTGATTTGGTTTTCACATTGCTTCTGGACAATAAGGTCACAAAGAAGAATTCTTGGTGTCCATTTTTCAGCTACAGAGCTTCATTGGAAGTCACTGTAGGATGTTAGCATTCCTCTTCCAAATCTTCTAATTTGGTTGAGTTTTATTACCCTGGTGGAAACGTTTACAGATCTGCAATATGGTAAGCTTTGGCCTTATTTGGAAATGTTCTATTTGATTTACATCCTTTAAACACAAGGCCTAGATACAAAAACCATCCATGAAAGCAAAAGGCAAGGGATTAATTAAGAATTACTACTTTAAAAATAAACTTTGGCCATTATCTAAGGGAGGTTGAGCACACTTAAATCAGCAATCAGTGGCAGTTCAGTGCCTTGCCATGCACTCTTTTTTTTTGCTACAATTGTAGGACAGCATGTGTGCCCAACTTTCTTCTGATGATGGTAATTCTGTATTGTAGAGTGTCGAGTACAATGCTGTGGTTTTTCTATGTCATCTCTTACACGCACACATTTGGTAAGATGCTTTTTGCAAGGTGCTTGTGTCTTACACAAGAGACTGCGGTGGCTTAGAGGTTAAGATGCTGAACTTGACGACTGGAAGGTCAACAGGTCAGCAGTTTGAGACCTGAGTACTGCACGATGGCATGAGCTCCCATCTCTGTCCTAGCTCCTGCCAACTTAGCAGTTCAAAAGCAAGAAATTGCAAGTACATATATAAATAGGGACCACGTCAGAAAGAAGGTAAACAGTGTTCTGTGCACTTCAGTGTCGAGGCGTGCCTGCCACATGTTCATGGAAATGTCTGCAAATGTAGACAATGCTAGCTCTTTGGCTGTAAACAGAGATGGACACTGAACCCTAGAGTTGGATATGACTGGCTTTCGAGCAAGAGTGACTTTTACCTTTACCTGTGTCTTGCACAAAGTTACTACAGTGTGTTGGTTTACATCTACTATACAGTACTTGAAGAAGCATAAGAAAGCGCCTTGATTCTCAGTCCTTCAAACCCACTCAAGCTGAAAACATCTGTAGCATTTGAGGCTTCAAACATAAAGCTCAGTCAAATCACTCCCAAAAGCCCTGGTTGTCCAGCTAGACTGGACCTGCACAAGGAGACAGATGACCCTCAAATGTTCTCTGACTGCAACACCCATGATCACTAGGCAGTATGGTTGATGATGAGGAACGATGGAACTTGTGATCCAATACCCTGTGGGAGACCACACACTCTCTTCAGATTGGAGGAACATCTGCTTCTCTGCTTGAACTGTAGATCATTGGCATGGTTGAACATGTGCAACTCATTGGTCCAAACACATCACATTTATGGTCTTCTTTCAAGGTGCACAGTTTCTAAACCAGAGAGGGGTAGTTTTCACAGCCACAGAGCCCTGGTCTAATGAAGATCACCATCTGGCAAAAGGTAGTGATGATTCAGTATTTTGGATCCTGGCTTTGTCACATTCGGGGCCTATCTACACCCTTCCATCAGAGTTTAAACTGATTACATTTTCAACTCCACATCTCAAGGTCCTGTGAGAACTGCAGTTCAGGGGACTTCATCAGATTCCTCTCGAAGAGAATTCTATGCATCCTACCAAGCTAAGAATTGCAAGTCCTATAAGATGGAACAATAACAGTTAACATAGCATCAAACTGGTATAACTGTATAGTGCAGATGCCCTTGGAGAAAAAGCCCCATTGAAGTCAATTAGACCTAAATTAGGTGTAATTAATCCTGGTGACATCATGAGTTTGCTCTAATAAGTCTAACCTATTGATCACAATGAATTAACACTACTATTAAAGAAGCATTGAAAGGGCTAGCTATGGTTAACTTTAGGTGTGTTGCAGGAGGGAGACAAAACCTTTTCTAGGTCACTTTAACAAAATTCCCAACTTAGCAAGCATCCGTAGCTCATAGCTACTTCTTCAGGCTAACATGGCATGGAGTATGTAGTAGTCCCAGCCAGGCCCATTCTTAGGTGTTAAATGGAAAAACAACAAAAACAAACAGCAGCTTACATCCTTTTACAATTTAGAGGCAGGAAACAAGGGATTTGTGTATTCCCCTCCCCCAAAATGGCTCTCTTTGAAGCTCGTAGCTCTCCATGTGGCCGGGAGTGCCATGCAATTCAAACCCAGCCCTCCAGAATTGTGTAATGCTCTCTGACTCACGTTCAGTGGTTCACAAGCACTCTAGTGCAAGGTATTCCCCCCCCCCAATAGAGATGCCAAACATAAATATTCAGACTGAGTGACTGTCCTAGCATCTATTACATAGTTGTTAATGAAGCCCCCACACTTTCAATACTAATGAAGAGGAGGAGGTTCTGACCCAATGAAAAGTTGTTTTAATATGTCTAATTAGGTCAACCAAGCTCTTCCTTATATAAATTGTGCTACGTGACACTGCCGGTTGTTTATGTTCTACACATAAATCGTCCTTTCCTCTCACTCTCTTTTCTCCAATTGTGTATCGTGTAGTTTCCCATTGCACTTTTGTCCCCAATTGCAGATTTTGTGGCCAACTATTCCCTGCAAAAATAATAATTAAAAAATGAGCACAATGGTCCACCCATTGCTTCAGTGAAATGCACATGTTTTGCTGCAGTGCCCTGCTGTAGCAGATGGAGATACTGCACCAACCGGGAACCTGCAGAGCTCTGAATCAAAAGCTGCCACCCATTTAGGATTTCTCTGCGGATTGATATCCCAGCCTTAGAGAAACGGCCTGCCTAATCGCTGCACCAAGGATTAAGGGAGAAAGAAAGACCTGCCGTTTCTGAAAAGAAGGGAAGGGCAAGCAAAAACCCTAAAACTCAACCACTGGGATTAAAAGAAAAGGAACGGCAACAAAGAATTAAATCAAGATGCCACAGAGAAAAGAGAAAGTACAAAATAAAAGCAAAACATGGCTTTCATTATGCTTTAGGCTTTTATTTACCAGGGGGAGAAAGCACCCACCCCAAAAACCTAGCCACAAGCAAATATCACCAATTTCAGCACACAAAAGCTGGACTATGTTTTACAGCAGAGCGGCCAGTAGATGGCAACATTTGACGCAGAATGGAGCCCCATGGCCAACCAAGGCCTCTTGTATTCCACCCCATTTATACAAAACACCAGTATAACAATTGCATATGAATTAGTTGTTTCAACATTTGCATTTCACTTTGGGGGTGGAAGGGATGTCTACCTGAGCAGAAGAAAAATATATATAAGAATGTCAAACAGTTCAACAGCATAAGAAACTGCAGTGTCAGATCAAAGGGAAATTTGCTTATTGTTTACTGCAGGGTTTCTCTTGGCTGTATGAACCCATTCTGTACAGCAGCATAACTTTCTTTTGTTTTTCTGATAGATTTGAGGTTTTTGCTTTGGGGACATAAGGTTTACATATTTCAGATCTCTGAAGGTTGTCCATGTAGAACAAATATTGTTTTGTGACATCCCCCCTCCACTTCCAACTGAAATATTACAGGAACAACTCAAAGCAGAGCTAAGCGTAGTTAAATACTGTACATGTATTTCAATAGGTCTAAGAGAGCTGCAATCTGGGTTGGGTCGTGGATGTTTAAACTAGGCACCGTTTTGGAAAACCAAAGTCATTTGGAATTACAAACTAATACACACACATACCAAGATCTAACATCCATGTATATGTTGTAAGACGCCATACGACACGCTGAAATGGAAATAGGAATTTGGCAGTGAATAAATTATTTCACATTAACTTTCATAAGCATGCACACTGTAGTGGCAAAAACAGTTTTGCTTATTATATTTGTTAAAACAGAAAGAGAGGTCAAGAAATCCACTTAAAGCATCTGAAAGGAAACAAAGGGCAATTAAAACAATAGGAGTTTTAGCAGGACTAACAAAAGAGAAATATGAAAGCACTATAGCAAATATTTTGGCTTTCATTAGAATGCTTTGCTAGGAGATTTTTTTAATATTTCCTCTTTCATTTGTCACTCTGAAAAATGCATGCCCCAAGTGATGAATTGCATCTTTCCAAAATCAATTTGTCTCAAGCATTGTTTGGTGTTTTGGAAATCATGTAGGGATACAGACAGGTATTTCAGCAGCACAGGAAAATATAGTAAGGAAAAAGAACAAGAAGGATAATTCTGTCTATACCCAGTTATTCGCAGGCTGTGGTCAAGCCCAAGATATCAATCATCATCATCATGCACACCAACACCATCAAATCATGCACCACAATCTGCAACCAGGCATGCAGAGTAATAGTGATGAGAACAATAATAGCAGCAGGAGCAGCAATCATTTGGTTTCCCTTTGTGGTTTAAGAAGAAAACCCAACACAACAATTTATTCTGGGAAGCTTGGGGTGGGCAGGAGTTACTTGATGGTGTGGAAAGCAAGAACAGCTTTGCTGTCATGACACAAAACTGTCGGTGAAATGTGAGGCCACTCTGAATTAAAACCGAAAGGGTTTTTTTTAACATTGAAGGTGGATCTCCCTCCTAATTTGCAACCCCTACAATAAGATGCAATTGCTTCAATGTGGGAGAACTACACAACCTCATATCTACACTATTACTGCAACATGGATGGAGGATTTAAGAACAAAAATTCATCTTATTTTTAGACTCCGTGGCGCTGGCCTCTCCTAGCAACCCAGCTTTCTCTTCTCCTCCCTATCTTTCTCTTTTTGTCTTCCTTGAAATCATCTGCCAAAGAATCCATGGGAGATTTAGACCACCTTTTCCTTTCCCTACCCACTCTCTCGGATAGGGTGGGGGGGGGGTCCTCTTTAACCTGCTTCTTTGACAAGCACTGCTTATTTTGACAAGACCAAGGTGAAAGGGTAAGGGGAGTGGGTCGCCGTTGGACACCCTTCATCTCTTCTGGGAAGACACTGGGACCACTCTCTTGGCATTCACCGCGTGCCTTAATTGTATGGACATTAAATCAAGGTCCGCTGTGAACACGCAGAGAAAGGCCCGGAGGGGGGTGATGGGAAGCAAGGCCAAGCCAAGCCAAGCCAAGCCAAGCCAGGAGAGGGGTGGATATGGGTGGGAGAAAGGGACAGAATGAGAATGGCAAAGTGATCCTGAACCCCTTGCCCTCCCAATCACACACACACACACACACAGTCGTAGTCATTAGAATCCAGTACTCCCCCCCAAGGATTCTGCATCCTCTGTTCTCACAATTGAACACTAGCTCCCCCTATTGGTTTCCATGCACTCATGGAACCTTGCACAGATACTGCATCATGCACAGAGAGGCAGCTACAGTCTTAGCAAGCTTACAGCTCTCCTCCATGCAAGCGTAGGCAGGCGTAAGGTCACTTTCACACCTGGCACATGCACCACTGAGGTCAGCGCACTCTTAGTACAGCCCCTCCAGCAGGGACGCTGGACCTTCAACCGCTTTCCTGCTTGCTGCCTTCTAGCCACCTACAGCCTCAACCGCAGCAATTGGGCAGAGAGGCTGTGTTCTTTTGCACACAGGAGAGTTGCACACACACCCATGACTGCCTGTTTCCATACAGAGTTAGCAACACAGAAACACACCCTATAAATTGAATAGAGACAGAAACACACCCTATAGATCTGCAGGAGTGCTCAGCTGCACCACAGAGGTCACGAGAAATACACACAAATACACACAACTGTAAAATGCACATTTTAATGTAAGCATTTTCCCATCATCATTCTAATTTCTCACTAAACCCTAAGTGATATAATGCCCGTTGTCTTTATAAAAAAATACACATAGTGCTGTTGTTTTTAAAATACTATCCAGTTGGTATAGCCAGCACATGACAATTTGACAAGTGTGCTTCCATTGACCTTGGCCAACAAAATATCCTTTCACCTCAAAGGATGCAGCAAAAGCCCAATAAATTATCCCAAACTAAAGGGTTTAGAGATGAACTGAAGGAAAGAGGATTTCTTTCTTTCTAAGGCAATTTTCCTGCAGTACTGAAGATCAGCTGGGAATGAACAACCAATCTATATCTTAGAGGCATTTCCAAAAACATATATAAGGCTCATCCAGCCAGTATCATCCTTTTCTCATAAACTATGGAAAAGTGGGTGAGTTTCTTTCTATATAGAGACTTAGGAATCTATCTGGTCCAATCATACCCAGATTCTCACTTAGGAAATAGCTGTTCTTATTGCCTCCAGAATTAAAATCTACACCATAGGGTGGGTGGGAAGCATCCAGTCAAACCCAGAGCAGTACACAGAGAAGAAAAGAAGGAATAAAACCACATCTGATGATAATAATTTCAACAATCCACTATGGAATAAATCCAGACCACATAAAAAAATAGCCATTAAAAATATATAATGCCATCGCATACTGTGGAGGCATCTACTACCAACCTTTTGGTAATCCTGCCAGTTGCAAGGTGGGGAAAAGAGTTTATGCACTGAAATCTATCATGCACAAGGGCAGAAAGATGGCAGGAGGCTGGGTACCGTTTTGTTGCAAGGCAATCCATTAAAATATTACAGTATATATAACAGACTTGATTTTCAGATTATCTCCCACCCCCTTCCCTCCCTCCCGCCCGCCCCCGCAGCTCCCCATCTGCTGGGTTGGAAAAGGAAAGACCGCAGGAGCTGGTCCTTCCAGTGTTACCGTTTGCAGAAAATAAATAAATAAAATTAATAAAGGGGATAATCAGGTTGGTAGGTTCGCCACTCAGCTCCCCACCCCCACACATCTGGAAAAAACAGCAGCAGCAGCAGCAATACATACATACATACATACATACATACATACATACATACATACATACATACATACATACATACATACATACATACATACATACATACATACATAAAATACACAGCCATGAAAATAAAATGCTCGGAGGACACACTCCCCCCCCCCCCCCCACTCCCTTCGCCAACGCCGCGTTGAGTCTTCTTGGCTGATTCATTCCAACTAGAGCATCTCCTGGACCAGAAATTGCAGGAGGGTGGGGGGGGGGAGGCAGGGGGGGCGAGAGATTGACGGCGGGAGGGGGGGGAAATCGGAAAAAAAATAAACGTCTCCTCTGATCTGTCCGCTCTCCTCCAAAGGACTTTATAAATAAATAAATAAATGTCTTTCTCTCACACACACAAGTTCGACGTGCCTTGGTCAAAGCGCCTCGTTTTCTCTCTCCATATACATATATACTGTATATGAATTTAAAAATCAAGAAACAATTTTTTATCTATATATATATATTTAGATCTAGCTTTTCCTCTCCCCCCTCGCCCCCCCCTGCCAGTCCTGTTCCAAAAGGAGCCGGTCGAGCGAGAAGAAGAAAGGCCACCGTAACAAAAGGAGTAAACGTCAATAGATCAGCAATGAAAAGAAACAAATCCCCGACACCCCCTTTTCTCTCTCTCTTTCCTCCTTTCTTTCCTGTCTGCGCCCTCTTCCGCCAAGCTGAAGGTGGGGTGCTGCCTCTCTGTGCCTGGATCTTACTCCCCCCCCCCTAACAGCGCCCCCCCTTCTCAAATCCCCCCCCCCAATTTTCTCCATCTTCTCTCCCGCTTTGCCCAACGGGTCGGGGCTTGGGAGGCAGCAGAGAGAGACGCAGAGAGAAAAGGAGAGAGACGAAGGGGGGGATTTGAAAAGAAGGCGAGAGAGCGTCAAGGAGGCTGAAGCGCCGTGGCCGCGAGTCCGCGATGGTCGACGCCTCTCTGGGTCTCCTGGCTGTTTTCAGCTGAGCCAGGCTCAAGGATTAGACCTGCTGCTGCTCCTCCTCCTCCTCCTCCTCTCCCCCCCACCGCCCCTCCCTCCCTCCCCCTCCCCCTCTCTCGCGTTCCATCCCGGTTTCGAAGCGCATCTGCGGATTGGGGCTGGTGGGGCGCGAGCGGATTAGATGGGGACTCGGTGACGTCATGGGCCGGCCAGAAGTTCGCTTCCATTAGCCAAATCCTCATCAACGAAGATGCCCTTGAAAACGGGGGGAGGGGGAGGCGACCTCGGAGAGAGAGAGAGAGGGTGGGGTGGGATGGGATGGGGGGGGGAGAGGGTGAGGCTCATCAAGGGGTGGGGTGGGGTGGGGTGGAGGTCTTGCGAGGAGGAGGAGGAGGAGGAGGAGAGGAAGGCAAGTCAGTCCTTCAGGCCGTCCTGTCAAAAGAAGGCTAAGGTTCCCGGAACCGGTAGATCAAAGGGAGGGGGGGGGAGTTTGAACCTAGGTGACCCCCCCTCAACATCAACAGCAAAAAAACCTCAGTACATATAAACAAGAACACAACACTACAATTAATAAAAAAAATCGACTGTGCGACTGAACAACAACAAAACATAACATCAACACAGATTGTGCTCCCACTACTACCAATGGGACGTTATCATTTTACCCACATAATCTAATCTTATTCTTATCCTCCTATTAAAAAGAAGTTACGAATTCACGCGCTGGTTTTATCCTTTTAGTTTCAACACGAACGTAGTGAATAATTTCACCCCGTATCTCGATAAAGTAGTTTTTAATTTCTTTATCCTACCTTTCTTTCATTCTAACTCGCATGTCAATTCATTATTTAGAGCTATATGTAAATTCCATATATTCCTCCCAGTTTGTAACTATTAACAACCTCGTGGCTGTTACCATAATAATGTCCATCTCTTTTGATGCCCCCCCTCTCCGCCAAATGCCTCCCTTTGGGGAAAAATAATATTTGTAAACCAAAGCGCTACAGTGGAGTATCCTTTCCCAAACCTAAATCGCCAGGAAGGCAACGGGACAGGTGGAGTGAAGAAATAAAAATAAAATAAAAATCTTAATTAAAATAATGATTCTAAAGAGACTTTGGGGAGAGTTTGTTCATTTGGTTTTAGTCAAATCGAAAGGAGCAGGACCGGGACAAGAATAGATCGCTTTTTTTGGGAAATACAGCGGGCGATTATATAAAATGAATGTTGGAGGATGGAGGGGGCACATACTTGTGAATGATGTTCATTTTCAAGGCTGGTGGGGGCTGGGGTGGGCAACCTGGGCCCTGGGCCCCCCCGGATCAAGACGACAAACAGGCCAGGAAGGGTTGATGGGGATTCAGAGAGAGCCGTCTAACCTTCAGTCATTTCTTTACCTCGGAAGACTTCAACAAATCTTTCCTCTCCTCCCTTCCTTCTCCTGACTTCGCCACCCTCTTCCCAATCCGTCCTCCCAAGGTGGGACGCGTGTCATCTCTGAAACGGTTCCGACGTGTAGGTAACAGAATCTCCGATTTTGGTCTTTTTTTGGGGGGGGAGAAGGGGGTGAGATCCGCTCAGGAGCAGCTAAAAGCATCCAGGGGCCAAAGGACAACCATCCGGGGTCATTGCTGGTATTCAGCATTCAGTTTATTTTATTTTGGGGGGAATCGATACTCTATTTTTATTTTCTTGGCCAAGCAGGTGATCTAAGAGGCACGCAGGGAAGACATCCTCTTAGCGTAATTCTCTTTTTTGCGCACGGATGTGCACACACGTGCTGCTGTGTTTTGTGCATATCCAAGGTTTTAAAAAACAACAATCAAACAGACAGACACCAAACCCGATTCTCTTTATATCTACTCGGAGAAAACCCCACTGTGTTCAATGGGACTTCCAACCAAGCAAGTAAGTGGAAGCAAAATTTTAGGCATAGGAAACACAGAGATTGCATGTTTTCAAAGACTGGCAACTTGACATACCAATACACCTGTATCTCCTCTAACAGTGTGACCCTGACTGTGTCTACTCAGAAGAAACTCGCTTAGGTGCATGGGAATACTCTGAAGCAAATAGTGAGCCACTGTGTGAGACAGAATGCTGGACTGGATGGGCTGTGGCCTGTTCCAGCAAGGCTGTTCTTATGCTCAATGGCAATGGCTAGGTCAACTTTCTTTTGCTAGTCCTAACCAGAGTAGACCTGCTGAATTTGCCATTGGCCATGAATCGACAACAATGCAAACCCATTGATTGTTCTACCCCAGTTAGGTTTACCAATAGTTCTGGCTACTATAGGGTAATTGTGCATAGATCTGCATCCTGAAACAGGTAGCTAGGCAAAGGGAGGACAGACAGTTGAATAAATTCATGACAAAAGGCTATAGCCTGGTAGAAAGAAGCCTCTTTTACTTAGGAGAGGGTTTAAAAGATATCGCTGTCTCTCTTTATTGAAATTGGTGAGCCTTTAATTGTTTAGCTGGATGCAGCTGATGTAATAAATCTTATAATCCAGGATGGACATGATCCTGCCCAAGTCTTCTTGCAAAAGCAGATCTATGCACCTCAAAAACAAAATGTGTCTCAAATTACAGCAGAAACTCTTCTGCCCCGTTGACTTCAATGGGATTAAGCTAAACAGAGGTCATTTTAGACCGCTCCCACAAAATGCGATAGGGTCTTAAATTTAGGCCTGGATTTGGTGGAGTGGTACAGGAAAAGAGAATAGATTCATATGGATGTCCTAAACCCAGAGAAGGCCCTGAAAATCAGTGGGGTCCCTTGTCTTTTAGGTAAGCTCTATTGATTTCAGTGGGTCTACTCTAGCTGATACTATGCCTGGATTCACACACACATCGCCATACAAAGGCTGTAGCAGGACAGAGAGAAATGAGGTCTACAGTTACATAATGAGATAGAAGCCTCTGTTTGGACTCCACCAGTGCATACACAATGCTAAGACACCCTCACCCTCCCCGTTTAAATCTTTGGCAATTTATTTAGTTTATCTCTACCTTTATGGAAGATTTTTTTAACCTTATGAACGAGTCACAAAATTGTCAGGCTTTCTGATTCTGAGTATAACGGAAAATTTGGTTTGCCTTTCGAAAGCCGTGCACCTTTTTACACCCAGCCGTCCAACTCTCTGTTTGCTTTGCTTCTTTCTTTGGCAGAAGAAAAAAAAAAACAGTATTCTAATTTTTTCGAAGTTCTCCAGTAAAGGTTCCAGCAGTCGGCAGAGCTCTGCATAAATACCTGGATCCTATATGCATAATGTAAGAGAACTGGGAAAAGACAACTGGAAAAAAATTCCCCTTTGATATCTGAAAATTACAAAATCACACTTTCCCCGAAGATGTCCTAGATAGATAGATAGATAGATAGATAGATAGATAGATAGATAGATAGATAGATAGATAGATAGATAGATAGATAGATAGATAGATAGATAGATAGATGAGATTCTTCGAATAAGTTAACAAACTTCATCATCTTTTAATGTTTACCTCAAAGGGGGTTTAAAGCACTATTTTGGATTGTTTTGAATTGGTGCCTACATTTTCCAAATAAAGAGGAAAAAAACCTGAAAAATGTATGGGCGTGAGAGACAAGGAAGGGGAATATCTAAGCCCTTCTTTCCCTCTTCTTTAAGGAAAATCTAACACCACTTTACCAAGTTGGGAGCAAGCGAGCCCCACCAATTTCAAGGGCACTTACTTCTAAGTAGACTAGTGTAGGATAGCGCTGTTGGTTTCCAAAGGGGTTCTTTCAGCACCGGGAGGTGATTAATCTGTCCAATGGGAATGTCATCAAAAGAAAAAGAAAATAAAACTGTGGTTTATTAATTTATGCTACGGATATGTCACTGAAAGGAAGGGAAATGAGGTGTACATTCATAAATCATCTTCGGTACGGGTGACCATTATGGGCCGGCTAGCATGCCTATTTTGTATCTCCCTAGCCCGATCCACTAGCACTTAATCCGCAATTCTAAAAGGAACCGTAAAAAAAAAAAAATCGCCACCTTCTGAACTGATGCGGAAATCCAGTCTAAATTTCGTTGCCCAAAAATGCTCAACCATCCCAGTCTTGAAAAAGCAGCAGGAGCTCTTGTGAAATTAAAAGCACCAAACCTCTCCACCCATCGGAAATCTCTTCCTTTAGGACACAAATTATAGAAAAATTCGATTTATTTATTTTTTGGTTCCTGGAAAGCAGGGCGTGGGGTTTCTACCACAGAGGCTGCACGGAGAGGTGTCGATCTCGTACCTTTCTCCGCATTGTGAAGGGTGGGGTTGGGTCGGAGTTTGAAGAGAGGGGAAAATTTTTCCTAATGAGATGTTGCTTTATACCGCCGTTATTTCTTGAACCAGGTAATGGCAACGTATTTTCCTAACAGAGGGGAAAAGGCTCTTTCCCTGGGCAAATGAAACACAGCTGAATCTTCTTTGCTTTTCTCGGTCCCGATCCACTCAGCGGTGGCTCAGCGGTTACGAAGCTCGCCTTGTTAGCTGGAAAAGGCCGGCAAGCCGGCAGTTCGAGACCCGGGTACTGCATGATGGTTTGAGGGCCCGTCTCTGTCCCAGCTCCTGCCAACCTAGCAGTTCGAAAGCAAGAAACTGCAAGTAGATCCATAGTGACCACTTCTGTGGGGAAAAGATCTTGGGGGACACGAAAGGAGTTCGTTCGGGCGTCCCCTGAGCGGAGTTCCTCCAGCAAAAAAATCTTCCAACCCTTCTGACACGAAATTATTATTATTATTATTATTATTGGCAGCAGAGGTTAACCAAAGTCGATTCCCAAGAGGCAGAAATCTGGAAGCCCTCTGGCATGAATTCTGCATTGTTATATTCCGATCTGTGGTCCTGGGAGTCCATATAAATCCAAATCATCATCATCATCATTATTATTATTATTATTATTATTATTATTATTATTATTATTATTATTATTATTATTATTATTATTATTATTATTATTATTATTATTATTATTATTATTATTATTATTATTATTATTATTATTATTATTATTATTATTATTATTATTATTATTATTATCGTCATCGTCATCATCATCATCATCATCATCATCATCATCATCTCTCGTTCCCACTCTGAGATCTCAGGGTGGGGCAGAAATTACAACCCCAAATCTTTCCATGCTTCCTTATAACCCCCCCCCCCCCCACTCCAAAGGTTCCCATTTCAAGGTTCCCAGGGATGCCCTCCTTAAGGTGTCTTGGAAATAATAAATCCCAGCCCAAGATTTTTACTGGGAAAGAGCCGAAGGTTTTGGGAGCTTCTGTAAAGGTTGCAACCCCGCCTGGGGAGTCCGATTCATCAGAGCCGGAGACAGGGGAGGCTTACACAGAAGGAAGCCTATTGCTGGTCATCTCTCCTCTCCAAAGGCGCCATCAGCCTAACCGTGGAGGGCCGGACCCTTCCTTCCCTTGAGTTTCCTCCTCCGTCTCGTCGAAAAACTACCCCCCCCCCGCCTTTTCAACAGAGAAGACCCTCAAAACTCCCAGGTCCACATTTCCTTGGGGGGGGGGATGTAAATCAAAGCACATGGGAGGGATCGGCTGCCCTTTTAGGTCTTTCTGGATTCTTTCGGAGGTCCCTGTGTCGGTGTGTGTGTGTGTGTGTGTGTGTGTGTGTGTGTGAGTGAGTGAGTGAGTGAGTGTGTGATTGCATTTGTATTTGTGCATCCCTGTGTAAATCAGATCTCCACCCCCAACCCGCCCCCCCGCCCCCCCTGTGTCTTGCAATACAGCCTGGAGAGAGAGATCCCTCTCCTTTTCTAGTTTTGTGACGCGCACCCCCCCCCTTTCACACGGCTTGGGTGCAGCAAAGGGCAGAGTTCCTCGACCTGCGGGGGTCCAAACGGGCCTCAAAGCCCCCCCCCTCCATGCCCTCCTGCCCCCCTCCCTCTGCCCCAACCCGACCTGCACACCGCGGTGCGATCCTGGTCCGCTTGGCATCTCCGATCTTCGCTGTCCATGGTATTGATGGGAAGCCCCAAGCGCTTGCATCTCCCGGGAGTCCGATTTCGGGCCGTTTCCACGGCGTTCTCTCCCACGTTCCTTTCTGTTTTTCTTATCTTGCTTTCTCAGTTACTTTCGGGGTGGCGGAGAAGGACCGGGGAAAAGGCTTGCTCCTACCTCCAATAAAATAAAATAGGGAGACCCTTCTCCGCGTCTCTTAAGTCCCAGGGATGTCTCAAACCCTTCGACGGTTTCTTCATTCCCTTTGCAAAGCAGAAGTAACGGGAAGTAGTAACGGCAGAGCGTAAAAGCTCAGCCCGTAGCCAGTGAAAAAGGAAGAATGAAGCGGACGGCAAACCTTCCGTTACCAAGTAGGGGCCCCGTTCTCCTCCTCTTTTTGGCCGCCCCGCCGCCTCCGCCTGGCTTCGACCTTGATTGTGGGCTCTTCGGGGCAGAGCCCCGCGTTTAAGAAAAGCCAAGGGAAAAAAAAAGTTCCTACCGGCAGCACGTTGGCCGGCCCACAACGCGACAAGCCTCAGCAAAGACGCCGGCCAGGTTAAATTCGTTAGTTGAACTCGTTACTCAGAGAGCTCCTGCGATTTGGCTGGATCCTGTGCGCCCGTCTCCGTGTCTACACTGAAGGCGATCCACTCCGAATTAGGTGGCTCGGCTGGCTGAGCAAAATCTGGAGGGGAATCTCATAGGTCAGTTCCCAAGGACAACGGCGGCGAACCCACTTATGGAAAACGAAAGGTTTGCGTTCCCACGTGTCCAGCTACAGCACGTCGGGGATCGCGCATTTCGAGACAGGCTGATCCAGGCTGGGCGCCTTTGAATTTCCTGGCAGACTACTGGAGGGGAGGGGGAGGGGGAGGAAATCTACCTGTCATTTCATCCCCGCCTACCCCCTCCCCGCCCGACTTTTCTCCCCATCATTTCCTCTTTTCCATTGGAAGCCTCGTGGTCAGGAAAAGTAAGACCCCCCCCTAAGCCCCCCGTTTCTGATCTGGTCTCGGATCTAAGGTACAAGGACAACACCTTCCCCCCGGGCCCCCCTTTTCTAAACCTAAGAAGGTGGGAAGCGCCTGTATACACGGGTCATCACGGGGCAAAACCGGTTTAGTTTTAGGTCCTGATGGGATCAAGGACTGGCTGGTTGTAAAAAGGTTTCTAAAATGCTCTCTTGTCTTTTCTGGAAATGAAAGGCCACCGACTTCATTTAATGTTGTGCATCTGTTGCCTCTACTCCTTCCTCATTTCTTTAAGACTAACTGCTTTTTTTTATTTTAAAAAAAGCAAACTGTTTCCATTTTTCTCTTAATCTTCCCATCAAAAGATTAATAAGAACCAATTGATCTGAAGACCTTTTTTCTTTCTTTCTTTCTTTCATTCTCCTCCCTTCCCCCAAACCCCCTCCCTTGTCTCTCAGACAAAGAGCTCGTCAACGTGCGAATTTCTCTCCTTCCCGCAAAGGAGAAGGCGTTGAAATAGTTGGGGGGGGGAGGGGAGGGGAGGGAGGGCTCCCACCCACCACCAATCCAGACGAGCAAGGAAACCATTGCATGAGCGATTGTTCCATTAAAAACACCAGGAAAACACCCACCCCCCACACACACACACCTCAAAACTACAACCTGCGAATTCCACCCTCTTTCATTAAAAGGAAAATTTTATTTTCCCTTCTGTTGAGCTAAGTAAGGGTGATGAACAAATCTTCTTTCTTTGAGCTCTTACCCTTTCCTACCAGTCCCTTTCCTCCCCAACAAAAGCAATATTCGGGTTAAATCTTAGATACTTTCATTCTTCAACCTCAAATATTTCATGTAAAGCAAGGGGTTTTTTTTGTCTGCTGCCTCTCCCTTTCATTTGTGTGTGTGTGTGTGTGTGTGAGAGAGAGAGAGAGAGAGAGAGAGAGAGAGAGAGAGAGTGAGTGAGTGTGAGTGAGTGTGTGTGTGTGTGTGAGTGTGAGTAAAAGCATACAGATAGAAGGCGAGAAAAGACGATATTCATAAAGGAGGAGGTTATCAGAATCACATATATTCATATACACTCATCCATACATTTTATTTACGCCTGTACTTCATTTCTAGTCACATACGCCCACACCAATATACACCTCACCTATGTAACAACCAAACAGCAGAATAAATCAGACAGAGCAAATTGTTGCAAGCCAGCTCCTGAAAAATCTCCAACAAGGCTGAAGAATGGCTGGCTTTAAAAATCCACATAGAATTCAAAAGAAACAGGAGACTTTCAAAACCACACACACTAGAATCAAGAAAACAGGAGCAGCAGCAAGCAGAATCATCATCATAATCATCATCCAAGTAAACTGTAAACATTTTAAAATAGGACTTACAAGGATGCTGAAATCTTTTGTACCTCAACAGGTCTTGTTGGGTTGTTTTCTCTGTCCTTCTTGGCTTTCTGAATGGTTGGTGCTGAGTTTTTTTTAATTAAAAATAATAATAAATAAATAATAATGTTTTGGCTGATCTGGAATAAATATAAAGTATTAATTCCTCACCCCCACCCCACCCCACCCACATTTTGATTTCCAGAGCCTCTGCCTTCCTCTTTCCCCCCTCTGCTGCAAGGCAGGGTTTTGCCAGCTTAGCAGTTCCCAAGGCTTTGAGAACTCCTTAAGAAAGGAGGTGGGTTCTTTGAAAGACATCTCCCATTCAGCCGCATTCATTTTGCCCTCTCCTAACGGTCTTTGGACAGCAAATCCACACCAAGGGGGGAAAGAGGGGGAGGATGGTAAAAAAGGCCCCCTCCCCCCCCCACCACTCCCACCCTCCCAGCCTTACCAACACACAAAAGCCAACAGCTCTAGGGCTCCTTCCCAAACATTTACCAAAAGCTGAAGAATGGCCTCTTCTCCCCTTCCAGTTGGCCGTCTTTCCCATTCCTCCTGCCATATTTCTGGCTCCTGGGGTCACAGGGCTGAAAGGAGAAGGTGGTTCCTTCCGTTGAATATCCCTTTCCCCTTAACCACTTGCTCTGGTTCTGGTCCAACATCTTCTCCGATATACAGTATATGCAAAGATATGGACATGTGAAGTAGACTGGTTTTTTGTTTGTTTCTGTTTTTCAAGAAGGAGGCATGGTAAACAGGAAGAAAAGAACAGAAAGAGAAGGGGAATTTGAGATCCTTTCCCATTGTCCTGCAATTTACCTACCCTTGGGGGAAAATATATTTTCTGTCTTTCCTGGGATTTCATTTCAAAAAGCCAATTGGTTGATCAATATGCTACTGTAGTTGGGTTTTTGTATCGTTCTCCTTCTCCTTGTTGTTGTTCTGTGCCATACAGTTTCCTCTGTCTCATGGCCACCCTATGAATGAGAAGGGTCTCGCTTTTGGGAGGTATTAGAGCCATTAGAACAAATAGACAACAAATAGGTTAATCTTAGAAGAAATCAACCCGGACTGCTCATTAAAAGGTCAAATAGTAAAGCTGAAGCTGAAGTACTTTGGACATTAAATGAGAAGGGAGGATTCACTTGAGAAGGCCTTGATGCTGGGAAAGGTGGAGGGCAAAAGAAGAAGGGGGGAGGCCAAAGATGAGATGGCTTAAATGGTATTGTAGACATGATGGGCACAGAACTGGGCGGGCTGAGGAGGATGGTGGAGGACAGAGGCGCCTGAAGGATAATGGTCCATAGGGTCGCAAAGGGTAAGAATCAACTGTGCGACTGAACAACAACAAAAGAGAACATAAGACCATAAGAACAGCCTTGCTGGAACAGGCCACAGGAGCCCATCCAGTCCAGCATTCTGTCTCACACAGTGGCTCACCATTTGCTTCAGGGTATTATTCCCAAGCAGATGCCTTCACCTGCTTAGGATTCCCTGGAAATGGCATTGAGAGATATCCTGCCTATCTCTCCAACCCAGAGGTTGTCCTTAGGTATCCATAATTATAGCCATTGATATCTTTGTCCTCCATGAACTATAGCCATTGATACCCTTATCCTCCATGAACCATGAACCTTGTCCTCCATGAGCCATTCCATGTCTTCTGAGTTGGTCATTTCTAAAGTAGAACATGTCATTGTTGTGTGGCTGAAAATATCCCATTCTAGTCCACTATTTTGTGGGCTGCGGTGGCTTAGTGGTTAAGATGCTGAACGTGATAACTGGAAGGTCAGCAGGTCAGCGGTTCAAGACCCAAGTTCTGCATGACGGAGTGACCTTCCATCTTTGTCCCAGCTCCTGCCAACCTAGTAGTTCAAAAGCAAGAAATCACAAGTACTGTAGATAAATAGGTACCACTTTGAAGGGAAGGTAAACAGCATCCCGTGCACTCCGGTGCATACCTGCCACATGTCCATGGAAACGTCTGCAGGTGCAGACAGCACTGGCTCTTTGGCTATAAACAGAGATGAGCACTGAACCCTAGAGTCAGATGTGACTGGCTTTCGAGCAAGGGCAACCTTTACCTTTGCCTAGTCCACTATAGTTCACTGACACCAAGACTGCAAAGATTCTACATTCCATCTTTTGCTTTATAGCTTCTCAGTTTATCTTCTCACTTTCCATCTTACAATTTTCTGTCTTTGTAGCATTGGACTTTCCTTTCAACTCTGTACATGCCAGCATGTAGATAACCCTTTGGCTTTAACCTAGTCACATCATTAGCAACCACGTATTCATAACAAAGGTTAGCTTGGGTGTCACTGCCATTGCCTTCTCCACCCCGGCAACTGTACCATTATGCTCACCCATCACCATTGGAATTATTCCTTCTCTTCTGCTGATGCAACTGTTATCTTTGAAGAAGATGGATGCATTTTATTCTGTTGTCTCAGCGATGACCTTTCCACTTTGGGTAACTTGGATTGCAGTGGCATAAGTGGCTAAGACACTGACTGGAAGGTGGCAGGTCAGCAGTTCAATACCCAAGTACTGCAGGATGGAACGAGCTCCCGTCTTTGTCCCAGCTCCTGCCAACCTAGAAGTTTGAAAGCAAGAAATTGCAAGTAGATAAATAGGGACCACTTTGTTGGGAAGGTAAACAGTGTTTACCTAGTTATGCCTGCCACATGTCCATGGAAATCTCTGCAGAAGCAGACAGCGCTGGCTCTTCGGCTTTGAAACAGAGATGAGCACTGAACCCTAGAGTCGGATACGACTGACTTTTGGTCAAGGGAAACCTTTACTTTTTAAAATGCCAGGACTGCTCCACATCTCTTTCTAGGATTTCCAGAATGACTTTCTATCTAGTTTGTACTGTTGTCTCTAAATGGGCTTGTTTTCTCATGTAAGAAGGCAAAGCTTGGCTTGTGCATCCATAGTACAACAAACACACATATACATTTCCCCTCCTCAGGATTTAGTATGCACAGTACACCCATTCATGCGGATTCACAGAGATGTGGGCGTCTGGGAAATTAAAGTTCAAGAACACCTGGAGTGCCAAGGTTCACTATCACTGGCTTAGGATCTTTGAGAAGCAATGTTGCTTGTTTGCTTACCCCTTTGAGATATGTCTTCTAATAGTTTTCTGCAGCCCAAGGTGGCTTCAAATTAAGATGGATGATCTAAATCCCAAGGCCACCAAACTATTCTGAATTTATTCCAGTGTGTTTTGTAAAGCAAGAACTGAAATCCTGCCCCATGCATATTTATTGAACGATATATTGTGGGAGTGGGGGGGAAAATAGATTCCTGGCTTCATGAGGGTATGAGACATGAATGGGCCCATTTTAAACTGGTAGGCATGTTAGTCTGTGCGAGCATATCAGAGAGTAAACAAAACAAAACAAAAATGTTGTGGCACCTTAAAGGCTAACTCCTGTATTTTAATGATAGCTTTCATGGATCAATTCCCCTTTGTCAGATATAGGAATGAGACTTCATAGCATTATTTTATACATATCAGGTACAGAGATACACAATGATTGGCTATCATGTACCATAGAGAGTGTGTTAACCTATGGTCTGTGTGTATGGTTTGGGAGTTGTACAGCTAGGGAAAGAACAATGGCATCCATGGTCGTAAAGACTGTGGAGGGGATAATTGGGCATACTCTTCCCACTCTAAATCAAATCTATGCCGCCAGGTGTTATAAGAAAGCTGTAGAGATTGCGCAGGATAATACGCACCCAGAAATGATCTCTTTCAGCTTCTGCCTTCTAGAAGACGGTATAGGGTCATAAAGACCAGGACCAGCTGCTTGAGAAATAGTTTCTACCCAAAAGCGGTTCTGCCTTTGAATGCAGTGCAATGCAGTCTATGAGGGAGCTTCTGTATATAGTTATTAGAGTTTTAGAGTCTTAGAGTTTTAGGGCTTTTTAGGGGTTTAATGTGTATATGTGGGGTGGGAGTATGTTGATAATTTTGTATAGTTGTATTTTGTTTAGGTTTTGTTGGGTCGATAAGTGGTTTTTCAATCTCATCGTTCCGTGCAGGACAATGACAATAAAGATCTCTCTCTCTCTCTCTCTCTCTCTCTCTCTATCTATCTATCTAGATAGATAGATAGATAGATAGATAGATAGATAGATACTTACAACCAATAATAGCAACAGAAGATCAGTGTAGTTATTTACAACTAGAATAACAGAAGATCCTTGATTGGGGTTAGATTTATTACCATGAACTTTGTTTCTCTGGAGTTATAAATAGTTAGTGGATGGAGGCAAAATGAACCTTCTGGCATTTCCTTGCTATGTTGCTGTCATTATTTGCTGTAAAGTCACCTCTGTGAATGAATGGCCTTCAGAATGTCCTGTCATCAACAGCCTTGCTCAGTTCTACAAACCCAAGGCTGTGGCTTCCTTCATGGAGCCAATCCACCCCATAGCTGGTCTTCCTCTTCTTCTGTTACCTTCATATTTTCTCAGCATTATTGTCTTCTCTAGCAAATCTTGCCCCTTTCATGCTGTTCCAAAGAACAACAGCCTCAGTTTTGTCATTTTTGCTTCTACTAAGTCCAGGCTGGATTTGATCTGGAAACCAAGTGTTTGTCTTCTTCTTCTCTTGTGTCCTGGTCAAACCCTGGACTGCCGAAATCAAGCCACTTTCTTGGATTTGTCATTGGCCAAACTTAAGTCCTCATCGGTGCATGTTTCTGGCAGTAATTGGCAGACCAGTAAATGAGCTGGATTCTGTATCTCTCCACATCCACACTGCATATTGTTGTCTGTCAGTAGCCCCCACTTGAGCATGTTGGTCCTACATTTAAGCACTCCAACCTTCAGCCTATTCAGGGTCCTCCAAGTGATGTGTGAGAGGTTGAGTTCCTCAGCTATAACCTTCTTTAATGAAGTTCCTTGTCCAGTGAGTTCCTTCCTCCATCTTTTAATTTGTTTTTGCTCTTGTGTACTTTCAGGAATATTTGTTCTTGCCATAGGTGGGCCGGGTCATCCATATCCTTTCCCTGCCAGATTTCTCCCCTATCCAGCTTTTCAGAGATTAATTGTAAATTCTATTGTCTTGATGACCTTGGCATTGGTCTTCAGTGACACACCCTTACACTGGAATTCCTCCCAGCCCCTTTATAACTGCCCTCCCAAATCTCAGTTTTATTCTGCTTTCTGACTACAGCCTCCAGTTGGTTAGATGGTTGAATCAAGGCACAAAAAATATTTACCAGTTTAATTTCTTCATTGTCAATATTGAAGTCATGTAGGTTTTTTGTTTTGTTCTTTTAGCTATACCTCCCACGATATGCAAACACTGGAAGATTCGGGGAGAGAGAAACCAATGCAGAAACATTTACAAGTTCTGGCATAGCCTAGCTTTCTGTGATTTTCAAGGCCCAGCCTGGTTCTGCTCATTCTCCCCATCTATCCCTGACCTGATTCCATGCAAAATGGGGAGGGGAAACAAGGCAACATGCATATTCAGTCACATCTATAAATAAAAATAATATAATTATGTGCCATCAAGCCAGTTCTGAGTTACCCTAACTCTCCAAGGGTTTTCTAGGTATAAAGTATTCAGTACTGGTTTCCTATTGCTTCCATCTTGGAAATTGCTTCTTAATGTTTTCTGATTCCTTTTTGGTACAGTTGAATAAGCACACCATCCTTTAAAAAAAAAAACAGCAACAAAACCCTACAGTTAAATAGACAGTCTCATAAAGACACCAGAAAGGAGATTCTTTGAGATCTAAAATCTCATCAGCCTTTAAGAATCTGAAATAGTTTAATATTTCAGCACTAAACAAAGTATAATATTACAAACTAGGTTTTTACAGTTTGCATTTACAGTAATACCTCATACAAAGTCCACTTCGTACAACATCGAATTCATACAACATCACCTAATTCCTTGAAAAAAGTTGCCTCATACAAAGTCGCTGTGACTTTGTATGAGGCATTGGGGTTTTTCCCAGGCTGCATTGTGCCTGGGCGCAGTATAAAAGGCAGGATGCATGTTGTTATGTATGTATGTATGCATGTTCATTATACTGTAAAGGCAAGAATGTAACCACTCCAGATACAAACGATACCAGCTGTAAAGGAACGCGAGCAGACAGCCCATAGAGGGCAGCTGCGAGCGTTCAGCCTCACATGGTTCACATTGCTCAATCACGGACAGCCGCGGGAAAACCTTCCCCGCATTCAGCAGCTGAAGAAAGAGGCGTGCCTGGGCGAGGCCACGCCGGTAGCAGCCAATGAGCTACCGTGCTACAAGATTCAAATGTAGAGAGCTACTGTATATATTGAGATGTATCACCGCCATTACCTCATGCTTCACTGGAACCTCATGCAATGCAATAAACCTGTGTTAAACCAACCTTTCGGTTGTCCGGTTGTCTTTGGTCCCATACACTAAATTGGCGACGAAGGTGGGATATGGCTGCCCACGGGACCAAGACATGCGCCGGCTACGAGATCAAGAAGCCGGGAGACTTGGAGCTGTTTGAGATAGACTTCAACGCAGCGCTGGTGGAGCTCGAAGTCTCCGATGAGGCCAAAAAGAGGGCCATTTTCGTCCGCATGCTCAGACACGAGACCAAGAGGACCTTGGTGGACCTGATCGCGCCGAGGAAGGTGGGCGACTTCAAAGCTACAGAGCTCCTGGCGGCGTTGCGCGCCCATCTCCGGCCAGCAATAGCGATGTTCCCCACTCGGAGCGCGTTCTGGAGGCGAGTCCAGGCACCCGGGGAATCGGTCGAGGAGTTCGCCGCGGCCCTGCGGTTGGCCGCCGGCCCATGCAAGTGGGAGCTCCCCGACATCACCCTCCGGGACTGCCTGCTCTGCGGTCTGAGGGACACAGAGACTCAGCGTGCGCTGATGAAGAGGGAGCCGCCTCCCTCGTGGCAACAAGTCCTCGACACGGCACAGGCCGCGGAGGCCACTACTGCCGGGGTGCACGAGCTTCAGGACTGGCGCCTGAAGCCCGCAAAGGCAGAGAGCTCGGTGCGAGCGGCCCGGCGAGTTTCGGACTCGTCTGCGGAGAGCGGCGACGACGAGGACGTCCGGAGGGTCCAGAGAGAGGGCCGGCGCTGCGACGGCTGCGGCGCCGCCCACGCCCGCGCCAAATGCCCCTTCCGCAAGGCCGAGTGCCACAACTGCGGCCGGCGCGGGCACATCGCCAAGGTCTGCCGGAAACGGCGCGAGGCCACCAGGAGTTCTCCAGACCGCTCGGCGAGGCAGGACCGCACCACGAGGCCAAAGGACGGCACCCGGACCACGAGGACGCGGGACGGAGTAGGGCGCATCTCCGACGACAGCGAGGACGACGCGCCGGTCTGCAGCGTTTCCACGGAGCACCCCCGTTACTTCGTTGAGGTAGTAATACAAGGGGCCCCTGTTAGAATGGAGGTGGACTCGGGTTCTTCATACTCCATTATTTCCCAGGGGGAGTTCATGAAAATCGCCCCCCGCATGCGGCCCAAGCTCAAGGCGTTGAGGGCCACACTGAAGGACGTGCAAGGGAACCGCATCCCAGTGTTGGGGGTTGGGAAGTTCCGGGTCCAGTTTAAAAAGCACACCGCAACGCTTCCCCTAGTCGTCCTCAAGGGAGGTAAATGCAGCCTCCTCGGGACTCAATGGTTCCAGCCCCTGGGGTTGTTCATCGGGGGGGGGGGGTGCACGCCGTGGAAGCACACCCCGCCGGGACTGATCCAATACAGAGCGTGTGCGACGCGCACCCCGAGGTTTTTAAAAAGGGGCTCGGGAAATTCAAGGGCCCCCCAGTGACTTTCGACCTGGACCCTGGAGTACGTCCAATCAGACTTAAACTGCGCAGAGTGCCCTTCGCACTAAAGGACAAAATAGAGGCGGAGTTGGACAAATTGGTGGGCCAGGGGATTCTTGTTCCTGTTGATTCTGTGGAGTGGGAAACTCCAATTGTAACGGCTCTCAAGGCCAACGGGGAGGTCCGCATATGCGCTGATTACAAGTGCACCATCAATAAGGCGATCCGCCCTAATGCGTATCCGGTGCCGGTAGTCAGCCACTTGTTGGCCAGGTTACACGGGGGGAGGTGCTTCGCTAAACTTGACCTGGCCCAAGCCTACCAGCAACTCCCGGTGACCCCCGCCGCAGCTGCTGCGCAGACCATAGTCACCCACAAAGGGGCGTTCCAGGTATCGCGCCTACAATTCGGCGTGAATTCGGCGCCCGGGATCTTCCAGTCACTTGTGGAACGCCTCCTGAAGGGGTTAGAGGGGGTGTTACCCTACTTTGATGACGTATTGATTACAGGGGGGAGCCGGGCCGAATTAGCAACTAGGTTGGGAAAGGTCCTGACAATATTCGAAAAGGCGGGGTTGCGGTTGCGGAAAGACAAATGCGTCTTCTTCGCTACAGAGGTTGAGTTCCTAGGGTTCCGTGTCACTCCCGAGGGAATAAGACCAGCCCAATCCAAGGTAGCCGCCATCAAGAAGGCCCCTCGCCCCACATCCAAGCCCGAGTTGCAGTCGTTCCTCGGACTGCTCAACTTCTACCACTCCTTCCTCCCGCGGAAGGCAGCCGTGGCAGAACCGCTACACAAATTGTTAAAAAAGGATGAGACATGGAAGTGGGGCGACGACCAGGAAAAGGCTTTCAATGACCTGAAGCGACTCCTGGCATCAGATGCCGTACTGACCCACTTCAATCCCAAACGCCCGGTGGTCCTGATATGCGATGCATCCCCGGTGGGGGTGGGGGCGGTGTTATGCCACGTGCTGGACAACGGTAGGGAGGCCCCGATAGCATTCTACTCTAGGTCCTTGTCCCAAGCAGAGAGGAACTATGCTCAGACAGACAGAGAAGCACTAGCAATAATTGCGGGGACCAAGAAATTTCATGATTTTGTGTACGGCCGCCCCTTCACCATAGTGACGGACCATAAGCCCTTGTTAGGCATTTTCACCGCAGATAAGCCCACACCCCAAATCCTGTCCCCGAGAATGCTCAGGTGGGCCATTTTTCTCAACGCGTATCAGCACGCGTTGGTGTACCGGCCCGGGAGGGAGATCAGCCATGCCGACGCCCTGTCGAGGTCCCCCATTCCCCGGGATTGCTGCCACGTGGACAAAGTAGAGAGGGACCATCAGGTCTTAATGATAGAGGTTCTAGACTCCCCTCCAGTAGTACCGGCCGACATCGCCAAAGCGACAGGCAAGGACAAAACGCTGGCCACAGTTTGCTCCTGGGTACAGAAAGGGTGGCCCGTGTCTTCCCCAGCAGCGGAATTCGACACATTTTTCAAAAAGAAACTAGAGTTGTCCCTAGAGAGGGGTTGCCTTTTGTGGGGACAGCGGGTAGTGATCCCCACGCCTCTCCGGCAGAGGGTGCTCAAACTGCTGCACGTCAGCCACCCGGGGATCGTCCGCTCAAAGGCGCTGGCCCGCAGTTACTTTTGGTGGCCCCAGCTAGACGCCGACATTGAACACATGGTCGGCACTTGCGAAGCGTGCCAAAGCTCAAGGCCAGAAGAGGCTCGCTCGCCACCTAGGGAATGGGACACGGCTAGGGGGCCCTGGTCCCGGATACATGTAGACTTTGCTGGCCCGTTCAGGGGAACGCTTTTCCTCCTCGTGGTGGACGCGTTCTCCAAGTGGTTGGAGGTCATTCCAGTCTCGAGCACCTCCTCGGCCACAACAATTAAACAGTTAAGGAGGGTCTTTTCCACGTTCGGTTTACCCGACACCCTCGTCAGCGATAACGCCAGCTGTTTCACGTCCGCCGAGTTCGGGGCATTCTTGGAGCGCAACGCCATTCGGCACGTCACCTCTGCCCCCTTTCACCCGGCCACCAACGGCCAAGTAGAGCGCCTCGTGCGCACCACGAAAGATGCGCTACTGCGCATGGGGCCCGGAGACCTCGACCTGAAATTGTGCCAATTCCTGCTAAGATACAGGGTCACCCCACTAGCGTCGGGGTACTCCCCCGCAGAGCTGTTGATGCGCAGGAAGCTGGCCACGGGAATCTCCAAGCTAGACCCCACGAGAGTAGAGGACAAGGGGCGGAACATAGGGGTGGAACCCACAAAGAGTTTCAGCGTAGGCGCCCCGGTGCATTGCAGGAACTACGCCAGCGCGGGGCCAGCCTGGGTGCCGGGCACCGTAGTAGAACAAACTGGCCCCGCCTCATACCGCGTAGAAACCAGTACAGGCTTCCTGTGGAGGCGACACGTGGACCAACTCAGGCGCAGGGTCCCCGGAGAGCAGGACGGAGACGAGAATAGCATCGAATCAGCGTTAGGGTATTCCCCCACCCGCTTAACCCAAGGGGGAGGAAAAGGGGAGCATGGGTCCCCACCAAGGGGGGAGGAAAGGGAATCGATCCACAGAAATCTTTTGCGGGGGTCCCCGAAGAAATGGAAGAGCCCCGACCACACACATACCCCGCGGGAGTTTCCCCGAAACACAGATGCCCATAGAAGTTTAGACGTTGATTTGCAGTACCAGGGGGAGTTAGCGGAGTGGTCCCCCACCCGTCCTAGCGAAAAGAGGGGTTTCAGTTCAGCCCCTGGTACCTTCAGTCCCAGTAGCCCCTGTGAGTTAGAATGCAATATAGCGCCGCTTTCCCGGAGACCGACACCCCCAAGACGGGAGGCATCAGCGAGTCCGACCACCACAGTCTCAAGGTCCCCCGAGCAGGGATCAGAAGGTAGCCGAACCGCAAGGGCGACCTCATCGGTTCCGCGGTTCACAATAGGTGGATCCCCGGGGTCAGAGAGCAACAGGCAGGGGTTCACCTCCCAACTATTCATTCCTTTCCCATCCCCGGGCGCGAGGCAGGCACGGACGCCCCACGGAGCCACTAACGAATCCCCGTTTCCCGTTGCAGGACAAGCACCCGCGGAGTCAGGGATCACAGGCTCTCCAGTACTAGGTCAGATGCAAGCGCGTCCCAAGCGCACGTGCGGCAAGCCACAATGGTTGCGGGACTTCGTCCCATCCTAGGGGGGAGGGATGTTATGTATGTATGTATGCATGTTCATTATACTGTAAAGGCAAGAATGTAACCACTCCAGATACAAACGATACCAGCTGTAAAGGAACGCGAGCAGACAGCCCATAGAGGGCAGCTGCGAGCGTTCAGCCTCACATGGTTCACATTGCTCAATCACGGACAGCCGCGGGAAAACCTTTCCCGCATTCAGCAGCTGAAGAAAGAGGCGTGCCTGGGCGAGGCCACGCCGGTAGCAGCCAATGAGCTACCGTGCTACAAGATTCAAATGTAGAGAGCTACTGTATATATTGAGATGTATCACCGCCATTACCTCATGCTTCACTGGAACCTCATGCAATGCAATAAACCTGTGTTAAACCAACCTTTCGGTTGTCCGGTTGTCTTTGGTCCCATACACTAAACATGTGTGCATTGCTCTTGTCGGGTTTTGCACAAGGTGAAGAGTTTTTAGGAGTGGTTATGAGCGCGATTTTAATTGTTTGGTGTTTGCTGCTCTTTGGATGATTAACACTGTGCTGCATGAATGGGACTTGTTGGCATCCATTGTGTCCTTGCTTCCATCCAGTAATTGTTTACAGTAGCTTGTACAAAATGGATGATCGGCTGCATGGCTGCAGATTAACACAGTGTTGCACGATGGGACATGTTAACTTTTAAACCTGCACTTCATAAAGTTTTCAAAAGTTAAAAACTTGTTGTATGGTTTGTCCCCTAAAATCAGGGTTGTTTGACATGTTTTTGTAATGTATTTAGTTAGACAATGATTTCTTAAAGTTCTGTCACTTTCTTGTCTGTTTCCTTGGCTTTGCCCTGAAGTCTGTGCTGTTACAGTACAATGTATCTCTATGAAAATGACATTGTACGAGGCATCGCGGCAAGGATTTGGATGTTGTATGAGGCATCGCACCTAGGATTTTGCATGCCTCATACAAAGTCCAAATCTGTATTTTAGTGTATGGGACCAAAGACACCAGGACAGCCGAAGAGCTGGCTTAACACAACTTTATTACATGCTGGTCAGAGGGAACATGTGGTAATGGTGGACGAACAGCTCAATATATACAGTGGCTATACATTTGAATGTGGCTCCTTGATAGCCTATTGGCTACAGGCTGCGTGACGTCATTGCAGGTCACGCCCTTCTTGTCCAGGTGAAGGTAGTGGCGGGAATCTTCCCGCGCTGTTGTTCTAGGTGAGTCTTGGACCAATGAGCTTGGACGCTCGCTATTGCCATCTGGTGGTCACTAGCTCGCGTCCTATTAAAATTACAGTGATGCAGCTGGAGGTTACAATGTTACACATAGAAAGGGTTACATTGGATACACATGGATAGGTACATTGTTTAAAGGCACAGGCTTTAGGACACAACACCCCTCCCCCCTAGGATGAGACGAAGTCTCTTAGCCAAGATGGTTTATTGCACTCGCGTTTGGGCCGCGATGTGGGTTGGCCCGCCCTGGGGCCGCTCCCACTTCCTTGTTCCCTGGACCCTTGTCCTGTAATGGGAGAGGGAGACTTGTTAGAGGCTTGCTGCGGTTTTGCAGCTTTAGGGGAAAGGGTGGATTCCGTTGTGGTTGAACCGGGGGCACCAGGGGCTAACGTAAAACCCCTCTTCTCGCTTGGATGGGTGGGGGACCACTCCGAAACCCCCCCGGTTCTGGAAATCAAAATTAAACTCTGTTGGGGGATCCCGCGGGATATCTATGAAGATGAATTCCTTCTCCTCCCCCCTTGGTGGGGACTCTGGACCCCCCTCTCCTCCCCCTTGGGCTAAACGGGTGGGGGAGAACCCTAACGCTGAATTTGTATCCGTGTTTCCGGCGCCCTGATTCCCTGGGACCCGGCTCCGGAGCTGGTCCGTGTGCCGCCGCCACAGTAGACCTGTGTTGGTCTCCACGCGGTACGATACGGGACCGGTCTGTTCCACAACCACCCCCGGCACCCAGGCTGGCCCCGCGCTGGCGTAGTTCCTGCAATGTACCGGGGCACCCACGCTGAAACTCTTGGTGGCTTCTAACCCTATGTTCCTCCCCTTGTCCTCAACTCTCGTGGGATCTAGTCTAGTGAGTATGGTGGTCAACTTCCTGCGCATTAAAAGCTCCGCAGGGGAGTAGCCTGACGCTAGCGGGGTCACCCTGTACCCTAGCAGAAACTGACACACTTGCAGATTGAGGTCCCCGGGGCCCATGCGCCGTAGCGCGTCCTTCGTGGTGCGTACGAGGCGCTCCACTTGGCCATTGGTGGCCGGATGGAAAGGGGCGGAGGTGATATGCCGGATGGCGTTGATCTCTGTGAACGCCCTGAACTCAGCGGACGTGAAGCAACTAGCGTTATCGCTAATTAGAGTGTCGGGTATGCCGAACGTGGAAAAAATCCTCCGCAAATGCTTAATTGTCGCGGCCGAGGAGGTGCTCGTGACTGGGATGACCTCCAACCACTTGGAGAAAGCGTCCACAACAAGGAGAAACAGGGTTCCTCGGAACGGGCCCGCAAAATCTATGTGCACCTGGGACCACGGCCCCTTAGCCGCGTCCCACTCCCTGTGGGGAAGACGGGCCTCCTCCGGTCTGGAGCATTGGCAGCTCTCGCAAGTGCCGACCATGTGCTCGATGTCGGCGTCTAACTGGGGCCACCAGAAGTAACTTCGGGCCAGCGCTTTGGAGCACACAATTCCAGGGTGGCTGACGTGCAGCAGTTTGAGCACCCGCGGTCGAAGGGAAGTGGGGACCACCACCCGCTGCCCCCACAAGAGGCACCCCCTCTCTAGGGACAGTTCCAGCTTCTTCCTAAAAAATGGGGCGAATTCCTCTGCTGGGGAAGACGCCGGCCACCCCTTCTGTACCCAGGAGCAAACCGCCGCCAACGTCTTGTCCTTCCTTGTCACTGTGGCAATGTCGGCGGGCACTACGGGGGGCGAATCCAGTACCTCTATCATGAGAACCTGATGGTCCCGCTCCCCCTTGCTCACCTGGCTGGGCGTCAGGGGGAGGGGGGACCTCGACAGGGCGTCCGCATGGCTGATCTCTTTCCCGGGCCGGTACACCAACGCGTGCTGGTAGGCGTTGAGAAAAATGGCCCACCTAAGCATTCTCGGGGACAGGATCTGTGGCGTGGGCTTGTCTGCGGTAAAAATGCCTAGTAGGGGCTTGTGGTCAGTCACGATGGTGAAGGGGTGGCCATACAGAAAATCGTGAAATTTTTTGGTCCCCGCAACTATCGCCAGCGCCTCCCTGTCTGTCTGGGCGTAGTTTCTCTCCGCTTGGGACAGGGACCTGGAGTAAAACGCTATTGGGGCCTCCCTCCCGTTTTCCAACACGTGGCACAACACTGCCCCCACCCCCACCGGGGATGCATCACAGACCAGTACCACCGGCCGTTTGGGGTCGAAATGGGTCAGAATGGCGTCAGACGCCAGGAGTTGTTTCAGTTCCGTGAATGCCCTCTCCTGGTCATCGCCCCACATCCATGCCGCATCTTTCTTGAGCAACTTGTGAAGTGGCTCAGCCACCGCAGCCTTCCGTGGAAGGAAGGAGTGGTAGAAATTTAAGAGCCCTAGGAACGACTGCAACTCGGGCTTGGATGTGGGGCAAGGGGCTTTCTTGATGGCGGCCACCTTGGATTTGGATGGTTTGATCCCCTCGGGTGTCACTCGGAACCCTAAGAACTCAACCTCCTTCGCGAAGAAGACGCATTTGTCTTTTCGCAACCTCAACCCCGCCCGTTCGAACGCCGCCAGGACCTTGTTTAGCCTTTTAGCCAACTCAACCTCACTCCCCCCGTTATCAATACATCATCAAAATATGGTAAAACGCCGTCCAGCCCTTTGAGGAGGCGTTCCACGAGCGACTGGAAAATTCCAGGCGCCGAGTTCACGCCGAACTGGAGGCGCGTCACCTGGAACGCCCCCTTATGCGTGATTATGGTCTGTGCAGCAGCTGCGGCAGGGGTTACCATGAGTTGCTGATAGGCCTGTGCCAGGTCGAGCTTAGCGAAACACTTTCCCCCATGTAACCTGGCTAGCAAATGGCTGACCACCGGCACCGGGTACGCATTAGGGCGGATTGCCTTATTAATGGTGCACTTATAATCGGCGCAAATGCGAACCTCCCCATTGGCCTTCAATGCTGTGACAATTGGAGTTTCCCACTCCGCGGAATCAACAGGAACAAGAATCCCCTGGCCCACTAATTTGTCCAGTTCCGCCTCTATTTTGTCCTTGAGTGCAAAAGGCACCCTGCGTGGTTTAAGTCTGATTGGGCGGACCTCCGGGTCCAGGTCGAACGTTACTGGGGGTCCATTGAATTTCCCAAGTCCCTTCTTGAAGACTTCGGGGTGCGCGTCGCACACCTCCTGTATCGGGTCAGACCCAACGGCGTGCACCCCCCCAATGAACAGACCCAGGGGCTGAAACCATTGAGTCTCGAGGAGGCTGCAATTACCTCCCTTAAGAACGACTAGGGGGAGTTCCGCGGCGTGCCGCTTGTACTGAACCTGGAAATTCCCAACCCCCAACACCAGGATACTGTTCCCTTGCATGTCCCGAAGCGTGGGCCTCAACGCTTTGAGCTTGGGCCGTACGTGGGGGGCAATTCTCAAAAACTCCCTCTGGGAAATAATGGAGTAAGAGGAGCCAGAGTCAATCTCCATCCTAACAGGGGCCCCTTGCACCAGTACCTCAACAAAGTAACGGGGGTGTCCCATGGACACGCTGAAAACCGGGTCGTCGTCGTCGCTGTCGTCGGAGATGCGGCCCACGCCGTCCTGCTTCCTCGTGGGCCGGGCGCCATCCTTTAGTCTCGTTGAGCGGTCTGGCCTCGTTGGGCGGTCGGGCGAGCTCCTCCGGTCCCTCGCTGGGCGGTCGGGCGAGCTCCTCCGGTCCTTGCGCCGTTGTCTGCAGACTTTGGCTATGTGCCCGCGTCGCACGCAGTTGTGGCACTCGGCCTTCCTGAACGGGCACCTGGCACGGTCGTGAGCCGCCCCGCAGCCATCGCAACGCCGGCCCTCCTTTCGGACCCTCCGGACGTCCTCGTCGTCGCTGCTTTCGGTGGACGATTTCGAAGTTTGCCGGGCTGCGTGCACCGAACTCTCTGCTTTGTCGGCCTTCGGCCGCCAGTCCTGGAGCTCTTGCACCCCTGCCTTAGTGGCTTCTGCGGCCTGTGCCGCTTTCAGGACCTCCTGCAACGTGGGGGGCGGCTCCTGATTCATTAGCGTGCGCTGAATCTCGGTGTCCTTCAGGCCGCATAGCACGCAGTCCCTGAGGGTGACTTCCAAATTTTCCCATTTGCACGGGCCGGCAGCCAGGCGCAGGGCCGCTACGAAAGCGGCGACCGACTCATCAGGCGCTTGGACTCGCCTCCAAAACGCGCTCCGAGCGGGAAACATCGCTACCGAGGGCCGGAAATGGTCTCTCAGCACCGTCAGGAGCTCCTTTGCCTTGAATTCAGCCACCTTTTTGGGTGCGATGAGGTCAATCAGTACTCTCTTTCCGTCGTGCCCGAGCATTCATGTGAGGATGGCTCTCTTCTTTGCCTCGTCCGTCACCTCGAACTCCACCAGCGCACCTTGGAAGTCCATTTTGAAGAGTTCCCAATCTTGCGGTTTCTTAATGTCGAAACCGGCGTATGTCTTGGTCCCGTGGGCAGCCATTATCCCATCCTCGTCGCCAATTTAGTGTATGGGACCAAAGACACCAGGACAGCCGAAGAGCTGGCTTAACACAACTTTATTACATGCTGGTCAGAGGGAACATGTGGTAATGGCGGACGAACAGCTCAATATATACAGTGGCTATACATTTGAATGTGGCTCCTTGATAGCCTATTGGCTACAGGCTGCGTGACGTCATTGCAGGTCACGCCCTTCTTGTCCAGGTGAAGGTAGTGGCGGGAATCTTCCCGCGCTGTTGTTCTAGGTGAGTCTTGGACCAATGAGCTTGGACGCTCGCTATTGCCATCTGGTGGTCACTAGCTAGCGTCCTATTAAGATTACAGTGATGCAGCTGGAGGTTACAATGTTACACATAGAAAGGGTTACATTGGATACACATGGATAGGTACATTGTTTAAAGGCACAGGCTTTAGGACACAACAGTATAAAGTCCAAACTTGTGGAACCAAGTTTGGACGTTATATAAGGTATCACTGCATATTATGAAGAGCATATCCATTTTATACGAGGATTTCCCTTGTCATGGCGTTCTGCAAGGAATCATGGGATTTGTAGTTTGGTAGAGTGTTGATAATTTTATCTGGGGAGATGGCAGAGGATGATGAATCAGCATTTTGCATTGTACTGAATGGAGGTTATGAACCTCTACTTATGCAAGATGCTTAAGTACAAATGCTTGTACCATTCCATGTACTTATTTAAATTGTGTGGGTATTTTAGAAATGTTCTATTGCATAACCTGGAATTATTATGTTGTGTTTTTTTTTAAAAATGGACTCCTGGAAAATAAAGGTAGAAGCAATGGAAATATAGGTGTAATTGCAGAATTTTAAGAAGATTTTGGATTTTTAGAGGGTGACTTGAGAAGACATACCAAGAAAAAGTGCAAATGCAGAAAGTCAGACTACTTTGATCATATTGAGTAAAAAAGACTATGGATTATTTGTAGCTGCTACTTCAAGGTCAAATAAATTGGAGAAGAAGGAGAAGAACCTGTTGGATGAAATACCTGGAAGACTGGTCTGCATTCAACATGACCTTCTGGTGTTTGTGTTGCTGCATCAAAAGGCAGAAACTGGGAAACAAGGGAAGACAACATGAAGAAATGATATGGATAAATCTGAATACCCAATATGGTACCATGGACAGAGTGACAGACTCGATCCTGAGTCCTTGGTTCAAATCCCTGCTTAGCTATGGAAACTCACCGACAGGATGGGTTGTACTATTTCCCTTCCCTTGAAAAGTCTTATTAGGGTTACTGTAAGTCAGTTCTGACTTGATGACACTCAAAAACAGGTCTGATTGAGCTTATGAACCCCGCATCTAATGTCCAAAATATTCAGCTATGCAAGTTGCCCAGTGCCAACTTCACAGATTTCTCTACACATTTGCTTGCATGTATGCATGTATGCATGAATGCTTGTTTTATTTACAGGCCACTTTTTGGCCCATGGGGGACATAAGGTGCCTCACAAGTTAAGAACAAATTAAAACCTGATATCTGTACAATTTATGTATGCAAAAGCCTCTTACATGCATTTAGGGTAGGACCCATAAACTGCAATCCACTGCTTGGGTTTGCAGGTGAGGTGAGCCAGACAAAAATGTTCTGCCATTTCTGCATACGTAATAGCCAACTGATGGTCATTTCTGCCTCTCTGTTGGGGCTGGTCATTAGGCACAATGAAGATCTCTCCACTGGTGGCAAATGTTAGGAAGCAGCAGTGAGGGTTGACTGGAAGGTTTGATTTCACAGAGGAACTGAATCTGTTTCCAGTTTTAGTCTAAACCAGGAGTGTCCAAACTTTTCAGGCTGTGGGCCAGTCACGTGGTTAAGCAGGCCGGTCGTGTGGTTCCTCCCACCAGAAGCGGACAGCTGCTGGTCATTTACGAAAGCATTTTGCACATGTGCGAGCATGTTGTACTTCCACTTCTGGGAGCAGCGTGGGTGGCATGAGCCAGATAGAACAGTGCCATGGGCTGGATCTGGCCCATGGGCCATAGTTTAGGCACCCCTGGTCTAAACCTTCCCAGAGTTCTGGCCAAAACCTGGAAGTGGATTCACTGCAGTGTCAGAAGAAATTCAGCCCGTCCTACCAGGGCAGACAGGAGGGGCTCAGTGGTGGTCCCATCAGTGAGAGAGGTACATCTGATTGGGGCCAGGAAGAGAGCCTTCTCTGTGTCTGCCCCAGCCCTGTGGAACCTCCTTCCACCCGAGGTGCATCTCCAGACAGAACTACTCCCCTTTAGGAAGATGCTGAAGACATGGCTGTGTCAGCAGGTGTGGGGCATGAGTGCCCCCACCTCTCAGGCCCGCTGGCTTGTCTAGCCTGGGAGACGGACTTGCCCTGTCTGGGATCTCTGTTTTAATGTGGGTGGTGAGGGCTGTTTTTTAACGACTATTCAGGGTTTATGTGTTTTAATGTGGATTTTAGCTGGGTTTTTTTGGGTAATCTTTTTAACTGTTGATGTTTTAATTGTATGTTTATTTTTGTTTTCCCTCTTTCCCTTTTCCTCATATGTTGTTAGCTGCCCTAAGTGGTGTTCCCACTAGAAGGGCGGCATATAAACAAACAAACAAACAAACAAACAAACAAACAAACAAACAAACAAACAAACAAACAAACAAACAAACAAACAAACAAACAAACAAACAAACAAACAAACAAACAAACAAACAAACAAACAAACAAACAAACAAACAAACAAACAAACAAACAAACAAACAAACAAACAAACAAACAAACAAACAAACAAACAAACAAACAAACAAACAAACAAACAAACAAACAAACAAACAAACAAACAAACAAACAAACAAACAAACAAACAAACAAACAAACAAACAAACAAACAAACAAACAAACAAACAAACAAACAAACAAACAAACAAACAAATAAATAAATAAATAAATAAATAAATAAATAAATAATCATCTATGGAATCAGAGTCCCTAGCCCCCGCTCCCCTTGGAAGAGAAAGCAATCTAAGATGGGTACACTCTGAAACTATTCTGAAATTTTAGGTGTGGTAGAGAATGTTTTCTCATCATTAGTAGGAATCCAGGACTGGTACTCTCACTACATACATAGAAAGGGACTCGGTGCCATCTCGTTGGTTGTTTCAGCCTGCCAGATATCTTGGGAAGTCATCCCCATCACTTGACAGCACCCACCTCACATTCATTCCGCAAAGCCAAGATCACCAGAAAATATATTTCCATCTCTCTGGGATAAAAGGATTCCTTGGAAATGAAAATATTTCATATCACCATTCAGAACTGCCAAGTATTTTATCCGATTGAGATACACATTGTGGTGTAGCGGGTAGAGCAACGGACTAGGACTCAGGAGACCAGGGTTCAAATCCAGCTCTGCCATGGGGTGTAGAACTGGTAAGACCAATGTGCTTACATGGCTGAACCAAGGCCAATAACATACTAAGCCATGTTACTGAGTCCCAAGTGTGTCTACCTGTACCTACAAGTTGTTTTAATTTATTACCTTAGATTTTGGTTCTTGATAGTAAAATTGCATCTAAATATGTGTTTTCTTTTCTTTTTTAAAAAAGTAACTTACTATCTTTGCTTTTCTCTGTGCTTTTAATAAATAACTCTGAAAAATACTTTGGTTGATTACGGTCCTTTGCTGAATTTAAAGCTTGGTCTTATTTACGTGCTTGACAAAGACACTGATTTCATTTTCAAGCAGTTAAAATCATGGAAATCAATCACTTAGTAAAAATAGAAGAGCTATATTTGTTGCTTCAGAAAACCCACTCAGAAACAGACAGGTGATGAAAACCTGAATTTGTTTGCAGAATGTATTTATTTATTTTATTTTTATACTGCTCATTTGACTCAACTGTCACTCTGGGCAGCAAACATATGCATGTTTCGATAACAACAGAAAACCCACGTCCTGGGTCTGCCTTATCCCAAACACCAACACACATTCCCTCTTAGAAATATAGTTTATAAACTAAAAAGGAAACAAAAGACATGAGATGGTGTCAGCAGAAAATTCAAAAACAAGTACGGCAATGAAATCAAATTGGGGGCAAGATGTTAATGAATGGCTTCCTTAAAAACTCCTCTTTGGCTAGTATGCAAAATATAGGTAAGTAGGGATTCTGGTAGACACATGGCAGGAGAGAATTCCACAGTGATGGTGCCACCATTGAGAATGCCTTGTTCTTGTGAAAAATTTCCTGACCTTCCTTGAGGTGGGTAGCTGCAGACCACATGGTTGGGAGGCTCTGGTTGTCCAGGCTGAATTCATTGGAGAGAGATGCTCTGCCAGGTAATGAACTGTTCAGGGCTTTATAGGTTACAATAGCTTCCTGCCCTCTCTGTTGGCATGCATGCCATGCCATTGCTTTCTCCCTCCCTCCAGCACAGAGTTCACCCCACCCCTCTGCCCAGCAGCCCAATGGGAGTAGCACAGAGTTCACCCTGCCCCTCTGCCCAGCAGCCCAATGGAAGTGCTTCCTCCCCCCCCCAGCACAGAGTTTGCCCCAACCTCTTTGTTTGGGCACTCAATCTCTAAAAGGTTCGCCATCACTTGGTTACAACCATAACCTTCAATCAGTCCTGGAAATCTACAGATAACCAGTACAACTGACCAGAGTATGGGAAATCTGATTAAGCTGTCAGATCTCCACCTGAAAACTTGCTATAGTTCCTGAACCATTTTCAATGGAAGCTCTGAGTGGCATGCATTTCAGTAATTAATACTTGAGGTAACCCATGCATGAACCAGTGTTATGAGGGACATCCCATTGAGGAATGGGAGAAGCTGCCTCAAGGGGGAGAAGTCAGCCCTGGGCACAGGCAGGGCTGTGGAGAGGATCAGATCTACTGGATACCATCCAGATCCCAAATTCAGTTCTCCAGAAACCACTAAGCTAGCTTTCAAGTGTGCAAATCTGCTCACCAAAAATGGGGAAGCCATATGAGTTTACTTCTTTCTGGCTTAGGATGAAGCAGAAGGAAAATGTAACCTCCAAGAAAGAGGAGGGAAGGAAGTCTACCAATCTACATAGAGATCTAAAAGAGAGATGAAGGTGAAATGCTGGTGGGTTATCTATCTGTTTATAATCCCCCTATTACTCACTACTTCAGGAAAACACATGTTGTTGAAATAAAACATTCCTTTGTCATCCTTTGCATCAATCCTAGCAGAGGTCCTATCACCGACCCCTTATTGCTAAGTAAACTCAAAGTTTTTCTTCCTCTCATTTTGTTATTTCCCACATTTTGGCTGCATACAATATTGCTGGTAACACCATTGTATTAAATACGTTTGCCCTGGTATTACTGGCAGCAGGGCTGTAGCCAGGATTCTAGATTGTGTGTGTGTGTGTGTGTGTGATTTTTTTCAGGAGGGGCAACAATGTCACACTCACATATATAACATTGGCACCACGGGGTGGGTTGAGGGGGTGGGCTGTTACCTCAGGAGGGTTTTTGCCCCCCCTGCCCCCCTGGCTATGGCCCTGACTGGCAGTAACCAAAAGAGCAATAGAAAGGCAGATGTGCAAAGTAACAATCAGGGATAAGGTCAGTAACAAGGAATTATGCCAAAGAACCGGACTGCATGTTGTGGTCGATGAACTATATGCGGCAAAAAGAGGATGGGCAAGCCATATTACCTGCCTAAAGGATAACAGATAGACCTGTCGGCTAACAGACTTGATACCAAGTGACCACAGAAGACCACTAGGCAGACCCCCCAAAAATGATGGGATGAGCTGATGGTAAAGCTGTTTGGCCAGAGATGGAAACAGAAGTCAAAGGATAGAACATTTTGGAGTTTGGTTGATTTCCACTTAAATAGATAAGCGACGACAAATTGATATTGGATTGGATATTGGAAATTCAAAGTTGGTGGATTCCCCGCATTTCCAAAAGATGAGTAAAGGCTCCAGATTTAGTTAGGAAGAAAGATGGAATTTATTTATTTATTATTTAAATTTATATGCCGCCCCCTCGCCCTAGGGTGGCTCTGGGTGGCTCACAACAAGCATAAAACATATAAAATCATCCCATGAAAAAAAATTAAAAAGAAAACCCCATAAAAACCCATTAAAAGACAGTTAAAAGGCTTACCCACCCCCATCAATACAAGAGAGGCACGTTGGAATTGCGGGCTGGGGAAAGAAAAGACGAGGAAAAAAAATCTGCTGGCAGTATTTATTTTACTTGTTGCGAACCCACAGACGCGTACCTATCACTCTCCGACTTGTTCTGAGCTGATTGTGAATCCATAATTTGTAAATTTCTGTCTTGCACTGGCTCTGCGGTTGCTCCAGGATTCAAACAGCAACTTGTGATCGCAGGCAGCAGAGCACGGCCTCTCGCCTAGCCAAGAATTTGCAAATGACAAATTGTGAAATATGGATTAAGCCGATTATCTAGTGCCAGTCAAAGTTTGCCTGTGTGTGTTTTCCCCTTCCAAGGATGTGAATGTGATTCTGAAAGCTTGTCAAGAAAAGGAAGAGATGTGACTGAATGTTTTTTGCAAATCAGAAAAAGCTGTGTACATTTTATAGAGCTTTTACAGGAGACAGCAATTCACTGCTGGGAATGTGTCTGAGATCAGAAAGCATGCATTCAAAGTCCACTTTGAATAACATCAGGCTGGGAGGGAGAGGTTGGCATAAACATTCCACTTTTCATATCTATTTATTTCTCTTTCCACATCCCAGCAGCCAGGTTCTGCTCTCAACTCTAGCTGGCAAGACAGGATCCATCTCTGTTTTGGTCCCTCTTTTAAATTATTTGTTATTTTCAAAATACTGTACAGTAAAACTCCATTTTACAGAAAAAGTCCGTTCTGTAGCTTTTTTTCTTAACCCAATTTTTTCTGTAAAATGAGGCATTCCCATAAGAACGCATGGCAGGGGGGGGACGACCCATTCTTGACTTCCCTCAAATAATAAAAATAAAAAACCTCTATAACTCCTCTCCAGACCAATCTACTGCCACCCACAGGGCCCAGAATGGCTGCGGGTGGTCTTTTATAGCCCACCAGGCACAATGCGCTCTGGGAAATCACATTCTGTAAAATGGGACATGTTTTCAGCAAAAAAAAAACAAAACCCTTCTGTAACATGAGGCTTCTGTACAACGGGTTTTTACTGTATACAGTTTAAGTTCATGTCCAGGATCTTTGATTAGCCATCTACAAGACACATGGGTAAAATTCTGGACTGTTTCTCTTTGAAGTTGAAGATGACTCTACCTCAACTCTGAAATTATTCTTGAGACCATGAAACAAAAATGCCTACTGTACAATGTTTTACAGCTAGCGGTGCCTTTAGAAGCAGAATGTCAGTGTTATTGTGGTCATTGTTGCTGTTCTTACAACATACACCTTATTTCTCTGCATTGCTAATGTGTGTGGGCAGACCAAGGAGTCAAGTCTAAAAATTAAGAGTCATGTCCTAGAGATTTTCCCAGGGAAAAAGACATGTTTATGAAACCACTGATTCAGGAAGCAAATGATGCTAAAGATGCTTATGCTAATGCACTAAGCTTAAGAAAAATGAAACTTAAGAAAAATGAAATTAAGCAAAAAAAAAAGGGTAGACCTATGTCCATATGGTTTACAGTCTAATACCTGATAGGAATGAAGTAAAGAGGCAGAAGTGAAAGGAGAGAGATTAATCCTTCTTCTTTACTCAGGTAACTGAGAAAACAGAAATAAGAATATGAAAGAGCCACAATTCAGTGACAGAGAATAAAACTGGAACACATAGGGTCACAGGTTTAACACCTTAACTGCAGGTAGGGCAAAGAAACAGAAGAAGAAGAAGAAGAAGAAACAACTGAAAAGTGTACCTATGGCAGTCATTGGAAGGAGGAGATGGCTTCCCTCCATTTGATTTATCTATTCCTTTGTCCCCATGTCTAGTCAAGTTATCCTGCTATGATAATAGAGTTGACCATGCTGCCAGAGACTCAATGCCAATCATCAGGTGGTGAATAACTAACCTGACAACTCAGAGGACTAGTGGACTTGGGTGGTGAAATCACAGGGAAGGGCGATGGTCTCCAAGTGGATTAAATTCCACGTGAATCCATCTTGATGGAGGGCAGCAATTTCATTAATACTGTGTGCTAAATGGACTTAGGACTAAAAGGTGACTCATGGAACTGAATCAGTGGTATGGGTGAATCATGCTGCAAGGTGGAAGGCAAATGGACGGCCACTGCATTATATCCTCAGGACAATCTTCATGGCTGATTGCCATGACAATAGCCAATATTCAGAATCAGATATGGCACAAGAAGAAGAAGAAGAAGAAGAAGAAGAAGAAGAAGAAGAAGAAGAAGAAGAAGAAGAAGAAGAAGAGTTTCTTTGTCCACCTACTCTATAATGTTTGCAGTGGTACAGACAGCTAGAGGTCCAGAATAGAAGTTCAGGGTAGTGGTAGGAGCAGGGAGATGGAGGAAGCAAAATAAAAAGAAAAAAGAAAAGAACCTGTTCACTTTGTTTTTAACTGGGGGAAAATTGTGCTGCTCATTATTCCATGAGCCAGTTTTCCTGCAGTCCATCAGCAGGTCTACTTACCTGCTTGCTTATGAATCCCCTTGGCCTAGCCAGCCATCACTAAGTCCCTTCTCTAAACTTTTTTTTAAAAATAATAGCTTTATTCCCCTTGTTTGTCCATTCCAAGCAGGAGAAGAACAATGGAAGCTGGGCAAGGAGATCCAAACCCTTTCTCTCCACCCTAGCTCTCTTCTCCCCATTTCCCTTGCAAAGAGCTCTCTCTCTCAAACTCGAAAGGAAGAAGCATGCGTCATGTTAGAGGACCAGCACCATGTGGTGTTTCCTCCAATTGTGGTTTCTGCAGCCCATTATGAAGTGTTGGCTGTCCAACGCCCCTCCTCAGCTTGTCAAGGCCAGTTGGCTGAGGAGTCCCAGTTTCCCAGGCAAATCACACCAATTTCCGAGCTGATGTTGAAGGTCCATCTTGGCACAGCAGGGGACCCCGGGAAAGCTCTCATCCATAGAGCAGAGGTCAGGGGCTGAGCAGGAGGGTTTTTTGTTGCGCTGGTCAAAGACTTTGCAGATTCATTGGTTACAATTACACACACACACAAGCTCAAAACCACCCAGATTAAGCAACTAGGTCTGAATAGTATTTTAACATAAAAGAATAGAACAACACTGAAAGAATGACATATATGTATATAGGTTTACGATATATATTTTCAGATGCCTTGTGAGCTCCTCAATTTTTCACACTCTTTCCATGTGGACCACTTAAATTGAAATTTGTGGAGATATATTAAAAAACGAAGACCAAAGAGAGTATTATACAGATTATATTTGCACATTCCTACATACAAACACACTGATAGGTAAATATATTTTAAAATTGAAAATATACAAATATGTCCATAGGCATGCAACACACACATTATACGTATAGAGTAAATAGATATTTATGCATATACAGTACTGTATAATTTCACAAAGAGAGAATAGGGCAGAATGCAGTTCACAAAGGCTGATGCTTCAAATGCCTAAATCTATGTACAATGTTTTTTCCATGGTGAAAAGAGAATGTATGCACAAAGTAATGCAACAGTAATATACTGTGTGAAAAATATATTGCAAATATTAACACACACATACAGAGAGAGAGAGAGAGAGAGAGAGAGAGAGAGAGAGAGAGAGAGAGAGAGAGAGAGAGAAGTCAAAGTGGTTAATACTATTATATATGTGTGGAGATTATATATATATATATATATATATATAAATGGCAGTGTACACATCTACAGTTGTGTACCTGTATTTTTTTTTGCCCTGGACATTTCAAAAACTAATTGACACATTTCTCCCACACCTAAGAGCCCAAGAGGGTTTGGGTGTCCTGGGTGGAATCCTGCTAGTATTTTTAATTGAATTAAAGGCCCAATAATGTTTTGCTAACTACAGCCCTCTGGTTTCTTTTGCAGAAAGGGGTAACTTTGCAAACACTTCCTTGAAGAGCTGGGCTTGAAGGACCCTCAACAATGAGAGCTGAGAGAAAGAGAAAGACTTCCACAAAAGGAGAGATTGTTCATAGGGACAATCTAAAGAGGGGTGGGGTAGGGGGTGAGAGCAGGGCCCTGTCTTTGACAATAAGGACAGAAGGCCATGATGTGAATGGAGGGCCCCCCGCTTTTTAATCTGGACAAAAACAAAATGTTAATCAGGTCTGAAATCCCTGACTGGTCAAAGCTGTGGGCAGAACCTGGACTCTTTAACTCCCCCCATCATTCACGACCCCTTCTCTCCCCCACCCCAACCCGTCCCCACACAAGAAAGACCGCTGTCTCCTCCTCTTTAACTTTATTTCATCAATTAGCTGTTAAGAAGGGTTTTTTTTTTTGGGGGGGGGGTGTATGTGTGGAGGGAGAACCCTGGTCAAACTTTGGGAAACTTTTCAAAGGGCGGTTTTGCCAAGAGCTTTCTCTTTTCCCTTTCGGATGCCCAAAGAGAAAGGAAGACTTAAACCAGCCCAGGTAAGTTTTGCAGACTTTTCCAAGTCTTTTTATCACGAAAACAAGGCGTTTGGATAAGAATATGTTACTTGCTTTTGCACCCGGACTTTCCCCTCCGCTTCTAAATCCTCATTTAACCCGGCTGTAATTTTGCAGGGTTCTCCCTCCCACGCATTTTCTTTTTTTAAAAGAGGGAGCACAAGTTACTCCGAGAATGTGTAACTTCTCTCTCCCAGTCTAGGATCCCAAAGATGCGTGGATCCCATGGAACTCAACCCATGGAATTCAACAGAAGTTTACTTCTAAAGCAACCTGTTTGGCGTTGCTTGGGCGTGCGTTTTCTTTCTTTCTTTTTTAATTGGCTTTTTCTTTTGAAGCAGCAATTACTTGATTACCACTGGGGGCGAAATAACTTAATCAAACGAGGCGTTTGGAGCTCGTCCAACAACTCTGGGCCAGATCAGGGGAGGGATTGGCGTTTTCCACGCCGGTTGTCCTTGAGACAGGATGTGACCCTATCACATAACGGAGGCTTTGCTGGGATGAATGGACAAAATAATGTCATGCCTGCCACATGACCACGGAAACGTCTGCAGAAGCAGACAACGCTGGCTCTTCGGCTTTGAAACAGGTGAACACTGAACCCTAGAGTCGGATACGACTGGCTTTCGAGCAAGGGAAACCTTTACTAGTTGCAAACAGGTGTTGGATTGCACTTTATCCCCCTTCCTAAAAGCTGAATAGGAGCATTGGTTGAGTGCGGGGAGTCAAGTAGGTTTTGCTGGTCTCCCAAAACCTGCGAGACCTGTTGGAGCAGAGAGTGGATAGGAGGGATTGAATGCGAAAGAGATTGCGGCTGCGCACATCATAGGCAAGGATGGGTCTTCTGCTTACCGCGCCCCGTGGTCCCAATTGTTATTGCTGTCCATAACCCAGTTAAGAGGAAATATTTCAATTATTTCGCCGATTCGTTTACTTTCACTTTTGCGAGCTTACCTTATTTTTAGGTGTGTACATGTAGGTTATTTTTAAAATCTTAATTTTTTTAAAGAATGTGATAAAGGCTGGAATTCCGTTTAATATCCCTGAACCTTCTCAATAAATAATAATAATAATAATAAAAAGCTTAGGGAAAGAGGAAGTATAGAGAAAGAGATCTTTAGTTTCTCCGCCTATCCGTCTATTTTTTTAATATATATATATAATTAAATTCCTACTCGTTGTTGTCGTTCCCTAACGTGTTTGCCGTTATCACATTAGCTCTTGCTTGTCTGCAACGGGCAGGTTTGTTTATTATACGAACTGATTATGAGCGAAGTAACAGCCTTAAACTGAAAGAAAGGTTTTGAGTGCACACTTCTCTATACAGGTTATGGGAATGTCAAATGGCATCATGCTGTCAGACTCGGATACATGTTCGGTATTATTTCAAGGATAACCCCGTGACAAGAGAGCCGTGTACGAGATTCTGCTAAAGAACACTTGAATTTCTGGATTTTTTAAATTTAACAATGTAAATTAGTTATACTTATTATTATTATTATTATTATTATTATTATTATTATTATTATTATTATTATTATTATTATTATTATTATTATTATTATTATTATTATTATTATTATTATTATTATTATTATTATTATTTTAAAAACCTCGTCACTTTCCTTCCTATCCACGCGTACTGGTGCTCACAAACCTCATTCCTTTAATCCTTATTAATTTGCTCCCAATATCTGCCCCGGTGTGTGTGTGGGATTATTGACAAATTTATAAACAAACGCAACAACGTGCGATTGGGGAACTGTTTTTTAAAAAGCAAATAAACAGGGAACTGACAACATCCCACTCGAAGTAGAATTGGAGTAGGAGGGCAGTGAGTAGACTTAATCCGGAGTTAAAGAGCGTACCAAGTCCAGTGGGTGGGCTGCTACCGATTTCAGCAAGGGACACGCTTTGCTGAACACGGGTAGCCTGGCGCGCTGACATTCACACGTGTCGCTGTCTCCGAATTCCCTGCGCGTTATCCGAGCCAACGGGACCCTTTCCTTTCCCCTGCGCCCTTCGGTCATTCTCACGGATTCCTTTTGCGCGCCGGATTGGGCTTCTCCTCTGTAGAAATAAACGCGCGTCTCGTTTGTTCCACTTTGAGCCGGAATCGTTCGGGGTTTTTCTTTTCTTTTTTGCCAGTTACCAGCGGGAAGGAGAATAGCTAGATAGCCTTGAGAACTCCGGGCCGGCTGGCCCTGCTGGCTGGCAGGCTTGGCAACAGCGCCAGGCAGAGGGTCGCGTTGCTTCTTTGCACAACGACCTTGCGAGGTAGGGATCGCCGGAATCTTTAGGCAAGGAATAGACCAGCCATGCATCTGTTTTCTTACAAACCTCCCTCTGGAAAAGAAGAGCTGGTGTGGAAACCAGTCTTGGGAAAAGTCCTCTTCAAACCCAGGAATAGGATGATGCCAATCACACTAACCTTTAAACCGTGGAGAAATAAAATACCAACCATTTCCTGGGAGATGCTGAAAGGATTACATATTCCTATTCTCCCCACCACCACAAATTTAGTATCTTTCACTATGGTATATATCTCTCTATCTCTCTATCTCTATCTATGTATATATGTGTGTGCTGGGAGAGTGGGGGGGGGGGGGAGAGGGGGAGAGGAAGGCTTTGCCACTTTATGGAAACCACCATCTCCATCCTTTAATGGGATTTAATGATAGGTATGCAATGACCACCATTTCTCTAGCTGGTTTTTATTTATTCGTTCCCCTCCCATCCCACCTTCCAGATGAGGAAGAAAGAAATAATTTTCCTGTCCCATACAGCCACAAACTGGGCTTCTTCAGCAATAAAAAAAAGATGTGCAAGAATGTAATCAAGATAGTTTCTGGGCCAGCTCATGGTGGAAGTAAATCATTCTCCACTTACCCCCCTTCCCAAGCAAACAGAAGAGATGAATATATCAGAGAAGGGACAATCATGGTTTTTTTTTAAAGCAAGCCCCTCTCTTTCTCTTTAAGAGAACACGAGGCTCTGCTAACCTCCTTGATGGTGATTTTTAAACTTTTATTTTAATGGTCAGGATTTTATTACCCCAGTGATGCACGGGAGTGGCACCAACGGGTCCAATATGTCACCTACATAGGATAGCTCTCCATTTGTATATTTCAAGCCACAATTCGAATAGGGCCATAGTGAAGCCGTTTCAGGTGGATAAACCACCTCCCTTCCAAGTCAGACAGAAAACAAAGAGACAGAATCGAGTGAAAATGTGTGTTTCTGGAAACCTTGACTGTTACCCTTTGGCTAGTCCACGTTGGAGTAGACCCACTGGCTCTGTGTGATTTACTTAAGTGTTGATTGACCCTTCAACAAGATTCTTTGGCTGGGATTAGCAATAAGATCCTGGCTTTTATTATTATTGTTTTAAATGCCTGGTACCTGGTTTCTCCCTCTTTCTCTTTTGGGGGAAAAAATCACACACAAACACAAGTACATAAAAAGATAGTACATCTGTATACAGTATGTGTGTTAGCTTGAATGTATATGTATATAGATCTATATGTATGCACATACATATATGTATGCATGTGTTTCTGTGTGTGCATGTTAACGTGTCTCCAAACTGAGAGGGAGAAAAAAATAAGATGTGCAAACACATTTGGGGGGGGGGGATACTTCATCTCTGAACATTTACAAAAACACACACACAACACAATCCTTTTACATATCCTGTTCATGTTTTATTTTTAGAAGGCTTCAACTGGCCATCTAATATTGATTAATTGTGACAGTTTTTCTTTTAGTAAAATAAAATAATAATGAAGTATCACATGCCCTATTTCTCTCTCTCCTGCCCATCAGCCCTGCTTGTGCTGCTTGGTAGGCATGAAACATGGAATCACAATCTTTTTACCTCTCATTGGGTGAATGATGCTGAGGGAGGGAAGAAGAGGAGAGAAAAGGTGAGAAGTGTATTTTTTTGTGAGGTGAGGGGAGTTGTTTTCCTTCTGAAGCATTGAGCATGGAGAGGGAAGCCACCAGATTTTTCTCCCCATTGTCTTGTTCCTTCTCAGAAGGGTTTGGGACAGGGAGAAAACTGCCCCCCTTTTTTTTGCTTTGTATTCCTTTCTCTTGCAGAGGTCCCAGAAAGCTTGGATTTCTAAGGAAACAATCAAGGGATGCATCTCCCCCCCCACTACAATAGATGAATTCCTGGGTACTAGAAAGACCTGCTATTTATATTGTGACAATACAAAGAGCATGGCTTGCTGATATCCAGGATTACTGGGTGTAGCGATAGATAGATAGATAGATAGATAGATAGATAGATAGATAGATAGATAGATAGATAGATAGATAGATAGATAGATAGATAGATAGAGTGAGCGATCAAGCAAGAAAGCAAGCAAATGATGAGGGTACGGAAGAGCAAAATCAAATTAGAAGTTGGAGAGAGGAGCTCACTGAACAAGGAATAACATTAAAGGAGGATATAGCTGAGGAAGTCAACCTCCCCTACATCATTTGCAGGATCCAGAACAGGCTGAGGGTCGGTGTGTCTAAATGTAAGACCAACATGCTCAAGTGGGAATAACAACACACTGTGTGAATGTGGAGAGATAAAGAATCCAACTCATTTGCTGGTCTGCCAGTTACTACCAGAAACTTGTACCGATGGTGGTTTAAGTTTGGCCAGCAACAAAGCCAAGAAGGTGGCTTCATTTTTGCACTTTAAAGTTTGATCTGGACAGGAAAGAAGAATGATTTCTCTTGGTTCTGAGCAAAAGGGTGGAGTCAGAAGCAAAAATTGGGTGGAATTATTTTATTTTTAAAATGGCATTGTTATATTGCTGTTTTCTCTTTCTAGAAGAGAATCCAAATAATTGTTCCCTACCTGTCGTAAAGTAACTGCATTGGCTTAAATTAGGTTACTCCTAAGTATGAATTAAAGTGTCATCATGATCAAGACATTGATGATGACAAATGTCCTAAAGTTGAAAAGAACACCAAGAAGCATTTAGTCCACCCTTTCTCCCAACCAATGTGAAAATGATCACACTGATAAGACTACATTCCTATTCCTTAGCCAATTCCCTAAAACACACAATGTTATCACAATGCTCTCACCACTGGGGAATTCACTTTTCTGAAGTGCCTTGCTGCACACTCTAGTATTTTCCAGTGGAGATAGTTGTGAGGAAGAGGAGAAAAGCACAACAGATTTAACTTCCATGCTTTTGATGCAGAATAATGCACCATTGAAACCCTATTCATGTCAAGGATGATTGCAGATCAGTGGCAGCCGAGACTCCACTGCCTCTCTAAAGTCTGGCACATTTATTACAACATGAGCATTCATTGCCCACGGTCCACTTCATCTATTGCCCAGCACTGCTCCCTCCGATCTTGTTTATGTTTGTGTCCATGAGACTTCCTTTTCTGGGTTACACAAATCTTCCATTTTGCTTCAAGGAGTCTTCTACTGCTTCAGAAGGATTGTTCCTAGTCATGTTTGTTTATGCATTTATGACACCTCTACCCGCACTGTTCTCAGACTAAAAATAGGTACTTGAGACAGCCAGTGATCACAAGTCACAGCTAAAATGCAGAATTATAATTGAACTGTTAAAAGACATGAGTTGAAAGGAAAGCTAAAAACATCTAAATAAAAATAGAAATGAAAACTTTTCCATTGACACTGGTTGATGCACCAGCTTCCGCAGCCTAGTCCAGGGGTGCCCAAACTTTTCAGGCCAGTGATCACAAGTCACAGCTAAAATGCAGAATTATAATTGAACTGTTAAAAGACATGAGTTGAAAGGAAAGCTAAAAACATCTAAATAAAAATAGAAATGAAAACTTTTCCATTGACACTGGTTGATGCACCAGCTTCCGCAGCCTAGTCCAGGGGTGCCCAAACTTTTCAGGCCATGGGCCGGTCCCATGGTTCAGCAGGCCGGCCATGTGGTTTCCCCCCCCCATTGGAAGCAGAAGTAAAACATGCTTTGCCATCTGTTTTTGCAACAGATATGTTTTGCAACAGGATAAGATAGATTTTCTCTGCTTAAACCAGGGGTACCCAAACCATGGCCTGTGTGCCTGATATGGCCCCTGACACCAATTCATCCAGCCCGCACTGCCCTCATCACTCCTGGAAGTGGAAGTAAAACATGCTCGCATGGGCGTGTTTTACTTCTTCCAGGAGCAATGAGGGCAGCATGGGTCAGATGAATTGGTGTCGGGCCAAATCCAGCACACAGGCCGTAGTTTGGGCACCCCTAGCCTAGTCAGTTGAAAAGATCCATGCTCATTGGAACACAATTTCATCTCCTGGATAAAGGAAAACCAATAGGCCTCCCACTGTAAGAATTCCAATACCGGGGTCTACTCAAAAATTCCTCTCTTTGTTCCTGCCAACCATGGCATCTGATGGTGGTAGGGCAGACTGGAGATCTTCTCCTGTGGAGTTGCAGCACTCGGAGGTTTATATGGGAAAACATAAGATGCCAGTCAACCTGTTTCTCACTTGTTTAGGTCTTACTAGTAAAGGTAAAGGTTTCCCTTGCTCGAAAGCCAGTCGTATCCGACTCTAGGGTGCAGTGCTCATCTCTGTTTCTAAGCCGAAGAGCCAGCGCTGACTGCTTCTGCAGACATTTCCGTGGTCATGTGGCAGGCATGACTAGACACCGGAGTGCATGGAACGCTGTTACCTTCCCACCGAAGTGGTCTCTATTTATCTACTTGCAATTTCTTGCTTTTGAACTGCTAGGTTGGCAGGACGAACTGCTAGGTTGGCAGTTAAGACTGCTAGGTCTTACTAGGTCCTAGCAAAGCGACTGCAGTGGCTCAAGTAGCTAAGATGCTGACTGGGAAGCAGAAGGTCAGCAGTTCGATTCCCGAATACTGCAGGATGGAATGATCTCCCGTCTTTGTCCCTGCTCCTGCCAACCTAGCAGTTCGATAAATAAATAAATAGGGACCACTTCGGTGGGAAGGTAACAGCATTCCGTGCACTCATGTGTCTAGTCATGCCTGCCACATGATCACGGAAATGTCTGCAGAAGCAGACAGCGCTGTCTCTTCGGCTTGGAAACAGAGATGAGCACTGCATCCTAGAGTCAGATATGACTGGCTTTTGAGCAAGGGAAACCTTTACCTTTACCTTTTAGGTCCTAGCAATGCTTTTTCATTGTGCCTGGAAAGAAATTGATAGCTAAAATCTGGGGGAAAATTACTATTTCAGATTTAAAATTTCAGAATTCCCCAGCCAGAACAACCTGTGGTCATGCTATATGCAGGATTTTGGGTCTTGTTGTAGTCCAAAACTCCTAAATGTTCTAAGCTTTGTGGGTAAGCAGTGGTTCCCCCACTGTTGTTATTTTGTACCAGATTGCTTATAACGATGGATTAATAGCACCCAGATGGTCTTATCATTGACAACCATTCTATATCTTACAGACCAAAGACTGTGGGTTCCTTTATAGGAATAGCATCCTCCTATGCATATCAGGCAGCAGTCTCTGATGGTTTCAGTCTTGAGCGAGTACTTCGGCACTATATAGCAATAGCAATTACACTTATATACCACATCAGAGCACTCAGTGCACTCTCTGGGCAGTTCACAAGTTAATTAGCATTTTGCCCGCAACATGCTGGGTACTCACTTTACCAACCTTGGAAGGCTGGAAGGCTGAGTCAACTTTGAGCCCTGGTCAGGACTGAACTCACAGTGTTCTGGCTGCAGTACAGCAGTTTAACCACTGTGCCACCAAGTCATCACTTCAAGTCACTCCATCTCATGTTTGGTTTTCTTCTTTTCCTAGGGCCTTCTACTTTTCCTAGCGTTATTGCGTTCCACATCTTCTCATGCTGTGTTTTACAGGCCTTCCAACAATAGTACGTGCAAATTTATTTAACATGAATCCCTACGTGTGATACTTTCTTCCAGAAACTGGGCATAGAGGTGCAGCCTTAAAAAGGAACAGTAGGAAGGCAGCCAATCCAGATGAACATTTGTTAATACTGTCACCTGAAACTCTCTAAACAGGAATCAGTCCTCAAAGTTTTTGAAGGAAAAAGAGGTTTTGAAGGGAAAGGGGATTTTATCAACAAAACCATTTTAACATATGTATATGTGGTGCCTAGATCAGAAGAGATCTAAAGGACCTCGATTTACAATTCAACCATGCTTTTATACTATTTGACAAATTACATACATGACGTGTGTTCCCTTCTTGCACTCTCAGCCCCTAATGCTTCATAGGCAGGGCAAAGCTGTCCCATGTGTTATCTTGGCATTACAGTAGAACCTCGGATAAGTCCAAACTCCATTCCACAAGTTTGGACTTTATCTGATTTTGGACTTTATTCGAATCAAATGGGCGATGCATTGGATAACGTCCAAAAATGGACTTTATCCGAGGTTCCTATACCAAATAACTCAGATAATGTCCATTTTTAAGCAGTTTTGGACTTTATGCAATGCATTACGTGTGCATGAAAATCACAACTTTATCCAAATTGGACTTTATCCGAATCGGACTTTATCAGAGGTACCACTGTACATACATTTGGGCTACTACAAAAATGCTAACTCATGCAGACTAACTCCCAACCTTGGGCAGACCCCACTACCTAGATAAATGACTTGGGGGACTTTCACTGGCTTGCTAATGTAACTTTCCAGAAGATATTTCTCTGTCTTTGAATTCTACATGTTCATAAGATGGCTTTTTCTAGGCCACGCTATAGATCAGCACAAATAATTATTTAAAATGTTTACTGAAGCTTCATTGTGATCTTAACTGCATGCTTATCTTGTCAAAGGGAGAAGGCTCAATCATTTCAGCTATTTCAGCTTTCAGTTTCTAATGTAGTTTGTTGTGTTTCCCACCTCGCTAAGCCACTTACCCACATTTAGTTCTGCAGCTCTTTTCTATTCTTACATTCCCCCTTCTCTTTCCCGTTTTTTGCTGATGCAAACGTCAGCAGCACTAGAGGCAGTCAAGATGGAGGGTCTCGGTTGTCCCCTCGGCTTTCCCTTCCCTGCTTGAACGCCTCTTCCTTGCAGCTTTCATGATGTGCAGAGCAAGCCATCCTGCCTAGGCAGAGAAGCCCAGGTACCACCCTAAGGAGATGTCAGCCTCACCTGGCCTTCAAGATTAAAACTGCATCACAGCAGGGAGGTGACAGCCATCTTCTCTCAGATTCAGTGTCCTGAGGACACAGATGAGCTATGCTGGATTTGAGCCTTCTCAACACACACACACAGAGACACAGAGACACAGAGACACAGAGACACACAGACACACAGACACACACACACACACACACACACACACACACACACACACACACACACACACACACGGAGGTCATTGAGTTTTCATAGCAAATAACCAAAGCAGGGAGAGATATTTTGAAAGCCTCATATCTCTGTTTTCTCCCTTATTTACAGAACACAAGGAATCAGGAAACCAGTAGCAAAGACACATTTCTGGTCCGATGTTTCTCCCAGAAAAGTTATGAAGGGAGTAATCTCTCCAGAGGTTCATTGCAGAGCTTCAGAAAGTTTCTTTTTCTGAACTACAAACACTGCCAGCCAGCGCGACCTACTTCTGCACATCTCTCTCTGTATTTCCCTATTTCTTGCACAGTGAACCAAATAATTTCCCATCAGGTCCAAATGTTCATTCCTTGCAAACATAATAATAATGTTCACCCATATTCTGGTGTGTGTGTGTGTCAAACATCGGAGAAGATGTATATCCATTACATTTCGCATATTTTGCCTCCCACAGTGTGACAGTGCAACGTTGTCAGGTGCGAGAACTTTGGCAGACAGACATGCAAAGAACGCCCATGTTTACTTTTACATGTCCAGTGACAAAGCCAAGTTAAGCTAGCATGCAAAAGACAGAGAAAAGGGGAAAACCCCTTGCTATGACAAAGGGGTGCTAAGTGTGTTTGGCTACTTTGCTGCTAGTTTTTCATTTTAAACATATCCAATTTGCAGTGATGGAGCATAAGGCTGCTTCTATGTAACACTTCTACTGTCTTCCGCTTGCTATACTTAACCCATCTAGCCATCTCATCTTTGGTCCCACAGAGCTGGGCGGGCTGAGGAGGATGGTGGAGGACAGAGGTGCCTGGAGGACGATGGTCTATAGGGTCGCAAAGGGTCGGAATCAACTGTGCGACTGAACAACAACAATATTTAACCATGGCTGGCTGGTGGGAAGGCTCATCACAGGAACACAAGCAAGCCTAGAACTGGAAGTAAGCAGCAACAGCATTGCAGGGAAATGAGTTCACAAGTGTTTGTTGCAAAATGTTCACAAAATGTCACTGTTCCTAAAATACAGATGAGCTCTAACAATAGCACAGTTTCGCAGGCGAAGGTACCTCCTAATGGAAAATTAGGCAGTGCTTCTTAAATTAGCAGTATGTGTCCTTCCCACCCCCATTGTTCCCTTCTGAAAGCCTTCCAACAGGGAATGGCAAGGGTGGTAAATCTAATTCTAATACTACCTTTCCCAGATGCAATCCAAAACAAACTCAAGCGTGGGTGTGTTTCCACTGAATAAGCACCACATCAATAACTTCTATTTCCCCTTTCTTTTATGTCGCAGGCAGGGTTCTGACAATGGTTGAGAAATGTGCTCTTTCTGCAAATGACACATGGATAGCTCCATTTTGATATACTTGATATACTATGGTTGTGATGGTGAACCTTGGCACTCCAGATATTCTTGGACTTCAATTCCCAGAAGCCCAAGGCCCCATGAATCCACACAAATGGGTTTACTGTGATGCATCTGGCCCGTGCCACCCTCGTTGCTCCTGGAAGCAGAAGTAAAACGTGCCCGTACCATCACGGTACTATGGCAACTTTGCAATATGTGGAAGGAAAGCAGGGCATAGGAATGCAACATTTTGGGGGGAACTAGTGGTTACGATGCTGAACTTGATGACTGGAAGGTCGGCAGGTCAGCAGTCTGAGACCTGAGTACTGCACAATGGAGTGAGCGCTCATCTCTGTCCCAGCCCCTGCCAACGTTGCAGTTCAAAAGCAAGAAATTGCAAATACTGTAGATAAATAGGCACCACTTTGGTGGGAATGTAAATAGTGTTTTGTGCACTCCGGTGTCTAGGCATGCCTGCCAAATGTCCACAGAAACATCTGCACTGGCTCTTTGGCTATAAATGGAGAAGAGCACCAAACTCTACAATTGGATATGCCTTGTTTTCAAGCAAGGACAACCTTTACTTTTACAGCTTCCCTTCCCATTGGCTTCTTAAGGAAGCCTAGAACAGATTTTTCTTGGTGGCTGAGGGGGGAAAAAAATAAGGGATTCTGCTTGATGAGAAATCCTTCTGCCCTGCCTGTATCATTCAATGGTGTTTCTCCTTGCATTTCCCCATGGAGGTTAATTGGGGGGGGTATGGAAGGGGGGGCAGAAAGACACAAATACTGGAACCCTGAAAAAGGATGAGTGTCCCTCAAAGGGCAAAAGGGTGGGTTGGGCCCCAATCTGTACACCCTATACTGGCAACATATGGGCCAGGAGAATAGACTACATCTCTCTATCTGTGTGTAGACCCATGTACAGGAGTCATCAGTGCTTTGTTTCTCCATACATACAGGTCTTTTGTCCTCAAAACAAATAAGCAAAATGGTTAACAAACTTTGTGTGCTTCAGCCCAGAGGACATACAAAGGCTCTAATCTGGAGATCAGCCTCCAAAAATAAGCTGTCAGCAGAGCTAACATTTTCGAAGGATTTGGTGCAAAGATTGTATGATTCCAAACTGACAGGAAATGGCAGATGAGCAGTTATTTACACATTAAATGCCCTTTCCTACTTTGATGATATCAAAGGCTGCAAAGGTTAGTTAGGAGCAGATCGATCGAAGGCAACATAAATGGCAAAGGGATATATGTGTGTAGGAAAGGCAGGTGCAGTGTGTGGGTAGATTAAACTTACTGCTTTTTTAATTTTACTTTTTGGAAGGGCAGTATCAAGTCATACTTGGTTGTGCACACGTTTGCATTTCAAGTGGAAAGCTTTCCAAAAATTTGAGACCATTAAAAACTGCTTGCAAAAAACTAAATCCAGTGAGAAATACATGTGATTTCTCCCTGACCCTTTGTTTCCAATCCACATTGGAAGGATGAAGTAATACCTATCTTTTTGTCCTTTTGCAAAACTGATAAATAATATGAGAATCAATAAAGAGAAGACTGAGGTAATGGCAATTGGAAGGAAACAGCATACTCTGGATATCAAAATTATTTAGCCAATAATTAAAAGGGAAGGTAAACTAGAAACGTTCTCATTGCCTATATAAACACTATCTGGGAGGACCAGAGTAGAGCCACTGAAAGGAATCTGCCTTGCATTTTAGAACTTCTTTGGAGGTGAGACATGTAATATGGCCTCCAAAATCCATCTGATCCTATGGACAAATTGATGGACATCAATGGCATTTGGTCAAAAGAGACCTGAAACAGCAGAAGAGATCCCCTCCTCCAGCCCTCATATCAAAGTATGCTGATGCATTTAGGGCTTTATAGGTAAAAAACATACATCACTTTGAATGTGTGCAGGAAAGGTCTCAGAGGCCCACGTGGTTTCTACAAGATCAGATCATTTGGTCTACAGAAATGTTTCTACATAGGAGGGGCCACCATAGAGGGGTGGGAGTGAAAGTAATAGGGTCAGGTATCACAATTTCCTGTTAAGCAATATCAGGTGTCAATGATGGGGAACAAAATCTCTTCTTATGACTGCAATCAGATTGTATCAGTCTGGCCAGGTTATCCTGCTATGGTACTAGAGTAGAAGACCTTACTGCCAGGGACTCAAAGCCGTTTGCCAGGTGGCGGTTAACTAACCTGACAACCCTGAGGACTAACAGCCTTGGGTGATGAAGTCCACAGAGAAGGGTGATGGCCCCCAAGTGGATTAAATACCACTTGAATCCATCTTGATGGAGGGCAGCAGCTTCATCAAGACTGGCTTGGAGCTGAAGAGGAGGACTTTGCTTGACAAAAGGGCTCAGGACCAGAAAGTGATACATACATACATACATACATACATACATACATACATACATACATACATACATACATACATACATACATACATACATACATACATACATACATACATACATACATACATACCTTTATTCGACCATCAGTCAGCACAGAAAGTGACTCATGGAACTGGATCAGTGGTACGGGGGTCATGCTGCAATGCAGAAGGCAGATGAAAGGCCACTGTATTATATTTTCAAACAGTCTTCATGGCTGATTGCCACGATTATCACCAATATTTGGATTCAGATATGGTAGAAGACAATGAAGACGATGACTGCAAAGAGCTATGGTTGGGCAGAGCAAATAACATGGAATGAGATGGGCCCAGCATCAAGTACATTAGCATTTCTATAGATTTTTAGAGTGCACAGTTCTTCAGCTTTGCAAGGACACTGCCATGTAGGTAGGTGAAAGGTATTTTGGTAGGTGTTTACATAACTAGTGCAACAACTACGTGAAGAAGACACAACAGAAAATAAGCCAAGATTTTATTCCAAACCATCAACCATAAAGTATAACATCTACAACTGCTCATTTGCTTGCATTGTCTTGAAATTTGGAAGTGAACACAATTATCCATTTCATAATTTCATTAATGACAATGGATCACTATAATTTTGTATTGTATTTTTTCCTTGTTGTTTAGCCGCCCTGAGTGGTGCTTGCACCAGGATGGTGTGGTACAAATAAATAAATAATTTAAACGCCAACACACATATCCCAGCCTGACGAGAGAGACTGAGATTTGTGCCTCTGCAGAGCAGAGCCTGCAGTCCAGGTGCAGATTGTAAAGCTAGGTGGGGAAATTCAGGGTCCCTGCTTTCTCTTCTTGGGGCTCTTCAGCTTTAAAACAGACTAGGTAAAGCTCAAGGTCGCCCTTGCTTGAAAGCCAGTTGTATCCCACTCTAGGGTTTGGTGTTCATCTCTGTTTATAGCCAAAGAGCCAGTGCCACCTGTGTCTGCAGACATTTCCATGGGCATGTGGCAGGCATGATTAGACACCGGAGTGTACAGAACACTATTTGCCTTCCCACCGAAGTGGTCCCTATTTATCTACTTGCAATTTCTTGCTTTAGAACTGCTAGGTTGGCAAGAGCTGGGACAGAGACAGAAGCTCACTCCATCATGCAGCACTTGGGTCTCAAACTGCCAACCTTCCAGTCTTAACCACTAAGCCACTGTAGTCCCTTAAACAGACTACTGGACAGCAATAATGCAGAAAAGGCAAGATGTTTTACACACAAACACAGGGAGGGAGAGAGAAAGAGTTATGGTTTTCACAGCAGCAGCAGCAGCAACAAAAGAATAATAAGACTCAGTCAAAAAATTTGAGCATGGAATAAAACACATGCTTTTATTTATTTATTATATTTTTATACTGCTTTCCATACCTATTGGTGACCCAAAGCAGTTTACAGACAAAGATGGTAAATTACATAAAACTTGAAATATAATTAAACATTGTGGCTGAACATCCGAGGGAGCCTAAGAGACAGCATCCAGGCTCATTGCAGGCGCACCCCCCAAAAAAGGACTCAGACACTGGTGAAAGTGGATAACGGCATTGGGCCACATTTATTGATTCATGCCCTAGTCCGAATTATAAATTTCGATTGGTACTCAACCAATTATAATTCTTAAGGCAAGCAGGCCGCAGTAACACTGGTAAGGTACCTCCCAAAATTGCCAACGGCAATAGGTTACAATGTATCCATTTGTATAAATTTGTTTGTTGGCAACAAACAAATTGTTGACCGTAGTCAATAAACTAACTACTGACCCCACCCTCTGACGCGTATCCGTAAAATCACGGGGTGATGCATGCTGCCTAGCTCGTGCCATCACCCCATTGCCTGGTTCGTCGTTGACCGGACAACGTTAACCAACTTGTGCCTATCTAGTGTTGTCCAGTCAATTTCGAAGCTGCCGGATACCTGTGGGTCATAAATATTTACCTTACCAGTGCTACCCGCCCATGTGACCAAAGTCAACAGCAATAAACCCCTGTATCAAACCATAGCAACAGTGTGGGATGGGCAAAAAAGCCAGAACCCAAGAGCCAATTGTAGGTTCCAGCCAAAAATTCCCACCCGGCCCCGAAGCGACCAAAATATCACACTGTTAACTAGGGAGGGGGTGGAGGGAAAAACTTCTCCTCTCCGTTTCTTTCGCAAAATGGCAGCTCTGCTGCCTTGTGGCCACCCCTTTTAATGGGTGCTGGCCATGCCCCCTAACTACCTGGATGCCCAAGTCCGGTGGGGGGGGCCACAAAGAGCGCAGCGGCCATTTTGCCGCCGCGCTTGCAATGTCAGTGACGGAGCCTGGTAATCATCCTCTGCAACATCCTTGGGCATCTTAAGGCCCATGTCATGGGTAACAGCCACTCCCACTCCCCTCCAACTGGCTGAGGGGAGGAGCTCAGGGGGCTCTGTGGCAGGGATGAAGGCAGAAAATGTATGTATGTATGCTGCTGACCAAAAAAAGAGGCTGATCTTTTAGTGTATGAGAAACAAGACACAGGAACAGCCGTAGTACTGGCTTAACACATCTTTATTGCATGGTGGTCTAGGGGAACATGTGGTAATGGCGGACGAACAGCTCAATATATACGGTGGTTATACATTTGAATAACTACCCGGTATAACTCCACGATAGCCCATTGGCTACTGCTGGCGTGACGTCATTCCAGGTCACGCCCTTCTTGTCCAGGTGAGGTAGTGGCGGGAATCTTCCCGCGCTGTAGTTCTTTGGGGATTGGAACCTTGTGAGCTTGGGCGCTCGCTATTGCCACCAGGTGGACATTAGCTCGCGACCTAATTACACGGAATACATTGATACAGTTGGTGGTTGTTTTAATGCATAGAACTAAGAACACAACATCCCTCCCCCCTAGAATGAGACGAAGTCTCTCAACCAAGATGGCTTATTGCAAATGCGCCTTGGGCGTGGCGCTGACTGGCTTGTCCCGGGAGTGCTACTGCTTCTCTGTCCCCTGGTTCCTTGTCCTGCAACGGGAGAGGGAGACTCGTTAGTGACTGGCCGCGGCTCCGCGGCTCTTGGGGAAGGGACGGAAAAACCGGGGGCACTGGGGACTAACGAAAACCCCCGCTTCTCGCTTGGATGGGTGGGGGACCACTCCAGACAACCCCCCCCGGTTTTGTAAATGAAAATCAGAATTATCACCTGTGGTGTCATTAGAAAGATTCCGCAGGATATCTATGCCTGGGGTGCCATTAGAAGGATTCCTCAGGATATCTATGGGGACGGAATCTCTCCCCTCCCCCCTAGGTGGGGACCAATGGCCCCCCTCTCCTCCCCCTTGGGTTGAACGGGTGGGGGAGAACCCTAACGCTGAGTCCTGTTCCTCGCCGGCCGCGCCCTGGTGCTCCTGAACCCTGCGACGGAGTTGGTCTGCGTGTCGTCTCCATAGCAGACCCGTGACGGTCTCTACGCAATACGACACGGGGCCCGTTCTCCCAACGACGACGCCCGGGACCCAGGCTGGCCCCGCGCTAGCGTAATTTCGGCAATGCACCGGGGCACCGACTTCAAAACTTTTCGTGTCCGCTAACCCGATATTCCTCCCTGTGTCCTCCACCCTAGTGGGGTCTAGCCTGGTCAGAATCGTGGTCAGCTTCCTACGCATTAAGAGTTCTGCGGGCGAGTACCCAGAAGCTAGGGGGGGTGACCCTGTAGCCTAGCAGGAACTGGCACACCTGTAGGTTGAGATCCCCAGGACCCATACGCCTCAGCGCATCTTTAGTAGTGCGCACGAGGCGCTCGACCTGGCCGTTTGTCGCCGGGTGGAAAGGGGCGGAGGTGATGTGCCGAATGGCGTTGATCTCAGTGAATGCCCTAAACTCTGCGGACGTGAAACAACTAGCGTTATCGCTAATTAGGGTGTCGGGTATACCGAACGTGCTAAAAACCCTACGCAAATGCTTCACTGTCGTTGCCGATGAGGTGCTCGTAACCGGGATGACCTCCAACCACTTGGATAAGCATCTACTACGAGGAGAAAGAGCGTACCCCTAAATGGGCCTGCAAAATCAATGTGCACCCAGGACCACGGCCCCTTCGCCGCGTCCCATTTCCTGTGTGGCAGACGCGCCTCTTCGGGCAGCTCTCGCAAGTGCCTACCATGTGCTCGATGTCGGCGTCTAACTGGGGCCACCAGAAATAGCTCCTGGCCAGAGCCTTGGAGCGGACAATTCCAGGGTGGCTGACGTGCAGCAGTTTGAGCACCCTGGGCCTCAGAGATTCGGGGACCACCACCCGCTGGCCCCACAGAAGGCACCCTCTCTCTATGGACAACTCTAGCCTCTTCCTGAAAAATGGGGCGAACTCCGCCGCCGGGGAGGACGCTGGCCACCCTTTTTGCACCCAGGAGCTGACTAGAGCTAGCGTTTTGTCCTTCCCGGTCGCCTTGGCGATGTCTGCGGGTACAATGGGGGGCGAATCTAGAATCTCTATCAGAAGTACTTGGCGGTCTTTTTCTTCCTCGCCCACGGTGCTGCTAGTGGGGGGAAGGGGAGACCTCGACAGGGCGTCCGCATGGCTTATTTCTTTCCCTGGGCGGTACACCAACGCGTGCTGATACGCGTTTAAGAAGATGGCCCACCGTAACATCCTAGGGGACAGGATCTGGGGTGTGGGCTTGTCCGCAGTGAAAATGCCTAGCAGGGGCTTGTGGTCGGTAACTATGGTGAAGGGGCGGCCGTAGAGGAAATCGTGGAACTTCTTAGTCCCCGCTATAATTGCTAGCGCCTCCCTGTCTGTTTGGGCGTAGTTCCGCTCAGCCTGGGATAGGGATCTGGAGTAGAATGCAATCGGGGCCTCCCTCCCGTTTTCCAGCACGTGGCACAGCACCGCCCCCACCCCCACTGGGGATGCATCACATATCAGAACCACCGGCTTCTTGGGGTCAAAATGGGTGAGGATGGCATCAGACGCTAGGAGTTGTTTCAGTTCAACGAACGCCCTCTCTTGGCTCTCGCCCCACTTCCACGCCTCGTCCTTCTTGAGCAGCTTATGCAGCGGCTCCGCTACCGAAGCCTTCCGAGGCAGGAAGGAGTGGTAGAAATTTAAGAGCCCTAGGAACGACTGCAATTCGGGCTTGGAGGTGGGGCGAGGGGCACCTTGAATTGCGGCTACCTTTGATTTGGAGGGCTTAATTCCCGCAGGGGTCACCCGGAAACCCAAGAACTCAACCTCTTTTGCGAAGAAGATGCATTTGTCTTTTCGCAACCTCAACCCCGCCTTTTCAAACACCGCCAGTACTTTGTCTAGCCTTTCAGCCAACTCCTCCTCGCTCCCCCCGTTATCAATACGTCATCAAAATATGGCAAGACCCCATCCAGTCCTTTCAAGAGGCGTTCCACAAGCGACTGGAAAATGCCGGGCGCCGAGTTCACGCCGAACTGTAAGCGCGTCACCTGGAACGCCCCCTTATGCGTGACTATTGTTTGCGCAGCAGCTGCAGCTGGGGTTACTGAGAGTTGCTGATAGGCCTGCGCCAGGTCAAGTTTTGCGAAACACCTTCCCCCATGTAATCTGGCCAACAGATGGCTGACTACCGGCACCGGATACGCATTAGGGCGGATCGCCTTATTAATGGTGCACTTATAGTCAGCACATATGCGGACCTCCCCGTTGGCCTTCAGTGCAGTTACAATCGGAGTCTCCCACTCCGCGGAATCAACAGGAACAAGAATCTCCTGGCCCACCAATTTGTCCAGTTCCGCCTCTATTTTGTCCTTTAGTGCGAAAGGCACTCTGCGCAGCTTGAGTCTTATTGGGCGGACCTCCGGGTCCAGGTCGAACGCTACTGGGGGGCCCTTGAATTTTCCGAGTCCTTTCTTGAATACTTCGGGGTGCGCGTCGCACACCTCCTGTATTGGGTCAGTCCCAACGGCATGCACCCTCCCAATGAACAAACCCAGGGGCTTAAACCATTGAGTCCCGAGGAGGCTGCAACTTCCCCCCTTGAGAACAACCAGGGGCAGTTCTGCGGTGTGCTGCTTGTACTGGACCTTGAATTTTCCAACCCCCAACACCGGAATACTATTACCCTGTACGTCCCGCAGCGTGGACCTCAACGCTTTGAGCTTAGGGCGCATGTGGGGGGACATTCCCAAGAACTCCCGCTGGGACATGATTGAATAGGAGGAACCCGAGTCTATCTCCATCCTAACAGGGGCCCCTTGCACCAGTACCTCAACAAAGTAACGGGGGTGTCCCAAGGACACGCTGTACACTGGGGTGTCGTCGCCACTGTCGTTGGAGATGCGGCCTACGCCGTCCTGCTTCCTCGCAGGCCTCCTTGGTTCTCGGCGAGCGGTCTGGCGAGCTTTTCCGGTCCCTGCACCGTCGTCTGCAGACCTTGGCGATGTGCCCCCGGCGGCCGCAGTTGTGGCATTCGGCCTTCCGGAGCGGGCACTTGATGCGGCCGTGGGCCGCTCCACAGCCGTCGCAGCGTCGGCCTTCCTTCTGGACCTTCCGGACATCCTCGTCGTCGCTGCTCTCCGTGGAAGATTTCGGCGTCCGTCTGGCCGCCTGCACCGACCCCGCTGCCTTGTCGGCCTGTGGGGGCCTTTCTCTGAACCCCTTGACTCCGGCCCTCGTGGCTTCCGCGGCCTGCGCCACCTTCACGACCTCGCGCAGCGTCGGGGGTGGCTCCTGGTTCATCAGCTTTCGCTGAACCTCTTCGTCCCACAGGCCGCACAGCATGCGGTCCCTGAGGGCGATTTCCAGGTCTTCCCACTTGCATGGGCCGGCGGCCAACCGCAGGGCCGCTGCAAAGGCGGCAATGGACTCACCGGGCGCTTGGACTCTCTTCCAGAATGCGTCTCGAGCCGAGAACATCGAAACCGAGGGCTGGAAATGGTCACGCATCGCCTTGAGGAGCTGTTTGACCGTCAGCTCGCTCACCTTCTTCGGTGATACCAGGTCCACCAATACTCTCTTAGCGGCATTCCCTAGCATCCGGGTGAGGATGGCCCTCTTCTTTCCCTCGTCCGTAATGTCAGACACCACCAGCGCATCTTGGAAGTCCATTTCAAAGAGTTCCCAATCTTCCGGCTTGTTGATGTCGAAACCGGCATGACTAGCGTGTGTCTTGATCTCATGGGAATCCATCATCCCACCTTCGTCGCCAATTTAGTGTATGAGAAACAAGACACAGGAACAGCCGTAGTACTGGCTTAACACATCTTTATTGCATGGTGGCCTAGGGGAACATGTGGTAATGGCGGACGAACAGCTCAATATATACGGTGGTTATACATTTGAATGTGGCTCCACGATAGCCCATTGGCTACTGCTGGCGTGACATCATTCCAGGTCACGCCCTTCTTGTCCAGGTGAGGTAGTGGCGGGAATCTTCCCGCACTGTAGTTCTTTGGGGATTGGAACCTTGTGAGCTTGGGCGCTCGCTATTGCCACCAGGTGGACATTAGCTCACGACCTAATTACACGGAATACATTGATACAGTTGGTGGTTGTTTTAATGCATAGAACTCAAAACACAACAGATCTTTATGTCAAATATGAGTAAAAAAAAACACCTGTAAATTCCTTCCTAGTTTTTCTACAAGGCCCCAAACCATATTGATTTCTTTTACAATTGACATAAATTTTGTTGCCAAATTGTCACAAGTTGAGAAACTGGCTCAGCTTGGTTCACAACAGCAAATTTATCTTCAGTGATCGGAGGTTCTGAGCTGTGGTACTCTGCCCATATAAATCACAATAATTCCAGCAGAAATTACAATAGTGGACACAGGCAAAGAAAGTGTACATTTAAAAGATTGGGAGGGAAATATCTCTGCTCCATAAAGCTTTGTTGTTGACCTAAGACAGTGAGGGAGAACTGTGGGTGTTCAGCAGAGTGACCGGAGGGTGCGCAGCAGAAGTTGAGGGCACGGAGATCAACACAGGGACCGAAGCTGATTGTTTTTTGTACAAAAGGGTTCTTTTACTTGAAGCAAAAACAGAAGGTTCAAATATCTACATCAACCTACATAACTGTAACATTAATAGGATAACTTCTCCTTGGTCCCACACAGTTCAGTTCACTGTGGCAAATTGTCTTGTCACTTTGTGCAGCATACACAAGTAGCACAGTCCTTTACTTACAAGTCTTACAGCTCAGCAAAAGCAGCAGACCTTTCTGGCTGAGCAAATAGTTCTACTCACAGGACAAGTTGCAAAGACTCTTCAGTATGACGACAAAGTATGAGTCAGCATACACACGCAAAACAATGCAAAGGTCTTTCAGCATATAAAGCAGTCAGCTCTGAAGGTGCTTGTAGAATATCAAATTTCCTTTAGCAAGATGACCATCGTTGAGTCAGCAGTTTCTTTGTGAGGTTTGTTCCAGTATGAAACTCTCCCTCAGAGCATAACAACCAGCAGAAGTCTTGTGCACACAGGCAGTATTGTGTACATAGGATCTGTTGAGCACATAGGCCCTATTAAGCACATGGGCTAAAGAAGTGTGAACTGAGACCTTGCTTTATACAAAGTCTTGGAGTTACATAATCAGTAAAGTACACCTGTGCTGTTACAATCACAGAGCCCTTAAAGTGGTACAGCAGTTTTACAGTAGGTATAATATCCTAGACAACTGGTTAGGCAAATACTTAGTCCCTAACACAAACCTTGGCACTCCAGGTGTTCTTGAACTTCAATTCCCAGAAGCCCTGAACAGCAGGAATGCTGACTTGGGCTTCTGGTAATTGAAGTCCAAGAACATCTGGAGTGCCAAGGTTCACCACCACAGGCCTAAGACCTGCAGTTGGCAAACATCTGGTGCAGAGGTTAGTTTGCCATGATGCTGATTTTTTTCTTTCCATTATAGTCTTAGCAACCTTCCTTTCATACTTATATATCTTCTGCCATTTTTCTTTTTGAGGACTGCTTTGCCCTTAAAAATCATTTATAAATAAAAATTATGGGCAAGAGAACAGATAAACAAGTGAAAGTTCATGTGTAATTTTAAAAAAGATTAAAGTGTTGTGTTCCTACTCTGGGAGGAAGGTGGAGTATAAATGAAAAGAACTCAGATGACATGTACTGAGCTGAACCGAACTGAACAATAAATTAATTAACAGCAAGTGTCTAGCTAAAGCCAAGACAGATATTTCCGTTCATAACTGAGGAGGATTGGATCAAACACCATGTCTCTTTCTGCCTTTAGTCTTCTACTTTTGGAAGGGTAAATAGATTTGCTTCTCTCAGCCTGGACCTAAGAATTGGAAGAAAAATAGGATTGAAGAAAAAACCCAACCACCCTGCTATAAGGCAGCATCTTTCAGAAATGTTGAGCTTCAGTTCCTTTAGTTGTATGTATAATATTAAAACACTGTGCCATTAAATTTAAGCACTATCAACTAATGACGATGAGGTAATAACACTTTAACCAAACTGGGTGTGGATTCCAGAATTTTTCCTAGAAACCAACTTTGACAAAACGAAGCTGAGCGTATTTTCTTGGGGAGGGAATTGTGAAGGCCCAAAAGTGTTGAACCTCCATATTTTGGCCTTTAACTTCTGAGAGGCCTGATCAATGTGTCAAATGCCTTGGGACACTAGGTATTGAAGTAAAGAATTCCTAGTACAGTTTGAGAACAACTGCATTTGGGAATAGGATTACCTTCTGGCAGTCTTTCCGATGAAGGCGCGCCCTCCCTAAAGCAGGAGATAGACTCACCCTCATTGTACTAGATCCATGATGGCGAACCTTGGTATTCCAGATGTTCTTGGACTTCAATTCCCAGAAGCCCAAGCTCCCGTGAATCCACAGGAAGGGGTTTACTACGATTCATCCAGCCTGCGCCGCCCTCATCGCTCCTGGAAGCGGAAGTAAAACGCCGCCCTCATCGCTCCTGGAAGCGGAAGTAAAACGTGCCCGTAGTAAACCCCTTCCTGTGGATTCACGGGAGCTTGGGCTTCTGGGAATTTAAGTCCAAGAACATCTGGAGTGCCAAGGTTCACCATCATGGTACTAGATGATGTTAATGAACAGAGGATTCAGAGGGAACGAGCCTATGTTGATGAGAAAATTGTAAATCTTTCTGGGCAATGGCATGTCTCCAGTTCTCTTCTCCTCCCATTAGTTCTCACAGATCCCCTCCCCATATCTTTTAAGCGAGTACCTCGTAACCATTTAAAAATGCTTATTAAAGCAAGTTGAATAACGACTTACAATTGTGGCATACGTGAAGTTAAAAATAGCCAGGGGAGGTGGGACTATAACATACAGCAAAGAATGAGACACTTTGTGGTGAAGTTGAGAATTTCTTTTTTCATTGTCTGATTTACCCTAGTAATTATGTTCTCATTATAATTTTCTAGAGGGCGTTAATAGAGGCTGTCACTTCCTGAGATGTTTGCTTGACTTGGACTGTGTTGGGGGGGGGGTGTACGGAAGAGTAGGGTATCAGGTGTGTATGTGTGTGTGAGAGAGAGGGAGAGAGAGGGAGAAGGGAATGTTTATGTCATGAATGTTTAAAGAGGATTATAGGATTCTGCTCTGGGTTCCAAAAAAGACCCAAATTACTGACTGAATCAGTCTGATTGGGAGCATTTGTGTGAGGTTCAGACTGAACTGGAATGGCCAGATTTGATAATAAAGGGAAGGGAATTTACAAACTGATTTGTGTTGGGGCCCCAAATAAAAATGAATGGGGCTCCAATCCATCCATCCTTCCTTCCATCCTTCCTTGGGTATGGCAAACTGAACGGGAGCAATTCAGCTTTGCATCAGCTTTCTCTCTTTTGTCTGTGACCACACAAAGACCTTAGGGTGCTGAATTTTTTACTGTATTCATTGTATGTTATGTTATTGTATTTTTGTATTTATTGTCCGCTATGTAAACCGCCCTGAGTCGGGTCCGCCTGAGTGAAAGGTATATAAGCGTGAAAATTAAATTAAATTAAATTAAATTAGGGTTGTTTTAGTGCTAAAATCCAAGATAGCCCCTCAATCTAAGAAAATTCGATCTGTATCCACAGCCCTCATTTCTTTGACACCATCCTCCTTCCAAACCCTGACTCTCCTTTTACGGTTTGCCATCAAGCCACTGGGACTGTTTAAAGAGTTGTACAGCGGAGGGGGGGGGGGAAAGAGTTTTCCAAAGTTCTCATTTTACTGTACATACAACATACACCATACTGTGGAAACACTGGAGTTTGTCAGAGTTATTTTTGATTTGATTTTGATTTTTTTGTCTAGTGATCTAGCGCTAAACTAATGTAGCAAGGCTGAGATAACTTATAAAAAATGAACAAAAATACTTTGAGGTGTTTAGTGAGAAAGACTATGGGGTGGAACCACTGTCCTGAAACAACAACTTAGTACATAAGAAGAAAACCATCCAAGGACTCACCACTAGGCCTTTTGTAGATGCAAACACATGATCTCACAGGCAAAACACTATTTAAATCACTGTTGTGAGGAGGGGAGTAGAAGCCCCAAGCAGCAGGGGAAGGTCGCAACTAGGCAGAAAAAAAGGAACGACTGACTCACATTGATTTTATGTCATGGGACCTTTGAAAAATACTTGAGATTCATTCACGCCAGATCTGGGGCAAATTGTGCATTTTCCAATGCTGTCACACTCTTGGAAAAATCAGTCTTTCAGAGGGAATGATATTAATTTCCTGAAGCTAGCAGTCTGAACTTCATGTACATCAATGCAAAATGAATGAATTTCATTTTCTTTCAGTGTTGCACATTTTAAAATTATGAGTGTATATAAAATATAAGTAAAATTCAAAGCAAATAAAAATGTTAAAATAATTAGACTGAATTTTTTAAAACCAAAGTGGGTGACCTAAATGGAATTATCTCAAACATTTATTAGATCTTCTTTTATACACACAGTGGGGCATAAATTGCACTCACATTTATTTAAATTTTATTTATTTATTTTTTTTATTGATTGATTATATGGCATATTCACATCAAAATTCAACAGAAGTAAAAAATACACAGGAGAAAATGAATGAATGAACAAAGTAATATGCAACTAAATTATATAGCTATCTTCCAATGCAAATCAGTAGGAATATTACCTGTTGAATTAGATACAGTATAGTTGAATAGGACAAAACCTGCTCCATACTGAAATGAGATGCATTCCAAAGCCTCACACTGGCCTCCACATTGAATCACAGGACCTGTGGATAGACCTGAATAATAATATTAAGTAACTTATGACTTTTGAAAAATCCTTGGGCAACTTGGGGACTCATTGCTCAGAGCGGCATAGCAAATTGATGGTCCTGGCTCATACACTGTCTCCTCCACTCAAATCTAGCCTCCTGAATTACATATGCCCTCAAAACAACATATATTGCCACTGTATATTCATTCAGCTGGCTCTGCATTTCCAAGGCATGGCATAGAATGTGCTTGTCCCAGTCAGTAGATAGAAATGTCATTTTGTGGAACACATCCAATCTCTCGTCCCTGAGTGTATGAGAGTTTCCAGTATGTTCTTTTACAGAATGTGGTTCTTTATTTAAACAGCTGCCAGAAGACAGCCATCTATTTGAGGGGTGGAGAGACACAGATAACTAAATATTCCTATTTTTCTCTCTTTAGCTCATCTATTTGAAGTTATCTTATTTTGGAAAGGCCATCCCATTCCTCTGATTCAAAGGTAAAGAACCACAAAGAGAGAGATCCTTCTTTGTTCATGTCAGAGGCCATATGGTACAATTAATAAATATATCCTATATATTTTTTGCCCAATAACAGGCAACATCAAGAGCATTTAGACCAGCTAATAATAAGTCTCCAACAATATTTGTTAAGTGACATAGAATACATTGATGTAGATGTGAAGTTGTCCATTCTTCTCTGCAGTCGTAAAGAAATGTGCCAATGTTGAAAGAACATTTTCTTCCATTCTTCTTGGTTCTACCTATCTCTGGTGCATGGGCTATTCAGTGACTTATTTATTTATTTATTTTATTTGTTGTATTTATCTAACCGCCCTTTTCACCTAAGGAATAGCAAAGAATACCAGGTAACACTAGGACTTCCAAGTAACACTAGGTTTCCATGTGGCCGGGGGTTAGACTTTGCGGGGGTTTCATCCATTTTAAGAGGTGAGTACTTCTTTCATTCCTGCCAACCTAGCAGGTCAAAAGCAAGAAATCGCAAGTAGATAAATAGGGACCATTTCAGTGGGAAGACAAACAGCGTTCCATGCACTCTGGTGTCTAGTCATGCCTGCCACATGTCCATGGAAACGTCCAGGCAGCGCTGGATATTTGGCTGTTAACAGAGATGAGCACCGAACCCTACAGTCAGATATGACTGGCTTTCGAGCAGGGGCAACCTTTACATTCACCTTTTACTTCTTTCTTTCCATGCTATAGTCCTGGCATTCTAATTGCTATTCCTTCAAGAATCAGAGACATTCTGAGAAAAACACTTTTCCTTGATTTTAAATCTAGGAGATACGAAACGATGGCCAAAGAGTGGATGTTTATTTGATGTAGGAAAGAAATGAAGATACTTGAAATTCACCATCTACCATTAGCATCACCTGATAGTCACCTGCTTGCTACTTGAGCAACCTGTATTATAAATCTACCTAAATTAAACAAACAACTTGAATTTTGCACCTGTACATATCAATTAGCACATGCAATTTTATGCAGATTGTAAACCTCTTTTGCACTGGTGCTTTAGTGATCCATATCTTCCTTTCTGCAGAGATATAAGTGGCCTCTATGATAGGACTGGCTGACTCTAACTAATGATTTAAAGGTTGAGATGATATAGGATGATTACATCTCTAGGGTTTTATACCTAACGTGGCAGCTGTGTTTGAGCACTAGTAGGTAGCACTGACTTTATTACTGCAGAATATGACAAGTTATAAAGAGATCAGGTGTACGTAAAATACACTCTGGGATCTTATAGAACAGCGTGAATTCTAAGGATACAGACATTGATGAAATTTACTCCAGCATGAAGCAAGGTGAAGTGGCTGCTCTCAAAGGAAACTTCAGGGTTTACTGAAATGGGCCAAAGTGCCTCTCATTTATCATGTTTACTCTGAGAGTGGTGGGATCGCACTGTACACCTTCTCTTTTCAAAACATCTTCACTCCAAAAGTTGGTTGTTGGTAGTGTTCTTGTGCATTCTGTTCTTCTACCCAAACTTGTTGTTTTTGTTGTTCAGTCGCACAGTCGACTCTGAACCAGTGGTGGGCATCAGCAGGTTCGCACCAGTTCGCCAGAACCGGTAGCAGAAATTCTGGCTGGCCCCTTTTTATTTCATGGCTGCAATTATCATCTGCAGTGATCCTGTATCCTAGGAAGGTAAAATCTGTCACTGCTTCTACTTCTTCCCCATCTATTTTCCAAGGACTGATTGGGCCTGTTGCCATAATCTTGGTTTTCTTGATGTTGAGTCTTAAGACAGCTTTTGCACGCTCCTCTTTCAACTTAAGCAGGATTTTCTTTAGGTCTTCCTCACTTTCTGCCATTAGAGTAGTATCATCTGTGTATCTCAAGTTGTTGATGTTTCTCCCATCAATTTTGATCCAAACTTGTGATTCATTCATCCCTGCCTTGTGCATTACATGTATGTGCTCTGTATATAAATTGAATAAGCAGGGTGACAAAATGCAGCCTTGTCTTACTTCTTTTCCTATTCCAAACCACTCCGTCATTTCATATTCTGTCCTAACTGTTGCTTTCTTGACTCATGTACAGATTTCTCATGAGGCAATATAAGGTGTTCTGGTATTCCCATCTCTTTAATTACTTGCCACATTTTATTGTGGTCCACACAGTCAAAGGCCTTGGTGTAGTCAATGAAACAGAAGTAGACTTGTTACTGATATTCCTTTGTTTTCTCCATGATCCAACACGTGTTAGCAATGTGGTCTCTAGTCCCCCTACCCCTTCTGAAACCAGCCTGCACCTCTGGTAGTTCTCTCCACATGCTGCAGCAGTCTATCCTGTATTATCTTGAGCATCACCTTGCTAGCGTGTGGGATGAGCACAATTGTTCGATAATTTGAACATTCTTTGGCATTGCCTTTTTTTGGGATTGGAACATATACTGATCTTTTCCAATCCTGTAGCCATTGTTGTGTTTTCCAAATCTGCTGGCATATAGAATGCAATAATTTGATTCCATCATCTTTTATGGCTTTGAAAAATTCAGCTGGAATACCATCACTGGCTTTGTTGTTTGCAGTGCTTTTAGGGCCTTCCTGACTTCCCTCTCTAGGATGTCTGGCTCAAGTTCAACGTTTTCATCGTTGTGATTATCAGGGGTGTTGAGGTCCTTTTTTGTAGAGTTTCTCTGTGTACTCTTGCCATCTTTTCCTAATCTCTTCTGCATCAGCTAACGCCTTGCCGTTTTTGTCCCTTATCATGGTCATTTTCGCTTTAAAAGTTCCCTTGATTTCCCCAATTTTTTTTTAAAAAAGATCTCTACCAAAACTAATGCCTCTTTAAATTGATCCAGTCTAATGCAAATAGAAGGTAAAAAGAGTTGTAGAATTACCCTTACATTATATATTTAGAGGCCAGGGGATGAAGGACAGTAAAATGTAGGGCCTTCTGGATCTATGTTTCAGGCACAAGAATGAAATGAATGTATGGATACCACCATTGCCTCCAGTGATAAAGTCCTGTGTTGTCTCTCTCAAAGGTTAACAAATGACACGCAAATCCTGTTAAACTGCCATGTTTACAGCAAGGCTTAGTAGACAACGCATCTTTTTACATTTTCACCTCACTAACTTCTCTAGCCTATCCCTTGAAGTAATTTGCTCCACTGCTGGAGATGATGGGACACTGTTATCAGATTGCCTTTCTTGTACACCTTTGATGAAAAACAAACAAACAAACAACACCCCCTCCCCAAAACAACCCTCCAGATCATCTTTCTTTTTGCACAAACGATGCCGCTGAATACCAGGCTTGGAGGAGGGAGACCTAATGAATGATTAATAAGAAGGAGAAAAGGCCAGTTCAACAGAGTAAATGCTCAGTAACAGCTCATTTAATCACTGGCGGAACAGCTGCAATTGCCATATTAGCATTAATGGGGGCTGAAATGGTGCCATTGGTGTCTCTCCAATGCACGATATTTTTGTTGGACATATTTTCTTCTATTAAAAGTCAGGTTGCTAAAGCCCAATCCCATAAGGTATTATAGAGACCTAGCGTAAAGGAAGTGGTTAAATGGGGAAGAAGTCTAGAGTTTAGATTTTTTTAAAATAAAGAGGGAATTTCACAGAAGAACATAATTGTTGAACTGGAAGCAGAAATAGGAAACTTTCCAATGGGGCCTACAGCTTCTAGAAGTTTGGAAAGCTTCTGGGGAATTGTAATCCATAAAAGTAACTTTTTCTGAGTTCTGGTTGTAAGGGACTGCTGTAGTGGAAATCTGCTTAAATTTTTGAGTGGAAATCTGCTTGTAATTTTCACCCATTGGTTCTTAGCCTTGTGCTTTGAAACAGAGGGAAGACGTTTGGTCCATCTTCTGCATGACAACCCATCAGATATATGAAGATACCTATCATATCTCTTCTAAATGTTTTTTTTTAAATCTAGGCTACATGTATCATTCCTTTTAACTAGTCTTCATCACAGGTTATTGCTTTTACACCTGCAGCTTCCTGGTTGTGCACTGGTTGTGAGATCAATTGCATAATGACAGGTGTGTAAGAGCTGTGGGAATGTTATGATTGCCAGCCCTCTCAGTGTTCCCTTAGTGTGAGATTGGGCCTGTTACTTAAATCCTTAACCTTGGTCTTTGGACAACCCCACCAGATAAGCAGAACATTGCCCTTGCAACAGTCCATCTTCAGCAATTGGTAGTCAAGTCAGGAGTGATCTTAGCTTAGTTGCAGAATACCATACCTGTCAACCGCAACTCTGGAAAATAAGGGACCTGCGCAGAACAGTTCTGCACAGGTCACCTTCTACACGACCTGTGTAGAATGGTTCTGCACAGATCACCTTCTACGCACGCGTAGAAGGCTTTTTCGCTTGCGTAGAATCCTTTTACGCTTGCGTAGAACCCTTCTGCATAGAATCTTCTGCGCAGATTGCCTTCAACGCATGCGTAGAAGGGTTCTACGCAAGCATAGGAGGGTTCTACCCAAGCATATAAGCCTTCTACGCATGCGTAGAAGGCAATCTGCACAGAAGGGATGCGCAGTACCTCTCCCCCCCTGCCAATTCCGGGGTTTTGGCAGCTGCGGGCGGGAAATGGTGCAAATCGGCGCTGAAAATTGGGAAATCCTGGCCAATCCGGGAAGGTTGACAGGTATGCAGAATACACACTTTGCATGCCAAAGGTTCCAAGTTGAGTCTTTAGTCATTTCAAGTAGGGCTGAGAAATATAGCCGGCTAAAACTCTGGAGAGAACCTCTCAATAAACAGTCTGACCTAGAAGGGCCAATAGTCTGACTTTTTATGGGTAGTTTCCACAACCTGGGTTTATTTCTTTTAAAAGTATACAGCACTGCAATTGTTATTGCTTTTAAAAAGAATTAATGTTACACATTTTGTTTAGTTGATAAAAAAAGACAATGGGCCCAAGTAGCAATATTTCAAGAGTAATAGAGAAGTGCTACGTAGGAGGGAGAGTGGCTTCATTTTGGCAGTTTAAAGTCTGACCTGGACACAAAAGAAGAAGATATATGTTGAAACTATTCTAAGTTTTCCTATCCATCATATTGCAGAGTGTAGCCATTTCCCTACATTAACAGTTTTCCTTTTGGGAATGACTTTCACTCAAGATTTGTTCCTTGGTGTTTTCAAATGTTGGGGGAAGATTCTTCTCTGAAACTCCAGAAGGCTATTACCAATTAGTGATGCAAGGTTGAGTGAGATAAACCAATGGTCTCATTCAGTCTAAAGCAGTGGTTCCCAACATAGGGCCCATGCCCCACAGGAGGACTTCAATTCCCAGAAGCCTAAGTCAATGCATAGGTTGATCAGTGCTTTGGGGAATTTACTTAGGCTTCTGGGAATTGAAGTCCAAAAACCAAAGGTTGGGAAACACTGGTTTAAACCAGGTAAGAAAACATTGTCATACATTTCTAGGAAGCATTCATTATACCACTGGTTATTACCCACCACTATTGTACATATAGTGCTCCTAATTCCCATTCTCCATGAATAGTCTCTTCCTTATCCAGTTTTCAATATGCAGTTGAAGTTACATCACCATTGGACAAATTTAGCAGCAGAGGATACAGCCTGGAAAGTAAGCGTTTTTCCCCTTTCTGCACTGTTTGCAGATTTTCAGAATTAATTAATTGAATTTAAAATTAGATTCATGACTTGCAAATATGGAGTGCCTTGGACATTCACTTTTCAAGCCAAGAGCAGCTCAATCACAATCACAAAAGATCTGTCAGACATAAGTGAGGAAACAAACAAATCCTGAAATCTGTCTTCTGATTTCTAGCAACCTTCCAGCATAGGAAAAAGGGACTAATTGTTTGTCACCTTAACTGGAAGTAAAGTCATCCTTCATTAAAACCATATTACAGGAAGTAAAGCCATATTGTACTAACAAAAACCCGCACCAAACTTGTGGTGATCATATTTTGGAGGGAGGGAGGGAGAGAGTGAGAGTGAGAGAGTGAGTGAGTGAGTGTGTGTGAACACATGAACATTTTTCATTATTGTAAGAAAACAGTTTTTCAAGCAACAACTCTTAGAAGCTCCCAGCTTTGGAATTTCTGGGGAATTTAGTCCTATTGAAAACAGCAATCCTAATAGAGCAAGAAAAGTCTTCTGCCTTTATTTTCAACTGCTATATCAGGTTTGGGGATCTCAAGGCTAGCTGCTATCTCTCTGCCTTGAGCTCCTCTGAGGAACACATGACTGCAACCAACCAACCAACCACCCAGGTAGCCACCAAAAAGGAGGACATCTATCATTATTAGGGGATACTGATTTGCACCAAGTTTATATTCTAATACCAATGTATAGATACAAAATGTATTCTGTAACTTTAAAAAGGGACTTTAAAATACCTCTTATCCTAATGGCTGAAATTCTGTTTATCTAACAAGTTGCAGTTAGAGGAGGCCCATTGAATCAGTGGGGATTTGGTGAGCTGCTAGATGCATTGATTCAGTAGACTTACTCTGCTTGCGATTTACTACACTTAATGACAGGATTTCAACCATTGTGAACAGGAGATGTGTGTGCCTGATAATCTGTCTTCCTGATGCCCTCAGCTATGGAGGGACAGTTTCAAGACACCTGGTCTCCTTTGTTAGTAAAGGTAAACGTCACTTTTGCTCGAAAGCAAGTCGTATCTGGCTCTAGGGTTCAGTGCTCATCTCTGTTTCATAGCTGCAGAGCCAGCACTGTCCGCTTCTGCAGACGTTTCTATGGTCATGTGGTAGGCATGACTAGGCACCAGAGTGCACAGAACGCTGTTTACCTTCCAACCAAAGTGGTCCCTATTTATCTACTTGCAATTTCTTGCTTTCGAACTGCAAGGTTGGCAGGAGCTGGGACAAAGACAGGCGCTCATTCGGTCCTACAATATTTGGGTATCGAACTGCTGACCTTTTGCCTTCCAGTCAGCATCTTAGCAAATCAGACTTATCACCGAAGTTATTGACATTTTCCCTACCACCCAGACAATGCAACTCTTGTCTCAGTATGTCCAGGTACACAATTTGTGCTTTTTTATGTGTTATCTCAGCCATCCGGAAGTTGTTTTATTTTTGTTGGAGTTGGTTAGAGTTTTGCACTATGGTGCATTATTTTTCCTTAGTTCTTAGCTTCTTAGTTAAAATGATTCAATTTGAAATAGTTAGTGGGTTTTTTTAAACAAGCCTGCAGCCAAAGAAATGATATTTTGTTTTTGTTTTTTTTGTTCAAGGAACTTATTGCACATTTATTTTATGATTGGAAGGATTGACTTTGGATGAACAATTTTCTGGGAAGCAGTTTTGGTTCAGACCTAAGTCCCAAGCGATCGGCTCCACCATTTTCCATGGTGAACAGGGACAATCCAGAAGAAAAGCAAGTGGATTTTCAGCACTTGAAACATATGACATTTTAAAAAGGAGGGTTGGCCTTTAACTTCCCTTCAAACTCAGGACTGTCTTGTTCAGTCCTGTGGGTGCCTTGGGATTTCATGTAGAAGGTAGTACACATTTCCTTATTGTTGCGTGAAAGGCATGATTTCAACCCATGGACCTTCTTCTTTTGTATCAGGTCAAACCTTAAACCGCCAAAATGCAGCCACCTTCTTGGCTTTGTCATTGGCAGAAATTAAATCCTCACATGTTTCTGGTAGTACTGTAATTGGCAGACCAGCAAATGAGCCGGATTCTGTAGCCCTCCATATTCACACAGTACGTTTGTTGTGTTCTGATGGTTTTACCTTACACATGGATTACAATGTATCTGAGCCAATGTAACCTTGCCTATAGCAACAATGTAACCTTCAGCTGTATCATATAAACCCTGTAATAGGACGCGAGCTAATGACCACCAGCTGGCAGCAGCGAGCGTCCAAGCTCTCTTGGTCCGAACTCATCAAAGGCAACAGCGCGGGAAGTTTTCCCGCCACCACCTACACCTGGACAAGAAGGGCGTGACCCGCAATGACGTCACGCAGACAGTAGCCAATGGGCTACCATGGCACCACGTTCAAATGTATTACTACTGTATATAAAGAGCTATCGATCCGCCATTACCTCATGTTCCCTCTGCCCACGATGCAATAAACCTGAGTTAACCCAGCCCGAGGCTGTGTCCTGTGTCTTGGTTTGCATACACCAAATTGGCGACGAAGGTGGGATGATGGATCCCCACGGAACAGCCAGGGCACAGAGCGGTTTCAACATCACCAAACCGCAAGACTGGGAGCTGCTTGAGATGGACTTCCAGGCGGCACTGGTGGAACTCAGAGTCAAAGGAGACGACGAGGAGAGGAAGAGGGCCATCCTCACCAGAATGCTCGGGATGGAAACCAAGCGGACGCTGGTGGGCATAATCGCTCCGAAGAAGGTGAGCGAATTTAAGGCGGGCGACATCATGAAGCTGCTGCGAGAGCGGTTCTGCCCCTCGAGGGCAATGTTTCCCGCTCGGAGCGCGTTTTGGAGGCGAGTCCAAGCGCCGGATGAGTCGGTTGAGGCATTCGTGGCCGCCATGAGGATAGCCGCCGCCCCCTGTAAATGGGGCGACATCCTGGAGATGGCCCTCAGGGACGGCGTGTTGTGTGGCCTGAAAGACAAGGAGGTACAGCGCAGCTTGATGAATAAGGAACCGCCACCCACGCTGGCAGAGGTCGTAGAGGCCGCGGAAGCCGCAGAGTCCACGAATGCTGGAGTGGACGAGATGCACCAGTGGCGTGAGTGGCGTCCTAGAGCCGGCAAGGCGGAAAATTCGGTGCACGGGAAGTCCAGACAGTCGGTGCACGCAACTCGACGGGCCTCAAAGTCGTCTACGGAAGGCAGCGACGGCGAGGAGGTCCAGAAGGTCCGAAAGGGTGGTCGACGCTGCGAGGGTTGCGGAGCGGCCCATGAGCGCGCGAGATGCCCGTTCAGGAAGGCCGAGTGTTACACCTGCGGCCGTCGGGGGCACATCGCCAAGGCATGCAGAAAACGGAAGGAGGGCCGGAGGCAGTCACAAGACCGTGCGGCCAGACCGGACCGTCCAGCGAGGCCCAAAGATGGCGCCCAGACAACGAGGAAGCAGGATGCCGTGGGCCGCGTCTCGGACGACAGCGAGGACGACACCCCAGTGTTCAGCGTGTCCGCGGGACAGTCCCATTACTTCGTTGAGGTATTAGTACAAGGGGCCCCTATTAAGATGGAAATTGACTCGGGGTCCTCCTATTCTATAATTCCCCAGAAAGAGTTTTTGAAAATCGACCCCCACGTGCAGCCCAAACTTAAAGCGTTGAGGTCCACGCTACGAGACGTACAGGGAAACAGCATTCCGGTGTTGGGGGTCGGGAAATTTCGGGTCAATTTTAAGAGACATTCTGCGGAACTGCCCCTAGTTGTCCTCAAGGGGGGAAGCTGTAGCCTCCTAGGGACACAGTGGTTTCAGCCCTTAGGTTTGTTCATAGGGGGAGTGCATACCGTGGGGGGGGACCCAATACAAGCGGTTTGCGATGCGCATCCCGCCGTTTTTAAGAAAGGACTCGGAAAGTTCAAGGGACCCCCTGTAGCTTTCGACATAGACCCGGAGGTCCGCCCGATAAGACTCAAACCGCGCAGGGTGCCGTTCGCACTCAAGGACAAGATAGAGGCGGAACTGGACAAACTGGTGGGCCAGGGGATTCTTATTCCTGTTGATTCCGCGGAGTGGGAAACTCCAATTGTAACGGCTCTAAAGGCTAACGGGGAGGTGCGCATTTGCGCTGATTATAAGTGTACAATTAACAAGGCGATCCGCCCTAATGCATACCCGGTGCCAGTGATCAGCCACCTTTTGGCCAGGCTGAATGGGGGAAAGTGTTTCGCCAAACTCGATTTGGCACAAGCCTATCAGCAACTTCCTGTGACCCCCGCCACGGCCGCGGCACAAACGATAGTTACACATAAAGGAGCGTTCCAGGTGTCGCGGTTACAGTTTGGCGTGAACTCGGCACCCGGCCTTTTTCAGTCGCTTGTGGAACGCCTCCTGAAGGGACTGGAGGGGGTGTTGCCTTATTTTGATGACGTGTTGATAACAGGGGGGAGTGAGGCTGAACTGGCAAAGAGGTTGGACAAAGTACTGACCGTGTTCGAGAAAGCGGGGCTGAGATTGAGGAAGGACAAATGTGTCTTTTTCGAAACCGAGGTCGAGTTTTTAGGGTTCCGGATCACACCCGAGGGGATTAAACCGTCTAAATCCAAAGTAGCAGCCATTAAAAAGGCCCCTCGCCCCACATCCAAAACCGAGCTACAGTCCTTCCTGGGGCTCCTCAATTTTTACCATACATTCCTCCCGCGGAAGGCGTCCGTGGCCGAACCGCTCCATCGGTTACTTAAAAAGGAGGAGACATGGATGTGGGGTGACGAGCACGAGAGGGCGTTCAAAGAGCTAAAGCAACTCCTAACATCTGAGGCAATCCTGACGCACTTCGACCCCAAACGGCCAGTGGTCCTAGTTTGTGATGCATCCCCGGTGGGGGTGGGGGCGGTGCTTTGCCACGTGTTGGAGGACGGAAGGGAGGCCCCGGTAGCGTTTTACTCAAGGTCCCTGTCCCAAGCGGAGCGAAATTACGCACAAACCGACAGGGAGGCGTTAGCAATAGTAGCGGGAACCAAAAAATTTCACGATTTTTTGTATGGCCGCCCGTTCAAAATCGTGACCGATCACAAGCCACTGTTAGGGATTTTCACGGCAAGCAAGCCCACGCCGCAGATCCTGTCCCCGAGAATGCTGCGATGGGCTATTTTCCTCAACGCGTACCAACATGAGTTGGAGTACCGGCCCGGAAAGGAGATCAGCCATGCTGATGCACTTTCGAGATCCCCTTTGCCCTTGTCGGACGACCAAAAGGCGAGAGCAGAAAGAGACCGCCAGGTGTTGCTAATTGAGGTTTTAGACGCACCCCCAATAGTACCAACCGACATTGCTAGGGCGACAGGCAAGGACAGAACGCTGGAGAAAGTTAGTTCATGGGTACAGAAGGGGTGGCCGGCATCGTCCCCGAGTACAGAGTTCGACCCATTCTTTAGGAAGAAGCTAGAGTTGGCCCTAGAGAGGGGGTGCCTTTTGTGGGGCCAACGGGTGGTGGTCCCTACGCCCCTGCGGACGAGGGTGCTCGAACTGCTGCACGTCAGCCACCCGGGCATAGTTCGTTCAAAGGCGCTGGCCCGGAGTTACTTCTGGTGGCCACAGCTGGACGCGGACATTGAGCACATGGTCGGCACTTGCGAGGCATGCCAGGGATCCCGACCTGAGGCGGCCCGTCTCCCGCATAGGGAGTGGGACACAGCAAGGGGGCCATGGTCCAGAGTGCACGTGGATTTCGCTGGCCCATTCCGAGGAACCATGTTTCTCCTGGTGGTGGATGCGTTCTCCAAGTGGCTGGAGGTTATCCCAGTAAAGAGCACGTCCTCCGCCACGACAATTAGCCAGCTAAGGAGAGTCTTTTCCACATTCGGTTTACCCGACACTTTAGTCAGCGATAACGCTAGTTGCTTCACCTCCGCTGAGTTCGGAGCATTCATGGAGGCAAACGCCATTCGGCATGTCACATCCGCACCGTTTCACCCGGCCACGAATGGCCAAGTGGAACGGCTGGTGCGTACAACAAAGGAGGCGCTGCGGCGCATGGGCCCGGGGGACCTGAATCACCAAGTATGCCAGTTCCTCTTAGCGTATAGGGTAACCCCCTTAGCGTCAGGCTACTCGCCAGCGGAGCTCTTGATGCGGCGAAAACTGACCACGATCCTGTCCAGGCTAGACCCGACGAGAGTCGAGGATAAAGGGAAAAACATAGGGTTGGCAGTCTCGAAAGGTTTCGCCGCCGGTGACCCTGTTCACTGCAGGAACTATTCCAGCGCGGGGCCAGCCTGGGTACCAGGGACGGTTGTAGAACAGACGGGGCCAGTGTCGTACCGGGTCGAGACTACCACCGGCCTCCTCTGGAGGAGGCACGCAGACCAACTGAGGCACCGAGTGAGTGGGCCAGTCAGTGGAGCTCAGCAACAGGATTCAGCGTTAGGGTTCTCCCCCACCCGCTTAACCCAAGGGGGAGACAGCAGTGGACAACAGTCCCAAGCAAGGGGGGAAGGCAGAAGCAGCGGCCCCGACTCATATCCTTTTGATACGCCAGTCCTATCAGGGGCCGGGGAAGGGGGAGAGGAGTTCGCGACCGCTGCCCCCGATTGTAATTTTGATTTTGATTTTGCGAGCCGGGGGGGTTTTCAGGAGTGTTCCCCCACCCATCCAAGCGAGAAGAGGGGTTTTTCGTTAGCCCCCAGTGCCCCCGGTTCCTCCCTAAGAAAGAGCACACCTCCCAACAACGCCGCGGAGCCGCCGCAAGTCACTAACGAGTCTCCCTCTCCAATTACAGGACAGGAAACCAGGGGACAAAGAGAAGGTAGCAAACCCGGGGAGAGGCAGCCCGCATCGAGACCCCAGCGTGTTCGAAATAAGCCATCTTGGCTGAGAGACTTTGTCTCCTAAGGGGGGGGAGTGTGTTTAAGTGTGGGCTCGAGACTTTGTCTCGTCCTAGGGGGGAGGGGTGTTGTGTTCTGATGGTTTTACCTTACACATGGATTACAATGTATCTGAGCCAATGTAACCTTGCCTATAGCAACAATGTAACCTTCAGCTGTATCATATAAACCCTGTAATAGGACGCGAGCTAATGACCACCAGCTGGCAGCAGCGAGCGTCCAAGCTCTCTTGGTCCAAACTCATCAAAGGCAACAGCGCGGGAAGTTTTCCCGCCACCACCTACACCTGGACAAGAAGGGCGTGACCCGCAATGACGTCACGCAGACAGTAGCCAATGGGCTACCATGGCACCACGTTCAAATGTATTACTACTGTATATAAAGAGCTATCGATCCGCCATTACCTCATGTTCCCTCTGTCCACGATGCAATAAACCTGAGTTAACCCAGCCCGAGGCTGTGTCCTGTGTCTTGGTTTGCATACACCAAAACGTTGTTATCCAGCAGCAGCCCATACTTGAGTATGTTGGTCTTCTTGAGGTCAATAGGATCACCTGTCAACCTCAAGACCTTAGCTTTTGCCTCAATGTTCAGCCTATAGCACTGGCTGCATCACACTTTGCATAGGTTGATGCCCTAATTTTATCATCCTGCAGAATTGCAAAACTGCTTCTTTGATGCTTCAATGTTTACAGTGGTTTGGAAGATTTTAATTTAAAAAAATCAAGTGCTTATGTTATTATTTTGTTTGACTGCGACTTATATTAGGTCCATTCCCCCCCTCCCCGCCCCCGGTCAGAATCCCTGCAGCATAACTGTGTTCCTTGGCAGATTCTATTTTTATTCTCAATGGTTTTCATAACAAGGTCATCATTTTTCTCTCTCCATCGCATCTCGTAATCACTGGCTGACTTACTTTTCTGAGCAGTTTCTGCTTTTACATTTGTCGTGTTAGCCTGGAGTGAGAGACTTTGGTGCGTGTTGGACTCAAGAAGCCACTCAGCAATTCTTGCTTGTCAGGACCATGTTTTCTACATGTATATATGGGATGAGAACATTGAAACCATTAAAAGTCTTTATGCATACTCACTATGTTCCATTCCTGCTTGTTTCAGAAAGAATGAAAGCAAATGAATTTTTATCTTATTTTTCCCTCTTTCACTGGAAGTTGCACTTCATCTTGGCCACTGTGAGTTCAGATGTGGTAGCTTCCTGTGTTGTGTTAAACTGGTCTGCAAGTTTCCTCTTTCCTCGCTGAATTAATGGGATTTAGAGAAGCTTCAATTAATTAAACACTACATCTAACACTGGTTGGGACCAGCAGTTAAATTCCAGCCCTAGATATTTATAAAAGAGATTGTAAGATATCCTTTTGAAAATTGCAGCTAGACCCAATATGAAGAGGACTCTTGCTATGTGAGCGTTGAAGCTGACCTCAAACAGCCCATCTTTGTGTTTGTCAGGATGTCCCCTTTCCAAAATGCAGCACATGCAGCATTGACTCATTCCTGGACACCCCAACCCAACATGAAATGCCACTGGCACTCATATATCCTGTCTTATGGCACAAGCTTGCTTTAAAAATATCCCTCTGTGCAGGTCTCATAATGTGAACACATTAATCTTAGCTCTCAGTGCTCTTTGCTCATGTACTCAGCCACCCACCAATTGTATCCTACTGATGTGCAGTTTCATGGAATTAACTGGGAAGGAGGAAGGTACTGGGAGGAACCAAAAGGCATCCCCAGACTTTCCTGGGAAGACACACCTTGCTTTGGTCTTAGATAAGGAGAGAGGAACTTGAAAGAAGGATTAGGGGATAAAACAATGATTTAGCAGAAAGCATTAGAATTCTGCCATTTGATATTTGAATATTCCAAAGCTATTTTTTAATTGCCACGTGTTTAAAGGATTCCAAGGGGCGTTCGACACAGGTTGAAAACTTGCTTTATCTGTTCACGGATGTCTTGGCACTGCAACATAAATCTCCTTTCTTATTCTGGACGCAGAGAGAAATCTTATTGTTATGAGTGTTTCTGCTGTTGTTATTGCTACTATTCCTGCTGCCTTTGGGGAGATCAAAGCCATTCACTCCAATTTATCTCAGTAATACTGATGACAACCTTGTAGGACAGATCAGACACAGAGTATGCAAATCCAGACTCATCTTGTTCTTGTGCTTAAGGATGAAAAAGTGCATTTTTTTAACCTGTGACGTCTTCTGCCACTCTCAACAAGAAATTCCATATTTGGAGGAGCAGAGTGTGTCAAAAATGTCAGAAACAGCGCAGAACTATGATAGCTGCTGCCTTCTCGGCATGGACTTTTAGATATCATAAGCTTTGGATGGATTGTATGCATTTCCCCCCCATCCTTTTGGATAGGCGCCTTTTACTCCATATACATTTTTGCAGAAATTATCTCATTTTTGAGTTGGTTGTGAGAACTCCCACACAAGCAATTTCTTAATCACTATTTTAATGCCTCTGGATATGGTACGTTTCTGCCACATAAGAACAAGAAATATCATGAGCATTCTTGATATCCCTGAAACAAAGAAATGCACACAAATGCAAACTTATCATAATGTGGGGAGGGAGAGGAAGCTTTAGCAATAAGATTGATTGAGGAAAATTGCAACTCTTTTTTAAAATGGATTTACCTGATGGAGATCTAGTGAACTGAGCATGAAAACAATTGGAGATAGAAATCTGTCCATTTGCTGGGTTGGCAAGGCATTTCATGGCAGAAACAAATACATGTTAAAAATATAAACATTTGCAAAATGCAATAAAACGAAACAACCAACAAAAAGAAAACAGTCTAATTTCTTTTCCTGTGAAAAGACATTCACATGGACATAGCAAAGAATGGACTTAAAGATGGAAAAAGGACAGCTATGGAAATAGATATAACTGATCTGCTAATCCATATGGATTTTTCCAGATTTCAGAACAGTTTTGCTTCTGGCTTAGTCAGGAAAGACATATAGCATTTCCCAGAAGGAGTCAATTGGAAACAGATCTGAGCAGAAGGTCTGAGTCATGTATGGGGCTGCCATTCTGCTGTGCTTTCTCTCTCCTGTCACCCTACATACTAGTGAGATCTTTAGTAAAGGTAAAGATAAAGGGCTGCCTTGCTCGAAAGTCAGTCATGTCCGACATTTCTAGGGGTGCTCAACTCTGTTTACATTCAAAGCGCCAGCATTGTCTGCATTTGCAGACGTTTCTGTGGTCATATGGCAGGCATGACTAGATGCCGGAGCACATGGAATGCTGTTACCTTTCCCAGCAAAGCAGTACCTATTTATCTACTTGCAATTTTTTTTGCTTTCGAACTTCAAGGTTGGCAGGAACTGGGACAGTCAACGGGTGCTCACTCCATCACACAGCACTTGGGTCTCAAACTGCTGACCTGCTGACCTTCTAGTTGTGTAGCTCAGTGCGTTAACCAGTTAGTTAAAAGCTTTGTAGTTTTGATAATCAGGGTTCCGCGATACATTACATTTGAAAGAAGGGTGGCTGGTTACACCCCATCGGAAAGGAGAACATGCATCAGTGACAGTGAAAGGAAGGCAAATGTGAACATGGGAGTGCATTTGTGCATGCTGATTTACATCTAGAAATGCAAAAGCAGAAATGATTTCCCACATTTCATCAGAATTGCAAAGTGTTTCCCTCATGGAGATGAGGTGGCAAGCAGCTGACTTGTATGCCTGTGAGTTTGCTTGTCTAGATGTTCAGGGAACACTCTGGATGGACAGATGTAAGGCCCTCAAGCTCCCTTCTTATGGTTCTTTGTCTTTATATCTAACTTGGACTGGGTGGCTATTCAAACAGAGGAAAACCTTGAAAAGGAGGAATGTCCTCTGGATGCCCTTGAAGTGGAAAACTGTTGTCCTTAAAAGAGGATGCTCCTGGCATTCCTCAGAAACAAACATTACATAAGGTGTTTGATGCTCATATCTGAAGTACAAATGCCACAAAGCATCCCTGAAAAATTATTTATGGTATATGTGGACCCATGCGGATTCCTGCTGTACTTTCCCAGAACTGTAAGAGTTAATAAACAAAAATATATTATTTCCATCTTTCTCTCCCCCCCAAAAAATAATAATAATAATGGCAGGCTATTTTCAGGAAGAGATGGATGGTGCTGGCTCATTGCCAAAGGCAATATTCTCACTGCCAGGAAGCCAGATGCAAGGTCTTGTTGCCAGCCTATCTTTGGCAAAGCCAGAGATGCTTCAGCAGGTGCAAATCAAGCGCATGCCGGAGCCTCTGCATACTGGCAGAGAACAGTTGCCTTAAAGGTGCTACTGTGCTTATTTTCATACTTAAAAAGCCCACATAGGGAGCAAATGCCCCCACTTTCAGTAGTCTTCCTCCTCCTCCTCTTCTTCTTCCAGCATGTGTAGTCCAGTGTTGAGAAGACAAATACTGTACTCATCACCCATTATTCAGGTGTCATAGAATCTTTTATGCACGCACATGTATACCACACATACCAATTTTAATAAAAGACCAGAACTTTAGTTTGGAATATGAGTCCTATGAGAAACAACTGAGAGAACTGGACATGCTTAGTCTAGTGAAGAGGCAACATAATATTATCTTCAAACATCTGAAGGACATCAACTCCCTAAAAAGCATAGAAAACCTGCTTTTGGTCTGTAACATGCCAATACTCAACTGAATTATTGCCTGCCAAGTAAAGAAGAGAATTTAAGCAGAGGACAAGACAATGTAGACAGGTTTGGATCAAAAAGTCACTCTCAATTTTAATTCTTTTCCTCCCTTAATTTTTCTAACCTTCCATTTTGTTTGCAGACTTTTGCTTTTTGTTCCCTTTCTGAATGACACTTATTTTGGTTTTTGATCCCATTGTGCTTTTTTAATAAAACCTACTGCCAAACTTGATGCTGAACTTGAAATAGGGACCTCCTTTCAGAGGTAAAAGTGAACTGTGGTGGATTAGTGATTAAAGATGCTGAACTTGACGACTGGAAGTTCAGCAGGTCAGCAGTTTGAGACCCGAGTGCTGCACAACGGCGTGAGCTTCCATCTCTGTCCCAACTCCTGCCAATCTAGCAGTTGGAAAACAAGAAATTGCAAGTAGATAAATAGGTACCACACCGGTGGCAAGGTAAACAGCATTTTGTACATTCCGGTGTCTAGTCATGCTTGCCAATGACCATGGAAACATTTGCAAATGCAGACAGCACTGGCTCTTTGGCCATAAATATAGATGAGCACTGAACCCTAGAGTCGGATACGACTGGCTTTCGAGCAAGGGTGACCTTTACCTCTCCCTCCAGAGGTAAAAGTGATCTGTTTATCTGATCATCCGCTTTCCTTCCTCTTCAAATTAGTTTGCTTTTCTTTTGCGATTACTCGCTGAGGGCTAAATGTTAGGTTCACTAGCAAGTCTGATTTTCTCAGGAAGGCACTTGATGATGAAACATAATCATGGTAGCAAATGTAACGCCAGAAAATATGGCTTGTTTCCAATGTGTATGATGCTCCCTTGACTAGAAGAAAGCCTTTTTTGTTTTGCCTGTGTCCCTCTTTAAGTTTTCGAAGCTGTTCCTGGCCTCTCTTTCCCAAGTCAGGTCTTTGGGGACTTAAAAAAAAAAAAAAGAGAGAGAGAGACATGAACAGCTTTGAAAATCGAAGGAGGGAAACAGTCAAAATAAAAAATGACCTTTTCTTCTCCAAGATTCATGAACAATTGCTAATGGAATCTGCTTTTGTAGATAACACTGCCCCATCATGCATTTCTCATTTTATTTTCATTTTTGTTTGTTACATCCTGGAGCTTCAATTTCGAACATTTTATTTTGGCGCATCAATCCTTCCCAGCTTACATCTCAGCCCAATGAGTTCATCTTCGTTGCTTTAGAATCTAGATAAATACTTAATTTTTCTCCTGCTCCTTTGCCAGGAATATTTAAGCCATACTGCTATGCAGCTGGGGACTCAATAAACCGTAACTAGGGGCCTGATGGAAGATTATTAGGAAATGTAAGGATTTTGAAATGGTTTAGGATAGGTAATTTTGCCAGTTGCAATTTTTGTACACAAACCATTCGTTTTATCCTTTAATCGAAGTAGTTCCATATCGCACTATTCACTTGGTGATTGGAATGTATTTTTTCCTGAATTTATTCCTCTCTGACTTCTTCTGTATGTCCGTTTTATGTCATAGACATGATACTTATGTCAACTATGAATAGCCTATCACCCAGTGGAGCAAATAAGCTAATAAGCAAATCGTATTTTATTTTTTTTAAAAAAAAGTAAGTTGTGAGAGTGATATCCATTGTGGTATAGTGCATAGCTCCTGCCAACCTAGCAGTTCGAAAGCAAGAAATTGCAAGTAGATAAATAGGTACCGCTTTGGTGGGGAGGTAACAGCATTCCATCTAGGCATGCCGTGCCACGTGTCTATGGAAATGTGTGCAGACACAGACACCACTGGGTCTTTGGCTATAAACAGAGATGAACACCGAACCCTAGAATCGGATACAATTAGCTTTTGAGCAAGGGTGACCTTTCCTTTTAGTGCAGGGGTGTCCAAACCTTTCGGGCCGTGGGTCAGTCACATGGTTCAGGGACCTGGTCACTATGGCCTGAGAGCAGAATCCGGCCCCCAATGTCAATTCATCCAGCCCGTGAAGCCCTCATCACAGCTGGAAGTGGAAGTAAAATGCACCCATACGGCGGGGTGGTGCCGGATCCAGCCTACAAATCCAATTCATCCAGCCTGCGAAGCCCTCGCTGCTCTTAGGAACAGAAGTAAAACATGTCTGTATGGGCACATTTTACTTCCGCTCCTAGGAATGGCGAGGGCTTCGCAGTCTGGATGAAATGTATTTGCAAGACGGATCCGGCCCCCACCCCGGACCGTAGTTTGGGCACCCCTGCTATAGTGGAAAGAATGGCAGACTAGGACTCAGGAGCCCTACGAGGATCTTTATAAGCCAGTTCCAACCTGACAGCACAGAACATAAAATAAGGGGTGGGAAGAGGACAAAATGAAATTAAGACTAGAAAAATAGAAAGCCAGACTTGTCAGATGTGTATATATAGAAGTGCAGAAGATATGGCTGCCTTTAAGCTCTTTCCTGTTCTAATTAGGCATAGAAAAGAAATTAGCTGGATTTGCATTTCTGGACAGAAATTAAATATCTAGGCTTTATATATCTTCTGAGATTTGCACTGCATTTGTGTGAGGCTTGGGAGGTGACTTAGAGGAAGGGAAAACACGTAAAACCATGCATTCAAACACACATGAAATGCTTATATGTGAAAATGCACTGAATGACGCTTTAGTCACTGTGACGAAATTCAAATGCACACCTTCTGAAAAATAGAGCCAAAGATGTACAGTGTTTGCTATTTAAACAAACAAACTCCAAATATGTATTCATTTCCTTATAGGCAGGAAGGAAAACTGACTTACAAACCAATACAGAACAGGAATGAAACAGAATTATCAGATGGAGACCGAGAAAAGCACTGAGAAGACCAACAGATTTACACATCCTTGCTTTGATCATATTGCCGCCACACTCAGGGACATTTATCTCAACCAGTGGAAGCAGAACAAGAAATAGGCACTAAGGCAATAAGTTCTTTGCAGGCGCACCCCCCCAATAACGGACACAGACAACATTGAAAGTGGATAACAGCAAAGGGCCACATTTATTGATTCAATGCCCTAGTCCGAATTATAAATTTGTATTGGTAAAACGACCAATCATAATTCCTAAGGCAAGCAGGCCGAAGTAACACTGGTAAGGTACCACCCCAAAATTGCCAACGGCAATTGGTTACAATGTATCAAATTGTATCAATTTGTTTGTTAACAACAAACAAATTGTTGACCGTAGTCAATAACTAACTCATGACCCCACCCTCTGACGCGTATCCGTGAAATCACAGGGGTGATGCATGCTGGTTAGCAATCATCATCACCCCATCGCCTGATTCGTCGTTGACCGGACAACGTTTAACTACTTTATTCCTGTCTAGTGTTGTCCAGTCAATTGCGAACCTGCCGGATACTTGTGGGTCATACTGTTTACCTTACCAGTGCTACCCGCCCATGTGACCAAAGTCAACAGTAGGAACTAAGAAAGACCCCTATATCAAACCATAGCAACAGTGTGGGATGGGCAAAAAAGCCAGGACCCGAAGCCAATGTGGGTCCCAACCAAAAATTCCCACCCGGCCCCGAAGCGACCATAATCACACTGTTAACTAGGGAGGGGGTGGAGGGAAAAACTTCTCCGCTCCGTCGCTGAGGCAAAATGGCAGCGCGGCTGCCTCGTGGCCACCCCTTTTATAAGGGAGCTGGCCACGCCCCTAACTACCCGGATTCTCTGTCCTGTGGGGGGGGGGCCCGCAAAGGGCGCGGCGGCCATTTTGGCGCCGCGCTTGCATTGCAGGCGCACCCCCCCAATAACGGACACAGACAACATTGAAAGTGGATAACAGCAAAGGGCCACATTTATTGATTCAATGCCCTAGTCCGAATTATAAATTTGTATTGGTAAAACGACCAATCATAATTCCTAAGGCAAGCAGGCCGAAGTAACACTGGTAAGGTACCACCCCAAAATTGCCAACGGCAATTGGTTACAATGTATCAAATTGTATCAATTTGTTTGTTAACAACAAACAAATTGTTGACCGTAGTCAATAACTAACTCATGACCCCACCCTCTGACGCGTATCCGTGAAATCACAGGGGTGATGCATGCTGGTTAGCAATCATCATCACCCCATCGCCTGATTCGTCGTTGACCGGACAACGTTTAACTACTTTATTCCTGTCTAGTGTTGTCCAGTCAATTGCGAACCTGCCGGATACTTGTGGGTCATACTGTTTACCTTACCAGTGCTACCCGCCACACGGAGGGGCTTCACAGAAGACCTGACGCCCCCCCCCAGACCGTCAGCTCGGTCAACAGGCCTGCTCGCCAGTCACCCAACAGGAGGTCCATACCTCCTCGCGACAGATGGACCCCATCCCCTGCATACAAGTCACAATTTTGTAGACTAATATCGGGGTGATGACTAACCCGTCCCCAAGCCCTGGTGGTGAGAAACCGCGCCACTGCCTTATTGACCGCGCGCCTAGCTCGGTCAAGGGCCAGGAGGTTAACGCCCCCTCTGTACGAGTGGCGCGGAACAATGTCCGACCAAACCAGGGCTGTGGCAGGCCAGACATAATGCAAGTAGGCGAGGTCCTCGCAAATCGCATGCTTGAGCGATAAGCCGGTGACCTGGCCCAAATCATTGCCCCCCAAGTGGATGATTAGAATGTCAGGCGGGTCAGCCTCCAGGCCAGAAAAAAGGAAAGGCCGCAGCTCCCGCCATAACATCCCAGGCTTACCGTGCCATGAGAGACTGGCGTGGTCACCCAGTCCCAGTCGGGGTCCCCACTCTGTCGCCGCAGCGTAACGCGCTGCCCTGAGCACATAGCTGTGGCCCACCAGCCATACTGTCACCGGTGTAATACGACACCCAGGGTCTGTAAGAAAATTGAGAAAAAGGAAGGTAAGGTGACTGGATTGGTACTCATGGCGGGAGTGGGCGCACATAAAACTGAAAACATTGTGAGCCCCACCTCCCCATGCTGCGTATGTCAGCCCCAGAGTACCCAAAAGCAGCTGCTGTAGAGGCTGCGCCAATACGGAACGAATGTGTGCCATAATGGGCACCTGGTAGTCCCACCCTGGTGAGGGCTCTGGCGGTCACCTTCCAAAACTGAAGTTTAGTAAGGGGAGACCCATCTTGGTGACAGAAAAACGGGCCATGGTGCCAGCCACGCAGTGCCAGGTATTCCTGTAGGGCACCAACCGGACAGATGTCTGCCAAAGAACACCGTAGCAGTCTTACTCCACTGCCTACGCCATGCTGATCTGTTTTGGAGGAGCGAATCCTCAACTGGGCCCAGTCTTTGGCAACATATACATCTCCGAGTTCCAGTGCCCTACCACTTGCATCCGCCTTAGACAGCATCACGAGTTCGCTGATGCGGAGCGCTCCAAAAAATGCCACCGTTGTGGCTGCATGAAAAAGGGCTGCCTCATAATGATCAAAACAGAGGCCTGGCCAGCCCCGGGCCAACTGGGTAAGAACCCCTGGGGAAATAGGGTGCCGGTCATCCGGGCAACGCCCGCGCTCGCGCACCCACCCCTCCAAAACGTGTCTCACACGGAAGTCAGAGGTGGTATCCACATGACCCCCTACTTTGGCCATAAAAGCCAACGCCGAGAGCTTGGATGCTATGGTGCGAGGTGCAAGGCCCTGTGCATGCAGGTGAACCATGAACCGCAGAACATGGTCCACCGGGATGGGCCAGGTCTCTGGCCATTGAAATCGAGTAGCAAAAGCCCTATACAAATTGAATGCTTGTTGATACGCCTTACGCGTGCGTGGCGCTAGTGACAGGCCAATCGCCCGGTTCACCTCTCCTTGCCAATAGTCCACATCTCGTCCGGGAGTGGCGAGGGAAATTCCTCCGCATCCGGGGCCAAGGCGCGGAACCGGGAGATCTGCAGGCGGGACAAAGCGTCAGCAATATCGTTATTAACCCCTGGGACATGCCTGGCCCTGAACAAGACGTTGAGGCGCAGGCAGCGCAGCACAAAATGGCGCACTAGATCCATGACCCTGGGCGATTTAGAAGTCTGTGCATTGACAATGTGCACCACGGCAGCATTGTCGCACCAGAAATGCACCACCGAATTAGCCCACTGTTCGCCCCATAGCATCAAAGCCCCCAGAATGGGAAAAAATTCCAGGTATGTGAGATCCCGCAGGCGACCTGTGCCTGCCCATGCCGGTGGCCACCCACCATAGGCCCACTTCCCATTGAAGTACATCCCATAACCCAGGGATCCTGAGGCATCAGACTGGATCTGGAAATTGGGGGATGCCAGGAGGTCAGACCTCCAAAATGAGACCCCATTAAACTCCCTCAGGAATTGCAACCAGACAAACATGTCTGCCCTGATACCCCGGGTAAGCCTGACTCTGTGGTGGGGCCTGGATAACCCTGCCATGGCGTCGCATAAGCGCCGGGCAAAAGCCCTGCCCGGTGCGACCACCCTGCAGGCAAAATTGAGGTGCCCATGTAGCACCTGCAGTTCCCTCAGGGATGCCTTACGCTTGGCCAGCAATTCCGAGATAAGGGTCACTATCCTGGACACCTTATCACCCGGTAACCTAGAAGCCTGTACTACTGTATCAATCTCAACCCCCAGGAATACTAGTTTGGTCGACGGGCCCTCGGTCTTTTCGGGCGCTAAAGGGACACCCAGTTCCTGCATTAGCGTCTGAAATGTATTGAGGAGACGTGCACACGTGTCCCAGCCCCGTTCACCCCCGAATAAAAAGTCATCCAGGTAATGGGCTACAGACCGGGACCCTGACCTGCGGACGAAAGCCCACTCTAGGAAGGTACTAAAACGCTCGAAAGCCGAGCATGATATGGAGCAGCCAAAAGGCATGGCCTTATCAAAATAATACTGCCCTTTAAATTTAAAACCCAGCAATTCAAAGTCGCCCGGGTGCACCGGCAAGAGGCGAAAAGCTGACTTAATGTCGCACTTGGCCAGCAAGGCACCCGGGCCACACGAGCGCACCATGCGCATCGCATGGTCGAACGATGTATACCTGACCGAACAAAGGTCATCAGGTATCGCATCGTTAACCGATCGGCCGGCTGGGTAGGACAAATGATGAATAAGGCGAAACTCACCTAGGGACTTTTTAGGAACCAAACCCAATGGTGAAACCTTCAGGTTGGGAAAAGGGGGTACGGGAAAAGGTCCGGCGACCCTGCCCGCGTCTAACTCCTTGTTAATGCTGGCCTCGGCTACCTCCTCCCTTCCTCTGAGGGATAAAAGGTTGGGAGCATCCTGAGGAGATCTATCACCCATAAAAGGGATACGAAATCCCTGCTTAAAACCTTGGATAAGGTACTCCCTGTCCTCTCCCCTTGGGTACGATGCGAGCCAGCGCTCCAGCATGTCCACCTTAATTGGGGAGGGGGCCTTTCGGAGAACTAGTTCCATCCGTGGCAGGCTTGCCAGCCCACTGTCCACCCCTCCCTCTGCCTCGCACCCCCCCAGGCTTGGGACAAGCAGAGGCTGCATGGGGACCAGAACATGTGGGACACTCGTGCTTATATCTGCAGTTCTTCCGACTGCAGGAACCATTGGACGAGAAAGTCCAGCACAGCAGGCGGGCTGGAACCCCCTGCCCCGCCATTTGGCGGGTAACCTGCGCTGGAGCTGCTCGCTGGACCGCATGTCCACAATGGTATCTATCCCCCGGGGCAGGACGTGTGGGTGTCATATACAGGAGCCACAGTCTCTGGCACGGCTCATCCCATCTCATCTCGGGGTGCAGGGGAATCCTCATACGGAATTCCTCATCATATGCTAGCCATGAGGGGCCCGGGAAATCTACCATTGCCCTGTATATGTTGTCCAAATATTGGACCATGGGAATAGCTAGATCCGGCCGCGCCCTCAAATACACCGCCATGTATATCAAATAAGCGGGGAGCCAGTTAGCCCAGGTACGCGGCGGCTTACGGCGGCATGCCTGCTCCTTGTCCTTCTCATCCTGACCCTCCCTTTCTTCCTTAGTGGGCTCTCTGTTCAGGAGTGAGAAGACATCCACGTACTCCCCTCGCCATATCTTGTCTCTGGTAGCCTGCGCCAAGTGATCACCCAATGGCAGGGAATACCCTGCCGTCGGCAAAGCCGAAAAGGGGATAGCTGGCCTACCCAAAGGGGCATGAGTTAACCCTGCCACCCCAAGTACGTTCCCAGCAGTGTAAGAACCAATGCCCACCCCAGCGGGCATGGTGGCAGTAGTTGTCGCCGGGTGGGTCGCCAGCGGCGTAGCCCCTGCACCACCCGCGCGAGGCCAAGGCCACTGAAAGGTCCCCCCTAAATTGGGAATGTGTGTGGATGTACTCGTTTGCACCATATACTCACATGCTGCACCCCCGCGGGCCGCCCCCAACGGGGGTTCCGGCCCACTGGGGGCGTCGGAGCTCACGACCGATGTAGAGCTCATCACCGGGGCTTGACCCGCGCCAGGTTGCTGGTTGGGGAGCTGCGAGGCAGTGGCCGGAGCCGCGCCACCCGCCTGCAGCAGCTCAACCCTCCCCGCCGGCCGTTGTCCTGCTGCCGATAGCGCCTCCAAAGGTACCCCGAAAGGGGCACCTGCCTGACTGGCACGAGCCAAAGACTCCTCTAAGGCCGCAATACGGGCCAGTAAGGTGTCTACAGTAACCATGGGTAAAGAGCCGGCCGGCCCACCTGACCCTTGCATGGGGACAGTTCCCTGCACCCCATGGCCCAGATATGGCCATTGGCCAGGGCCAAAGCCCGGTAGGGCTGGTGAGGAAACCTGCCAAGGCGGGGCACCGGGCCACCCCCCGAGGCTAGAGGGCCCCGGGAGAGGCTGCGGCCCAGAAGTAGTCGGCCCAACGGGTTGGGCGGAAGGAGGAGCGGTGTCCACCGCTCGCGGGCCGCGGGCCGGAGCGCCCTCCGCGCCCGCACTCTGAACGGGCCAAGGTGCGATAGACCCCAAGCCACTAGCCCCGGCCGGGGATGGCAAAGGTGGCTGTTGAGGAGGCGGCACCACGGTCCTCCGACCTGGGTTGCGCCTCCTAACAGCCCGAGCTGAATTCGCAGGAGCCTTCTTTTTGGAAGGCATCTCGAGCAAAAAAGGGAAGCTAGCTAAGCAAAATCGACCCAAAAGGCTTCCCGGCAATACCAACGAGCGACGGAGGCGCAGGGGAAAAAACTTCTCCGCTCCGTCGCTGAGGCAAAATGGCAGCGCGGCTGCCTCGTGGCCACCCCTTTTATAAGGGAGCTGGCCACGCCCCTAACTACCCGGATTCTCTGTCCTGTGGGGGGGGGCCCGCAAAGGGCGCGGCGGCCATTTTGGCGCCACGCTTGCATTCTCATCTCTCTCCTCCCTCCTCCCCAGAAAATCCTTTTGCAGTCTTCAGCAATGTTGTTTGGAGATCAGGGAATGTGGGTGATCTGCAGCCTGCCTTGGCAGATGGCACGTCATAAGCCCTCTTGCTAATCTATGGCTGCTGCAGCTCAAACTGGGCCTTGGGACTGGAGGGGGGGATGAAATGGAGGGATTATTGGGGACATTTTTGGTTATTCTGCTTAGTTTGCAGAGCATGTGGTAGCAAAACAACAGCACAGAGAAACATGGAGAGAATAGTCCACTTTCATTCCCTTTCCACTCACATTGGTTTCACCACACAAAAACTAGCACATTGTATGACAATGGCACTCTAGAAACATTTAAAGTAGAAAAAAGTATATTCACTCACAGTTACCATTTGTAGTTGGAGACTGCAGTGATTTAGTGGTTAAGATGCTGAACTTGTTGACCGGTAGTTCGGCAGGTCAGCAGTTTGAGACCTGAGTGCTGCATGATAGAGTTAGCTTCTGTCTCTGTCTCAGCTCCTGTCAACCTAGCCATACCTGTCAAGTATCCCATATTGGCTGGGATTTCCCATATTTCAGCACTCATTCCTCCCCTTTCCCGCTGCCGTCCCGTATTTTGAACAGCACGCCCATCAGAGGCAATTCTGCGCATGCACAAAGGAATTTGTGCATATGCAAAGGAGTTGTTGCTGCACATGCATGCCCAGGCCAGAGCAGTTCCTGTATTTTCCAGAGCCGCACTTGACGGGTATAAACCTAGCAGTTCAAAATCAAGAAATTGCGAGTAGATAAATAGGTACTTCAGTGGAAAGGTAAACAGTATTCTGTGCAGACCGGTGTCTTGTAATGCCTACCACATGTCCACGGAAACATCTGCAGATGCAGACAGCACTGTCTCTTTGGCTATAAACAGAGGTGAGCACCCACCTCTAGAGTTGGATATAACTGGCTTTTGAGTAAGGGTGACCTTTCCTTTACCATTTGTAGTTACAGTCAGTAGAAAACAAAGGAATAAAATGGAGTCTTCAGCATGTGGAGAGAAGGTGCATGCTTGGTGCTTTGTCAGAGGTCAGAGAAAGAAGAAAGACCATCAACGGAAGAATGGAAGCAAGAAACCAAACTGGAAAAGTTCTGCCAGAGGCAGAAAAAAGATGAATGGTAAAAGATAATTATATCAAGTTGTGAAGCCCCCTCACATTTATATAGACCCATGATGGTGAACCTTGGCACTCCAGATGTTCTTGGACTTTAATTCCCAGAAGCCCCCGTGAATCCACAGGAATGGGTTTACTGCGATTCAGCCGACCCACGCCACCCTTGTCGCTCCTGGAAGCAGAAGTAAAATGCACCCGTATGGGAGCGTTTTACTTCCGCTTCCAGGAGCGACGAGGGTGGCATGGGCCGGATGAATCACAGTAAACCCATTTGTATGGATTCATGGGGGCTTCTGGGAATTGAAGTCCAAGAACATCTGGAGTGCCAAGGTTCACCATCATGGATATAGAGTCTTAGTGCATGCAAGATGGCTATTATTCTTGCCTCGAAATAAGATTGCTATTATTCTTGTCTCAAAATAAGAGCCTGATGAGAAAGACGATTCCAGATGACATGCTCTTGAAGACAGCGCTGAAGAGCATGTGATCTCCAAAGCAGTGTGCCTATACATATGCCTTTGCTTTTGTGTGTACATGCCCCAGCGTTTTTAGCCAGCAAAACAACCTAGTGAAGGATTCCATTGCAGAAGGAAGCCAAAAGATTTTGAAACAGCTTTTAAAACTGGTAAAGGTCTCCTTTGCTCAAAAGCCAGATGTTTCCAGGGCCATGTGGGCAGGCATGACTAGATGCCAGAGCACACAGGATGCTGGTACCTTTCCTGCTAAAGCGGTACCTGCTTATCTACTTGCAATTTCTTGCTTTCAAAGTGCTATGTTTGGCATGAGTTGGGTCAGATGACGGGCACTCACTTTGTCATGCAGCACTTGGGTCTCGAACTGCTGACCTGCTGACTTTTTGGTCATTAAGCTCAGCGTCTTAACCACTAAGCCACCACAGCTCTCAGTTTTAAAACTAGCTGTGACTTAATGACTGGACTGTTAAAATAGCACATTAGTGGTGACTGACATGTGTCATCCTCCCGAAGAAAACATTTTAGTTATGTTATGTATGTTAACTGTTTTCTGACAGGAGTGGAATGTATCTTTTCTCATGTATGCAAATAAGTGGATCGAAAAATGTGCACACTCTGTTAGCCAATGTGCTTGTTGTATTATTGTTACTGTTTATAGTGTATATAAGTCCGAGTTTTGCCCCATCCAAACTGTGTTCAAACCCCACTAATGAAGAGCTGAATTTTACTACTTCACTCGTCTGCTTCTTCATCCCCTGAACACGAAAAGTTATCAGCCTTTTTCTTCAGAATTATGTGGCGGTCTTTGTTGTTGCCATTATTGTTTTTTTCAGATGACCAAATACATTTCTGTTCTGTTCAGACTCCCAGAAATCTGTTTCTTTTTTCCCATTTGCTTGGCAATTTCTCTGCTACAGCTTGCATGGGGAAATTATTGCCATCACTTCAAAACTTCAAAATACAGGCTATGTTTTGGAGCCTGCTGTTCCTGGCAGAGCACCAGTTTATTGCTGTAAAGGGATACCTGCAATTTGGGATGTGTGTGGGCTCCATTAGGTGGCTGTCTGCCCAACTTCTCACATGAAGAGACCTGGCAGCAAGCAAACAATGCCACTGTATGTTCTGTCTGTGTTATGTTGGCTGGCTTGGATTGTGACATGGCAATCTGCTTGCTATACTGCAATCTCAAAATGCTTCTATATAAGATAGCTGGCATGTTTTGAATGACAATCAATTAATCAAAAACTGTATTAGTGTAACATTATCTATCTATCTATCTATCTATCTATCTATCTATCTATCTATCTATCTATCTATCTATCTATCTATCTATCTATCTATCTATCTATCTACAGTAAAACCCATACGTAAAAAGTCTGTTCTGTAGGCGTTTATGTAAATTGGTTTTTTTACTTAACTCGAAGCAAACCCATAAGAAAAATGATTTGATGTAACTCGAAGCAAACCCATAGGAAAATAATTTTTACGTAAATCGAAGCAAACTCATAGGAAAAAAGAATTTTTTATGGAACACGAAGCAAACCCATAGGAAATTGTGTTACATAAATTGGGACATTTATGTAAATTGGGGCATGGGTTTAGTGCAAAAATCATTATGTAAATTGAATTTTATGTAACTTGAGGTATACGTAAGTCGGGGCTTTACTATATCTATCAAATGTGCAGTGCGAACACAAACTTCACAAAATGTTTTTTTCCACATACAGTGGAACCTTGTTTGGCATAATTAATGCATTCTCTAGGACGTTTCTTACAGCAAAAATTACTTTAACCGAATTTCCCATAGGAATGCATTGAATGCAATTTCCCATAGGAATTCATTGAAAAACAAAATACATTAACTAAAATGTGGTTTCCTATAGGAATAAATTGAAAACCAATTAATCCATTCTGGGGAAACATTCTGTAAACCGAGCCACTATTTACTATGGATTTCCTTTTGTTATGTGATTTTTATGTTAACTGAGCCGTTTGTTAACCGAGGTTCCACCGTATATATATAAAACAACCAAGGATTGTTATATAATAGAACCAGATGCTACAACTTGTACACCCTGAGTTCTTTTCACCAGCATTGGAGTGAGTGTTGTTTGAAGAATTAAAGAAGAATTCAAATGTCTCTTTGAACCCAAATAAGAACAAAGTCCAACATATATTTATCAACCGAAAGTAGGACATCCACAGCATAGAAGAATCAGTTCCACATAGAAATTCACTAAAACCCTAAAATAAAATGCAACTGTGAGAGCATAACTTCGTTTATGTGGATTCACCCTTCCTGTGCCTTTTCTGCACAAACTTATTGAAATTCTACCACCCCAACCAAGGAAGGTAAGGGGACCTTTATCATCATCCTCCATAGGAACAGCATCTCCTCCCTCTCCAGCTCTCCTATTCTTTCTTATTCTAATATTAAAACACAGTTCCCTACTAGGATTTCTCCACCCATTGAGCTAAATCAAATAGTCCATAAGGGTTATACATGTATCCTTTTTGCACATTTTTTTTTACTATTGTAATCTTTTAGATGTATGTGAAGGTAAAGGTCTCCCTTGCTCAAAAGCCAGTCGTATCTAACTATAGGGTTCAGTGCTCATCTCTGTTTATATCTAAAGAGCCAGTGCTGTCTGCATCTGCAGACATTTCCATGGACATGTGGCAGGCATTACTAGATGGAACACTTTTAACCTTCCCACTGAAGTACCTATTTATCTACTTGCAATTTCTTGCTTTCAAACTTCTAGGTTGGCAGAAGATGAGACAGAGGCATGAGCTCACTCACTCCGTCATGTAGCACTCGGTTCTTGACCTGCTGACCTGCCAACCTTCCAGTTGTCAAGTTCAGCGTCTTAACCACTGAGCTCATGGACTAAATTGCATTTGGATGTACTTTAAAAGTGTGTATATATTTCTTTCCACATCTTAAAAATGAACAATTGTGTTAGGCGCCACACAAAGTTCTGATGGGAAGAGGACGAATCTTAAAGAAAATCAAATTGAGCAGATTTTCTTTCTTCATACCTACTGTGACTTGATGTCAGAAGGCTTCTGATGCATGAATGTAACCCTTCCTTTCTTAATTCACTTTCCTCCCCCTTTGTTAAGAAATCTGCAAATTTGAATAACTGATCAAAAGCAAATTTTTCAACTATTTCTTTTTCAACTATACCCATCACAGAGCAACTATACCCATCACAGAAAGGGTAAGCTTATACTTGTAGTTGTTAAGGATGGATTCTGTCATTAAAGGAGATACTCTAATCCAGCATCACAAACATGGTTGAATACACTGAGATTCAAAGCCAGACCTTTAAGAGCTAAGCACTTAAGTCTCTCTGCTTGGATGGGCAAATCTGACAATTTCTCCCAGATTCAGGAATAAGTTTTTCTTCTTGCGTTTATAACGAAATGGATTTACCCCCAAGCCATCAAGTAAAGAGGCAAGACATTGGTGATGAACATGGACCACATTTATAAAAATTTGAAACTCCGGACCTGCAAAGGAGTCTGCTAGAACAATTCTTGGTACCAGAGCAGGAGACTCACTGTCGTCTCTCTAGCCCAGACAGGCAAATCCCTTGCGCTTCTGCAGTTCTGTAGCTTGACAGCTACTCCCCAGGCTGGCTAAGTCGGGGAGGCATCTCTATGGCATCTCAACTCTATTCACAAAAATGGATGTTGGGCATGCTTCAGAGCTGGCTCATGGTGTCCACTACATGCCCAAATGAGTCACCAAAATTGTGCCAGGCACCCCGCTTACCTGGTCCAATGATGCCCTGAGGGATTCATTGCTACCACCCTAACCCTGCACTACTCGCCATTAGAGAGCACCAGCTCTATACCCAACTGCCTTCCCTCTACCCAACTGCCTTCAAGGGTGGTTGTAATGCTCCTCCACAAGTATTCCTAAAATCTGTGAGCCCCCACATCTGACACCCCCCCATCCCAATAGAATAAATCTGGGTGGCCAAACTGTATGAAAAGTGGCAAGATATAATCTGCCATTTTTGTTGACCCATGCCTTGAGTTCATGGTTAACTCCTCAGCATACCCAATCAAGGATCACAGTCTGCCAACCATACCTGCTTTGCCAATATGGCGGACCAAATGAGCTTTGAAGCCAGAGATTGGGAATTCAGTTTTTTTTCCTGTGCCTCCTAGAAGAAATGACAACCTGTAAACCTTTGGCCAATCTGCAGAGTACCAAAGCACCACCCAAAGGGATGATTGGTAAACCAGTTCTCAGTACTCTGTACCTAGAAAGCCCTGGGAAAGAGTTGTCACAAGCTGAAGTGGAATTGACACCATGTAATTGGTTAATAGAAGACTGGCCAGGCTATCCTGCTATGGTAATAGAGTAGACCATACTGCCAGCAACTCAACGCCGAGTGTCAGGTGGTAGTTAACTAACCTGATAATCCAGAGGACTAACAGCCTTGGGTGCAGAAGTCCACAGGGAAGGGTGATGATCCCCAAGTGGTTTCAATCACACTTCAATCCATCTTGATGGAGGGCAGCAGCTTCATCCATCCTTGCCTGGGGCTAAGATGGACTTTGCATGCCAAAATGGCTCAGGACCAGAAAGTGACTCGCAGAACTGGATCAGTGGTACGAGTGTCATGCTGTGATGCAGAAGGCAGATGAAAGGCCACTGCAATATATTATATTATTTATTGCAGGACAGTCTTCATGGCTGATTGCCATGATGATCATCAATATTCGGATTCTGTCCATGAAGACTGTCCTTATATTGCAGGACGGTCCTTATGGCTGATCACAATGATGAACATCAATATTCAGATTTGGATACAGCAGCAGAAGCAGAAGAATTGGTTAATAAATTAAAATATCATAAACAGGTGAACTTTTGAGTCCCCCAGGACTTTATCAGATTAGGTCTTACAGAATGTAGTATGGTGAGGATAAAAACAGAAGGTCACCAAAACGTCCTAGCTAAACACTGAAGGTACAGGATCTGTAGAAAGACTAAACCTCCAAGATGGAAATTGCAAACTTGAAGAGTCAGCCTGAGGTGTGGCAGGATCAGAGAGTATCAAGTTTCACCTTATGGGATGCAGAGTCACTTCCCTTCCTCCTCCTTTGTAGACAAAAGAATGGGAATTGGCCAATAAATTCTACATTACCTTTTATTAACATACATCACTTCTGTTTTCACTAGAACCAGGTTACCCACAATCATGGTAATCCCAATACCAGAAAAAATGGCTATTAACTATAGTGGCATACAACCCAAGCCAAGGAAAAGGCACATTCTGTCTACTACCTAGTGAGTAGAGGATACATGGTGCACATATTTTCTCTGCACTATAGGATCTGTGCAGTGGCTTTTTCACACAAGGCTGTCATGGTTTGATGCTGCAATCTCTGAATGATAAGGCCATACATGGGTGAACCAAACCATAGACTCCAGACTGAACCCTAACTGGTCTACTGGCATTCCTGTGTTTGCAGGGGGAAGATAAGAAAGCTTCAGCACAGGCTGAAGGGATTTCACACCCCGATTAAAGCTGGGAGTTGATAGTTGAATCCCAAACGAAGGTGAAGCTCCACTGAAGCATCCTGCTTGTGAAATGCTTGAGAAATGTCTGAAAAGTAAATAACTCTGGCTAGTTAGATGAGAGAGAATTCCTGTTTATATCCCCCTCACACAAACCCCCTAGATCCATGATGGAGAACTTTAGCACTCCAGATGTTCTTGGACTTCAATTCTCAGAAGCCCAAGCCCCTGTGAATCCACACAAATGGGTTTGCTGCAATTCTTCTGGCCCGCGCCACACCACCCTCATCGCTCCTGGAATCAGAAGTAAAATGCGCCCGTACGGTTAAGGCTCTTCCAGGTTAACCCTTCCTCCGTATGGGCATGTTTTACTTCTGCTTTCAGGAACGATGAAGGCGGCGTGGCGTGGGTAGGATGAATCGCAGCAAACCCATTCGTGTGGATTCACAGGGGCTTGGGCTTCTGGGAATTGGTCCAAGAACATCTGGAGTATCAAGGTTTGCCATCATGGCCCTAGATTCCTGGCAATGCACGCATCAGAAAAGGAAGGCATAAGAAATGAAAGCAAGAACAAAGCCAAACACCCCCAACAACAACAACAACAACAACAACAACAAAAAACATTACACAAAACTGCAAAAAACCAAAAAGACAAACACTACATCCTGGTCGGGTGATTAAAATGGAGCTGATGCTTTATTTTTAGCATCTTTTTGAACAACAACATGCAACATCCCATTGTGCTTCAAAATACTAGCTCCAAATAGACCCCCCCTTCCAACGCCTTGTTTGGATGAAAACACACACTCTGTCCTTTGAAACTTGAATATTAAAGAACTCAGCCCATCAAAGATATCCCAATCTGTCTACCTCAGTAAGCATTTACGAGGAGGTGATTATTTAGAGGAGGAAAAGGAAGAGATTTGAAGGAGTGAGAGAAAATAAGGAGGAAGAGGAAATATGTGGAGGCTCCCCCTCACCCCACCCCAGAAAGGTATGAAGATTGACTTGGAAACAAAATAAAATTGCATTGATTTGTCTGTCAGACTGGAGAGATTCAGATTTGCCCTGACTCAGGGTCAAATAAGACAACACATCTAGCATGCTTTTAGAAAAGGCATCTTCTCAAGTGGTGAAGATCAAAGTGAATGGTTGCCAACACTGAATGGTCTTGCATCAATGCGCTCTGTTTTAGCTCTGCAATCTATGCCATCATTTTAAGGCGGACATCAGCTTAATTTGCAAGTCTGGCTGTTAAGGGCTGAGGAAATCCTGTTGCCGAATAAAACTGGTCAAACCTTGGCAACATGCAGTCTCCTTCGTGCCTAGTTTAGACTCAGTCAGTAGCTGAGATTGTCAGGAGTTGAGAGTTCAACATACCTCCTCAGGCTTTTGTGAGCATAAAACGCAGTATGGGTTAGATGTGGCTGTACCGTACTCATATTTTTGGAGGTCTGTATGTCCATACCTAAATCTGAAAAGATCAAGGAGGTGCTGACCAGGGAAACTCCTGATGACCTCTGAGACCTTTAGTTCAAAAATTACAAGAATTGCATGCATAATCCTTAGTACTGTATACAGTGATGCACTGCAATTTTGTTACTACCTACTCTGTGGGCTGGCCAAATCTGTGGGTGGGGCCAAATCTGTGGGCATGGCCAAACATCCTGCATTATGGGCTATGGAGGTGGGCGTGGCAAACCAAGTGGGCATGGCCTGGGGGAATTTCCGCTACTGGAACCTGCTGCAGTGCATCACTGACTGTATAGCATAATAAATCACAGGACCACTAAATCCACTGCTGATGTATAAATCAAAATTTATGTAAATCCACTGACTTTAGCAGTCTGTTCTAGATGGGACTACATATTTGACACTGCCCAAAATATGGAAAACAGAAAAGTATTTAGATGAGGAGGGAGATTGCTTCACATGGCCCTGCTTTGTGGCTGCTGAGATTATATGGGTGAAAAGAAAGCTTGCAGAAGCCCTGATGATGAATACCAACCCCCCAAAAAACAACAACAACACAACAACTTGCAGTCCAGGAAGAATACTGAGCATTCAAGCTGCATAGTGGAACCATCTCTGGGCAAGAAATAAGCTCAGCCAATTCCCTCTGCTGCCCTTATCTCACTGTGCCTTGGGTTGGCACATTTGCTTGACAAAGCAAGTTCAGTGCGAGCTGGCAAAGCAGCTAGGGAACCTGTTTAAGATTTTCCAGCCACTGGAACAATTAGGGATGCTTTAGAAAGAATGTGAATAGGGGCTATCCCGAAGGATTCCTATCGCTAAAGGATAACTCTTCCTGGCTTTATCCAGGGAGGGATGTTAGTTTGTATAACAGTGGCACTGACAATGCTGGTGAAAACAGAATCTTGGTTATTGTATTTGGAAGGGTATCGGAGAATCATCTCTACGACAGTCATAAGAGCTTTGGGGGGGGGGGGGACTTTTTATCTCGAGGCTAGAAGCAGGGAGATATTTCCAAATTATATTTTTTGCAATGGTTACAATGAAAGCTGATCTTATTTAGGAAGGACATTTGTATCAAGAGTTGAGGATGGAGGAGGGTTGTTGTTAACCATAGTTCATCTAGACTGCAGTCATTTCAGGACAAACAGACCATGCAAAAACCATTTATTAAAGGTGAAATGTATTAACTAGGGATATAAAGCCCTGCTTCAATCCCAGAAATAAGGATCAATTAAGAATCTGAAGCACTGAATGAGTTGTTTTTGTCTTTTTGAGCAATTAGTGAGCTGTGAGTGTATGGAGGGGCTTTGTTATTGTTAGCATATATATTCAATGCAGATTTACAGGAATTTTGGATGAGGGAGAGTAAGCTCTATGTCTTATTCTTGGCTAAAGGCAAGGAATCTCAGAAGGCTTTCAAACTCCTCACCAAGTCGTCTTGTCAAGATGAGACAACCTAAATTAATAAGAGCAAGGAATGGTATTCTTCACAGTACCAATGTACAAATACGATCTCCTTGTCTAAGTTGTTTTTAATATGATGCTAATTTGTTTTTAAACACCAAAACAATTTATTGTGGTTTTTAAAGCTTTTAATATTGTCTGTATATTATATTGTAAGCCAACTTGAATGCTCTTAAGAACAGAGACGGGAGCTCACTCTATTGTGCAGCACTCGGGTCTCGAACTGCTGACCTGCCGACCTTCCAGTCATGAAGTTCAGTGTCTTAACCACTAAGCAACCACAGTCCTATTTCTTAGGGAGAAAAGGGGTATAAATAGTAAAGGGAAAAATAGACAGATACAGTAGATAGATACACAGTAAGACTGTGCATCAGATTGTCCGAGACCCAGCCTACTAACCGAATTAGCCTTATTCCAACCAATTTGTGTCAGTTCTGGCTCAAAATGAGTGGCCAGATTTAGTTCTAGGGTGAGGCTAAGTGAATGTATAAAGCAATCTGTATCTAGAGCCCAAATCAAATTGGACAGATCATAAGTCAGAAGGAGAATGGTTTAAAAGTGCCAGATACCTGAACATTGTCAGTTTTAATCTTTTCTTTATGGTCTAATGTATGCATTGGGGAAAACAAAAACCACTTAAAGCAGCCATTTTGATGTGTCCAGATGCAAATCAATGAGAGGCTTATCAAACAATCTGCATTCTGGGTAAAAATCTAGTTGGATGGGACACAATTCCCTAAAGATTGACTTGAATTTCATTCTGGAGACCTAAATTTACTTTTGAAACTAACTGGGGGAATTATGTATAATCTTAACTGATAACTGATCCAGACCTTGCATTAGGATAGTAGGAAGAGGTCTCCTTCTTTCCACATCACCATAGATTGGTTCAAACTAGGTACCCTGGACAACTGATTCAACAAAAGGAAAAATGTTTTGGGCATTCCAAATACAGATCTGTAACATAATGTATCAACAGTGTTCATTAAGGTGAACTGGATGGAAAAGGGATAACAAGATGCATTTCTACATCTCATTCTTATCTATGCATGCCTCATTTTCACTACTCAGTGCTTAATGCATGCATGATGTCACTGCAAAGCATTGGCTGAAATCCTGTAACATAAAGTTATACCCAATAAGACTGATGATGTAACAAAAGGTTTTCTGCCCACCCTGTTCCCCAATTCCTAGACCCTTTGGATTGGACCTCTTTGGTCCTGGGGATGTTTTTTTGGTAGAATGGGACAGGTAGGGCAAGTCTTATAGATCTGAAATTTGCCACTGCCCATCTCAGAGACTATGGCAGGATTGAAGGAAGCAATTTTGTTCCAAAAGGCTTCCATGTACAACTTTATCATTTGGTAACGTAGTCAGACACATGCCCATGTGGAGCAGGTTTTGGAGCAGGAATGGGGATATTTGATGAAAGGTGTATGGCTAGCAAGACTTCTTCCCAACACAAATCTGCATTCCTGTAAATCTATGTTATGCCTATATCATCATTCCCTCTACAAAGAGAAATGCAGTGTAAGGTAAAGGTCTCTTTTGCTCGAAAGCCAATCGTGTCCGACTCTTGGGGATGGCACTCATCTCCATTTATAGCCAAAGAGCCAACGTTGTCTGCATTTACAGACATTTTTGTGGTTAAGTGACAGGCATGACTAGATGCTGGAGCACACGGAATGCTGTTACCTTTCCTACTGAAGTGGTACCTAATCATCTACTTGCAATTTCTTGCTTTGGAATAGCTAAGTTGTCAGGAGCTGGGACAGACGATGAGCACTCACTCCGTCGTGCAGCACTCAGGTCTTGAACTTCCAGTAGATAAACAAAATAAACAACTACCATAAAAGAGAAGCAGTGTAGATATTAATTAATGTAACAAGTGAATAAAAATAGAAATGTTTCAGTCACAAGAAAAAGGAATTTGCATTACAGTACTTGTTTCTACTAGTTCTTACCCCTCATTCTTTGTTCCTTTAAAGAGGAAACAACCTCCAAATTTTCATTGGCTACCCAGCTGCCTTCTCTCTTAAGAACCATAAATTACTCTTCATCTCACATTTACAGCTCCCTTACCCTGCTTGAGTACTCTGAGTGGATGAGCTTTGTTCTTTATAGCACAGAGGACATGCCACAATTAATTTAAGTAATCATTTTTTCTTTTTATAGAAGGTTAAATATTCTCCACTTTAAACATACACAGGCACACAAACCCTATTCATGCCATTTGGCACCAAGTAATTTATGCCATAGTAGCACAGATACAACATAAAATAATGCAGGATTTGCTGCTGGTCTACAAACAAATCTGAGGATGATGATGACAGCAGTGATGACAATGATGATTTTATATGATGGCATATAAGGGCATAGGGTAATCACAAAAAAGATCAGAAAAAAAATAGGGGAGTCACAGAATATGCTAGAATGCAGCTGTTTGGGCAGTTGTGTTGCCTGATAAATAGGTACCACTTGGGCAGGAAAGGTAACAGCGTTCCATGTGCTCCAGTATCTAGTCATGCCTGCCACATGCGACCCTATGGGCCATTGTCCTCCAGTCATCTCTGTCCTCCACCATCCTCCTCAGCCTGCCCAGCTCTATGCCCATTGTGTCCACAATACCATCTAGCCATCTCATCTTTGGCCGCCTCCTTCTTCTTTTGCCCTCCACCTTTCCCAGCATCAAGGCTTTCTCAAGTGAATCCTCTCTTCTCATTTGATGTCCAAAGTACTTCATCTTCACTATTTGACCTTCTAATGAGCAGTCAGGGTTGATTTCTTCTAAGATCGACCTATTTGTTCTCCTCGCTATCCAGGGGACTCTCCTCCAACACCACATTTCAAAGGCGTCTATCCATCTGTGCTCAGCTTTCCTAATGGTCCAGCTCTCACACCCATACATTACCCGGGAATACCACTGAGTCGGACAAAATGACTTTCAAACAAGGGAGATGACCTTTTTAAATACTTCTTGTTATAAATACATTAAGAATCCAAAGACTTGGGTTCAGATCCTCATGCTATGCATATTTTGCCCCCAATCCTTTGTGCCACTTTGTTGCAAAAAAAGGGGGGCACAATAACCCATGGCTCTCTTCAGAACAGTCTTTTGATGTTTCTGGTTCATGCATGGAAGGGTAAAGGGGTAGAAGGCTTTGCCCCAGCTGACCCCTGGTCAGCTGTAGTGTTAATTATAGTGCTCTGGTGACATAATAAACACTAAAAATGAATACAGAATGGATTATTTATGATGCCACCTGAACTCAAAGTAATTATAATCATGCAGTTTAGCTTCTCTCCCCAATGTCATTTCCTATATAACGTCATATTTCAAAAACATTCCGGTCCACACTTATCTCTGGTTGTATGTGCTGTTTAATAAACTGTGATCCTCTTTCACTGGTAATATATCAGCTGGAAGTCCCCAAGGGAGGGAACTGTAGTCTTGTCATGAAAATCCATACATTAATTTATATATAAACAGAGAGGGGGGGACTTAGCACCAAGGCACACCCCCTCCTGCAGACCACAGGTACATTTGCTAATATCAATCCAAATTCTAGTCTCCCTGTTCTCTGGAGAATGAAGCTTTAGAGATATGTTCTCCATCTCACTCGCAGAGCATTCAACTAAATATTATCCTATTGGAAATATTAAATAGTTCCAAGATCTAAATACACAGTTGAGCCAAAATCCGGAACAGGCAGCAGCTCATCTTTGGCAACTGGAAATAACCATTTCTGGATGTGGGATTAATCATACTTTTAAAAAAGCCTTGCATCACATACGAATTTCACTCTTCTGCTAAGGAGATAACAGGAGAGATGCATTAGGTTGTTCCTTAAATCATCACAGCAACTACAACAGAAAAATTATCTTTTAAAAAATGATCATAAGAACCCTAAGAAGTAGGCTAGGCTGAGAGCCGCAGACCCCTTAACTGTGTCTAACTATAATAATAATTTCATGCCAGAAATTATTTTGGATTGAAAGGATTTTTGCTGGAGAAACTCAGCTCATAGGATGCCTGAATGAGGCTCCTTTCATGTTCCCAAGATCTTTTCCCACCGAAGTGGTCCCTATTTATTTACTTGCAATTTCTTGATTTTGATCTGCTAGGTTGGCAGGAGCTGGGACAGAGACGGGTGCCCAAACCGCTATGCAGTACCCGGGTCTTGAACTGTTGACCTGCTGACCGTCCAGATAACAAGGTGAGCTTCTTAACCCCTGAACCACCACAACCCTGTCTAACTGAATTGGGTGCATAGTCTTTCCTTGCTTAACTGCTAATTCATATTCATAGAATTGCAAAGAGACTCAAGTATCACCCTCCAATAGAGAGAATCCACAGCTAAAGTATTCAAGAGATAGTATCACAGAGTTATTCTTATTCCTATCTGTTGTTGTTTTTTCAGTGCCAAATTTTAAGGCTAAAGCCAATTGTTATTTAGAGCTATAGTGGACTCACTGAACAAATGTGATTTGTTAGGTCAACATTTAACATAAGTCACAATTTACTGAGCTCCCCTTACTGTCCCAGCTCCTGCCAATCTAGCAGTTTGAGAGCAAGAAATTGCAAGTAGATAAATAGGTACCACTTAGGTGGGAAGGTAAACAGCTCTCTGTGTGCTCCGGTATCTAGTCATGCCTTCCACATGTCCATGGAAATGTTTACAGATGCAGGCAATGCTGGCTCTTTGGCCGTATACAGAGATGAGCACTGAACCTTAGAGTCAGATACAACTGGCTTTTGAGCAAGTGAGACCTTGACTTTTACCAATTTACTGGACCTATGGATGTGCTTGTGTAAAACTGCTGCATCCCCATTTCCCCACCTCTCCCAACTTCCATTCCTGGCTCATGCTAACCATTTCCCTCTGAGGAATTGTTTTATAGGAGGAGATCCTTCGGGAACATAAGGAACTGCCTTATACTTAGTGTACCATCAATCCACCTAGTCCCCCATTGCCAGCTCTGATTGGCAGCAACTCTCTAAGATTTAAGGCAGCAGGATGTTTTCCTACCAAGAATGTGACCATGTCGCCTGCAGCATTCTGGAAGGGGTTGTCTGAGAAGTAATTGCTATGGTAAAAGAGTAGACCATACTGGCGGTGATTCAACATTTCATCAGATGGTGGTTAACTAACCTGACAACCCTAAGGACTAATGACCTTGGGTGGTGAAGTCGACAGGGAAGGATGATGGTCCCCAAGTGGATTAAATCCCACTTGAATTCATCTTGAAGGAGGGAAGCAGCCTTATCAAGACTGGCCTGGGGCTGAGGAGGACTTTGCGTACCAAAGGGGCTCAGGACCTGTTGTGTATGAAACAGTATTGCTTTAAGAATAAATGTAGCCACTGCAATGTCCGAATGTAACCTAACAATGATCACAATGTATCTCAGCTGTTAATGGAACGCGAGCTAGCTACCCATAGAGGGCAGCTGTGAGCGTTCAGCTCACATGGTACAAATTCCCCAATTACCGTCAGCCGCGGGAACCTTCCTGCCCAAGAACATCTGGAGAAGAAGGGCATGACTCCGGATGACGTCACGCAGGTAGCAGCCAATACGCTACCGTGTAACCATGTTCAAATGTATTGTTGCAATATAAAAGGAGCTGTACCTCCGCCATTACCTCATGTTCAGTCTACCGGTGTGCCAATAAAGATGTGTTAAGCCAGACTTCGGCTGCTTCTATTGTCTTGGTTCCAGTACACCAAAGGACCAGAGAGTGACACACGGAACTGGCTCAGTGGTACAGGTGTCATGCTGCGATGTGGAAGGCAAATGGAAGGCCATTGCATTATATTCTTCTCAGGACAATCTTTTTGTGACTGATTGCCATGATGAGTCAATATTTGGAATCAGATACAGCAGTTGAAGAAGAAGACTGAAAAAAAAAACCCTGATTTCCCTATCGCATAACACTAGAACTAGGGGGCACTCCATGAAACTTTTTGGGTACTAGTTCTCAAACAAATAAGAGAAAGCACTTTTTCACCCAGAGGATTACTGGTCTATGGAACTCCCTGCCAGAAGAGGTGGTGACAGATGTCAGTCTTGACAGCTTTAAGAAAGGATTAGACAAGTTCATGGAGGACAAGGGTATCAATGGCTATAATTATGGATACTTAAGGACAACCTCCGGGTTGGAGAGATAGGCAGGATATCTCTCAATGCCATTTCCAGGGAATCCTAAGCAGGTGAAGGCATCTGCTTGGAAATACCCTGAAGGAAATGGTGAGCCACTGTGTGAGACAGAATGCTGGACTGGATGGGCTGTGGCCTGTTCCAGCAAGGCTGTTCTTATGTTCTTATGTAAGAAGGTTTATACTGTATCCCATTTCCCCCAGTGCTAGACTCAAGGCAGCTCACATGAATTAAAAACAAACCCCACTGAAAAGATGGGACAGAATCCTACTCATTTACACAATTGTATGAAAGTAATCATTCTAACTCCCCCATCCTACCCCAGCAGCCTTTCTTTGGCATGACCAACTGTGCATTGGTTGTGTATGTGATTAGTTGTGCTGCTGATTGTAAAAAGGTTAGCCAATCAGAGGAAAAAGACCATTGCACAGTTGGCTTTACATGCAGAAGTCTTCTCAGATGGATTTTAGCCATCAGTTGGAATGTTAAAAAAGGTAAGCTGCTAAATTAAAAAAAAACCCCAAACAGAAATAAAACAATTGAAAAGCCACGCGAAATAATTCTGTGCAGCTTTCATTGCAAAATAGGTGTTGATGCTCCAAACGAAATAATTTGAAGAGGGCTTTGGAATTAGATGTGTTCTTTTCTTATTTTTGAGTTCCCATTCTGTTCATTGGCTTAGGCAAAACTAACCGACGGGACCAGTGACATCTCCAAGCTGGCACTTGTGTGGCTACATTGCAGCATTCCAGGGTTTCCATGACATCATACAGTAGCTGTGTAGCCCATCAGTTAATTAAATACTATATCCATGTGTTCTACTTAATTGATGCTTCCTTTATATGCTCTATTGTGCTGTAGCCCAGCATTGTTTCTGTCTCACTGAACAAGCACAGAGAAAGACAAATATAAAGGCACATTCACAGAGATGTCACGTTTCTGGCCAGGAGAGGATTTGTGGTAGAACCGTCACCTCTGTCGTTCTTTAGTTTGAAAACATTGAATTTCTTGAAGGGAAGGTCTTGTTAACTTCCGTTATGGGTATTATTCAGTATCCCCCTTCCATCAATCTTGGCCAAAGCCCAGAACACTAAACAAATTGGCCTGATTTGGATCCAATTGAATGATGTCTGGATTAAAGAAGAGAGGCCAGATTCAATTCTGGGTGGAGAGAGGAAAAAAAACTTGCAAACTGATTTTGATCTGGGGGACACAAATCAGATCAGATGGGGTCACAAATTGTAAAGAAGAAAGAAGGGGAGGCCTTCAATGAATAGCACCTGGAATCTGGATGCCAAACTCAAGACAAATAGGGTTCATATGGTTGTGTTCTTTCCTACTGTAGCAAGAAACAATTACTAGGACACTAGGGCATTTCCCTTTAGCCTCTTTTGTGGCAATGTCTTCCCTCTCTTTTAGTGATGTGTAAGCAATCCCCATCCCTTCTTTTCCCTCTCTCACAGGAGCATACAGTATATGCATGGCTATAAGTCATGACTGGCCACAGTGGCCTACTAGTAGTTAAGATGATAGCCGGAAGGCCAGCAGGCCTATAGTTCAAGACTCAAGTGCTGCATGGGTCTCAAATTGCAGATTAGTTCCTGTTATCTGTCCCAGTGCCTGGCAACCTAGCTAGGTACCTCTTCAGCAGGGAAAGTAACAGCATTCCATGCACTCTGGTGTCTAGTCATGTCTGCCACATGACCATGGAAATGTTTGCAGATGCAGAGAGTGCTGGTCCTTTGGCTGTAAATGGAGTATGAGCAACGTCCCCTAGAGTCAGTAATGACTGGCTTTCGAGCAAGGGAGACTTTTGTGGTTATTGATAAACCCAAAAGTTAAAGCATCTGGTAGCTACCTGTGAGAACTGAGCTACCATGATAATTTCCCACAGTTCTCCAGACCAAACCATGCTGTGGGTTTCAGGGATCCCTCAGCACAGTGAATTCTTTCTTATGTGTCCTCTATTTCTAATTTTCCCTTTTCATTGCCTTTAAAGATTCCAGGAGCAAGCAGTAAAGTCCCTGAGAAAATTGAAGCGGCTTCACTACCAGGAAATTGCCCAGCACTATCACTACCTCAAACTTGGCATCACTCCCTCAGAGGGCCAAAGAGTACCTAAGGCAGCTCTATTTATGCCTCATGCAAACCAGGGACTCTTCCTTTCTTAAATAATGGTCCCAGAATCCTATAGCTAACTTGGCCATTGTGTCCACTAATGGAGATCCACAGCATGTTGTCCCCAGTTGTTAAAGTATTGCTCTGGGTCATTCAGCTATTTTTCTTGTTGCAAATTTGAGTGGATTATCCTGGTATTTGCAGCCACACAAAGGGAACATTTTTTGTGCTAGATATACTAGGGCACACTGCATCTTCCTGGTACTTCTTCTCCATATATTTCCATTCCATTCCATTCCACTTTATTTTTGTATACCGCTCCACTCTGCCCGAAGGAGACTCAGAGCGGTTTACATAGGTGCATGCTATCTGAAAGCAGACAGCAGCAAAAAAGTATACAATAATAGAGATATAGAAATTACATCAGAACACAATACAATAAAAGCATAATCAAGTACAAAATACAATGTTCAAAATACATATAGTCAAGAGCCCCAAATACGCAATTAAGTAAGAGAAGAACCCGCGCTTACATAAAAAATAGAATCTGAGAGACGGAGTCCTTTAGCATAATGAGGACCCCAGCCGTGGAGGCAGGGGTCGGAGGAGAGCAGCCCAGGTGCCTTGGATCCCCTTGGCCGGTGAAGGGGGCCAGAGAGAGGCAGCCGCAAGGAGGCTCGGGGGGTGGTGGTGGCAGTGGGCGCAGGTGTGCTCGATCCCCCAGCGATGGTGTGGCTGCAGGGGTGAGCGGGGGCCTCTCTGCTCGGTGATGGCGGCGGCTCTTTTCACCCCTCCAGCCAGGCGTAGCTCGGAGGGGGCGGCGGTGGGCGCAGGTGTGCTCGATCTCCCAGCGATGGTGCAGCTGTGGGGGCGAGCGGGGGCCTCTCTGCGCTGTGGCGGCGGCGGCTCTTTTCACCCCTCCAGCCAGGCGTGGCTCAGAGGGGGCGGCGGCGGGCGCAGGTGTGCTTGATCCCCGAGCGATGGTGCGGCTGCGGGGGCGAGCGAGGGCCTTTCACAAATTGCTTCTAACAACTCCATTTCAATGCTGACAACCTTCCTTTTTCCCACCCCATCCCAATGACCTCTTCCATTTTGTTTTACCCAGCCACCTGCCTAAAAAATTCTTCCATTTACATATCAATATATACCTTTTTGTGAGTTCAGCAGTAGTTTTCTGAAAGAAGGAATGTCTGATGCCCCAAGTAAACTAAACTGGAACAACATTAAGGCACAGAAAGGAAGAGAATGACTCATAGTAACATGACCCTAAGGAAACACAATCAAATTTCCACATCTCTCTCTCACACACATATGTGCAGGGAGATAGGTACAGCATATATCACTGGTTCCCAACCTTTGTTTTTTTCCCCCTTCAATTCCCAGAAGCCTAAGTCAATTCCCCAAAGCACTGATCAACCAACTTAGGCTTCTGGGAATTGAAGACCCCCCTGTGGTACGTGGGCCTCACATTGGGAACCACTGGTGCCCACATATTAGCAGGGAATAGCATGTTTATAGGCTCTACATAAGCTAATCATGCAATGGAGAAAATGGGAACAAAATGAGACCAGGGAAAAAATGTTTTCCATCCATGTATTTTTTGTACCATTTCAAGTCTGTTGACACTAATTTCAATCATGCGTCAAGTGGATACTAGGATACAGTACTAGTATTATAGGTGCAAAGAAAGATGAACAAATGGCTCCATGTCAACAGTCTCAAAAGGAACATTCCTAAACCCTGTTCTTACAATTGGAATGCTGAACCTTTGCTTCAACAAACTGATAAATCCAAAGTTAAATTTTGTTCCACAGTAAGATAAGAAGGAACACCCTCAACATACATAGATCTTCTTCCTCCATTCTTTGCTGGATTTGCAATCTGATGCAGTGAAATCTTCAAACAGTGAGTGGTTGATCTCCTATTCCGGGACAGATGTATGGTTCCTGTTGCCAGCATGATATCCTTCAGCTGTGGTTGCCAGGTCTTAAGGTAACAGGTGAAGTCTTAAGGAGATTTCTCTGTTTTCCCCAGTGGGGAGACAGATCTTCTGACAAGTGGTGTCAAAGGAGGAAAGGTGGCTTAAAACCAGGTGTATATTACTCACATGCAACATCAGATCATTAAAAAAGCAGTAGCAATGGGAAAGGAGAGAGTCATCTTGGACCCAACATATTATCCAGAGTAGCATCTGACCTTGTTCTCACACCATGTCCTCTAAAAGTGTGCAGGTTTGTGTTATCACATTAATGTCCCCTAACCCTAACAGCTGCAAAGATAATTCTAGTTGCAAAGATGGCTGATTTCTAGGAAAGATTACACAACCTCTTTCTTTTCTTCTGTTGCTATTTTCTGACATTCTCCCTCACATTGTCTTCTGGGCAACCTGTTCACAGACCACCAATCTGCCATTGTTCATTTCTAATTACTGCATTTGGTGATTACAGTGCAACACTGGTGATGGGGATATAGGTAGGATCAAGATGGTGGAGGGGAAAAATTCTGCTGTAATTTGCATTTAAACCTGATGTTCAGCGTTATAGCTCCCGATTCACTCATTGTCTATAAACATTCTAACTCTTCCTTCTGCTCCATTAGAAAGAATTAAGCATTTTTGCTCCACCTCTGTTCTAATTAGAGCTATATACTTAGTTGACACAAAGGTTATTTCTTTCCTTTAAAAAATAGAAACACTATCTCGGCTTTCTAAATCACACAATGGCAATACTATAAGAATCTAATGAAGGAAAAGGTGAATTATTGTTGCAGGGGGCTAAGAGAGTAATTTACCCAACACATTTGTAACAAATGAAATCAAAATGTTCCTGAAGCAGTAATGATTATAGGGTGGCCATATGGCCTACTTTATAGAGAACAGTCCTCTCTTTGAAAGGAAATGGTTAAAAGAAAGAGGCCCTGACATTTCCTATCGATATGTAGGATCTGTGCTACCTGACCACTCTGTTAGAATAAGATATCATATGCTGCATTTCTATAAAAATAAAATATAGCCATTATTTCTAAATTTGTGTGTATGCATATTTATCAGGAGTACGAATGTTGAGCAAATCTGACTCTTTTTTGTCCTATTTATAGTAATTCTCTCTCTTTCATTCTCTTACAAGGTGCTCTAGAATTGATGTACAGTAGACCCTCACATAACGACGTTACTTGGTTCCCCAAGTAGCACTGCTAAGTGTTTTTTGTTGTTATGTGGGTTTCTATGGAGTTTCCCATATAACGACATTTTTAGCGGATAATGATGGTTATTTTAGCATTGTTGTCCAGACAACGACACTAAAACGTTGTTATGTGGGGGAACACGTGGTGCATAACGACGCGTTGTTAAGCGAAAATGATGCTATTCGAACGCATTGTTATGTGAGGGTTGACTGTACATATTTTAAATCATACTGGGTTCTTTGAATGCTGAATGGCAATTGTGCCATTTTTGAGGTTTCTTGCACAGCCTCCGCCACTTCCCAGGGTGGCGCTAGGCTTTTCAGAGCAATTGCGCTCTGTTTTGGGAATTTTTTTTACCACTTCTCTGCTGTGCTTCGGCAGCTAAACCACAGTGGTTGGCGGCTTTCTGGTTCTGCGCTGGGAATTCAGGCTCTGCCAAAAGCTCCACCCAGCACCAGAAGTCCCCAATTGCTGTGGTTTAGCTACTGAAACACAGTGGAGAAGTGGTGAAAAAAAATCCCAAAATGGAGCAAAAGTGCTCCGAAAAGCCTCCTGCCACCCTGGGAAGTGCAAGAGGCCCCCCAAAAATGTGCAATTGATGCCACTGCTGCAGTAAGTGATGTATTGGAACTTCCAGTGGTGGTGGCAGCTTCTGGAGGTGCCGAGGTGGCCACTGTGCGCTGTATTAATGAGCTCTGTGGGCTGGATTAGGATCCCTACAGGTTGGGAACCCCTGCACTAGAATACTCAACATCTCTCTCTCTCTTTCTTTTTCCAATCAAGGAAATTAAACATAGCCCTGAAGTGGCTTGTGTGTTCCCAACCACTAACCATACTTCCTGCCAGGAAGCATAGCTGTCAGAGAGAAAGAAACTCTTCCATTAATAACATGGATATATCCCATTAAAGCCACTGAGTTTGCAATGTGTTATCCTGTTGATAACTAATTGTAAACAGTCCCAGGGTATAAATCATTTTAGAGTAGGTGGTTTTGCCATGGAAAGGAGTCCTGGAATTACAGAAATCTGTAATACAGGTGTCCAGTTCTCATTGCCACAATAAGAGCCTTTTTAATGACTCTTCTTGAAAGTTAAGGCAAGATTGGTTTAGAGAAATTGAGAGAGTTAAGGCATATGACCTTTTTAATGTCTTTGCCTACCTTTCTCTGCTGTATTTAATCTCTGAAGGACCTATCCACCTGCTGTCTGATCATTTATTTTTTTGTCAATCTGCTGCATTTTATCTCCTCCTGTTTTTTTTCCTCCTCTCCATCCTTTCTACAAGTTGACAGCAAGATAGGCAATTGCAGAGCTTGGGAAAGCCCTTTCCCCCAGGAAACTTTATATTGTCATTTTTCTTTGCTCTGAAAAAGTAATGTTACAATTTTTGCTCGAAGTTTGGGATTTCAAATGTGTTGTTTGGATTTCATCTGCAATTATTTTACAATCTGTTTTTCATAACCGTATGCTGCCAAGTCAATTCTGACTTATGGTGATCCTTTCCAGGTTTTTAAGGTAGAGAATACACAGAAGTGGTTAACTATCCCCTTCTTCTAGGGCAGGGGTCTACAAACTTGGCTCTCCAGCTGTTCTTAGACTTCTATTACCAGAAGCCTAAGTCAGCACACCTCCTGATCAGAGCTTCAGGGAATTGCAGTCTGAGAACACATGGAGAGCCAGTGCTCTCAAATGGTGTAGCTTGCCTTAGTCTACATTACCTGTCTCTTTCTCCCCAGAAGTACAGTGAGGAATAACACTTCCAACATTTGGCACCTCAGCCATATACCTAAACCAGTTACTATCCAGTTACTTTAGGTCCTGTTTGTATCTAGACTGTAATGTTTTTTGTCATTAATATGGAATGGTCATCGGATATATCTTATACATTTTTTAAATCAAGGAATTATATATGAAAAATCTTTTCTCTTTGAGCTGCTTTCTCTGTGTAGAATTTTTTCTCTCTGCTTCCTAACCCAGTTATGGAAGGCAGTCTTAAAAGGAGAGTAAGGATTATGACACTCATGAGCTTTTTTAAAACTTTCTTTGTCTATTGTGGGATGTATGGGTTCTGTCCATCTGTTTGTCCAATGTTGAGTTGACACATTTTCACTCACTGGTGATGTTTCCACAAAACTAGAAGAATCACTCCATTTCCATGTTCTGCCATGCACACACCTGAAATTTTGGCAGCACACAGTGTCTGGAATTGGGTAGGCTGCAGATCCAGGAAATGTTACATTTTGGACCACAGCTACTAGGATATGACCATATGGACTAAAAAATTCTGGGAATCACAGTCTATTAAAGAAACATATCCAATGACTGCAGTTTGGTGTGTAGTAGAAATGGGGTGATGGTGGCTGAAAAAGGCACCTGAGAGCAGCTGAAATTGCCCACCTTCCTTTATTCAACATTCCTAGTCTTAATTTCACAATACTTGGTTTTGTAAACATTATTCCTTTTTTTAGAGATTTGTTTTCCTTAACCTTGATGGTCACCTCACCTTTATTATCACTGTGTAGAGAGTTTGAGGTTTTGTTGCCATCATTTTAAAGAGCTCATCCTTATCTTTGGCTTTACTTTGTCTGCACTGTGTTTTCCTGCTTGCTCTTCTAAATTCATTATGTTCTTTTTTTGTCCTTTTCAGCTGTGTACTATTATATCGTCTCTTTCATGCGCCCACCGTTTTTCTGTCTTTGGTCTTTCTCTTCTTTGCAATACTTGGCCACTACAGATCAGAATGACTAAATCTCCCTTTGTGTTAAGAACTGCCTTAAGAAAAATGTGCTCCTTTCAGTTAGCATAGAGTTCATGATTTTTGTTACCCAGTTTGCTGTCTCCTCCTTTAATTTCTCTTTAATTTCTTTTTATCCTATGCTTTCCCCATTGCTACCCTTACTAGACTCTAAGCCTGGGATGTGTGCCTTGTTAAAGTCATGACTTGGAGGGGGGATCTATTGTTTAGTTTTACAGTATATTTTGGACTATGCAAGAGTGGTCATGTTGATTGGGAGATTCTGGCAGCTGTAGTTCCAAACAGTGAGTTTTCCAAGAATTTGTTAAATAGCTGGGATCCAAAATGGTCTCTTGCCCAAGCCCATGCACCCTTCTCTGCATCTGAGCCATTAATTTTTATGCAACACTTAGCTTTGGTGGGCACATTAGCTGCATTGCTGCTGCTTTCACTATATGTATGTCAGAAGGAATGTGGTACTTCAGCTGCTGTTGTTCAGCTGACAACCAGTTTGGTTTTATGTCTGTATTTCTTCTTTCATGTCCAGATCAAACTTTATACTGACAAAATGAAACCACTTTCTTGGCTTTGCCATTGGCCAAAATTAAATCCTCATCGGTACATGTTTCCGATAATAATTGGAAGGCTAGCAAATGAGCCAGATTCTGTATCTCTCCACATTCACACAATGTGTTGTTGTCCGCCAGCAGCCCCCACTTGAGCAGGTTGGTCTTGCATTTAGGAACTCTGACCCTCAGCCTATTCAGAGTCCTCCAAGTGACATAGGGGAGGTTGAGTTCCTCGGCCATGTTCTCCTTTAATGCTATTCTTTGTCCAGTGAGCTCCTTCCTCCATCTTCTAGTTTGATTTTGCTCTTGTGCACCTTCAAAAATGTTTGTTCTTGCCATAATATTTCTGTACTGGCAGTGGGAAGCTTTGAGTCTCTCTGTGTTGTTCCCACCTCTTTGGCAATCCTGGCTAGGGGCTGATGGTTGTTCCAGTCACATAATACCAGGAAGCACATCATTGCCTGCTCCAGGATTACCCCACCCAATGAATTTATGGGGTCATTAAAGGGTCATGGAGATTGGTAATTGGGTTGAACAGTGTCATTTCTGGCCACAAGGCCATAGAATGGTTCAAAAATGATTCCACTACTTCAGACACAGCAAAGCACTACTTGGGAGCAGGCCCATCAGAGTGCAAAATGGCACAAGTCCGCAACTCAAGGGTGTTTTCCCAGTGCACAAATGTGTCTTTTGATTTGCATTCAGCAAGACTGGCCCCAGATATTTTTTGCATCCTGTGACAAAGGTCAGAATGGCACCGGTCTCCCTTTCCATTTAGAGAAACCAATCAGATAGATATCTGAATCTTAGTTAAATCCACAGAATACAGAAGCATCACCCACTGCAGCTGAGGGCAGCAAAATGGGAGGGTGCAGGACGAGACCTATCCTTGGACCTGCTCCCAAGTGTCCAGCACTTTACATCCAGATGTAGCTGCTGGAATGAAACACCAACACATTTAGAAGTGTTTTGTACTGGTGCAGGAGACTATAGACCAGTGGTTCCCAAAGTGGGGCCCATGCCCTACAAGGGAACTTCAATTCCCAGAATCTTAAATCACTACATTGGCTGATCAGTGCTTTGGGGAATTGACTAAGGCTTCTGGAAACTGAAGTCCAATAACCAAAGATTGGGAAACACTGCTATAGACAAATAGATAGCCCAGGTCACACAGCTTGCTTGGAGTCACCTCAATTGCTCCAGGGCAGAGTCGTTTATTGAGAGGCTTCCCTTATAGAACCTAATAGTTATAAGGTTACGTTTCCCATGGGGGCTCCTTTCTGTTTCCCAACCAAAGTGCATGCAGTGAAGTAGATTACGGCAGTAGGAAGACTTCTTTTTTTGCAACATTCTTCTCCTCCGCTGGTTGCAGAGGTCTGCTTGGTGATCTCTGGGGCTAAGCATCCTGTTGTCTTTTATGATTCATATGTAGATTGTAATTCTCAGGCCCTCGACCTTCCTCCTCTTTCTCTGAGTGAGGTTACTTACTGTCTTTTCTTGCTTCTTCTTTAAGACACAGCATTGAGAGTTTCTTTAGCAAAGTTTAAGGACTTTTTAAAATCAAGTTTACATAAACATATTGTAACTGTAAGCCTTCTCATTGGCCTTACTATGAGTCTGCAGAGTGGTGATTTTTATACAGTAATTGAAAACTTTGTGCTATGCCATTACACTCTGCTAGAACAAAATAACAAATAATCCTAACAGCAGTTTCTTCATTCTGCCTAATGGAAAGGCTGGCCCTTCCAATAAGCAGAGATATATACCCTTTAGGCTGGATTTGACACCAAGGATCTATATCAAGGCAGCTTTGTGTCCTTTACCAGAGTGTGTGCATATGATGCACAAGAACAGCTCAGGGCAAATCCTCTTTGCTGTGGGTTTGCGCACTGTGAATGTGGCACTAATTTTCAGGGATGACTTCAGTTTGGATCTGATCCGTGGACATAGTTTATTTATTTTATTTATATATTACATTTATATCCCGGCCATCTGGGATGTTTTCCCACTCTGGGTGGCTTACAAGATATTAAAAAATTCTTTACAATAGAAAATTAAACATGAATAATAATGGTAGATCAAACCTGCCTTGGGTTACATAAAGGCTGCAGTGTTTCCGACCTCAAGATGGGCACTGCAATGTTTTCCAACCCTGGGATCTGCAGCACTCAATTGCTCCATGGGAAGGTAGCAAAAGAGGAGGTAGAATTAAAAAAGGCAGTCTCCCTTTCTGCACTTTATTGATTGGGTTGTTTCTTATTCTTTTGTGTCTATTTTATGTGGCCTGCCATTTCCCAGCCTCTTTGCACCCGTGTCTAGGCTAGAATGAAACTGCCAAAATGAAGGCACCTTTTGGTGAATTCATTCTGCACTTCCTTTCACCTGACATAGTGTGAGAAAGATTAGCCGGCAACACAAGTTTTACCATTACCAGGGTATGCCTGATTGTGGTTCAAAAATACCACAATCTTCAAGGAGGTTCTTTCTGTGTATTCCCTTTTACTCTCCACTTTAAGTGTACTCAAGGTCCAGTTTCCTGAAGTTTTACATACTCTTGTATAGGTTCCATTTGTTCCAGTGGGAATTGGGCAGAACAATTTCCAAACAGATGGGAAATTCTGTGCTTGGAAAAGCTACTTTTTTGGACCACACGTCATAGAATTCTTCAGCTAGCTGGCTAGGGAATGGAGAGATGCAGCTCAAGAAAGTAACTTTTCCAAACTCTGGAAATATTTGATTGCAAATATTGCTTTTTCTTCTATCATACACACAAATGGCATGTTTTGTCTTCCAGATATAGCTTTTGTTATTGTTATTGTTGTTGCTGAAAAAAAGTGGAAGGGTAGAAGCATGTTTAGAAATCTAAACACCCTTTCCAAAACCAATGAGAGTCAAAAGGATATTTGGATATTAAAAAATGACATTCCAAGAACAATCAAAGAGTCAGAATTAGATCACCAGATTGAGCCTAACAGTGCAATCTATACATGTCTACGCAGGTATCAGCCCCATTTACTCCACAGGGATTTTATCCCTGAGATATGAATCAGGGGCTGTGATCTGATGTGTTCTGCTAACACTGGTAACCTTAATTCTTCTCAGTATCTAGAAATAGATGTCTAAATTCAGGAACCAAGCTATGGCTCTGAGCCTTCATTTCTTCATCTGCTTTTATTTATTTGTATTTCCCTGATTACCAAGAAGTACAGGCAGTTCTGTACCTGATTATTTCATAACTTTTGGAAATGTGTGTGTTGGGAAACAGAGGATCCAAGAGTTATAACCTGGGATGAAATGAAAGTGAAATAAGGAAATAAAACTCCCTCTGCTAAAATAGAGTTTGCAGATTTGGAGAATAATGGAAAAACCTACAGAACCGGTTTACCAGAAGCAAAATTGGGGTTTGTGCCTTTTTAAAAGCAGAGACCTTCCTTCTCCAGCCATAGTAATCATACTTTACCATGTAAAGCTTGGTTTTTATTTGACTACTAGCTTCTGTGTAGCTGTGATGGCGGGAATTCGGAGCCGCATTGTTTGAGGACAAGCTGTCTTCCCAGGAAATGGAATATGGCTGGTTTAAAATGTGTACTAAAGATAAATCCACCCTCCTGCTATAGGAACGTTTGATGCTGTCAAAATAGAGAGACTGAGAAACCTAGCAGGTGCCGAGAGAGCTCCTTTCGCATAAAATCGCTAATGCGTCTTAATCTTGACCCTGCACCACCCTTCCATGTTAATACCATGGCTTCCCATGTCCAAGTGACTCTAAAGCTGGCCTCTTTGTGCTGTAAGGCTACCCCCCCCCCCCAAGCAGGCTGCCGATCACCAAGCTTCGTCTCCATAGATGACCTACATACACTTTAGGCCCCTGTTCCGTAGAAACGATTCACAACAAGATCAAGTCGCTACCTTTTGATGTTGTGGCTGGTTTTCCTACTAAGCAAGATCATTTTATTACATGGCTTGTAACGCCAGAGGCAACCCAAGCTTGAGTCTGAGGTGTAAGCAGTTTAAGAAGAGTTGGGTTAACTGTTTGTTTGCTTGCTATCTATTCTGGAATTTAGAATTATTGCAAAAAAAAGCAAAAAAATCTTATATGTTGCTAAATAAAGAAAGCATGCTAAGAGCACAACCTGTAAGCAGAAACAGTCATGTAGAAGATCTACCAGGTATCTGCTGGAATGGCCCATGAGCAAACATCTGAAATAATGTGGAGTATTAGGAAATCAGCTTAGTTAATAAATGAACTGTTCTTCTCATGTTCTCCTCCTTTATCCTTACTTGATAATGGGTCAGAGGAGTGAGAAGACCACCCTCTTTATTAATCAGTGGTTACAGAACCAATACTGTTTCCACTGGAAACAGTGCAAAGATCTGACAATGAGGCAAAGTATGGTCTTTGCTTTTTAAGAAACTGAGCGTAAATGTGTATATAGTATAGCTTTAAAATTATAGTCATTGTTCTTTTGTGTGTGGGAGAATTCGTGTTATACATGGGAAGATCCTCCCCTTCCATCTTTGTATCATGAAGAGGTCACATATTTATTTTTTCTGGACATAGGCTGAAATTTTAGCATGGTTGTCAAGAAGTCTAAGAGGCTACCTTGTAGGGTTATATATTTTTCTTCCTTTTCTTCTTTTTTGTTTGTTGAAAGTCCTTTCAAACAGAGAAGAGCTGCATCCATAATGATCTCTGTCCCCCTCTCTGTATGTACGGTAGAAGTCCAATATTAGACAAATATTGATATTAGCATGCAAATGTGGACAATCCCAAGAAGATTTTGTGATCATCCCAAAACATCAAGATAGAAAATGTAGGGTTGATAAGTCCTTTAAATTTAACTGTCAGTCATTATATGTGTGTCTGAATAAATTGTGGGAAATATGTTTTTAGATATTTGCAGTATCCATCATCCTTGAACTGAGAATGTCAACAGTTAGATTGTAAATGGGGAATTGATATAATTTTAACACAAAAAAGAGGAGAACACTATTCTTAACTTGAGGAAGAAGCTAACACTGTGTATCTTAGTATTTTATATGATGCCACTTCTGATTTTTGTCATATTCTCTATCTCACCCTCCCTCTTTCTTGTTTGCATATTTTTTCCTAAATTGGTTAAATTTCTCATTTACCCCTCAGCAATAATTCACCTATATCTGCCTCTTCAACCAATAAGAAATCTACAGTGTTCCCTTTTTAGCTGATGGGAGAGGATAAAACAAGTAAGCAAACATTGATTTGATTTTTTAAAAGTCCCCAAACATAATAGGGATATTGTAACGGAAGGTCTGAGATGCATAGATAAACACCCACATAAATACCATTTTTTAAATAAAGTTTGGAAGCTTTATGCACTGTTTTAATTCACTAACTGGTTTTTTAAAGACAAAAGGTCAATTATTAAGGATATACTTTTTAAAACTACAGACTACTTGTTAAAGCTATTTTGATATTAATATCTATTACTTTCACAATGAAAAATTATTAAGAGTATATCTGCATCTGTGCATTTTCAATTGAGTAGAAGAAATTTTAAATGAAACACATAAACAAACACAAACACACACACACACACACACGCGCGCGCGCGCACACACACACACACACACACAATTTGCAAATTAAGATAAGAAAAGCAATGGGAAATACACACATTGACAAATATATGATGAATTTTTATAGTTATTAGTTTCCTACTAACAAAGTGCCTGGGATTATTAATTCTGAAGCGTGGTAACCATATTAGTTTCTGTAATTATAATTTGACTATCTCTAATGCTTTTGAGAGAATATATTTATAGTTACTATTATCATGCTAAAATGTCAGGAATTATTAGTTTTAATAGCAGGTCAACTGTATTATTTTCTGTAATTATAATTTGAATTTCTTTGATGAGAATGTTTTAGAAAAATGGTGTCTGATTGGAACAGAATACTAGACTAGATGTATTAGAAGTAATAAACCAGAAGTTAACAGTGGCTAAAAAAGTTTTTCAAGAAGTTTTTATTTGAGATCTTATTAGATTTGCCATATCACTCTCCTTTTGTTTAAAATGGAGGAATTTCCCCCTAAACAAACAGAAGCTTGTGTGTATTTTTTTGAATCCCCCTAAAAACATATTGTAGCCTTAAATTTAAACTTCCTATTTCTTGTTCTTTTTGGTTTAAAAATATATAATGAAAACCATGACCTTCTTGACTTAGTGGGGACTGTGATAAAAGACAGCAACCCAGGAGAAAAAGTGGATTTACTAGTGTAGTAAAAAATACTTGTAAAATCTGAAATAGGATGTGGGATTGTGGTAAAAAAACCAATTAAACAAAAGAAATGCCCATAATCACCAGCAAAAAGGGAGGTGGAATGGAAAAAAACCCTCTCTCTCTGGCCACAAAATGGTTAAAATCAAAGAAGAATATAATCAAGTTTGAGATGCCAGGGGAAAAAAAAAAAGAATCGAGCAGTCAAGTAGCTAATTGACTTTGCTTTAATCAGCCCAATGAATATTCATTAGTGTAGCTGGTCCTAATCACGGGGGCCATGTTGTCCGCATTTAGCGAGCGCACGATCAGCATCGTACATGCCTCAACAACTTCCCTTCCTGTCTGCACTGACATTAAATTTAGAGGTTTTACGCCTTCACTAGCTTGCAGTTAGCCGTGATTGGCCCAGCTGCTCTACTCAAAAATGCCATAGCAACCCCTGGCCGGTTGCCTAGCAACTTTTTTCTTTTTTCCCCTCCCCCTCCCCTCTACCCCCCAAAAAGCCAAGCCAATAATCCATAGGCCTCGCATGGTAGAAAATATGTTTTCGCTTTCATGGCTTATTCGTAGCATGTAGAACTATGTGTGTATATTCTCTGGGCATTTCTGATTTTTCTGTGGGGAAAGGTCAATTACTTAAATTGTACAAAATTAGTTCACACTCATGACTCATCTATTAAATATGTTATTTATCTGTCTTTCTATTTATTCGGAACAGCCGTGGTTTTCTACGGCAAAGGTACGGCACTACCTGGTCTGGACTAAGCCAATACAATGGCCAACTTTGACTGTATATGTGTAATTGGATCTCAAATCAGTATTTCAGAAAGGAGGTGTGAAAATGGTGACTCTTGTATATACATAATGGAGAGTCATCGTTTTTACCCCTATGGCATTTACATCTCTACTTTAGGCTCTGCCTTAAAAACCCTAAATTTTGCTATATTTGTAATCTGGAAATCTCATGCAACTTTGCTTGTTATGAGTTTTTAAGGATCAGCCCACCAACTTTCATCCACAGCGTGAATCCTTTCCATGGCTTCCAATTTAGTACCAGGCTAAAATGTGAATAAAATAATCCACACAAGTTCACCTGCTTGTACGAAGTAGTAGAGCAAAGCATGTGCCTTATTAAGAGTTTGGGCTCACATCTCTCAAAGCTCATTCTGTTGTGTTTTCAATTTTCCAAATTATATTTTTTGAGTTAGGGGGCAGAAAGGACATGATGTGAAAGACTTGTTTCTGTCACTTGGCAATCCAAGAAGATAATGCTAAAACACAAATAATCTGACCTAATCTAAGGTCTATAATACATCCTATATTGGTTGTAATTAACTTGGCAAGGAGCTGAGATCTTAAAATAAGTTCTGCTCTTGTTTTGCAAGGCAACATAATAATTAGAACAATGTCGCTCGTGCGAGTCAGAACATAGGGAAGCCATAAAGTGAAAGAAAAATAAATAAAGGAACCTTTAGTCTCTCTTTTTTCTTCTTTCAGCCCCATCCTTAGAATCTGGGTGGACTCAAAATAGCGATTTTTTTCCTCGCCAGGTAAAGAGCTTGCTATGTGGTTGAAAATCATTGTGTGGGGCTGATTGGTTTTTTCCAAGTGAATTTTTGCTGTTTCAAGGTTTATTTCTGCTCGACAGCAAATCCAGTTTAAAACAAGGAGAAGGCAGAACAAAAGCAGGCTCTTGAGTGGGGAAAGGAGGGAAAGATACACTCCGGTCAGCATTTCTGTTCACGGTCTGTTGGTTGTAAATTTAACTGTAGCTTGGAAATGTGTCTGGAATCGGTGGGTGTATTATAGTTCCTCATAGGGTTAGAGACAGAAATAAAGCTGGTGGTGGTGGTGTGTGATATTTATTTCTTTAGTAAGGTAAAGGCACCCCTACTCAAAAGCCAGTCGTATCCAACTCTAGGGTTTGGTGCTCATCTCTATTTATAGCTAAAGAGCCAGTGCTGTCTGCTTCTGCAGACGTTTCCATGAACATGTGGCAGGCATGGAGTGCATGGAATGCTGTTCCCTTCCCACCCAAGTGGTACCTATTTATCTACTTGCAATTTCTTGCTTTCAAGCTGTTAGGTTGGCAGGAGCTCGGACAGAGACGGGAACTCACTCCGTTGTGCAGTACTCGAGTCTCAAACCCAGTTTTCCTGCACCTCCATATTCTTCTCCCTTTCTGTTGTTCTCTCCATTTTGTCACCATTTGGATCACAACCTCTTGAGGCAAGGAGTCACTTTCTTTTTCTTCGTAAAAAGCTATAGTCCTGGGTTGTACCAAGGGAAGATATAATGCTGCGATCTTGACCTCACATTGTTGGAAGGAAGTCAGGAACTTGGGGAACTCATTTGAGTATGCATATATAAGATTGTGCTCTAAATCAGGAGTTTTCAACCTTTTAAAGCCCTGAGACAGCTTCAGGGGCCGAACAGCCATTTTGCCCTTTTCCCACCACATGGCACTTTCGGGTGTGGTGGAGGCTGTGGGGGGTCACATGAAAAGAAGCTGTGGGCTGTAGGTTGAGAATCCCTGCTCTAAATTATAAATGAATAGCAGCAGCAAGAAGAAATACAGCTTTCTTCCTAATGATAGTGCTTCCTCTGCCACTGCTAAGAATTTAAGATAACAATTTTTAAAACTAAATTCTTCATTCTCTTCCATTAGGTGTCCTCAGCTCTTTGAGAAACACATCTATGAGGAATGTTCAAGACCTACAGTATTTCTTCCCTTTACCTGAGTGAAAGGACAAGACAAGGAGGGATATTCTTCTCATTAAGGTCTTGAAAATTTGCCACATAAAGTTGAATTCCCATTCAGTGGCCTGGATGGCAGTCATTTAGCGATTAGTGAGACATGCAGGGCTTGATAGTCAAAGAAGGCTAATTGAATGGGTTTGCTTCTCCTGGTCAACCCTTTGCCTGGTATGAGGGTCACCTAGCTTCCTGTTTTGTTTCTACCTAGTTTGCTATTAGGGTGGCTGGACATCATCTTTTAAGGAAAACGATTCTCCTTTTGAAGATTTCCACTATTTGAATGGTTGTCTTGCCCAGGAATGACTTACAGCAAAGCGATGTAATAACAGGCTCATGTTATAGGATGCCTGATATTGGCTGGATATCAGGAAAACCTTCTTCACTGTTAGAGCAGTACAACAATGAAACCAATGACCTTGAGGTGGTGAGCACCCCAACGTTGGAGGCATTCAATGGAAAATTGGACAGCTATCTGTCAGATCTACTTTGATTTGGATTGCTTCATTGAGTACATGGTTGGAACTGGTGGTTTCCTAGATTCTCTTCCAACTCAATTATTCTATGATTCAATGACTCAAGTAAGATGGCTATCATTCTCTTTAAATATAAAGGCCATGTTGAACTTTCCATCTGTCCATCTAATACAGGGGTTTGCAACCTACAGCCCATGTTCCAGCTCTGGCCCATGGCACCATTTCATGTGGCCCACTGCCCTTGCTGTCGCCGGCGGTGGTGGAAGCTGTGTAATGTGGTTCCTTTTTAATGTAAACAGCATTTAAAAGTTGTGTTGGTGGCGGCAACGAGAGCAAGAGTGATGGGCCACATTAAGTGGTGCCGTGGGGGGAGGGAAGAACCATTGGGCTCCTGGTCTTGTTTCACCCAACTCCCTCCACCCTCCGGGACACCAGCCCCAAGGATAACCTCCAACCTTAAAAAGCCCCACTCACCCTTTCCCTAAGCAGGCAATTAATCTCATTAGTGTCAGTCGGGGGGGGGGGTGTCCAAAGCCTCCGTTGATGGTTGGCGTCTCCCTCCCTCCTTCCAGGGAGAAACAAAATGGCCATCTCTTTGAAGCTGTTGGGACAAAATAGCCACCCCCACCATGCAGGCAAAACAAAATGGTCATCTGCTCCCTTCAGCTGTCTCAGGGAGCATGATCTGGCCACGGCTTGAAAAGTTTGAGAACCAGTGATCTAACATATACAACTTTATCCAAATCAGCACCCTCTTTTGCCCTCCTTTTTGGTTAAGCATGGCCTCTTTTGGAATGAAGTTCAAGTGTTTGCCCTAATTTTGCCTGCCTTGAGGTCCGCTTGAGGAAAGGACAAGGGTGGGGGAAGTATAATCAATTTAAACAAATAAAAAATAACTACAACCCATTTGTGCTATTCCGAATAATTCAAAGGAAACCAAAACAGCCCTATCTGCGAAGCCACACATCTTGGCCTCATTAGGAATGACTTGGATTATGTTTTCTTCCAGTGATGCTGGAATATAACCAATTATGACAAAGAGCGTAGAATGTCATCAAGTGACCATGATACATACAAGAATAAGTATAATGCTTGGTTGCCTTTACCTACCTTTTAAAAAGAAAAATACATCATTCCCGTTACGCAACCTAATTCCTAGGATGGAGAAGACTACACATTGGAAATCAGTGATAATATATTAATATTACCCAATATGTGCCCTTGCGTTCAAGGACATAAGAAGAAGACAAAGCACATATTAATAAACATTAGTTGTATGTTGGTTCATTAAAATGCATAGAAGCCACAGTCATTGAACCAAAGAAGCTTACCCATCTAGAGGATGTGTTTTGGGTTTTCCCTGAGAGAAACTGCAACGCATAGCCCGGGCATTTCATTTATCTGGTATTTGCTTCATACTCTTAGCTGGGATCAGCTGAGGGCACCAAAAGGGATCATCATACAATCTGGTGGCCTTGTAAATGTCCCTAACCTTTTTCAATCAGTCAAGGAGATAACTGAAACAGGAGACAACCTATAAAAATGTTGCACAGAGGAGATAGAAGGGCCTGATACTTTTATTGGCAGAGGGCATCCAGGGCTAGAAGAAATATAGATGCCATGCAAGTGGTCTGCTCCACAAGTATGTGGTCCCAGGAAAATGCATGAATGAAAAAAAACAATCACCTTTTCTGGTTTTCACTTAAATCTCAAGATTTATCAAGCTTTGGGGGTGAAGGAATCTGATCTTTACAAAGGCCCAGAGGACAAGTACAAAACAAGTAGGAGATGCTGCTTTCACTCCTAATTCTGGTTAAGTGCAGAGACTGTGAGAATCACAAAGAGAAGTACCCAGACCATGAGGTGCTAAGAAGTTACTGAAGGACGCCTGGCATGGCATAAGCCTTCACAAGCATCCAATGCTTCCTATGTTTGGCATCAGCCCACTTGACTAGTTCTCTGCAAACTTACGTCCTTAGTCATACAGCTTTGTTCTTCTGCCATCGCCTTTCCCTAGATATTCACTGAAGCTCTAACATTAGTTCCACGTGCCCTGTTTATCATTTTCCCCTAGCATATTTAAAATAACATAGAGAGAAGGGGGAAAAAAGATTTTCAGCTATCAAGGCTATTTAGCATTTGCCTTGGTGTTCTGATTTGCATTTAGGCACATGGCGTGCTATACTGATGCTTTAATGACTAACAAGTCAGGTGAGATAAGAACAAATTAAAAAATGCTCTGTCACTGGGATACATTTTCAAATCAGTTTTTAAAATAAACATTAGAACAGGCAGACACTGGCCTATGAAGATCAAGAATCCGTTCCACTGCAGCTGGCCAGATGTATACAGAAAGCCTGGAAGCAGAACAGGTCATAAATAGCACCACCAGCCTCTTGTACTGATTGATTTTGAGGGATATGTCCAAACTAATAAATTTCTTATATTTGGGGCACAAAGACTTGTGGTGGTGGTGGTGGTTGGGTTATGCATGTGAGAGTGTGTGTGTTTAAAGTGAATCCAGAAAAAAAGAAAATTTTGAAGTGGTAGCATTGTTAGTCCATGCAAGCATATCAAAGAGTAAACAAAACAAAAAGACAAACACATACATACAAACAAACACTGTGGCACCCTAAAGACTAGCTTCTGTATTTTAATGTTAGCTTTCTTGGATCAAATCCACTTCATCAGACATAAGAGTGGATATCATGGTATACTTTTGTACATATCTGGTATAGAGGCGCAGAGTAGCTGGGCAAAGTTGGTTGATTCAAGAGATGGATATGCAAATCAATGAGTTATTTACAACCAGTAATAACATGCAATCAGTTTGGCTATTTACAGGAAAAAAGAGAAACTGATAAATGTTCCCATCCACTAGCGGGATGTGGTGAGTCTGTGTGAAAAGTTTAAAATCCTGCAAGATGAAGATGTCGTTAGGAGGAACTCAGAATGACAATAATCCAATAACTGGTTGGCATGAGTGCCCTAAAATTCAGCCAGAATAATATGTGGGCATGTGAAAGAGAGAGAGAAAAGGATCCATTGTTCTGAAATTTATATTGAAAAACCAATTAAACTTGAAACCGGAATGATTTTCACAGCTTAAAATTTCTGCACGATTTGTTTTCCTGTCGACCTCATGTACATCTAAAGCTGAACCTGGGTAGCTTTCTTAATTGCCTTAAAGTGAAACTAGGCCTATGATCTTTCTGAAAGAGGCCTGATACCCTTTTCTGGGCCACCATAGCTACTAAGCCACGTATGCCTTGCATACCACTTTATTGGGCTCCCAGCCTTGCTGGAAGGCCTGAAAATTCACACAGCGGAAGGGGGGGGGGGGGGAGAGAATCTTCTAATCCATTGTGCTCTATTTAGCAAGACCGGAATAGTTTCTGAGCACTAACATGAGCTTTGCTGCTTTGTGATAACTGGCTATTATCTCACCTGCAGCTGCCACAGGGTGTGCCAAGTATCCAATTACTCAGTTGTGAAGGAAATGAACCTTCAGGGTGAATTGTTCTGCAGAATTTGTTGTATGTCAAGCAACGGTGTTCTAAATTTATCTCCATAACTCCTAACATTCAACCTCAGAACAGAACATACAGCATACAGGATAAACATCTTCATTTTCCTCTTCAGACCAAAACCTTCTTTAGATCTGGAAGGAAGATCACAGCTGGACATCTTCCCATTCTGCCTGGATACAACTTGAACCTTCTCAACCACTTCCCTCTGTGCAGCCATCCCACTTTCCTTTCCGTTGCTGTGGGAATTGTGTGGATGGCCATGTCTGGACCCTTTGCTTGTGATGGCAGAGCACATGTGTCTCTTAAAATGATGACTAAAGGCCAAATTATAACTGAAAGGCTAGCAGGAACATTCAAAATGGCAGCATGTGCTCCGAGAGAATGCTTGAAACAGTCATGAGGTTGAATGTGAGGAGCAGGGAAGAACAGGTTATGCATGTGGACCATAAGGAAAATTAAAAAGCAGAGTTGGACATGTTTTTCTTATTGAGATTCCAAATTAATGCATGTTTAAAGAAAAACTGAACTTTTGGATGACTCAAACCTTTTCATTATCGTGGTTGTTGTAAAACTAAAAGAGCTGGGATGGGAGAAGCAGAAAAGTTTAAAATTCATAACACTAGAGGCTTGCATGGCAAAGGATACCTATTCCTGCATGACATGGTAGCTTCCCCTGGGCAGTATATCTTCTTCACAGTTCCTTCAGCAGATAGAGATGGTGGTGGTGGTGATGTTTTCCTCCTCCTCCTCCTCCTACAAAGAGTGTCTGTGTAGCTTGTATGTATTTCTCTGGTGTTCTGGTTCCCATTCTTGGCATCTCATAGGATAGACCTAGCTTCATTATTTAAGTCTGTTGTTTGATGTCTTTGGGCTTTACTATTGTAACAGATTGTGGGGTTGTGAAAAGCCTTCCATTTTTAACTCCTCAGGTAACCGTGACCAGGATAACCACTCAGTCTACCTTAACCCCTTTGGGATATTGAGCTGCAAGTGGACGATTCCAGTTTTGTGAGGGTAATGAACCCATTCAAGTTTTAGTCAGAGCTATAAAGGAGTTCTCTAGGTTGCTAAACGTGTTTTGGGAACTGGGTTCAGCACCTTGGACAATGTCCGAGACTAAATTCTAGAACAAAACTAGGTAAGTGAAAGCAACTAGTTCAGAGCTTGGGGAGGTTTACTATTTGAATTATTTGCTACATTTATAGCCCACTTTTTCATGCAAAGGTGGTTACCATGGCACCATTCTCTTCATTAACAAACTTATGAGACCAGTCAGATTTAGAGAATATGTTGAGTCTAAGGGCATCTAATGAGTTGGCCAAATTGAGATTTGAACCCAAATCCTAGTCTAATGCTCCGTCCACTATACCTCATATCAATAATACTATCCTTGCTCTCAAGTGGCCCAGTTGTTTGGGGAATTTGAAAAATTGAAGCTCTGCTACAAATCAAACTTTTTTGTCCCCTTTATTCCTTTATTCAAATTGCTGATGACAATTAGGTCAACCAGCCTTTGCAATATTATGCAGCATCCAAATTTGAATGTTTGATTTAGTCACACTGTTGTGAAAACAAATAAGCAAAGCTTTGAAGGATACCACCCCATTCTATTAAGAGACATGGCTATGACTCCTCCTTAACTATAGCTTCCCTGTAGGATGGCCACATGCTCTCTTTTAGATCAGCCCTCCAGTCAAGTCTGATTTAATGATCCACAACTACAAAAAGGGAGTTCAGAGACCTTGATGCTATCTCTCCACAGTTAGCAGATAACTGGACAGTAGGACCAGCATCAAACATCTTAATCATCTGGATGAAGTCCTTGCACCAGATATATTGTAACTCCCTTCAAATTATAAAAGTCATTTCTAGTTTTGCATCTGCATAGATGTATATAAGAGCCCTGGTGGCACAGTGGTACTGCTGTGCTGCAGTCAAAACGTTGTGAGGTCGATTCTGACCAGATGCAAAGTTTGACTCAGCCTTCCATCCTTCCAAAGTCAGTAAAATGAGTAGCCAGGATGTTGAGGGCAAAATGCTAATTAACTTGTGAACTGCCCAGAGAGTGCACTAAGGGCAGTACTATATATAAGTGTAATTGCTATTGCTATGTTGTGCCAAAGTACTCACCCAAACCATTGGGGATCCATTGCTGCCTGATAGGCATGAGTGGATCTAAGTCTAAGTAAGTCTATAGATTTACAGTGTGTGTGTGTGTGTGTGTGTGTGTGTGTGTGTATCTCTCTCTCTCTCTCTCTCTCTCTCTCTCTCTCTCTCTCTCTCTCTCTCTCTCTCTCTCTCTATATATATATATATATATATATATATATATATATATATATATATATATATATATATATATATATATATATATATATATATATATATATATATATATATATATATATAAAGTAGCATATATAATTTTACGCAACTCAATACCCGTTTTTCTTCTTTTAATTGGTGTTTCTTTGTTCATGTTGGAAGAACAACAGTATAAATGATAAATGCATCAGATATTTTTGCCCTTTAATTGGCAACATCAAAGGGTTTCTTTAAAGTGACACACATGTTTCTTTTTGTTGAGGTGTAAGTGCCCATCCAACTTTCCCAACATGATCCAGATTAATTGTGTTCATTCTGCGTGCATTGACATAGATGCTTCTCTGAGCCATCCATCTCTGCTGTGTCTCTACTGCTCCTGGCGGTTATGACACAGCACCGCATGCATGGCTCCAGCAGTGTAGCTTGGTGGCATGGGGAGGGTGGGGGAGTTGTCTGTCAGCTTACCTCACTTGACCTTCAAATCCTTCCACCATGCAATTTATAAAAAGAAAAGTATGACATGTGCTAGTCAAGGAGATAAAGACAAGCCCAAGGGATAGGGGAATTAAAACCTATACAGGCATCGTATGCATGGCGAACACCCTTGCCTTTTGTAACATTGTGATCAGAGAGAAAGGCCCTCGTAAAACTGTGCAGTGGCTGGTGGAGTTCAGCAGGCGTTCTGGCGACCCTTGGCACCTTCTTTCCTTTTTTGGCACCACCAAGTCAATAAAATCAGTTCAGGGCTTAGCAACCCGCCACAAAAGCAGGAAAGCGGAGGGTGGAAGCAGATTTGAATTGGCTGTTTAAAGTGCTGGAAACTGTCCAGCTTAGCAAGAAGGAGAGTGGAAAGTGCCAAGCTTTGAGCAAAGAGGGCCACTTGTGACTAAAGTTGTTGGAAAGTCATTCCATTGGCCCCTGCCCACATTGCGATGGGACGGTGAACGCGTGCGTGTGGAACCATTTGGCAGGTTCTCCTACCCACTAGAAGTGAGGAGTAGATGGCGAGAGGAGGAGGAGGATGGTTGGAAGGGTGCCAGGTCTCCACAGGCCCTCTGCCATGAAACGTTTCCTGAAAATCACCACCATCACCCCTAGTTTTCTGCAAATCATTCCCTCCCCTTCGTCCTCCTCCACTGAACAGGTTGGCAGGGGAAAAGCCCATTGAAAAGAACTTGACAGTCTGAACAACACGCGATAACTTAGTTTTGTTGTGTCCCTCCTGACTGGTTGCCAACCGAGCAGGTCTGGCAGAAGGGAATGAAAGACTTTATTAGGCGATTAAAGCTACTGACGATGGGTGTTTCTTTTCCCTCGTTTGACCTGAAGCACTTGAGAAGAAATGAAAACAACATGTAACCTTTCAGGAAAGCTGAAAGGATGCCACGGCGGAAGAATAGTGTTTACAAGATATAGCAAATGATTCCGAAGAAGTACACCATGAAACAAAACAACACTTGCCTGCTGAAGTGAGATATACCAAAGAGGCTTGAGACATTTTATTCTAATCAAAGGTAACAGGATATTTTTAAAGGTGTCTGTAATCTAAATTCAATAGTTAGTTCTGGGTAGACTAGATCCCCATGTCAGTCAATATTTAAGCAAAGTTCCATTGATTGTGTGCTTTCTATAGCTAGGACTAACCGAGCATCTGATGAGGAAGCTATCTCAAATAATTAATTAAAGTACATAAATAAAATGCACCCAACCACTGAGGTCACCATGGGCTATTCCACATCTACCTGTGGAACATTGCTGTAAATAGAGAAGGCCATAGGAAACAGCAGATGGTCTGTAACTGCAGGGCGGTATGTGTTTAATCCAGACTATTGCTTAGAGGTAATCTCTTCAGTCCCTCCATTCTGGCTGTGAACAGGTCATCTCAACATGGCGACACAGTAGTGGATTTTCTGACCTTCTCCTACACCAAAATAGAACAGCAAACACCTCCCTCCATTGTCTTTCCTCCATTTTGTGCTAATATGTGGTAAGGAAAAAATAGTGCCTTTTCTTTAAGCAGACACATACAGGAAACAAACAAACAAACAAATAAATGCTAAAAGACCAGCTGATTGACCATGAACTATATTTGCTAGTTCATGAAAAAAGGCAATCAATACTATATCATCCCTGTAACTGGCATGATAAAGAAATGCAGAAAGATCAGTTTCATAGATGTACAATATCTCTCTGAAGCTGATGAAAAATATGTAGAATAGAATGATGCCTACTTTCTCTAAGGATATGTTTTTGGCTTTTCACTTTTTTCTTTATCTTGAAAGGATAAACCATGTTCAAATTTATATCCTTCATGATGACAGCACCAAAGGACACAAACTAGAAATCCCCAAGAAGAATGGAATGGTAGCCCCTTCTGTATAATCTCTACCTGGGAAACACTGGGATGGGTCATCATAAGTCAGAATTGATTTGATGACATCATCATCATCATCATCATCATCATCATCATCATCATCATCATCATCATCATCATCATCATCATCATCATCATCATCATCATCATCATTATTATTATTATTATTATTATTATTATTATTATTATTATTATTATTATTATTATTATTATTATTATTATTATTATTATTATTATTATTATTATTATTGGGTGAAATATCTGAGCAATATTGAGGGGAAAGCTTTTGAACTAAGAATATCCCTTCCTTTTTTGCCCTTGAGAGCATGGGACATGAATTATATAAGCAAAATAAATAGAATAGTCTTATGAACGTATTCAAGGGAAGATTTTCATCAGATTTCACCTGAAGTAGAACCTACTCAAACATTGAGGTTTTTGCCAGGTTACACCAACATCAAACCTGGAGGGCTCCCCTTCTCAGATGAAAATATCAAAAATATTTTCAAGGAAAAAACACAATGCAAAACGAATTTCTATAGGGAGGTTGTGTGTATTCTTGTGCTGAGACAAGGCCAAACCAAGCATGGAAATCGGTGGTTTGAAATAATAATTTATTGGTCCATACTATTGCCACTGGAAACTCCTCTCCTGAAAGGGAGTTTGCATGTACGGTAGACCCTCACATAACGACGTTACTTGGTTCCCCAAGAAGCGTTGTTAAGCGATTTTTGTTATTATGTGGGTTTCTATGGAGTTTCCCGCATAATGACATTTTTGTCTGGATAATGCAAGCGCGGCGCCAAAATGGCCACCGCGCTCTTTGCGGGCCCCCCCCAGGACGAAGGCATCCGGGTAGTTAGGGCCGTGGCCAGCTCCCTTATAAAAGGGGTGGCCACGAGGCAGCCGAGCTGCCATTTTGCGAAGCGACGGAGCGGAGAAGTTTTTCCCTCTTACCTCCGTCGCTTTTGGTTTTTACCGGGAAGCCTTTTGGCTGCTGAATTCTCTCGTTTCGGCTTCCCATCGATTGGCTGAGAGGCCCGCGAAGAAGAAGAAGGCTGCGAGCGCGGCTCGTGCAGTTCGGAGGCGCAATCTGGGTGGGAAGACCGCGGCTTCGCCTCCCCAGCAGCCACATTTGCTTGCACCCACCGGGACCGGTGGAATGGGGTCTATTCCCCCTGGCCCAGTAGGGGCTGCGGCCCTCGGCCCGCAAGCGGTGGACACCTCTCATGGTGTTGCCCATTCCGCTGGGCCTCCCTTTATAGGAGCGTAGCTCGCTCCGAGGCCTTCCAGCCTTGGGGGGTGGTCCGGTCCCCTTCCCTGGCAGGTTGCTACATCGGCCCTAACGGGCCAGGGTGTGGGGTTGTTGCCCTATTCGGGCCCCGGGGTGCAGGGACCTGTACCCATGCCTGTAGTAGGCGGGCCGGCTGGCCCTTTGCCCCATGTCAGCGTGGAAGCCTTATTGGCCCGCGTTGCGGCCCTTGAGACATCCCTGGCCCGGGCTAGCCACTCTTGGTCTCCATTTGGGGTTCGTTTCGACGCGTCGTCTGCTGGGCAGCGGCAGGCGACGGGACGGGTCGAGCTGCTTGAGGCGCGTGGCACGACCTCGGCCACTGCCTCGCAGCTCCCCATTCAACAGACTGGTGTGGGTCAGGCCCCATCGACGAGCTCGATGGCGGTTGTGAGCTCCGACGCCCCCAGTGGGCCGGAACCCCCGGTGGGGGCGGCCTACGGGGGTGCAGCACGTGAGTATGCGGTCCAAGCTAGTGCACCTACACACGTGGCCACGTTGGGGGGGTTTCCAATGGCCTGGCCCCGCGCGGGTGGGGCGGCGGTCCAGCCGCTGACGCCCCACCTGGCGACGATAACTACCACTCAGGGCCCCGTGGTGGGGGGTGTTTTCTACCCTGTGGGGAATGTTTTGGGGGTGGCTGGGTTAGTACAGGCCCCCTTTCAGATGAAAGCAGTTCCATGCCTTTTGGCTGTTCCAATTCGGGCTCGGCATTCGAGCGTTACTCCATCTTCCTAGAGCGAGATTTTGTTCGCAGATCAGGGTCCCGGTCTGTAGCCCATTCCCTGGATGATTTTATTCGGGGCTGAACGGGGCTGGGACACGTCCACACGTCTCCTCAACACATTTCAGACGCTAATGGAGGAACTTGGTGTCCCTTTAGCGCCCGAAAAGACCGAGGGCCCGCCTACACAGCTAGTATTCCTGGGGGTGGAGATTGACACGGTAGCACAGGCTTCTAGGTTGCAGCGGGATAAGGTGTCAAAGCTAGTGGCCCTTGTCTCGGACTTGCTGGCCAAGCGCATGGCATTACCGAGGGACCTGCTGGTGCTACATGGTCACCTCAATTTCGCTGGCAGGGTCGTCGCACCGGGCAGGGCATTGGCGCGGCGCTTGTGCGACGCCATGGCAGGACTATCCAGGCCCCACCATAGGGTTAGACTTACCTGGGGTATCAGGGCAGACGTGCTTGTCTGGCTACAGATCCTGAGGGATTTCAATGGGGTGCCATTTTGGAGGTCTGAGCTCCTGGCTTCCCCTTGCTTTAAGATACAGCCCGATGCCCGGGATCCCTGAGTTATGGGATGTACTTCAATTGGAAGTGGGCCTATGGTGGGTGGCCACCATCCTGAGCAGGCACGGGTCGCCTGCGTGGTCTCACGTATCTGGAATTTTCCCTATACTGGGTGCTTTGATGCTATGGGGCGAGGGGGAGGCCAACTCGGTTGTCCACTTTGGTGTGACAATGCGGCTGTTGTCCACTTTCTCAATGCACAGAGCTCTAAATCGCCCAGGGTTATCGACCCAGTGCGCCAGTTTGCGTTGCGCAGCCTGCGCCTCAACGTTCTTTTCAGGGCTAGGCATTACTAATGGGCTAGGGGTTACTAATGATATTGCTGATGCTTTGTCCCGCCTGCAGATCTCCCGGTTCCGTGCCTTGGCCCCGGATGCGGAGGAATTTCCCTCGCCACTCCCGGACGGGATATGGAACATCGGCAAGGAGAGGTGAACCGGGCGATTGGCCTGTCACTAGCGCCACGCACGCGTAAGGTGTATCACCACGCATTTAATTCTTTCAGAGCATTCTGTACCCAATTCCAAATGCCAGGACTTGGCCGATCCCGGTAACCCATGTTCTGCGGTTCATAGTTTACCTGCATGCCCAGGGCTTTGCACCTCGCACCATAGCATCTAAGCTATCAGCGTTGGCTTTTATGGCCAAAGTGGGAGGTCATGTGGATAGCACCACTGACTTCCGTGTGAGACATGTTTTGGAGGGGTGGGTGCGCGCGTGTGGGCGTTGCCCGGACGACCGCCACCCGATTTCCCCAGGGGTTTTTACCCAATTGGCCCGGGGCTGGCCTGGCCTCTGTTTTGATAAGATGAGGCAGCCCATTTTATGCGGCTACAACGGTCGCCTTTTTTGGAGCGCTCCGCATCGGCGAGCTTGAGATGCTGTATAAGGCGGATGCAAGTTGTGGACAGCACCACTCACTTCCGTGTGAGACATGTTTTGGAGGGGTGGGTGCGCGCGCGTGGGCGTTGCCCGGACGACCGCCACCCGATTTCCCCAGGGGTTTTTACCCATTTGGCCCGGGGCTGGCCTTGCCTCTGTTTTGATAAGATGAGGCAGCCCATTTCATGCGGCTACAACGGTGGCCTTTTTTGTGGAGTGCTCCGCATCGGCGAGCTTGAGATGCTGTATAAGGCGGATGCAAGTCGTAGGGCACTGGAACTCGAAGATGTCTGAGTGAACAATATTCGGCTCAGTTGGGGATACGCTCCTCTAAAACGTATCAGCACAGCGTAGGCAGTGGAGTAGACTGCTACGATGTTCCTCGGCAGACATCTGTCCGGTTGGTGCCCTACAGGATTTCCTTGCACTATATGGCACGCACCATGGCCCGTTTTTCTGTCACCAAGATGGGTCTCCCCTTACTAAATTTCAATTTTGGAAGGTGACGGGCAAAGCGCTGGCCAGTGTGGGCCTCCCAGGCGCCCGCTATGGCACTCGTTCATTCCGTATAGGGGCGGCCTCAACCGCAGCTGCTTTTGGGTACTCAGGGGCTGACATACGTAGCATGGGACGGTGGGGTTCGCAATGTTTTCAGTTTTATGTGCGCCCACTCCCGCCGTGAGTACCAACCCAGTCACCTTACCTACTTTCCCTCATTTTTCCTTACAGACCCGGGGTGTCGTATTACGCCGATGACAGTATGGCTGGTGGGCCATAGCTATGTGCACAGGGCAGCGCGTTATGCTGCGGCGACAGAGTGGGGACCCCGACTGGGACTTGGTGCATACGCAAGTCTCACATGGCATGGTAAGCCCGGGATGTTGTGGCGGGAGCTGCTGCCTTTCCTTTTTTCAGGCCAGAATGCTGACCCGCCTGACATTCTGATCATACACCTGGGGGGCAATGATTTGGGCCAGGTCACCGGCTTGTCGCTGAAACATGCGATTTGCGAGGACCTCGCCTACCTGCATTACGTCTGGCCCGCCACAACCCTTGTTTGGTCGGACATGGTCCCGCGCCATTCCTACAGAGGGGGTGTTGACCTCCTGGCCCTTGACCGTGCTAGACGCATGGTGAATAGGGCAGTGGCGTGTTTCCTTGTCTACAGGGCTTGGGGGAGGGTCAGTCGTCACCCCGCTATTAGCCTCCAAAGTTATGACTTGTATGCAGGGGATGGGGCCCATCTGTCGCGAGGAGGTGTGGACCTCCTGTTGGGTGATTGGCGAGCAGGCCTGTTGACCGAGCTGACGGTCTGGGGGGGGCGTCGAGCCTTCTTTGAAGCCCCTCCGTGTGGCGGGTAGCACTGGTAAGGTAAACATTATGACCCACAGGTATCCAGCAAGTTCGCAATTGACTGGACAACACTAGACAGGCATAAGTTGGTTAAACGTTGTCCGGTCAACGATGAACTAGGCGACGGGGTGATGGCTATAGCTAGACAGCATGCATCACCCCGTGATTTTACGGATACGCGTCAGAGGGTGGGGTCATTAGTTAGATATTGACTACGGTCAACAATTTGTTTGTGGTCAACAAACAAATTGATCAAATGGATACATTGTAGCAATTGCTGTTGGCAATTTTGGGTGGTACCTTACCAGTGTTACTTCGGCCTGCTTGCCTTAAGAATTATGATTGGTCAATTACCAATAGAAATTTATAATTCGGACTAGGGCATGAATCAATAAATGTGGCCCAATGCCGTTATCCACTTTCATTGGTGTCTGAGTCCTTTATTGGGGGGTGCGCCTGCAATGCAAGCGCGGCGCCAAAATGGCCACCGCGCTCTTTGCGGGGCCCCCCCCACAGGACGAAGGCATCCGGGTAGTTAGGGGCGTGGCCAGCTCCCTTATAAAAGGGGTGGCCACGAGGCAGCCGAGCTGCCATTTTGCTAAGCGACGGAGCGGAGAAGTTTTTCCCCTCCACCCCCTCCCTAGTTAACAGTGTGATATTTTGGTCGCTTTGGGGCCGGGTGGGAATTTTTGGCTGGGACCCATATTGGCTTCCGGGTCCTGGTTTTTTCGCCCATCCCACACTGTTGCTATGGTTTGACATAGGGGTTTTTCTGCTGCTGCTGTTGACTTTGGTCACATGGGCGGGTAGCACTGGTAAGGTAAACATTATGACCCACAGGTATCCGGCAAGTTCGCAATTGACTGGACAACACTAGACAGGCATAAGTTGGTTAAACGTTGTCCGGTCAACGATGAACTAGGCGACGGGGTGATGGCTATAGCTAGACAGCATGCATCACCCCGTGATTTTACGGATACACGTCAGAGGGTGGGGTCATTAGTTAGATATTGACTACGGTCAACAATTTGTTTGTGGTCAACAAACAAATTGATACAAATGGATACATTGTAGCAATTGCCGTTGGCAATTTTGGGTGGTACCTTACCAGTGTTACTTCGGCCTGCTTGCCTTAAGAATTATGATTGGTCAATTACCAATAGGAATTTATAATTCGGACTAGGGCATGAATCAATAAATGTGGCCCAATGCCGTTATCCACTTTCATTGGTGTCTGAGTCCTTTATTGGGGGGTGCGCCTGCAATGACTGTTATTTTAGCATTGTTGTCCGGACAACAATAAAAACGTTATGCGGGGGAACACGTGGTGTATAATGATGCGTTGTTAAGTGAAAATGATGCTATCCAAACGCGTTGTTATGTGAGGGTTTCCTTAAATACAATTTAAACCTTTCAAGAAGTGACGAGTGTTTAGGGCGAAAGTCCATCAGATATCTCCTCTTTCCCTAGGTTTTTGCTAAGTAAAGACATTGTCAACATATTATTTGGAGACCGCAAGAAACACAGTCTTATCCCCTCCCCCATGCAAGAATGACATTCAGTAAAGTAAGGCATTGGCTGTAGGGCACTCATATTTATTTATTTATTTATTTATTCATCATTTCATTTTTAATATTTATATTAGGGTTCCGTGTAGTCCTCTGATCCAACCTGGAGTCCAGTTAAAGGATTTGGAATGCCTTCTGGTCTGGGACAAATGTGTGCCCTATCCAATTCAATTTGTGCTCTGGGATTGAAATGATTTGTTAATCTACTTTTCCCCCACTAGATTGAGACCTCAACCATGCTGATTTGGTCAGTGGCTTGTCCATATCCAACACTCTGCCCTAGTGTATAGGTAAAGGTAAAGGTTGGCCTTGCTCAAAAGCCCGTTGCATCCGACTCTAGGGTTCAGTGCTCAACTCCATTTATAGCCAAAGAGCCAGTGCTGTCTGTGTTTGCAGACATTTCCATGAACAAGTGGCAGGCATGCCTGGACACCTGAGTGCATGGAATGCAGCTTACCTTCCCACCAAAGTGGTACCTATTTATCTAACTGTACTTGCAATTTCTTGCTTTCAAACTGCTAGGCTGGCAGGAGATGGGAGCTCACTCCATCGTGCAGTATTCAGGTACTGAACTCTGACCTTCCAGTCTTCAAGCTTAGCATCTTAACCACAAAGCCATCCTAGTGTATACTCCACCTATATTTGGGGATCTGTTGAGCACGAGTATTAATTACAATGCAACAGCAAATCGGGGGTTAACCAACAAGTCATTTATTACATCTTAGTTCAGACTGGGGAAACAGGGACAGGGCAGCAATTTATATACAGACAGAATGGTGGTTATAGGGATATATTTGCCCGGGCTTAGTTAAGGTGGGAAACATGTGCGGGACCAAGCAGGGTACATTTGAATAAGGCGCCTTACAGGAAAAGGGCACACAATACAGCACAGACTTATTTGCAAATGCAATTTAAGCAATATGCGTTGATAAACGATTGGACACAACAGGATCTCAGAGTAGATTAAGGTTAAGATTACATGACAGTTTCTGGTGATTTTTTTGATGTCTTGATGACCCTTTGGTAGCATCAGGAATTGATCTCAGGAGGAAAGTGCAAGGACATTCTTATGAATCCTATAGTGAAGAGACCCCCGCTTGGTCTTCCCTGTGTTTGTCTCTGACAAACTCAATCTATTTTATTGTAACACAAAGGAACTGCTAAGATGGCGTAGTTTCCCTCTACATACACAATATTTCTAAGCTATAATTTACATTCCCCTGTAGCCATAGTGGGATGTATCTTGAATAAATGTTGACAGAAAATGAGTGTTTTCCTCAAAAACTCCCTGTTAGATAATCCCTTTTTCATATAAAAAAGGGGTTTTTTGGGAAATGAAGCACATTTCCCTTTCTCCACCTCCACTCCTTTCAGTTCCTTTACTTTCTGCATATCTGAGCAGGAATATGTCATTCTTTCCATTCCACTAAAAACAACTCAAAGACCATCAATGGAAACATGCAGTCTGAAATTAGGGGCTCTCATAAATGATAAATGAATAAACTATTTGTAAAGGGATAAACATGCCTTTGTATGCAGGCAGGCTTTGGGTGCTTAAGCTAGGCTATCATGCGGTTGTTTCTTTCTGTTGATGTATTTTTAACTTTGCTGTTAATCTGCTTTTATGGTTTTCTCTTTCTTTCTTTTTAACAAATCAAATGTGCTTGCGTTTGAATGTTGGTAATCTCCTGGAAAATTATTTGGGATGCGAAGTTAGAAAGGAAGGGGGGGCATGGGTTTGTAAATTAATAAAATAAAATTATCTCTCTCTCTCTCCCTTTTATAGAATGTCAATTTATGTCACATCGGCAATTCTCTTTACATCTTCCCCGTCCATGAATGTGCTGTTGTGACAAGGTCTTAGTCAATAAATATCAGAGGTTCAGTGGCTGCGTAAGACTTGACTCAAGAGATAATAATAGGCCCTGGAAAACAGCCTCTCTTCCTGACTTCTCCTTTTACAGGAGACACAGCCATGCCGAGAAATGGGGAGAGAGGAGATCGAGTGATGCTTAATACTGGATTTGTAACTGCACATATGCAGCCAGTGCTGAGGGGGAAAGCCAGTAGTGCTCTCTGAACACCTAGGGATGCTGACCAGAAGAAGATGTTTCTTCTGAAGATGATAATGTTTGGTAAGACACTACTATACTGTAGCTTATTTTCTTTCATCTAGTTCAGGGGTTCCTAACTTAAGGCCCATGGGCTGGATCTGGCCCACATGCTATTTTATGTGCCCCCCCTCCAAGGGCATTTGAGAAACAAAATGGTCATCCCTTTGTAGCTGGTTGGGACAAAATGGCCACTTCATTGTGCAGGCAGGGCAAAATGGCCATTTGGACCTTGAAGCTGACTGAGAGAGTGTGACCTGGCCCACAGTTTGAAAAGGTTGGGATACCCTGATCTAGTCTAACATGGACTCCCACATTCCAACCCTGTTGATTATTGCTGTATCTTATTGCTCTTCACAATCCAAAAGATGATTCTTGGGAAACACCTGGCTAATCCCCAGCCTTCTTGTTTGATTCTAGCTAGCTCATACCCGTCAAGCTCGGCTCTGGAAAATACTGGACCTGCGCAGAACCCTTCTGCGCAGAAGGGTTTTGCGAAAACGCGCATGCACAGTAACTACATTCCTCGCCGGTCAGATTGCGGGAAGGCGGCGGGAAAGTGTAGGAAGCGGCTCAGAAATACAGGAAATCCCGGCCAATCTGGGATACTTGACAGATATGAGCTAGCTGGGAGAAACTGGCAATGATTGGAACCTCTCAGAGTGATAGGAAAATAGTTTTTAAAAAAATATTACAGCTTGAGAGCCCCCCTCCAATGTATCAAAAGAGGTTCCTCCAACTATTCCTGTTCTATCTATTTAATTAATACTCTGCCTTTTCTCCTTGAAGGACCTAAGGCTGCTTTAAAATTTTTTTAAAAAAGCAGCTAAAATCTGAACCAACAACCACATTAAAAGAGTACTAATAGATTATCAGGTTGAAACTAGCACTAAATTAATTAAGGAGAGAGGTAGCAGCAGATGCTGAGAGAACTAAGCAAGAAATTGACTTTCAACATCCTCTGAACAGATATGAGCCTCAAGTCTGCCGGCCCAGATCAAGGAAGAGCTTTATGGCAAGAACAAACATTCTCGAGAGTACGTAAGAGCGAAACCAAACTAGAAGATGGAGGAAGGAGCTCACTGGACAAGGGATAACATTAAAGGAAGATATAGATGGGGAACTCAACCTCCCCTACGTCACTTGGAGGACCCTGAACAGGCTGAGGTTTGGAGTCGCTAAATGCATGACCAACATGCTCAGGTGGGGCCTGCTGGCAGACAACAACACGCTGTGTGAATGTGGCAAGATACAGAATCTGGCTCATGTATTGGTCTGCTGCTTACTGCCAGAAACATGCACCAATGAGGACTTAAGTTTGGCCAATGACAAAGCCAAGAAAGGGGCTTCGTTTTGGCAGTCCAGGACATGGAAGAAAAATAATACAGTTTTTAAGAATGGTAAAATAATGAAAAGAACAAGACCCACATTCAGTGGCTTTGATCAGTGATCCAAATGTCATTTGAATTTTTAAAATGTCTTTGCCAATTGAAGGATAACGGGGAGAAAGACAGCCTTGCCTCATGTGGTTGGACATTCTATAGCCGTGATGGCGAACCTTGGCACTTCGGATGTTCTTGGACTTCAATTCCCAGAAACCCAAGCCCCCATGAATCCACATGAATGGGTTTGCTGTGATTCATCTGGCCTGCGCCGCCCTCATCGCTCCCGGAAGCGGAAGTAAAATGTGCCTGCATCCACATTCGTGTGGATTCACGGGGCTTGAGCTTCTGAGAATTGAAGTCCAAGAACATCTGGAGTGCCAAGGTTCACCATTCTATAGGCTGGAAGCTGCCATCATGAGTGCCAACTGTCATGTCTTCACCAAATGTACCTGCGAGACCTCTCCTAAAGAGCTCAAGATCAAGGCAGACCTTTACAGGAAGATTTGGTCCTTCAGTCTGCTCTTTCCAGAAGCTTCATCTTCCCTGTACACCAGGGATGCCCAAACATTTTGGGCTGCAGACTGGTCCCATGGTTCAGTGGGCCAGTCATGTGGTTCTTTCCACTGGAAGTGGCAGTAAAATGCACCTTGCACTCTGTTTTGCAACAGGATGAGATAGCTTTTTGGCTGCCATTTTTTGATGTTGGCAGATTGATACACAGCAGTCAACAGTTACAAAGCTAAACACATCTTTATTGGGTGGTGTGCAAGCTGAACATGTGGTAATGGTGGAGGTACAGCTCCTTTTATATAGCAACAACACATTTGAATATGGATGCCCAAGGCCACCGCCTGCGTGACGTCATTCTGAGTCACGCCCTTCTTCACCAGGTATAGCTGTGGCGGGAATGTTCCCGCGGCTGACAGTAATTGGGGAATTTGTACCATGTGAGCTGAACGCTCGCAGCTGCCCTCTATGGGTAGCTAGCTCGCGTTCTCTTACAGCTGAGAAACATGTTCATTACAAGGTTACATTCTTACATCGAAGTGGTTACGTTGATTCTTAAAGATATAGTGTTTCCATACACAACACATTTTTCTCTGCTTAAATTGGGGGGTGCCCAAACTATGGCCCATGGGCCAGATTCACCCCTGTTGTGTCCTAATAGTGTAATCTTCTACATGTGATATCAATGTATCTGAACCAATGTAACCTTGCCAATGAGTAACAATGTAACCTTCAGCTGTATCACATAAACCCTGTAATAGGACGCGAGCTAATGACCACCAGCTGGCAGCAGCGAGCGTCCGAGCTCTCTTGGTTCAAACCCATCAAAGACCGCAGCGCGGGAAGTTTCCCGCCGCTACCTACACCTGGACAAGAAGGGCGTGACCAGCCATGACGTCACGCGGACCAGTAGCCAACGGGCTACCGTGGAGCCACATTCAAATACGTTACTGCCTTATATATAGAGCTGTTCGTCCGCCATTACCTCATGTTCCCTCTGTCCACCATGCAATAAACCTGAGTTAACCCAGCCTTTGGCTGTGCCTTGTGTCTTGACTCTCATACACTAAATTGGCGACGAAGGTGGGATGATGGATCCCCACGGAGCCAGGACACAGAGCGGGTTCAACATCACCAAACCGCAAGACTGGGAGCTTTTTGAGATGGACTTCCAGGCGGCACTGGTGGAGCTCAAAGTCAAAGAAGACGACGAGGAAAGGAAGAGGGCCATCCTCACCCGCATGCTTGGGATGGAAACCAAGCGGACGCTGGTGGGCATCCTTGCACCGAAGAAGATGAGCGATTTCAAAGCCGGTGACATCATGAAAATGCTGCGTGAGCGTTTCCGACCCTCGAGGGCAATGTTTCCCGCTCGGAGTGCGTTTTGGAGGCGAGTTCAAGCGCCGGACGAGTCGGTAGAAGCCTTCGTAACGGCTATGAGGGTAGCCGCCGCCCCCTGCAAATGGGACCACATCCTAGAGATGGCCCTCAGGGACGGAGTGCTGTGTGGCCTGAAGGACAAGGAAGTACAGCGCAGCCTGATGAACAAGGAGCCACCACCCACACTGGAAGAGGTTGTAGAGGCCGCGGAAGCCGCGGAATCCACGAATGCTGGAGTAGACGAGATGCACAAGTGGCGTGAGTGGCGTCCGAGGGCCGGCAAGGCGGAAAACTCGTCGCACGGGAAGTCCGGTCAGTCGGTGCATGCAACCCGACCGACCTCGAAATCGTCTTCAGAAAGTAGCGATGGCGAGGAGGTCCAGAAGGTCCGGAGAGGCGGGCGCCGCTGCGATGGTTGCGGAGCGGCCCATGAGCGCGTGAAGTGCCCATTCAGGAAAGCCGAGTGCTTCAACTGCGGACGTCGGGGGCACATCGCCAAGGCGTGCAGGAAATGGAAAGAGGGCCGGAGACAGTCGCAAGACCGTTCAGCCAGACCGGACCGTCCAGCGAGGCCCAAAGATGGCGCCCGGGCCACGAGGAAGCAGGACGGCGTGGGCCGCATCTCGGACGACAGCGAGGGCGACGCTCCTGTGTTCAACGTGTCTGCGGGACAGCCCCATTACTTTGTTGAGGTACTAGTACAAGGGACCCCTATTAGGATGGAAGTTGACTCGGGGTCCTCCTATTCTATAATCCCCCAGAGAGAGTTCTTGAAAATCGACCCCCACGTGCGGCCCAAACTTAAAGCGTTGAGGGCCACACTACGGGACGTTCAGGGGAACAGCATTCCAGTGTTGGGGGTCGGAACGTTCCGGGTTCGCTTTAAGAGACATTCTGCGGAACTTCCCCTAGTGGTGCTAAAAGGGGGGAGTTGTAGCCTCCTCGGAACACAGTGGTTTCAGCCTTTAGGCCTGTTCATAGGGGGGGTGCATGCCGTAGGCGAGGACCCAATACAAGCAGTGTGTGACGCACACCCCGCCGTTTTTAAAAGTGGACTGGGAAAGTTCAAGGGACCCCCTGTAGCCTTCGACTTAGACCCGGAGGTCCGCCCGATAAGACTTAAACCGCGCAGGGTACCGTTCGCGCTTAAGGACAAAATAGAGGCGGAACTGGACAAACTGGTGGGTCAAGGAATTCTCGTTCCTGTGGATTCCGCGGAGTGGGAGACTCCAATTGTAACAGCACTGAAGGCTAACGGGGAGGTGCGCATTTGCGCTGATTATAAGTGTACCATTAATAAGGCAATCCGCCCTAATGCATACCCGGTGCCAGTGGTCAGCCACCTTCTGGCCAGGCTGAATGGGGGAAAGTGTTTCGCTAAACTCGATTTAGCACAGGCCTACCAGCAACTCCCGGTAACCCCCGCCACAGCGGCGGCACAAACAATAGTCACACATAAGGGGGCGTTCCAGGTGTCGAGGTTACAGTTCGGCGTGAACTCGGCACCTGGCATTTTTCAGTCGCTGGTGGAACGCCTCCTGAAGGGGTTGGAGGGGGTGTTGCCATATTTTGATGACGTGTTGATAACGGGGGGGAGTAAGGCCGAGCTGGCCCACAGATTGGATAAGGTCCTGGCCGTGTTCGAGAAAGCGGGGCGGCGACTGAGAAAAGACAAATGTGTATTTTTCGAAACAGAGGTCGAGTTTTTAGGGTTCCGTGTCACACCCGAGGGAATTAGGCCGTCCAAATCTAAGGTAGCCGCCATTAAGAAAGCCCCTCGCCCCACTTCCAAAACCGAGCTTCAGTCATTTCTGGGGCTTCTCAATTTCTACCATACCTTCCTTCCACGGAAGGCGTCTGTTGCCGAGCCGCTCCATCGGCTGCTTAAAAAAGAGGAAAAATGGCTGTGGGGTGACGAGCAAGAAAGAGCGTTCACAGAGTTAAAGCAACTCCTCACATCCGAGGCAATCCTGACTCATTTCGACCCCAAACGGCCCATAGTTTTGGTCTGCGATGCATCCCCGGTGGGGGTGGGGGCGGTGCTTTGCCACGTGTTAGACGACGGAAGGGAGGCACCGATAGCGTTTTACTCAAGGTCCCTGTCCCAAGCAGAGCGGAATTACGCACAGACCGATAGGGAGGCACTAGTGATAGTAGCAGGAACCAAGAAATTTCACGATTTTCTGTATGGTCGGCCGTTCAAGATCGTTACTGATCACAAGCCCCTGTTAGGAATCTTCACTGCAAATAAGCCCACGCCACAGATCCTGTCCCCGAGGATGCTGCGGTGGGCTATTTTTCTTAACGCATATCAACATGAGTTAGAATACCGGCCAGGGAAGGAAATCAGCCATGCAGACGCGCTCTCACGGTCGCCGTTACCATTGTCGGACGACCAGAAAGCAGGGGTAAGAAGAGACCGCCAGGTATTGCTAATAGAGGTCTTAGAGTCACCCCCGATAGTACCGGCCGACATTGCCAGGGCGACCGGAAAGGATAGAACACTAGAGAAGGTATGCTCGTGGGTGCAGAAGGGGTGGCCGGCGTCATCCCCAGGCACGGAATTCGACCCATTCTTCCGAAAGCGAGTGGAGTTGTCTTTAGAGAGGGGGTGCCTTTTGTGGGGCCAACGGGTGGTGGTGCCTACGTCCCTGCGGCCGAAGGTGCTAAAGCTGTTGCACGTCAGCCACCCGGGGATCGTCCGTTCCAAGGCGTTGGCCCGGAGTTACTTCTGGTGGCCCCAGCTGGACGCCGACATAGAGCAGATGGTTGGCACTTGTGAGGCATGTCAATGCTCTCGACCGGAGGTGGCCCGCCTACCACATAGGGAATGGGACGCAGCAAGGGGACCGTGGTCCAGGGTGCACGTAGATTTTGCTGGCCCATTCCGGGGAACCATGTTTCTCCTGGTGGTGGATGCATACTCAAAGTGGCTGGAGGTCATTCCGGTAAAGAGCACATCCTCCGCCACTACCATTCGCCAGCTAAGGAGGGTCTTTTCCACGTTCGGTTTACCCGACACTTTGGTCAGCGATAACGCCAGTTGTTTCACGTCCGCTGAGTTCGCGGCATTCATGGAGGCAAATGCAATTCGGCATGTCACATCCGCGCCGTTTCACCCGGCCACGAATGGCCAAGTAGAACGGTTGGTGCGCACCACAAAAGATGCGCTGCGGCGCATGGGGTCGGGAGATCTACATCACCAAGTTTGTCAATTTCTATTAGCGTACAGAGTGACCCCCTTAGCGTCTGGTTACTCGCCGGCCGAGCTGCTGATGCGGAGGAAACTGACCACGCTTTTGTCCAGGCTAGACCCATCGAGGGTCGAGGACAAAGGGAAGAACATAGGGTTAGTGGTCTCGAAAGGTTTCGGCATAGGCGATCCAGTACATTGCAGGAACTATGCCAACGCAGGCCCAGCCTGGGTGCCAGGGACGATAATAGAACAGACGGGGCCAGTGTCCTATCGGGTGGAAACTAGCACCGGCCTCCTCTGGAGGAGGCACGCTGACCAACTGAGGCACCGAGTGAGCGAGGGGCCGACCAGTGGAGCACAGCGACAGGATTCAGCGATAGGGTTCTCCCCCACCCGTTTAGCCCAAGGGGGAGACAGGGGGGAAAGCAGCGAGCCCGACTCATATCCTTTTGATACCCCAGTTCTATCCGAGCCCGGGGGGAGGGAAAAGGAGTGTGCGGCCGCCGCTGCCGCTTCCCCCGAATCTGATTTTGATTTTGATTTTGCGAGCCGGGGGGGTTTTTCGGAGTGTTCCCCCGCCCATCCAAGCGAGAAGAGGGGTTTTTCGTTAGTCCCCAGTGCCCCCGGTTCTTCCCAAACAAAGCACACACCTCCCAACAAAGCCGCAGAGCCGCGGCAAACCACTAACAAGTCATCCTCTCCGATTGCAGGGCAGGAAGCCAGGGAGCAAGGAGGAGGGAGCGAAGCCGGGGCAGGGCAGCCCGCGCCGAGACCCCAGCGTGTTCGAAATAAGCCATCTTGGCTGAGAGACTTCGTCTCATCCTAGGGGGGAGGAGTGTTGTGTCCTAATAGTGTAATCTTCTACATGTGATATCAATGTATCTGAACCAATGTAACCTTGCCAATGAGTAACAATGTAACCTTCAGCTGTATCACATAAACCCTGTAATAGGACGCGAGCTAATGACCACCAGCTGGCAGCAGCGAGCGTCCGAGCTCTCTTGGTTCAAACCCATCAAAGACCGCAGCGCGGGAAGTTTCCCGCCGCTACCTACACCTGGACAAGAAGGGCGTGACCAGCCATGACGTCACGCGGACCAGTAGCCAACGGGCTACCGTGGAGCCACATTCAAATACGTTACTGCCTTATATATAGAGCTGTTCGTCCGCCATTACCTCATGTTCCCTCTGTCCACCATGCAATAAACCTGAGTTAACCCAGCCTTTGGCTGTGCCTTGTGTCTTGACTCTCATACACTAAAACCCCTCACACCAATTCATCCGGCCCTCATATCGCTCCCAGAAGCTGAAGTAAAACACACACGTGTAGGTGTATTTTACTTCCGCTTCCAGGAGCGTCGAGGGCGGCGGGGCCCGGATGGATTGGTGCCAGGGGCCGGATTCGGCCCATGGACCATAGGTTGGGCACCCCTGCTATACACACTAGCTGAAATTTTATGTGTCCGCCATACCTATGACTCTGTGAATTTCCCCCAGAGCTGTGAAAGGCATTCAAATTCCTGCTTGAATGGTGACATGAAAAAATTAGTCAGGCCTGTTATCATCTGATGGCACGAAATAACCTCAACACACCTCCCCTGCGGAGCTTTTAATGCGCAGGAAGCTAACCACCATACTCACTAGACTAGATCCCACGAGAGTTGAGGACAAGGGGAGGAACATAGGGTTAGAAGCCACCAAGAGTTTCAGCGTGGGCGCCCCGGTACATTGCAGGAACTACGCCAGCGCGGGGCCAGCCTGGGTGCCGGGGGTGGTTGTGGAACAGACCGGTCCTGTATCGTACCGCGTGGAGACCAACACGGGTCTACTGTGGCGGCGGCACGCGGACCAGCTACGGAGCCGGGTCCCAGGAAATCAGGGCGCCGGAAACACGGATACAAATTCAGCGTTAGGGTTCTCCCCACCTGTTTAGCCCAAGGGGGAGGAGAGGGGGGTCGAGAGTCCCCACCAAGGGGGGAGGAGAAGGAATTTGTCCTCGTAGATATCCCGCGGGATCCCCCAACAGAGTTTGAGTTTGATTTTCAGAACCGGGGGGGTTTTTCGGAGTGGTCCCCCACCCATCCAAGCGAGAAGAGGGGTTTTACGTTAGCCCCTGGTGCCCCCGGTTCAACCACAACGGAATCCACCCTTTCCCCTAAAGCTGCAAAACCGCAGCAAGCCTCTAACAAGTCTCCCTCTCCCATTACAGGACAAGGGTCCAGGGAACAAGGAAGCGGGAGCGGCCCCAGGGCGGGCCAACCCACAGCGCGGCCCAAACGCGAGTGCAATAAACCATCTTGGCTAAGAGACTTCGTCTCATCCTAGGGGGGAGGGGTGTTGTGTCCTAAAGCCTGTGCCTTTAAACAACGTACCTATCCATGTGTATCCAATGTAACCTTTTCTATGTGTAACATTGTAACCTCCAGCTGAATCTCTGTAACCTTAATAGGACGCGAGCTAGTGACCACTAGATGGCAATAGCGAGCGTCCAAGCTCATTGGTCCAAGACTCACCTAGAACAACAGCGCGGGAAGATTCCCGCCACTACCTTCACCTGGACAAGAAGGGCGTGACCTGCAATGACGTCACGCAGCCTGTAGCCAATAGGCTATCAAGGAGCCACATTCAAATGTATAGCCACTGTATATATTGAGCTGTTCGTCCGCCATTACCACATGTTCCCTCTGACCAGCATGTAATAAAGTTGTGTTAAGCCAGCTCTTCGGCTGTCCTGGTGTCTTTGGTCCCATACACTAAAAACGGCTCCAACCTTGTCATCTGCAGGTGTTGTGCGGATCCGCCCTAGGTAGGGAAAAAGCAGGATTTATGTTATCTAGGTGGCTGAAAATATAAAAACTTTAACACTTCCCATCTCCAATAATAATTCTTCCTTACTGAACTGTTGTAATGTTCACGGGATGATTTATGGGATGATTTATGGGATGATTTCAGCGTTTATGTTGATAGCAATTACAACATCTCCATAGAAGACATATGCTTTATCTTCAGATACATGGGAAAATGGGGTGAATCAGGAATATTTGTTTGGTTTGGGGTAAAATGGGGCAGACTTAAGAGCTACTGTTCACCCTCAAAACAAAGCCACACCCCATCAGATTCTTCTTATTCCAATTGGCATTTTTAGGGTATAAAAGACAATCCGTGATTTGAATTTGAGGAAAGTGAAAATCAGTATTTGTAGCTTGAGTTCCTGGCATCAAAGGAGAAGAAGAAGAAAAAAGTGGAACTGGTTAATGAAGCTCAAGAGCTTACCTAGACACACCTACCCCAGAAGGACTAGCTAGGGAGTCCTCAGATGAAACCACCATGTATTATATATTCTCTTGAGTTTCTCTGCAGTTGTTTCTCTGGTAAAGTAGGATAAAGTTAAAGAATTGCATCAGTGTTGTGGGAACAGTCTTCTTATTTTATTTTCCCTTTCACTCCCCTTTTATAAACTTTGCAGAAAAGAAGTCCCAGATCCAAGAGAATAATGGCACTGATGTAAGTGGCTCAAGTGGTTAAGATGCTGACTGGGAGGTGGAAGGTCAGCAGTTCAAAACCCGAATACTGCATGACGGAATGAGTGCCCATCTCTGTCCCAGCTCGTGCAGTTTGAAAGCAAGAAATTGCAAGTAGATAAATAGGTACCACTTCGGTAGGAAGGTAAACAGTGTTCTGTGCACTTCGGTGTCTAGGCATGCCTGTCACATGTCCACGGAGAGGTCTGCAAATGTAGACAGTGCTGGCTCTTCGGCTATAAAACAGATGAACACTGAACCCTAGAGTCGGATATGACTGGCTTTCGAGCCAGGGTGACTTTTACCTTAAAGTGCCTAACTCAGAGTGGCAAATAGTTACTAATTAATGAGTCCTTCGCTGTATTCCTACAGGGTCAGGCAGCTGGCTCACAACTAGCAACTCAGTCAGGGACTTGTTAATTAGGTGATTTTTGATGTTCCAAGTTACGCTGTTGCACTTATGATGGCTTAAATATTAGTTGGATCCTGGCTATTATTGCACTATTAAGAATGAATATGTGTACAGTTAGAAGGATGACTGCCTTATGGGGTTTGATTGGCTAGGTCACACAATTAAGGGAATTAGCATCTGCTTTTGTCTCCTCCTACTTTTTCTACTCTTTTTTTTCCATTTTTTAATATGATGGCTCAGATACCAACCACTGCTTCCTGCGACTGTAGCTGCAATGTTGACCACATCTCAGAAATGGATGCACTGGGTGGCCCACCTAAGTCATAGACTTTTGTGTTTCTACCCATTAGTGGCAATGATTTTGGCAATCTGGAAATGAAAAGATAATGTCACAAACTATGGACTGGTGTTCCATACTCTGCCTTGCACCAGATGGGCCCAAGGGCAGACCGCTAATTCCCTAATTGTGTGACCTATCCAAACAAACAATTAAACTTTTCTGAGATTTTTTTCTTTTTCTCTTGTTTGTTTGGGACCCAGACATTGAATAAACACAATACATGCACGTAAAGACACTTTTGACACCAACTGGGAAAGGATGCTGATGAGTCCCTCAATGTTTAAGCCACATCACACACAGACACAACATCAAAACTTCTCCTTGAGTTGCTGGTCCTTACCTGTTGACCTGGAGAAGCACAACATTTCTCTGAGACTTCAGCCAACACCCTGAGATTGGCAATCCTAGTTCAGTGTTTATTCATTCATTCATTCATTCATTCATTCATTCATTCATTCATTCATTCATTCATTCATTCATGTCTTATTATGGACATGAAAGAAAGCAGGAATTTTCTTTTTGTACCAGCCATCCTGGTACAATTTGCCATTACCTGAACTAAGGGCAATGTAGCTTAAGAGTGATGCTCTAGGGGGGGATTTTACTATTCTTATTGAGGCTACCTTGTCTGTGATTACTGGGAATTATATTATTTTTATGACAGCCATGAGCCTATCTCAAATTTTGGGATGCATCACATCTGCAAAAGTAAGGGTGAATGGGTCTCGGGCCCCTTGCCTTTACCCCCACTGTATCACATAACTCCATCCACCTTCAAACTCACATCCCCTCAGTGCCACCTCAGAGTACCTATGGTCCTACTTTAGGATAGAGAAACTATGATAGGTTTCACCCACTGAATAATAAAATAATAATAATAAAAACATTACTAGCTGCTTGCCTGGCTTTGCCTGGCATAATACACAAGGACTACATTTTGCTAGCTTTTACTCACAGGCTCCTGGACAAGGTAAGCAATCAGCAGAATCCTGGCAAGACTGAGTAGCTATGGGTTCAGGGCCCCGCGTTATCCCAGGAGCTACCATCTTTGGTGCTGGATTTATTTAAATTTATTTATTTATTTTATTTAAAATATTTCTATCCCGCTTCCCTCACTCAAGAGTGACCCGAAGCTGCTAACAACATGATTAAAACAAGAAATCAAAACAGATTAACAGACTCCATTAAAAACCCTATATTAAAACCATCTAAACGTCCCATCCCTCCCATACAGATAAAAACAGTCAGGACAAAAATCCTGTATAGGCTAAATGACTAAATGAGCCAGCGGGACTGGGCAGTTGATGCATCCAAGTTCCATCCCCACTGGCATAGCCATGTTTTCAGTTGTCCTCTAAAGGGGAGCAGCTCCATCTGGATGCATAGTTTGAGAGGCAAGAGGTTCCAGGAGGACCCCCAAATCACGCACTGGGTCTGTCTGAGGCAAAATAGCCCCATCCAGAACCAAAGCTGGTAACTCCAAGGATAACATGGAACCCCAGGCCCACAGTCACTCAGTCTTGCCAGGATTCAGCTGAAGCCCGTTGTCCCCCATCCAGACCCGAACAGCCTCCAGACACCTGGTTAGGACTTTGACTGCATCACTCGGGTCCCCACGGGCCGAGATATACAGCTGGGTATCATCAGCATACGGATGAAACCTTACCCCATGGGAACGAATGCTCTCACCCAATGGCTTTATGTAGATATTAAACAATAGAGGCGAGAGTACCGAGCCCTGAGGCACCCCACACAGGAGTCACCTAGGGCTGGACAACCCACTCTCTAAAGACACTGACTGGGTCCAGCCCATCAGAAATGAGGTAAACCAGGACAACACAGTGCCCTAGGCCCCCAATCCTCAAAGCCGGCCCAGAAGGATACCGTGGTCGATGGTATTGAACACCGCAGAGAGGTCCAGAAGAATAAGGATGGAGGGATTGCCTCCATCCCACTCCCATCAGAGATCATCTAGGAGTGTGACCAATGCAGTCTTGGTACCATAACCGGGCCTGAATCCTGACTGAAATGGGTCCAGATAATCCGTATCATCCAGAATCCCCTGGAGCTGCCGTGCCACTGCTTTCTCCAACAACTTCCCCATGAAGGAAAGGTTGGAAATTGGTCTAAAATTAGAATTAATGGTAGGGTCGAGTGATGGCTTTTTCAGGAGAGGGTGAACCAGCGCATGCTCGAAAGTTGCTGGAAACACCACCTCCCACAGAGAGGCATTCACAACTGCCCATTGTGGCATTGGCTGCTCTAACCAGCCAGGCAGGGCAGTGATCTAATAAGCAAGTGGAGTTACGAACAGCTCCAAGGGGCCTGTCCACTTCATCAGGGGCAACTGGATCAAACTGATCCCAGATAATATGGCTAGACTCTGTTCTAGCCTTCTCTAGGTGATCAACTTCAATGTCATAATTAAACCCTGAACTGGGTTTGCCCCAAACAGATTCGGTGCACAATTTGGGGGTCCTCCTGGACTCGCGACTACTGCTTGAAGAACAGGTGGCAGTCATGGCCGGTAGGGCTTTTGCGCAACTTTGTGTCATCCACCAATTATGCTTGCTCCTGGACCAGGATTCCTTGCTCATGGTCACCCATGCTCTGGTCAACTCCAGACTGGATTATTGTAATACGTGGTGGTCCCATCAGCAAGAGAGGCATGCCCCATTGTGACCAGGAAGAGAGCCTTCTTGGTATATGCTCCAACCTTTTGGAACCTCCTGCCACCAGAACTGCGCCTCCAGGCAGAGTTGCCCCCCTTCAGGAAGGCTCTAAAAACATGGCTCTGCCAGCAGGTGTGGGGGGGGCATCTGGTATCACACCCCACCCCTGCAGGCTCATCTAGCCCTGTCTGCGGTTTTTAATGAAGGGTCAGGTTTTTATAGACATTTTAAATATTTTAGTATTAGTTTTGTTGCATGGAATGTTTTAACTAATGTGAGCCGCCTTGAGCTGCTGAGGTGAGAAAGGTGGCCTACAAGTCAAATGAATGAATGAATGAATGAATGAATGAATGAATGAATAAATAAATAAACAAATAAATAAAAGCATGGCAAAAATCTTCTCCCCATACATTCTCATATAACCAAAACACATCTTTTTCTTCATCCCTTCTCTTCCAGGGTTTTAACGGATTTAATCACAGCACATAAAGTTCATCAATTTAGATCTGTTCCCACAGTTTTCCGCCTGTTACAACTACAAAATAAGTAAGCTAATCAACACCTGCCTTGAAGGATGAATCTCTAGCTCTGCTCAGGGAATTAAGAACTCAAGGCACCTACATTACTCATTAAACCCTCCGGGTTGGAGAGATAGGCAGGATATCTCTCAATGCCATTTCCAGGGAATCCTAAACAGGTGAAGGCATCTGCTTGGGAATACCCTGAAGGAAATGGTGAGCCACTGTGTGAGACAGAATGCTGGACTGGATGGGCTGTGGCCTGTTCCAGCAAGGCTGTTCTTATGTTCTTATGTAAAGCAAAACCCCTATATTAATTCATTACAGCAAGGCACACTGTGGATCAGGCTTTTGGAAATGAATGAGGAGAAAATAATGGCAGAATAATCTGTCAGATTCCATCTAAATCTGGCAGGTGGAGCTGAATTCAGCTGGGGATGATGGCCTCTGAGCCAAATGTAGAGGCAACCCCACATAGCCTCTTTCTCCTTCACTCTCTCCTTCCTCACCTAGGAAAAACTGCTTGTTTGCAGAGAGCTTCTGAAATATGGCCAATAGTCATGTGAGATCAACCTGTGAGACCCATGGAGCCCTAAAATGCAGGCTGCTCCCTCTCTTTTAATGATGGTTAGAACATATATGAAAAAGTTTGTCACAAATTTTTGGTCATTATACCAATGTGCGTTGAAACAATTTTTCTATGTTTCGTCACTACAATTCCCAGAATGATCCAGCCAACTGATCATGGTGAATGAGTAGAAGCTTTGGTTTTACCCAGAAAGACTTTGAGGTCTCACAAATCTAGTACTGAACTGATACTAGGAAGACTGATAAGGTCCATGCCCTGGCCTATATCCATAGCAGGGTTGTGCCCTATGCCAGCGGTGGTGAAACTATGGCACATGTGCCAGATGTGGCACTCCCAGCCCTTTCTGTTGGCACATGCACTGTCTCCCAGTACAGAGTTTACCCCACACCTCTACCCAGCAGCCCAATGGGAGCGCTTCTTCCCTCCCCCAGCATAAAGTTCACCCCAGTTCTCTGTTTGGGCACTCAGTCTCTAAAAGGTTCGCCATCACTGCCCTACGCTGTGAAGGCACCTCATTTTTCTTTGTGGTCTCTGTGAATCCACACTAATGGGAAGAGACCATGGTTGCCTCCCATTTGTGTGAATTCACAGATGACTACTCGAAGAACGGCAGTTAAGGTAGAAAACCAGTCCTTCCTAAATAACGGGGTGAGACCCTCCTGCTCATCAGACCACACATTTCTGAAGGTTTATTGAGCCAAACAGATTTTGGGGTTTTGAGTTCCTTCTTCAGGAATTCTTCCCCTGACTTTGTGACAATTGCTTGTTTTCTTACAGGTATGAGGTCTGGAAATTTTGGGTTCCATTCCAAAATAAAAAAAATAAAAAAGGTTATTCCCAAAATAAATTTTGTATCATTAGATTTGCACTTTCATACCTGTCAAGTTTCGAGAAATTTCTGTCAACCCCCCGTATTTTACACTCTTTCCTGCTGACATCCCATATTAGTTGGACTGCAATTAGACTGGAGTTAGACTGGAGGCCAGCACTGGATAAGCATAGCTGTCCAGTTTTCTGTTTTGGCCAGGAAATTTCCCTTATTTGACAGAAATTTCCCGAAACTTAACAGGTATGCACTTTTGATTGGGAAACTCATATCCATGAAATGTACTTCAGCTCCTGAGCATAATCTGGTGTTGAAGATGGTAGACAAAAGCCAATAATTTGTCTAAATAACGCTCTGATAAGAGAGTCGCAATAAACTGGAATCAGCTTGACAATGCTCTATCATCTTTATTAAGAACACTAAATACATTCAACACAATATTAAAAAACCTTCATCACACTCTACTTACACTAGAAAACATATTTCTTCTGTAGCAAATACACACTCCTGCATGGGTACAAACACAAACCCCGTCACAAAAATCTAATTAAAATTGAAGTGGAGCCTTCCAGATTACTGCAGCCTTATGACACTCCAGGGTGTGTTTAACAGAACTATAAATGCATTTCTCTGGTGGTTCAAATGCCTTCAGCCTTCACCCAATGCCTCTTGTGCCCCCACTAATGGGCCCATATATCACGACCCTGTCACTTTTCTAATCATATGGTGCATGGTAGGATTACCACTGACATGTAAAAACCCAATCACTATCCGCCTTGGAAACCTCACCAAGCATCCCAGTGGCGAAGCAGAATTAAGCAAGCCAACAAATCATAAAGAAGTGAGAGCACATATTCTTGCTAGTTGGCATGATCCAGGCAAGGTCAGAGGACTAGAGCTGATGGCAGAGTTAGGAAATGTTCCATTTTAAACTACAAGTCCCACAATTCTTTGCTACCACAGCCAACAATTTTTCGCATGCCCCTTTGAAGTGGACTCGTTCTCCTGGGGCATTCTGAAGCTTTGAAAAATGAGAAGACTTGGACACAATAACATGGGAGAATGGTGGATATTATCTAACCAACATAAAAAGAAAAAGGCAGATGAGCCAAGACAGGGCCAGAGAGAAACTATCCTCACAAGTGTTTACGGTGATTTATTGAGCCCAATAGATTTTGGGATTTAGAATGCCTTGATCAGGAATTCTTCCTGAGCTTCTGTAATTTTTTTTATTGTTTCCTTCTTCTAATTTGTTGTGGACAAAAAACAGCACACAGCTCATCATAGTACCCTGGAAACAATATCTCCTGAGAAGGGAATTCAAAATCTTGAAACAGGTTGGGCTGAATATAACATTACAGGCACATTGAGATTGGTAGCTATGTCAGTGTTTGTTTGTTTGGCCATCTATTCACACGGTTGTTCTTTGCAGGCGCACCCCCCCAATAACGGACACAGACAACATTGAAAGTGGATAACAGCATAGGGCCACATTTATTGATTCAATGCCCTAGTCCGAATTATAAATTTGCATTGGTAAAACGACCAATCGTAATTCCTAAGGCAAGCAGGCCGAAGTAACACTGGTAAGGTACCACCCCAAAATTGCCAACGGCAATTGGTTACAATGTATCAATTTGTATCAATTTGTTTGTTGACAACAAACAAATTGTTGACCGTAGTCAATAACTAACTTATGACCCCACCCTCTGACGCGTATCCGTGAAATCACAGGGGTGATGCATGCTGGTTAGCAATCGTCATCACCCCATCGCCTGGTTCATCGTTGACCGGACAACGTTTAACTAATTTATTCCTGTCTAGTGTTGTCCAGTCAATTGCGAACCTGCCGGATACTTGTGGGTCATACTGTTTACCTTACCAGTGCTACCCGCCAATGTGACCAAAGTCAACAGTAGGAACACAGAAAGCCCCCTATATCAAACCATAGCAACAGTGTGGGATGGGCAAAAAAGCCAGGACCCGGAGCCAATATGGGTCCCAACCAAAAATTCCCACCCGGCCCCGAAGCGACCATAATATCACACTGTTAACTAGGGAGGGGGTGGAGGGGAAAAAAACTTCTCCGCTCCGTCGCTGAGGTAAAATGGCAGCTTGGCTGCCTCGTGGCCACCCCTTTTATAAGGGAGCTGGCCACGCCCCTAACTACCCGGATTCTCTGTCCTGTGGGGAGGGCCGCAAAGGGCGCGGCGGCCATTTTGGCGCCGCGCTTGCATTGCAGGCGCACCCCCCCAATAACGGACACAGACAACATTGAAAGTGGATAACAGCATAGGGCCACATTTATTGATTCAATGCCCTAGTCCGAATTATAAATTTGCATTGGTAAAACGACCAATCGTAATTCCTAAGGCAAGCAGGCCGAAGTAACACTGGTAAGGTACCACCCCAAAATTGCCAACGGCAATTGGTTACAATGTATCAATTTGTATCAATTTGTTTGTTGACAACAAACAAATTGTTGACCGTAGTCAATAACTAACTTATGACCCCACCCTCTGACGCGTATCCGTGAAATCACAGGGGTGATGCATGCTGGTTAGCAATCGTCATCACCCCATCGCCTGGTTCGTCGTTGACCGGACAACGTTTAACTAATTTATTCCTGTCTAGTGTTGTCCAGTCAATTGCGAACCTGCCGGATACTTGTGGGTCATACTGTTTACCTTACCAGTGCTACCCGCCAATGTGACCAAAGTCAACAGTAGGAACACAGAAAGCCCCCTATATCAAACCATAGCAACAGTGTGGGATGGGCAAAAAAGCCAGGACCCGGAGCCAATATGGGTCCCAACCAAAAATTCCCACCCGGCCCCGAAGCGACCATAATATCACACTGTTAACTAGGGAGGGGGTGGAGGGGAAAAAAACTTCTCCGCTCCGTCGCTGAGGTAAAATGGCAGCTTGGCTGCCTCGTGGCCACCCCTTTTATAAGGGAGCTGGCCACGCCCCTAACTACCCGGATTCTCTGTCCTGTGGGGAGGGCCGCAAAGGGCGCGGCGGCCATTTTGGCGCCGCGCTTGCATTGCAGGCGCACCCCCCCAATAACGGACACAGACAACATTGAAAGTGGATAACAGCATAGGGCCACATTTATTGATTCAATGCCCTAGTCCGAATTATAAATTTGCATTGGTAAAACGACCAATCGTAATTCCTAAGGCAAGCAGGCCGAAGTAACACTGGTAAGGTACCACCCCAAAATTGCCAACGGCAATTGGTTACAATGTATCAATTTGTATCAATTTGTTTGTTGACAACAAACAAATTGTTGACCGTAGTCAATAACTAACTTATGACCCCACCCTCTGACGCGTATCCGTGAAATCACAGGGGTGATGCATGCTGGTTAGCAATCGTCATCACCCCATCGCCTGGTTCGTCGTTGACCGGACAACGTTTAACTAATTTATTCCTGTCTAGTGTTGTCCAGTCAATTGCGAACCTGCCGGATACTTGTGGGTCATACTGTTTACCTTACCAGTGCTACCCGCCACACGGAGGGGCTTCAAAGAAGACCTGACGCCCCCCCCCAGACCGTCAGCTCGGTCAACAGGCCTGCTCGCCAATCACCCAACAGGAGGTCCATACCTCCTCGCGACAGACGGACCCCATCCCCTGCGTACAAGTCATAATTTTGTAGACTAATATCGGGGTGATGACTAACCCGTCCCCAAGCCCTGTTGGCAAGAAACCGCGCCATTGCCTTATTGACCGCGCGCCTAGCGCGGTCAAGGGCCAGGAGGTTAACGCCCCCTCTGTAAGAATGGCGCGGGACAATGTCCGACCAAACCAGGGTTGTGGCAGGCCAGACATAATGCAAGTAGGCGAGGTCCTCGCAAATTGCATGCTTAAGCGATAAGCCGGTGACCTGGCCCAAATCATTGCCCCCCAGGTGGATGATTAGAATGTCAGGCGGGTCAGCACCCAGGCCAGAAAAAAGGAAAGGCCGCAGCTCCCGCCATAACATCCCAGGCTTACCATGCCATGCGAGACTGGCGTGGTCACCCAGTCCCAGTCGGGGTCCCCATTCTGTCGCCGCAGCGTAACGCGCTGCCCTGTGCACATAGCTGTGGCCCACCAGCCATACTGTCACCGGTGTAATACGACACCCAGGGTCTGTAAGAAAATTGAGAAAAAAGGCGGTAAGGTGACTGGATTGGTACTCATGGCGGGAGTGGGCGCACATAAAACTGAAAACATTGCGAGCCCCACCTTCCCATGCTGCGTATGTCAGCCCCAGAGTACCCAAAAGCAGCTGCTGTAGAGGCTGCACCAATACGGAACGAATGTGTGCCATAACGGGCACCTGGTAGGCCCACCCTGGTGAGGGCTCTGGCTGTCACCTTCCAAAACTGAAATTTAGTAAGGGGAGACCCATCTTGGTGACAGAAAAACGGGCCGTGGTGCATGCCACGCAGTGCCAGGAATTCCTGTAGGGCACCAACCGGACAGATGTCTGCCAAAGAACAACGTAGCAGTCTTACACCACTGCCTACGCCATGCTGATCTGTTTTAGAGGAGCGTATCCTCAACTGGGCCCAGTCTTTGGCTACGTAGACATCTTCGAGTTCCAGTGCCCTACCACTTGCATCCGCCTTAGACAGCATCACGAGTTCGCTGACGCGGAGCGCTCCAAAAAATGCCACCGTTGTGGCTGCGTGAAAAAGGGCTGCCTCATAATGATCAAAACAGAGGCCTGGCCAGCCCCGGGCCAACTGGGTAAGAACCCCTGGGGAAATAGGGTGCCGGTCATCCGGGCAACGCCTGCGCTCGCGCACCCACCCCTCCAAAACATGTCGCACACGGAAGTCAGAGGTGGTATCCACATGACCTCCCACTTTGGCCATAAAAGCCAACGCCGAGAGCTTGGATGCTATGGTGCGAGGTGCAAGGCCCTGTGCATGCAGGTGAACCATGAACCGCAGAACATGGTCCACCGGGATAGGCCAGGTCTCTGGCAAGAGAAATTGAGTAGCAAATGCCCTGTAAGAATTGAATGCTTGTTGATACGCCTTACGCGTGCGTGGCGCTAGTGACAGGCCAATCGCCCGGTTCACCTCTCCTTGCCAATAGTCCACATCTCGTCCGGGAGTGGCGAGGGAAATTCCTCCGCATCCGGGGCCAAGGCGCGGAACCGGGAGATCTGCAGGCGGGACAAAGCGTCAGCAATATCATTATTAATCCCTGGGACATGCCTGGCCCTGAACAAAACGTTGAGGCGCAGGCAGCGCAGCACAAAATGGCGCACTAGGTCCATGACCCTGGGCGATTTGGAAGTCTGTGCATTGACAATGTGGACAACAGCAGCATTGTCACACCAGAAATGCACCACCGAATTAGCCCACTGTTCGCCCCATAGCATCAAAGCCCCCAGAATAGGGAAAAATTCCAGGTATGTGAGATCCCGCAGGCGACCTGTGCCTACCCATGCCGGTGGCCACCCACCACAGGCCCACTTCCCATTGAAGTACATCCCATAACCCAGGGATCCTGAGGCATCAGACTGGATCTGGAAATTGGGGGACGCCAGGAGGTCAGACCTCCAAAATGAGACCCCATTAAACTCCCTCAGGAATTGCAACCAGACGAACATGTCTGCCCTGATACCCCGGGTGAGCCTAACTCTGTGGTGGGGCCTGGATAACCCTGCCATGGCGTCGCATAAGCGCCGGGCAAAAGCCCTGCCCGGTGCGACCACCCTGCAAGCAAAATTAAGGTGCCCATGTAGCACCTGAAGTTCTCTCAGTGATGCCTTACGCTTGGCCAGCAATTCCGAGATAAGGGCCACGATCCTGGACACCTTATCACCCGGCAACCTAGAATCCTGCACTACTGTGTCAATCTCAACCCCCAGGAATACTAGCTTGGTCGATGGGCCCTCGGTCTTTTCGGGCGCTAAAGGGACACCAAGTTCCTCCATTAGCGTCTGAAATGTGTTGAGGAGACGTGCGCACGTGTCCCAGCCCCGTTCACCCCCGAATAAAAAGTCATCCAGGTAATGGGCTACAGACCGGGACCCTGACCTGCGGGCGAAAGCCCACTCTAGGAAGGTACTAAAACGCTCGAAAGCCGAGCATGATATGGAGCAGCCAAAAGGCATGGCCTTATCAAAATAATATTCCCCCTTAAATTTAAAACCCAGCAACTCAAAGTCGCCCGGATGCACTGGCAAGAGGCGAAAAGCTGACTTAATGTCACACTTGGCCAGCAGGGCACCCGGGCCACACGAGCGCACCATGCGCAACGCATAGTCAAACGATGTATACCTGACTGAACAAAGGTCATCAGGGATAGCATCATTGACCGATCGGCCGGCTGGGTAGGACAAATGATGAATAAGGCGAAACTCACCTAGGGACTTTTTGGGGACCAAACCCAGTGGCGAGACCTTAAGATTGGGAAACGGGGGTACGGGGAAAGGTCCAGCGACCCTGCCCGCGACTAACTCCTTTTGAATGCTGGCCGCAGCCACCTCCTCCCTTCCTCTAAGGGATAAAAGGTTGGGAGCATCCTGAGGGGACCTATCACCCACAAAAGGGATACGAAATCCCTGCTTAAAACCTTGAAGAATATACTCCCTGTCCTCCCCCTTCGGGTACGATGCGAGCCAGCGCTCCAGCATGTCCACCTTAATTGGGGAGGGAGCCTTTTGGAGAACTAGCTCCATCCGTGGCAGCCTTGCCAGCCCACTGTCCACCCTTCCCTCTGCCTCGCGCCCCCCCAGGCTTGGGGCAAACAGAGGCTGCGTGGGGGCCAGAGCATGTGGGACACTCATGCTTATACCTGCAGTTCTTTCGATTGCAGGAACCAATTGACGAGAAAGTCCAGCACAGCAGGCGGGCTGGAACCCCCTGCCCCGCCGCCTGGCGGGTAACCTGCGCTGGAGCCGCTCGCTGGACCGCATGTCCGCAATGGTATCTATCCCCCGGGGCAGGGCGTGTGGGTGTCATATACAAAAGCCAAAGCCTCTGGCACGGCTCATCCCATCTCATCTCGGGGTGAAGGGGAATCCTCATACGGAATTCCTCGTCATATGCTAGCCATGAGGGGCCCGGAAAATCGACCATCGCCCTATATATGTTGTCCAAATATTGGACCATGGGAATAGCTAAATCCGGCCGCGCCCTCAAATATACCGCCATGTATATTAAATAAGCGGGGAGCCAGTTGGCCCAGGTACGCGGCGGCTTACGGCGGCGTGCCTGCTCCTTGTCCTTCTCATCCTGACCCTCCCTTTCCTCCTTGGTGGGCTCTCTGTTCAGGAGTGAGAAGATATCTACGTACTCCCCTCGCCATATCTTTTCCCTAGTAGCCTGTGCCAGGTGATCACCCAATGGCAAGGAATACCCTGCCGTCGGCAAGGCCGAAAAAGGGACAGCCGGCCTGGTAAAAGGGGTCTGAACTAATCCAGCCACCCCCAGAACATTCCCTGTAGTGTAGGGACCAATGCCCACCCCAGTGCCCAAGGTGGTAGTCGTCGCCGCCGGGTGGGTTGCCGACAGCGTGGCCCCCGCACCACCCGCGCGAGGCCAAGGCCATTGAAAGGCCCCCCCTAGATTGGGAATGTGTGTGGATGTACTCGCTTGCACCGTATACTCACACGCTGCACCCCCGTGGGCCGCCCCCACCGTGGGTTCCGGCCCACTGGGGGCGTCGGAGCTCACGACCGACGTAGAGCTCATCACCGGGGCTTGACCCGCACCTGGTTGCTGGCTGGGGAGCTGCGAGGCAGTGGCCGAAACCGCGCCACACGCCTGCAGCAGCTCGACCCTCCCCGCCGGCTGTTGTCCTCCAGCCGACAGCGTCTCAAAAGGAACCCCGAAAGGGGCGCCCGCCTGACTGGCCCGCGCCAACGACGCCTCCAGGGCCGCAATGCGGGCCAGCAAGGTGTCCACGTTGACCATGGGCAAAGGGCCGGCCGGCCCGCCTGGCCCAGGCATGGGTACAGGTCCCTGTACCCCGGGACCCACATATGGCCATTGGCCAGCACCGAAGCCCGGCAGGGTTGGTGGAGGAACCTGCCAAGGCAGGGGGCCGCACCACCCCCCAAGGCTAGAGGGCCCCGGGAGAGGCTGGAGCCCAAGAGGAGTAGGCCCGACAGAGTGGGCAGGAGCAGGAGCGGTGTCTACCGCTCGTGGGCCGCGGGCCGGAACCCCTTCCGCGCCCGCCCTCTGATCACCCACCCCGGGCCAAGGGGCAATAGACCCCATTCCGCCGGCCCCGGCCGGGGCTGGCAAAGGTGGCTGCTGAGGAGGCGGCACCGCGGTCCTCCGACCTGGGTTGCGCCTCCTAACAACGCGAGCTGAACTCGAAGCCGCCTTCTTCTTCGAAGGCATCTCCACCGGAGCAAAAAGGGAAGCCGGAAAGGCAGAACCGCTACCAAAAGGCTTCCCGGTAAGCTAACGAGCGACGGAGACGCAGGGGAAAAAACTTCTCCGCTCCGTCGCTGAGGTAAAATGGCAGCTTGGCTGCCTCGTGGCCACCCCTTTTATAAGGGAGCTGGCCACGCCCCTAACTACCCGGATTCTCTGTCCTGTGGGGGGGGGCCCGCAAAGGGCGTGGCGGCCATTTTGGCGCCGCGCTTGCATTCTTTCTTTCTCTTACCCTACAGTTGCCCAGAAATAAGGGGGAGATTTTCTGGATTATCTCAGAATAAAAACACACCGTGTTTATCGTTTTGTAGCAATCTAAGGAGACCAAATTGTACAAAGCAATAATAAGCTCTTCTCTGTTGCATTGTCCTAAATGTATATTGTTCCAAATGCCAAGATATGGCCACTGGGTTCATGCAAGTCATTACCTTATCAGATGTTGGTGAAGCCCTCTTAGTTGATCCAGAACCGTTTGCCCAGGAGCTAAAGGGAGTCAGCTGGAAAAGACCTCAGGGTAGTAGATTTCCCATTAGATCCCTCCAATACTTAATCTGCCCCCTCCGCTATGGAAAGATTGTGGACTCATCAGGGAGAATACCGGGCTCCAAAATGTCTGAGAAGAGCTGGCCTTCCTGCATTTTCCCTGAGTATCTGAACAACCCAGGTTTGACTTGCATTGAGAAGACTACACATTAACTCAGCCTTCTTATACAGACAGACATCTGCCTTTGCTATCTATATTTCTACTTCATCCATTGTTAACACTGTTCTGTTCATGGGTGAGTATTCCTCAAATTGATTATCTGTACAAGTGATTTTAAATTAACTCAATGTGACTGCACTGAGTCACTTAACAACAGTCTCCCAGGTCTTCAATATTTCCTTGTTTGTTTATTTTTGTATTATTATGTGCTGATCTAATCATCTAGGCACATTAGATGCCATCAAAGGGGCATATGTGCAACATTTTAATAAAAAGTATACACCTTTAAATCAACTCACACAGTGAATTTGCCATCTTTTTGAAGGGGAAGGCCTTATTCCCATACACAATAACACCCATCTATTACTATGTTAATTTGAAAAGCAGGTCATGGGAAATTAAATTGCTTGAAATAGGTCACTGGTTATAATTCTGCATTCTATTAAAACAACTACATCTCTGAAATCTTTATTAGTTCATTTTAATTACAAGCACAGAAGTATTCAGTGCAAAATGATTACCGTTTGTGCATTTTACACTTATCTGGAAATGCATCTTTTGTTGTGGCTTATATTCTTTCAGCATTAAATACTACAAAGCACTGTCTTTGGGGTTGTGTGTATTTTTTCAAAACAATTATTTACCCAACATTACAACGTTATGATCGAGTTGCATTTGAAACCAAAATGGGAGGGAGAACCCACAGAATATTAAATATTGATACACTCTTAATTAGCTTCTTACTGAAATGGTAGAAATATGGTGGCTATATGAGAACTACCAGTAAGTAACCATTGCTCAACGGCTCTCAGATTAGCAGTAAACCAAATTAAATTCTTCAATATGCGATTCATTATTTTGAAATTGGCCAAATTAATCCTGCTTCTGGATGTTCACAACTGCACTTCTTCCTGTTAAATAATTCTGATTTTGGCATTGCTGCCTACTTTTTCATCTCTCTCTTCTACTCCTAGGTGGCTGCTTTAGACTTTTGATGAGGAAAAGTGACATTTTAGTAAAGGTGGACAGGTTACTTGTAAGGTTCAAAGGCCTAAATGTGAAAATGTTCAAGATGAGCTGCCATCTCAAATGGGTGCATTTTTTTTGTGTGTGCTTATTTTTAAAAGACATTATAAATAGAGAGAGACATATAATTTTTGTAACTCCACCGATTTGATTTTAATCTAGTTCCATCTGAAAAGCTCCGAGGATTTTGCAAACATGTCCAATGTATCTAGAGTTATATATAGTACGGGGTCATGGGGGAATATGTAAGACTGAATTTAGCAGTGGGTTAGTTTGGCATCATTCTGGCTCCTGAGTAAAAGGAATGAACACCACAAATCAAGCTAAGTTCAACTGAACAAAGTATATCTACACTTCACAGTTATACCATTTTGGTAACACCTTAATTGTCATGGTTATATCCTATGGAATCTTGAGGCTTATAGGGATTGTTTTAGAGATTTATAGGGAGGTTGGAATTATCTCCAAACTCTAGGATTCCACAAAACAGAATGAAGACAGTGCCTTTGCCATGTGTTTTAGACGCACTTTCAGTGTTGGTTGAGTTTCTGTAGTAGGGAATGTAGTGATTGATCATTCCCCCCTATAGTCATTCCAACAAATTGTTTCACTCCCCCCACTAATTTTTGAAGAAATCTGAGAACCAGGAATTTTAGAACATTTTAATTAAAACAAAATAAATCCAGTTAGTGTGATCCCCAAGCAACTACAATAAAAGAAAAGAGACCAAGAAATTACAAAGGACATAAAACACTGAATGCTATAATACTTGAGTCGCATTTTGCAAAAATAAAAAGTAGAGATTGTTATAATTGGTCATTCAAGGTAAGATAAATGGGGGGAAATTCAGGGAGGATTGAGTGGGTCTGCTCTGTGTGTGACTCACAAATGGATATATTCTTATGACATTCTCCCCATCTACTTTGACCAGATACAAAAGGGAAAACTGCAATGGACTTTTTGTATCTGGCTAGCATATATAACAAGCATTCTCAACCTATGGCTTGTGGGCCAGACCTGGGCACTGATACCAATTCATCCAGCCCCCAACACTCTCGCTGCTCCTGGAAGTGAAAGTAAAACACATTCTGTGCATGCATGGCATGCATTTTACTTCTGTTTCCGGGTGGGAGGAACCACATGACTAGCCTGATCAGCTGCCCAGGTGTATTGAGAATCACTGATGTATAGGATCACACCATAACTTTCATGTCCCTGCTTCATTATAAACTTTTGAATAGAATTCTCATTCACAATAGAGGCCTGTGGTGGTGAACCTATGGCATGCATGCCAGACGTGGCACTCGGAGCACTCTCTGTAGGTACCTGTACAGTCACCCCAGCACAGAGTTCGCCTCACCCCTCTGCCCAGCAGCCCAATAGGAGCACTTCCTCCCTCCCCCAGCACTGAGTTCACCCCACCCCTTTGCCCAGCAGTCCAATGGTAGCGTTTCCTTCATCCCCTGTTGCTGTGTTGGCACTTTGCGATAAATAAGTGGGTTTTGGGTTGCAATTTGGACAATCGGTCTCTAAAAGGTTTGCCATCACTGATACAGGCTGTCTCACAAAACAAAAGATGAACACACACAATTATCAATAGATGCTGAAGGCTAAACTCATTAACAAATGTTAATGCCAGGTGTTTCCCTTGTATCCTCCTACTACAGTAATACCTCATACAAAGTCCGCTTCATACAACATCGAATTCATACAACATCGCCTAATTTCTTGAAAAAAGTTACCTCATACAAAGTCGCTCGACTTTGTATGAGGCATTCAGTTTTTCCCAGGTTGCATTGTGCCTGGGCAGTATGAAAGACAGGACACATGCGTGCATTGCTCTTGTGGGTTTTGCATGAGGCAAAAAGTGTTTAGGAGTGGTTTTGAGCGTGATTTTGGATATTTTTTTGAATTTTTCATCAGAATTTTTAGAAGCATTCCTGGGATTTTTGCAGCATTCTTCAGGTTCTTGGACAATCAGGGTTGTTTGACATGTTTTTTTAATGTATTTAGCCTTTAGACAATGTTTTCTTAAAGTTCTGTCAGTTTCCTGTTTGTTTCCTTGACTTTGCCGTGTTACAGTACAATGTATCTCTATGGAAACGATGTTGTACGAGGCATTGCAGCAAGGATTTGGACGTTGTATGAGGCATCGCGGCTAGGATTTTGCATGCCTCATACAAAGTCCAAATCTGTATAAAGTCCAAACTTGTGGAACCAAGTTTGGACATTGTATGAGGTATCACTGTATTTGCATTTCAACAGGGCGAGCATTCACAACTAATCTGAATAACAACCAGAGATCATCTGCTATTATCAGTTGTAAAAAGCCATATTATTTTGTATACTTATCTGTTAGGCTAACCAATCATTCTGTACTTCTATACCTGATGTTTATAAATTAATGCCATGAAGTCTCACTCCAATGTCTGATGAAGTGGACTTGATTCACAAAAGCTAACATTCAAACACAGCAGTGAGTAGTCTTTAAAGTGCTACAATGTTTTTGTTTTGTTTATTCTCTGACATGTGGTGAATAAGAAACATTTAATGACCAGAATACAGCTGATGACACCATCAGTCTTATGCTGCATTACTTTATGTTACAGGATTTCAGCTGTTGATTTTGCCAAATAGATAAAGAAAGCATCTTATATCGAGTCATTTCTTGACCCATCTTGCTCAACACTGTCTTCTTCAAGGTTGGGCAGGGAAATGGTAGACCTGAGCTGCTGATACACTGGATCTTGGCTGGTTTGCAAACAGTGTTGTAGCCAGCCCCCCCCCAGAGGGGGACCCTCCTGAGCTAACAGCTCCCCCCAACCCACCCAGGGATGCCAATGTTATATATGTGACATTGTTGCCCCTCCTGGAAATTTTTGCCCCTCCTGAAACCCCACCTCCCTGTTTGCAAGCCACAAGGATCCCCCCCCTTCACCATTTGATTTTCTCAGTTGGACGGTTGACCCAAAGTTTAGGAAGGAGGCAGAAGTTAATGTGAAAGGGGTGTGAGGCAGGTTCTAGAATTGAAAACAGTTTTCTGGCCCTTCACATGGAAGTATAATTCTACTTCCCATTACTTCACAACTAGTTTGGATTGGAGGATCTCAGCTTCTACTATTACCCCCCCCCCCCAAACCAAGTCAGTTCTGCAGTATCCATTTCCCATTCTCCACAAGGTACAGCCTACCCTCAGGATGTGGGAAAAAAAGACTTTTGCCACATTTCTCCAGATTACACCTTAAAGTTGGAAGTTATCACTTACAAGTAGTGGCATTGCCTTTATAATAAGCTGCTTTTTTATGATAGCAAGGCTGTTAAACTGTTTGTTTTCTGAAGTAATGAAGAAACTGGCAATGAATAAAAAGTGTGTGTGTAATAAGTAGCATTCACAGGGAAGTAATGTCTTCTACCTTAATTAGACAGCGTGGAGTGACTGAATAACCTTATACTTTAGCTCCAGAAGGAAACGTGGTTGGCAGTTAGCCACGTTTTGTCAGGAGAGTATTATTGCTTACTTTAATTAGTCAATGTGGAGTAGCTACTTGATGTGATACTCTAGGTAGCCACTTTTCCAACCTTATTTGTATTCCCTGCATTATAGAATCATAGAATCACAAATTAATGGAGTGGGAAGGAGCCAATGAATCCATCAAGTCAAACCTCCTGCTCAATGCAGGGATCCAAACCAAAGCAGATCTGGCAGATGGTTGTCCAATTTTCTCTTGAATGCCTCCAGCAATGGAGCATCACCATATTATGTTGCTCTGCTGTGCAGTGTGTGAGGGAGCAAGCACAGTCCCTTGACTACTGCAGTGATGGCGAACCTTTTAGAGACTGAGTGCCCAAACTGCAACCCCAAATGCACTTATTTATCGCAAAGTGCCAGCACAGCAACAGGGGTGGAAGGAAACACTCCTGTTGGGCTGCTGGGCATAGGGGCAGTGTGAATTCTGTGCTGGGAGGAAGGAGGAATTGCTCTGATTGGGTTGCTGGGCAGAGGGGTGGGGCAATCTTTGTGCTGGGGTGACTGCACAGGTACCCACAGAGATGGCTCCGAGTGCCACCTCTGGCATGCATGCCATAGGTTTGCTACCACTGGACTACTGCAATGCTCTCTACATGGAGCTTCCCTTGAGACATCTCTGGAGACTTCAACAGGTCCAGAATACAGTGTTGTTGTATATTCAAGCAAAATGGAAGTTGCACCAGCAACGCTTTGTAAGACAAAATGGCAATTTCCCGCCATCAGAATTAAGGGCAAGATTTGGTGCGTATTCTCTCCTCCTGGATGCGCCCCTTATGTTAATTAGAGTTCTATGATTGGGTGCAGTTTTGGATCCTGTTCCTGATTGGTTAAAACTATAAGTATCATGTTATGATTGGTTAGTTAAGGGTGTACGGCAGGTTGTTACATTGTATACGGAATAACCGCCCCAGAGACAGTATATAAACACCACGGGTAAACAAGGGTATGGCCGGGCCGGATCTATACTTCCCTATTCTCTACAGGTAGACCTAGCTAGTCTAGCCTTGGGTCCTCTCCACACGCGCACCCGTAGGTGTAGCTTAGTGTGCCGCAACGGCTGATTCCGGAGAGACCGATTACTGGCACTTGTGTAGTCATTTATTGTCCGGATACCTTTGTAATACTGCCTGCAAGACTTTACAATAAACCACTGTCCATTGTTCTGTTCATTGTTGCTGGACAATTCTTTACAAAGGGATGGACATGACAAGTGGTCAGATTGATTAAGGGTGTAAATAGATATTTTCACATCTCCCCATCTCTGGCCATCTTACACTGGTTACCTGTTAACTACTGTATCAGATTCAAGGTTTTGACCTTAACATATAAGGTTTGGGGCCTTGTTACGTTATGGAGTGCCTGCATCCATGTATATCTGCCCATCATACTAGATCTGTTGAATTTGCCTATCTCAAGAGAAGCCTGTATATCAACCACAAGAAATCATTCCTTTTCAGTGGTAGCAACCTCGTTATGGAACACACCTGTGAGAGGTCCATGAAGCGCCATCCTTCCTTGTCTTTAGAGAGCATATCAAAACTCTGCTATTCAAAGAAGCCTTTTGGAAGAACCAGAGATTCAGTGCTCATACTCTGTTTATAACCAAAGAGCCAGCGTTGTCTGTGTCTGCAGACATTTCCATGGACATGTGGCAGGCATGCCTGGACATCAGAGTGCACGGAATGCTGTTTACCTTCCCACTGAAGTGGTACCTATTTATCTACTTGCAATTTCTTGCTTTTGAACTGGAAGGCTGGCAGAAGCTGGGACTGAGACAAGAGCTCACTCCATCATGCAGTACTGCCAACCTTCCAGCCATCAAGTTCAGTGTCTTAACTAATAAGCCACTGCAGTCCATTGGGAGGAACTTCTTTTATGTTTTCTAAGGTATATTTTATTGCCTGGTATGTAGTTATTTTTTTTATTCTGTTGTGTTCATTTTGTCCTGACCATACTATTTTGATAGATATTTGATGCATTAAGTTCTTAACCTGTGTAAACTGCTAGAATAGCTACTGTGCTAGATGGGCAGTATGGAAGTCTAATAACAAACAGACAGACAGACAGACAGACAGACAATATGTGGACCTTTTTAAAAATTGGGTGAATGAGAGACAGTTCTAACATGCCATCTTGTATAAAAAGTAAAAAGAAACAAGAGTAATGTAAAGATGAACTTAACTTCTTCTTCTTCTTTGCTTCTTCTTTGACCCCATAGAGTGTCGAGGGAGATGCAAGGTTCTTATTCTGGCATTTCTAGTCGCCTCCACTGGTGTAATAATAATTTTCTGTCAGAAATTCTGTGTTGAAAGGATTTTGGCAGAAGAATGCCCAAATGAAGCTTTTTCATGTCCCCAAGAGCTGGGACAATCCGCCACGCTGTACCAGGTCTTGAACTGCTGACTTGCCAGCCTTCCAGCTAATAAGACGAGCTTCTTAACCACCGAGCCACCACAGCCTATCTGGTGTTCTTGTAATATTTCCTTTGATGTTCTCTCTCCACCTTCCTCTGGGTCCACCTTTGGTCTTTGTCCTTCTCCTCTTTCCACATATGCCTTGTAAGGTATGGAATTCCAAGCCATTATCTCCAGATGAGCAAACCAATTTATTTGTTGTCTGTGTATGTAGTGCAAGATGAACCGAACAAATAATATAATATATTAGGAGTGTCTCTGTTCTTCAAAAAAGTAATGTATCACATTATTATTATTTTTAGGGTTAATCAATAAGAGCAACAAAATTGCTTTCTAAAAATAACATTGCAGGCTAAGATCCCAACCATTTGCTGAATCAGTTCTGGATCAGATTATAAGACTTCCATCTCAGTTACCCGACATAGGAATGTGTGCTTATTTTGACACACATTTCCCCTAATATACACATTTTATGCCCTTTCCCCCTTAGTAATGCATTTTACCCCTCCAATATCTAGAGTGTAATTTCAAATGTCCAATTTGTTTGCCACATACCAGCAAGCAATTTAAAGAGAGAGAAAATACGCCAATTTGATGCTTGCCAGTTTTCTCATTAATAGGACACTGAAAGTTATAGTGTGGTTTCATTGCAAGGGTTGCAAGTCCATGAACTGGTTTCCATTAATTTGAACATAATTTCTTGGCCTGAGGTTTAACATCACACTTTAAGGACATTCTTACAGACTCTATCTTTAAACTTCAATACTCAGTGGTATAGCAGAGCCAAGGCTGTAAGATAAAATGCCTCAGGGCTTTCTGTGGAGTAGGGATATCACCCACACCCTCACCCTGGCTTCCCTTCTACCTCTGAGCTTAGCTGTAATCATTTCAATAGTTAGGAAAGGAATAGATTTTCTCAAGAACTGTACACAGTTGTAAACTATGCCTGCTGGGACACAAAGCGTTTGAAAGTGCTTTGGTCCTGTATCAGCTGTTAAGAGTTCTCGACTATACAAAACAGCAATTCCTCATTTCTTGATATCAACCAAGCCAGCTGCCCATATTTTGGACTGCCTTTATGGAAAGACTGACTATGTAAATGGTGGTAATCAGCAGCCAAACATCCAAATTTTACCTCTACACACTGTAATTGCAGCTCCCATAGTGATAAAACTCTGGATAGGATGGCTTTTGAACTCCTTTTCTTTCTCCTCATTATGACTAGCCTGGTGAAGTGTTCTGCAGGGCTCAAAGCTCATTTTTTAAAATTTTGGTATTTTCTTGTCCCATTAAAAGTATTAAACGAATTCTGAGTTTTGATTCCTCGTCCATTTATAGTCTTTTGTCCTTGCTGTTTAAGACCATTAAGCAAAGAAAGTTCCAATACCTTGACCCTATCATGAGGAACAACATAAAGTATAGAATGCTCCAACTCATTCTGCAAGGAGAGATCCCAGGGAAAGAGAGGCCATGGGTGTAGATGGTTGTTGAACTTGAGAGACTGGTGTGGCACATCCAGTGTTGTACTGTGGCAGGTTCTCATTGGTTTTGGTGAACCGGTAGTAGAAATTCCAGGCCACACCACTTGGTTGGTCATGCCCACTTGGCTGGCCATGCCCACCTCTCAGCCTCCCCCTCCCAGCGCTGCCAGAAACGCGTCCCATTTGCCTCACCCAGGGCTGAAGGTGCGCTTTCATCTCTGCACTTCCCTTGCACCTTTGGCCCTGGGCGAGGCAAATGGGATGCGTTTCCAGTGGCGCTGGGAGGGGGAGGCCACCCACGCCAGCCCACCAACTCGCCCTGTTCACCTCCCAGCAGCGCCACTGCCTTGGGACTCCTCCTCATCATCTCCATGAAGCAAGAGAGCAAGGTAGGTTTCTTTCTTTTTTCTTTCTTTCTCTTTTTTCTGGGTGGGGGGAGTTCGAGGCCACACCCACAGACAGCCATGTCCACCGAGTCGGTAGTAAAAGTTTTTACAGTGCATCACTGCATCAGTGCATCAGAAGAACTGTTCAAAAAAGTTAAGGACAGGAAGAGTATCGCCATAATTATAGCCAATATCCGGAATGGATATGGCACCTGAAGAAAAAGAAGAAGTCCATTCTAGAGATTGAAGAGATGAGTCTGTACAAGACCAGATTTGCTTTAGCAGTGAAGCTCATGACATGCACTGAAACCATTCACTGGGCTTCAAAATGGTAACCCTTATTTGATTATACATGTGGGGAGGGGGGGGGGGCAGAAAGGCCTCAGAGAAGTGTTTGGCAATATTTAAATCTGCTGAAGAAGTATAAGCCCGTTACACCCCCCAAGGGACCACCAATTGCTCTCAGGGGCAAACCTGCATTAATTATACATTGGAATATTTGTGTGTTGTGTATTTAGAAACTACACAGATTATTTACTTAGTGGATTATGATAGCTCTGGAGGAGTTGTTTATGATCAAAGTAAATATGTGGTTTGGTATATGGGCAGTGAAAGTGAACATTCAAGTCTGTTTATACTCATGAAAGCTGTTTCCATGATCCCATTTCTGCTCAACAGTATTCTATTAATATAAATGAATTGGAAATGAAATGTATTTAGAGGGAACCACACTGTAAAACTTAACATTGTTTTCATAGAATCATAGCTAAAGGTTTTGCGGTAGTTGTTTTTTGAGGTTCTTATAGACTCAGGAGGGACTGCGGTGGCTTAGTGGTTAAGACACTGAACTTGATGACTGGGAGGTCAGCAGTTTGAGACCTGAGTGCTGCACGACAGAGTGAGCTTCTGTCTCTGTCACAGCTTCTGCCAACTTAGCATTTCGAAAGTAAGAAATTGCAAGTAGATAAATAGGCACCACTTTGGTGGTAAGGTAAACAGTTACACGCACTCCGGTGTCTAGTCATGGCTGCCACATGCCCATGGCTTTCAAGCAAGGGTGACCTTTAGTAAAGGTAAAAATGGCTCTAGCTCGAAAGCCAGATGTATCCAACTCTAGGGCTCAATGCTCATCTCTGTTTATACCCAAAGAGCCAGCTCTGTCTGCAATTGCAGATGTTTCCATGGGCACGTGGCAAGCATGCCTCAACACTGGAGTGGACAGAATGTTGTTTACCTTCCCACCAAAGTCGTACCTGTTTATCTACTTGCAATTTTTTGCTTTCGAGCTGCTAGGTTGGTAGGAGTTGGGATAGAGTCAGGAGCTCACTCCATTTTGCAGTACTCGGGAATCAAACTCCAGCTTTCCAGTCATTGAGTTCAGTGTCTTAACCACTTGAGCCACCGCAGTCCCAAGGGTGACCTTTACTTTTACCTATAGACTCAGGAGACCTTAGAAATTCATCATGGATTGGAGGATTGGCACTGGTAAAGCCACTCCTTGAACAGCTCACTTTTCAAGCAGTGTTTGGGTCGTTATAAGTTGGTTCCAACTTGATTGTATATAATACACAACTAGGAAAAACAAGAGAGAGGAATTGATCATAAGGAAATGTGGGAGTTAGCTTTGAATGACAAGTTGACATGGGAGTTGAGTAAAAAATAGGGTATAGTTAAAGAAAATAGATTTTTGGAAATTTGGAGATCATTTGTGGACTCTATATTGACTAGAAGGGAGGGTAGTAGACCAGTAACAGATCAAATGAGTTTTTGGAATTATTGAAATAATAATGTGACACACCGCATCTCCCAGGGCAATGTATATCACAGAGTGTGTATAGTTAGTTAATGATTTTTTTAATCTTGGTCTTAGTTTTCTAGTTAAAAGAGAAGAATAGAATAGAGAATTTTATTTGTATACCCCTTTCCTTGACCCAATGGGCGACCCAAAGCGGTTTACAGACATTTAAAGGTACAATTTAACAAAGGGCAAAGATACAATACTATAATACACAATGCAAAATGCAATAAAAACCATGACAGTAACAACTCGGTAATAACCCTCACAACTCACTCCAACCCCATGCTGCCATCTCAGCGGCTTCTGAAGTCCTAGTTGGGGGCAAGATCCAGAGAAGGAGGGCGGGAGTGAATCTCCACCGCCCAGCCTCCGCAGCTGTGGCCGCTCTCCTCTCCTCCAGCGGTATTGGATAAGTGTTTTTTATATTAATTATAGTAAATATAAATGTAGTTTATAAATATGCAAATGATTATATAATGGGCTCTCAGGAGAGAATATGATATGGAAAAAAGAGGGATAAGATATATGGAAAAATGATGCAAGTTAATATATACAATTATGTAATAACACTTTGACGAATCAAGAAGAAAATGAGTGATAGACCATCAAGTTTGTATTTTGTTTGTTTTTCTTCTTTTCTTTTTTTTGTTAGATTGTATTTGTATTGTCTTCTTTTTTGGAAATTCTTCTTTTATATGCGGTTTTGTTTGGTATGTGTGGATTTGTATGTTATTGTTTTTCTTTGAAAATTTAATAAAAATGTTTAAAAAATTTAAAAGAGAGGAATTGATCGTATGGCAAGGGGAAATTACTCTTCTCAAGACTTACAAGTTTAGGTTGTAAACAGTGGCTGAAATCCTTTGTTTAGTGTGGTAAGATGGCAAGTCTAGTGAAACCTACTTCTGTATAGCCAGTCACAACTAGAGTAAGCCCATTTGAATGCACAGAATTTATAGACAAGTTGACTCACCTAATTGCTACTGATTCAATGGACCTACTAAGAGCCTCCTCAAAAACTGTGGTATTTTGAACCACAATCAGGCGTACCCTGGGAAGCAGCAACCTTGTGCTGGCTAATCATTCTCACGCTAGGTCAGGTGCAAGGAACTACAGAATGAATTCACCAAAATGTGGCTCCCGTCATGGCAGTGTAAAGTCTGGCCTAGACATGAAAGAAGAAGAAGAAAAATGGGTGCGCTCTAGTACAACTTACAATGCTAAGCAACAGGATTTCAGCCAGTATGTATAGTTTTTAAAGACTCTTGGTACTCAAGTTCCCAGAAGAATAGGAAATTTTTAAAAAAGCAAAAGTTGCATTCATCACCTCAAAATTACACAACTTGTGAATAACATTCTCATGAAGGGTTCAATAGCCACTATCACCCACTGTTGTAATGGTCCATGGGAGTCGAGGTGCTGAACTCAAGGAAGGCACATGAGACTGAAGTATGATGGAAAAGGCCAACCCCGATGCCCCGGGGTAGTCTGTATTTATTAGCTTGCATTCTGGATTACAGACTGCACATGGCCCCTGTGACAGAAGACTTTGCTTATGTAGCATGCTGCTGGCTTAAGGTTTGCCAGCCTAGGAAAGTACTGCGTGCCTAGGTTCGCCATAGGCAGAATAATCAGCAGATGTAGCAAGACTTACTGTTCCTGCCTTATCTTGGTCCTAGAAGACTGTGTACCTATGCATAGCTATTTTGTCTAACTGCGGTTAGCTTTTGCTCAGCACAGTTCGTGGACGTGACCCAGCTACTGTTATGCTGTTTACTAAGCATTGTGACATTTGGCTGACTTCTGTCCCACTGCTCTCAGTGCCCTCAGCCAAGGAAACATGGAGTCACTGTTGCTCCCTATTGACTATTTAGCCCATACCCAATCGCCTTTCCGGTCGAGCCAGGATGGTCTCGGGATTGTTTGCAAAGTCCCGACAAACCCATTGGGAAAGGTAGCTGTCCAATTAGTGGCCTGGGCAACCCACACCCCACCATCCCCTTTTTTATCTTAATTTAAAACAAACAATACCATAATTCAGGTCTACACACTTGAAGGCAGAATCCTCATACGCAACTACTGGTTTGCCATTACACAGTCAGAGAACGACCTGTTGAAATAAACAGAATTTACACTATATATCTTCTGGTGTGAACTTAGAAAAGATCACATTCTTAAGAGGATTCTGCCAACAGCAACCCCAATGCTTTTGAAATGTGGAGCTGACATTTCCAAGCAATAGTGAAACTATGAGGCAGGTTCTGCAAGTTCTAAGGGACTAACTTCCCTTGCTCATTCTCCATAGTCTATTATGTCTATGAGTAGACGTACTGAGTCCACATATCTTCATGTATTAGTGCAGGACACACAGTCCCCAGGATTCAAGGCTCAAAGTAGAACAGGAGTTCTCAACCTTTTAAAGCTGGGGGCCAGGTCTCGCTACCTCAGATAGCTTCGGGGGCCAGACAGCCATTTTGCCCTTCCTTCACCACATGGCACTTCCTGGTGTGGTGGAGGCAATGGAGGGCCACATGAAATGGTGTCATGGGCTGCATCTGGCCTGCAGGCCACAGGTTGAGAATCCCTGAAGTAGAGAATGGATTGGATGGCAAGGGATACCACCACTTCTTTTCAGATGTTACTTAAAAACCTTCTCTTTCCCAATAGGCATAAAATGATCTTCTAGCTCAGGGGTTCTCAACCTTTTTCAGCTGGGGGCTGCATCATGCCCCCTCAGACTGTTTACGGGCCAGACTGGTGTTCCCCTACCACCACCCTGAGTCCACCACACCCCAAAAATCCCCCACACCGCTACCCTGTTTATCGACCTGGAGGAGCTGAATGGTTTGGGTGAAGGACCCCACCCCGCATCTGCCAGAAACGCCTCCATGGCCTCTGGGAATGCCTCTGTGCCCACCGGAAACACATCTGTGGCTGCCATCCCCCCCCCCCCCCCCCCCACACACACACACACTCTGCAGCCACTGGTAACATGTCCGCAACCGCTGGGAACATGCCCACTTCTGGTGGAAGTGGTGGCTGGAGCGAAGGCATGGGCCAAATGATTTGGTGCTGTGGGCCGGATATGGCCCTTGGGTCATAGGTTGAGAATCCCTGTTCTAGCTAGATCAGCGTTTCCCAACTTTTGGTATTTGGACTTCAATTCCCAGAAGCCTAAGTCAATTCCCCAAAGCACTGATCAGCCAATGTACTGACTTAGGCTTCTGGGAATTGAAGTCACCCTGTGGAGCATGGCCCCCACGTTGGGAATCACTGAGCTAGACCAAGGCTGTAAAACCTCTTATCAGAATCCCCCAGCCAACGGTCTCTGATGAACAATGCTTATTATAAGGCACTTATCAGACTTGTTGGTCTTGGTGCTTAACTCTGTAAAACTGTATTCCAGGCTTTAGGGGGCAGGATTCTGATTCTATTTTGTATTACTCTGATTTAGTCTTTCAGTAGAGATTTTATGCATTGCTAATCTTGTTTTCAATCTCAGGTTATGGAGGATTTTGAAAGGAAGATGGCAGAGGAACAGAGAGTGGAGGGACAAAGAGAATGTACCTTCACTTTATATACAATAGTGCAAATGGCACAGCTACAATTTACACAAATAAATTAGCAAGTAATGAATATGCAATGAAAAACATATTTGCACTTGTCTAACAGTAACAGTAATTTGGCTGTTTTGGTGTTCTCTGGTTATTTTTAATACCTCCCTCTCATTTGCATAATTGATGGCACACATAATGTCCCTTTCTCAGGAGTGGGAACTGGGGGTTAATAATTAAAATATTTTATATACTAGGCTGGCAAATTGTCCATTTAAGCACATTTAGGCTAATGTATAAGATAGAAACCAAACTTTTGTGTTGTGGAATGTGCTAATTTACTGCATCTTGTTTCAGGCAGCCCTTTAGTGGGGTCATTTCCCCCATGAATCACTGTAGTCACATAAATCATCTTATTTCATAACAAGTACCAAGGGCAACTCTGCCATGGGAATTTTAAAAATACAGAAACAGGCCTAGGGTGGAGAGGAATTCCCACTCTTCTTTGCCTTACTTAGGAATTTTGTCTTCATGATGTGCATACATAGACTTTTCTGAGTCCATCTCAGAAGGATAAAATAAGTTTATGTTTTAAACACTGTTTGCCCTCTCCTTCTCCTCTTTCTCTACAGATCTTGGAGTTGGTCAACCTCAGATGGTCCCACATTCAGCCTCATAACATGTATCCTTTCTCAGCAGTTCAGTGGGTTCAAAGCTGGGGTTTGCTGTCCGAGAGTGTAGGTTCCAAGAGTGGCATGGAAGATGCTTGCCCCAGCAATGATGTTTTCAAAACCACCAGAAAATTCTTCACCAATAAAAGGTTGCATTTCTTTCTCTATGGCTACCAAGATAAGTGAGAGGAGCAGGGTATTGTTGAGCCGGTATTGTTACCGTCTCTTTCTATGGAATGTTGTATTGTATTCTGTATCATATATGGTAATATTGTAACTTTGTTTTTCATTATTTTGTATCTTGAACTATTGTATTTTTATACTGTTTCTTTAAATATTGTAAGCCGCTTTGGGTCACCCATTGGGTCAAGGAAAGCAGGGTATAAATAAAACATTATTATTATTGTTATTATTGTTATTGTTATTATTGTTATTGTTGTTATTGTTATTGTTGTTATTGTTATTGTTATTATTGTTATTATTGTTATTGTTGTTATTGTTATTGTTATTGTTGTTATTATTGTTGTTATTATTGTTGTTATTGTTGTTATTGTTGTTATTGTTGTTATTATTATTATTATTATTATTATTATTATTATTATTATTATTATTATTATTATTATTATTATTATTATTATTATTATTATTATTATTATTATTATTATTATTATTATTATTATTATTATTATTATTATTATTATTATTATTATTATTATTAAGAAAAGCAACTATTGAAGGAAAGAAGGCATTTAGCACCACAGGCCAGTACTGTTCTGGTGGTTTTAAAAATTAAGTTCAAAATGACTAGTCTGGGGTTTTGTGGGATGTGATTTAGTCATTCATTCATTCATTCATTTGTTTATTCATTCATTCATTCATAGCAACAGGATAACAAAGTTATACCTTTTAAAATGCCATGTTTAATTGGAACTGACTACTTTTGGGACATTTATCTAAATCCTCGTGACCTTGGTGCTGTGATTGTAACAAACTATTTCTAAATAAAACTTCCCAAACTCTGTATTTTACTGCCAATCTGTTTTGTTGCATAAATTTAAGCTCTAGTATTATTGATATTATAATACTACATCCTGTAGTTCCTTGTGCCTGACATAGTGTGAGAAGAGGAGAATCTTTCTATCCTCAGTTTACTGTTCGTAATTTTATAAAAACCTGTCTCTCCCGATCCCCCAACAAACACATATACATTGCTAAAGGATGGTGAATGTCCCAAGATCATCCCAATGAATGTTCTTTCTTAATCCAGATCTCCCTGGTCTAATTCTGCTAGTACATGTGCTGGCTCAGCCAAAGAGCAAGCTGCTTAGAGATTTGAAATTAGTGGCTGGATGGGCATCTGCTAGAGATGGACAGATGAAGATAGCTCTTGCTCAATCCCTCATCTGTCCTGGGCAGGGGATCAGAGAAAGGAAAGAGACCCAAAATTTCTCCAGCACTATTGCTTACAGGCAAGCATTGCACGCACTAGCTGCCCATGGATGAAGGCCCACAACAGAGACCAAACCCTGCCAGAAACAAAAAGCAGAGACTCCGCCGAATGGTGCCAGCTGCTGCAGACAGCTCAAACCAAGCAAGCCAAGACTAGGCTGGAAGGCAAAAGATCAGTTGTTTGATGAGTTCCATCATCCCTCTCCAGAGGCCTGTCACTCCAGTCCTGGGCTGTGCAGATTCATGAAATCTGGCAGTTTGCCAGATGTGCTTCCCAGAGGTTCAGGTGCCTTCTGTGTGGAGGAATGCTATCACACAGTCCAGCAGCTTGGCACACTGCTGCAACACAGTGTGTGGGTGAGTGTGTCTGTGATCAAGCTCGGACCAACACTGTCACTGTTTTTGGTAGTAATTTAAAGACTTCTGCATCCAGATTCTGCATGAATGAGGATGTTTTGCTGTGATTCATTCTCTGCCTTTTAGCCTAATTCCGTGATAGCAAACCTTGGCACTCCAGCTGTTCTTGGACTTTAATTCCCAGAAGCCCAAGTCAGCACTCCTGCTGATCAGGGCTTCTGGAAATTGAAGTCCAAGAACACCTGGAATGCCAAGGTTCACCATCACTAGCCTAACTTATCTCTGCAACGTGTGTGTATTGGCTGGGGGTGTAGCAGGTTTTGTTTTCTTCATTTTAGGACAAACCTCTGCAACCATTTCATGGCCTCTAGGAGAGGAAGAACATGTTAAATAGTGCTATGCATTTAAGTTTCTTTCCTGTGTCACAACCAATTATGTTTTTGATTTGATTTGATTTTGTTTGTGAGACGCCTTGGGTGTTTATGCCATGTAAAAGATAGAACAGGAGTAAACTAAATAAATAAAGGAGAACAAGCTCCCTGCAACTTCAGAGCTGTTGTGATTTTATAGATTATTTGGCCTCAAATGTCTCTTCTTTCAGCATACCCTACAGAATGGTTAAAAAACGGCCAAAGCCACCTGGAAATGAACCTTGGTGAGTTCCTTTGAAGAAGAATGAATACAGTGACACAACCAAAACATCCATAATGGAGAAGTGGGAAAATGATACTCCTGGATCCAGAGCATCATCTTAACCTTACTCAGTTGTGATTGACTTCAGAGTATCATTGCATTCGTGCTTCTCAAAAGGTGCTATTTCCAGATGTGAAATCCAAAGAATGCTATCGTTGCTTTCGGCCACTGTCTCCTAAAAAGTCATGTGTGGAAGACTCTCTCTTGCTACAGCTATTTGGGGAAAGTAGGAGTTGGGAGTAGGTAAAGAAAAATTGACCGCCCCGTTGCTTTCATTTTTTTGCCTCTTGCTAAATTGTTCCAGCACCAGCATTTTACAAGACTGTTTTCTTCAGCTATAAAATCTTAATGCACTCAAGTGCCACCAATCTGGTGTACTCCAGTGAAGAAGAGGGGCGATGGGGGGAATGGGAAGGGGTAGGAGGAAATCAAGGAGCAAAAGAGTGAAGGGGAAGGGGAGGAAAAAAAATAAGGTGAGTCCCCTGTAGTAAATGAAATATTAAATATTATTAAGTATGAACCAGCAAAACCTGCTATCCATTAAAATTAATCTTTTATGCTTTCCTGGGCCTTATTTATTTATTTCTCACCACAGTCATGGGGCAATCTCGGGAGTGTTGATATAGTTTTTATGAGTTTTTTAAATAAAAAAACCCAATCAAAACGCCCACAGGTAATTTATGATTCTGCTCTATATTGTAGCCAGGAAACAAATCAAGGATGCGATCCCTCTCCACGCCCCAACTTCAGTTTCACATGCCATCACTGAGTCACTTTGTGATCTATTATCAAAGATTTGCCTAAAAGTAGTGGTAAAATATAAAGTGACAGCTGCCACCAAGGTAGAAACCTTGTTTCCAATTATATGCCCGACTTGCATTTGTTTCAGCTTTAATCTTTCAGTCATTTCCCTTTAAACATTCCCCTTTAATAAACTAAATTGTAAATTTAAGGGGGAAAACTTTGATGAGTATCTTGCTCAATCATAGGATCCCTGAAGAACAATCACATAAGCCTTCATGTAGCACTGTGCTAGAAGGCTCCCTGTTGCCTAGCCAATCTCACACTGATTGTGAGATTGCTTGTGCAACTGGTTGTTTGACTAGTTGTGCAGCAAAGCCTCTCAAAGTCCAACCCTGCATCCACGCTGTGAAAGGTGGTAACAGGTCAAATTAAGGAATTGCTAGGATTGGGCAAAGTATTTCAATTTCAATTTTAATTTATACCCCGCCCTACTCGGTGCAGGCCGACTCAGGGCGGCATTACAACATATTATAAAAGTTACAACCAGTACAATATAAAACATCAACAATGCAGTGTACAATAAATACAAAAATACAATATTGCAATACACAGCAAGCAAAAATCAATCCACAATCCACAGTAAACAAAAAAACAGTCTGTAAGGCATCACTCAATCACTTCCTTATGGTCCTGACAGAGCCAATGCTCAACGTCCCCGGTGGACCGAGGGTAGGAACTCCGCGTGTTGACATCGGCAGCAGTGAAAGATGCAACAGTTCTTTTTTTGGTCACGGGAGGCCGGTGCAGATGCTCCTAATCTCCCCAGCCATCAGGATCAGGGGAGGAGCTCCGCATCTCGGTGTCTCAACCAGGGTGACCCCAGGCACAGCTTGTCTACTCCGGCCGGCCGCTGGTCGAAACGGCGGCCAGGGGAGTGGAGCCAGGGGAGTAGCACCAGGCGCAGCTGCCTCCCATCCCGGGGCTGATGGCAGGATGGTATGGCCTTGTGCCACAGGACCGCTACGGTGGCCAATAAGGCCATCCTGAATTACCCTGAAAAGACCTGGCCAAAGGGGCTCTGGTGAAGTTGTGACTGGCCCAGCAAGCTGGCAACGGATAACCCATTGCTAAAAAACTACAAAAGAGATGTAGATGGACTGAACAAGCCAGAAACGACTGGGCAATGAAAATCAAAACACAACATAGGCACTCTTAATATAACCGATCTAAAAAAACAACAGCACTAGAACTGGACATGTTAATTGGAAAGTAGCAAGAGTAATTAAACAATCACCTAAACACAAAGCACCAGGAATAGGTGGACTACCAACAGAAATAATCCAAGCAGCAGGGGAAAGCAGCATCAGATGGCTACACAGAATCTTCAATGTAGCATGGACAGAATTAACTGCACCCACTGATTGGCCAAAAGCAATAATAATACCATTTTGTGGAAAAACAAAGTACAGTAAGCAAATGAGAATGCACAAAAAATCGAGGCACTTCACTCTTAAGCGATACAGGGAAAATGTAGGCCAGATGGACTTCAGAGAAAACAGAAGTTGTACAGATGCCATGTTTACACTTAAACAACTAATAGAGAAAAAATATAGATTACAACAAGAATCTCTATGTTGCATTTGTAGACCAAGAAAAGGCATTTGATAGAGTTGACAGGAAACTGCTATGGCAAGCATTGGCCCAATATGGAGTAAGCTTTCACCTGACCTAGTGTGAGAGAGATCAGCTGGCAACACAAGGTTGCCATTACCAGGTTCAAAAATACCACAATCTTTGAGGAGGCTCTTTCTGTGTACCTGATGAAACAGTGCTGGGGAAAAGGTATATTCTGAAAGTTATGGACTCATTCGTAGCCTTGGGAACCATATACGTTTTTCTGGTAGGAGGTGATGTTGTAGCAAAACAAAACAAAAACAGCCACCAAGCACAACAACCTAATGATGCTGTATATAAAATCGCTAATGTAATCTGAGGTGAAGAGAAAGATCTCCCTTGCTCAAAAGCCACTTGTGTCTTACTCTAGGGGTGCTTATCTCCATTTACAGCCAAAGAGCCACTGCTGTCTGTGTTTGCAGACATTTCTGTGGTCATGTGGCAGGCATGACTAGACACCAAAGTGCATGGAACTCTGTTACCTTTCCCGTTAAAGTGATACCTAGTTTTCTACTTGCAATTTCTTGCTTTCAAACTGCTAGGTTGGCAGGAGCTAGGACAGAAGACACTTGGGGCTCAAACTGTTGACCTGCCGACCTTTCGGTCATAAAGCTCAGCATCTCAACCATTAAGCCACCATAGTCTGTAATGTAGTATTAGGCTGCATGAAGTCTAGTATCCATCCAGATCAAAGACCTAGAATGATGATATCATTCAATTCTTACTTGACCAGATATCATCAGGGATACTGTATCTGGTTCTGGGCACCACAGTTACAGAAAGATGCTGGAAAGGCAACCAAAATATATGATCACCATCCTTAAATACTTGAAAGGCTACCACATGGAAGACACAGGAAGCTTGTTTTTCCCCTTTTCAGTGGGCAGAACCCCACAAATTCCAATTACAATAAAGGCAATGTTAGCTAAACATTAGGAATGCATTCCTTATGATCATATGATGATATATGACAAACCCAGCAGGACTTCAGAGCCCAAGTGGTTCATGTTTCAAATTACAATGCAATTTCTCCCCATATTTTTTTTCAGAAGGTACATACAACCCATGGCATTCAGAAATGATGAAAACAAAGCCTCCAATAACCAAGATCAAGACTCAACAGGAAAGAAGACAAAAGTGGCCTAAGAAGCACAGAGTAGGGGTCCTACATCTGATACTCAGTAAAGGAACAAAACTCTGGAGCCATATCATATTTTTTTCAGATTCAAATATAGCTACATTAAGATTCATGGAGCATCTTTTGTCATCTTTTGAAGTTCTTCTTAAGAATCAAGGGTCTTTACACAGAAGAACTGGATGATCCATCTGCACCAGGCTCCCCAATGTGAATGACCTCTAAATAAACTGAACTACACCCCCCCCATCTTACAACCCCAGCATGACTTTGACATTCACAGAGGGGCAGAGGTGGTGAAGACATTTTCACAGGAGAAAGGGCAAGCGAGAGAGATGCAGGTTGGCTGAAGTTCTTGGACTCCAATTTCCATCAGCCTAGCCAACATAATGAAAAGCTGGAAGAAATAGAAAGTCCTGATTGCTGCTTCTCTGCTGCAGGTCAACTCCTCTAAGAGTGAAAAGATGGCTGCCAGGATTTTCAAATTTAAGGAATGTGATGTTTTAACCTCAGACTGATACAGTTGAGATCTTAACTAAAGCTAATTCATCATTCCTAAAATGGCCAGCTTTTATTTTTCCTCCCACTATCCTCATGCCTTTATCAGTAGCTTGGCACCGGATCCAGGGGACATGTTTCCATTCCCTGCTCAACTGCCAGAAGGGCTTCTGCCAACCAAGGGACATGATGGTGGCAGCCCAAAGCCTTCCTTCCTCCAAATGCCATAATGTGTTGGGATATAGACACCTACCAGCCCTCTGCTCACTTCCCTCCACCTTGCTTTTAGCTTCTTCTTACAGAAACACAACACATATGTCTACTGTGAACCCAGTGCAAAGTGAAAACATATAGAGATAGGTGCCCAGGCTCCTCACACACAAAGATCACACTTTATACATGAGAGTAGAGCCAGCATCCTGAGACCTCCCTACCTTATCTCGGCCCTATGTTGTAAGTACCTCTATCGAGACTGGGTCCTGCTTTTTTATGCAGCAGAGGGTGGAGACAGCCAAGTTGTAACCAACTTGGGACATCTACCTTTTATGGAGAGAACACAGGGGTTGTCTGTCATTGGAGTCATCGATCTCAGGATGGCTCAACTTATCTTCAAGCTCAAGGCAAGCAGGAACTTGGGACTGAAGGCCAGAGCCACTTTCATCTGTGCCATTTTTGCTTTCATGTTTTCAAGAAAAGCATCAACAATTCAGTTGTTTTGCTCCAGTGCCCCCAATCTTTGGCAATTTTGTGTGCTTCAAGCTATCATATCTTTCTCGCCTTAAATGGATTGAAACTCTGATGGTCTGCAATCTCACTGTGACATCTCACAAGAAAGGTGAAAACATAACCAGATCTGATATTTTCACAGGGAGATGCTAACAGGGTTACCTGAAATTTTAGAAGTTCTCCTTTGTAGCTTTGCAACAGAGTATAAGACAAATTCCCAAAGAAAGACCTGGCCTACCACAGATTGGCTGAACTGGTGGAAAAGTTCCCAATGGCCCAAGAAGAGCCAACCATGGTGGCTGGAGCTACCCAGACTATGAGTTTCTGCTGGTGCTTCTGAATGTGACAATAGCCCTGCATCTTCTTCTTAAGGGAAGGCAGACCTCCATTTGAAGGGCTTCCTTTGAACATGTACTATCTTTTGAAGGCCATGCAGTCCATGTCCAAGTTAAAGACAGAAGCCTCCTCGAAGATTGTGGTATTTTTGAACCACAACCAGGTGCACCCTGGCAACAGCAACCTTGTGTTGCCAGCTAGTCTTTCTCAGACTGGGTCAGTCGAAAGGAACTTCAGAATGAACTCACCAAAAGGTGCCTTCATTTTGGCAGTTTCATGTCTGGCCTAGACACAGAAGAAGAAGCACTGTTTCATTTTCTGCTGAATCAGGTACCTGGATTTCCACACATCCCTGCCTTTGACAAAAGCTGTTATTATTCTGCCATCCCTGAAGTTTCTCTTCGGCAAAAGGAGGGAAATTTTCCACCGGCACTAAGCTGTGATTGAATTTGTTCAGATTAGCCCTGGAGCTGAGCAAACTCAAAATGCATCATTTGAGGGACGCTCTTTCATTTTTATGGAAATGTTCTGCCGTCTTCAGATCTAATTGAAGGTCCTGACATTCCAATTTCCCTATAAGAATGTATTCAAACACCAGTTCAATTCTTAGTCTTTATTTTCTTTGCAGAATTGAAGTGGCAGCACATCAGATGCATGCACATCTCAAATCTGGCAGACTGGAGTAACGTGGATGCCTTTTAATGCACGCTCAATAACTCCTCTTCAATCCACATCCTATGGCTTGATCTGTGATATGCAGAGGCCAGTGATAATGCATGTTCAGGGTTAAACAAACAAGCCCACCAACCCAACAAGAGACCAACAAAAGGAGGACATGATTTTGTAGGAGGATTAAAATTCTCAGGTCACCCTATAGTGTGGAACACGTATCCTCGAAAGTTCAGCATGTGTAGAGGAGGTGCATTTTCTTTGCAGGTATCTGTGTTATATACACTAGCATTTCCCAAATTATGTTCCATGGAACACTGGTGGACCTCAATTCCCAGAAGCCTAAGTCAGTACATTGGCTGGTCAGTGCTTTGGGGAATTGACTTAGGCTTCTGGGAATTGCACAGTCCCAGGGATATGTGGCCAGGAGTACAGCCAGTGTTTGGGCATCTCCTATAGCTTGGAAAAGTAACTTTCTGGACTAGTAGTTGCAAGCATTTCCAGTTAAGACCAAGAAGAATGTTTTCAAAGCTCTCATGTCCCCCCATTCAAAGTAAGCTTTCAAGCATTGATGTCACCATGTGAATGCCTGATAACAGAAATATTTGTAAACATATGAAGCAGGTTGTGGAGAATTGTAACGGTAAAAGTCTTCCTTTGCTTGAAAGCTAGTTGTATCTGACTAGAGTACGGTGGTCATCCCCATTTACAGGAGCCTGTGCTGTCTGAGTCTGCAGACATTTCTATGGTCATGTGGCAGGTATGACTCGACACTGGAGTGCACATAACACTGTTACCTTTCGCACCAGGTGGGGTGATGGTCCCCTCAGTGGAGGAAATGCCACTGGAAACCACCATATGTGGGCCAAATGGCAAAATGAGCAGAGGAGGAACTCTGATTCCCAATGGTCATGGAAGTGGAAGAGGCCATGACAGATGGACAGGCTATGAAGGTGCACCTTGTCCATATTCTCAAATCTGCGGCAGTCCATTGCAGTCCCAGTATTGAATCATGCACGTCTCATTTCGTGTGTGCCGCAGGGGATGGCTCCATGATCATAGTGTGTGGGTCACTTCATCGCAAGCTGGGATCCACCTTAAACAAATTCACGGCAATGGCATTTTTCCTGCTTCAGGAAAAAATGCATTCTTGGATATGAGTTGCAGTTGAGGAAGAGGATAATGGCATAACAAAAGGAAATCCATAGAAAATAGTGGCTCAGTTTACGGAATATTTTTTGCTATAGATTAATTGTTTTTCAGTGCATTCCTATGGGAAACCACATTTCAGTTAAAAGTATTTTGTTTTTCAGTACATTCCTATGGGAAATTGCATTCAATGCATTCCTATGAGAAATTTGGTTAAAGTAATTTTTGCTGTAAGAAACATCTTGGAGAAAGCATTAACCACTCCACCTCCTTTTCTATTCTTTTCTATTCTTTTTGTTCAATTGCTATGTTCCAGTCATGGAAATAATCTGACCAAGTTTCTATTATTCCTATCAAGTCATATTTAATCTCCTGAACTAGGATTTCCAATTCTTCTTTTTTGCATCCCATATCCCTGGTATTCATATACAGTAAAACCCTGACTTACATATGCCTCAAGTTACATAAAATTCGACTTACATAATGATTTTTGCACTAAAACCATATCCTGATTTACATAAATGTCCTGATTTACATAACACAATTTCCTATGGGTTTGCTTCAAGTTATGTTAAAAATTCATTTTTCCTATGGGGTTGCTTCGATTTATATAAAAAGTTTCCTATGGGTTTGCTTTGAGTTAAGTAAAAAATTCATTTTTCCTATGGGCTTGCTTCAAGTTAAGTAAAAACCCGATTTACATAAAAGCCTACGGAACAGACTTTTTACGTGAGTAGGGGTTTTACTTATAGACATTGGAAGCTGTGTGATTTGCTTCCACCAGTTAAGAAACACTGGTCATCTCTTTCCCCAACATCCATGAAATAAAGAGGCATGACACAAATGTTTGGGTTAAAACTTGGGCCACAACTTTATTGAATTTCAGAACCCTGACCTGTGGAAGTCCAGGTAGAGCTGTTAACCTAGTACCAGGGCAGGGGAAGTTACTCCTCCCTTCCTTAGTCCAGCCTGGCAAAAACCTAGGCCCTAAACCTGTGATGGCGAACCTTGGCACTCCAGATGTTCTTGGACTTCAATTCGCAGAAGCCCAAGAACCCTGTGAATCCACATGAATGGGTTTACTGCGATTCATCCGGCCCATGATGCCCTCGTTGCTCCCGGAAGCGGAAGTAAAACACACCCGTACGGTTAAGGCTCTTCCAGGTTAACCCTTCCTTTGTACGAGCGCATTTTACTTCCACTTCTGGGAGTGACGAGGGCAGCGCGGGCCGGATGAATTGCAGTAAACCCATTCGTGTGGATTCACAGGGTGCTTGGGCTCTGGGAATTTGTTGTGTTCTAATGGTTTTACATTCCACATGAATTACAATGTATCTGAGCCAATGTAACCTTGCCTATAGCAACAATGTAACCTTCAGCTGTATCATATAAACCCTGTAATAGGACGCGAGCTAATGACCACCAGCTGGCAGCAGCGAGCGTCCAAGCTCTCTTGGTCCGAACTCATCAAAGGCAACAGCGCGGGAAGCTTTCCCGCCACCACTTACACCTGGACAAGAAGGGCGTGACCCACAATGACGTCACGCAGACAGTAGCCAATGGGCTACCATGGCACCACGTTCAAATGTATCCCTACTGTATATAAAGAGCTATCGATCCGCCATTACCTCATGTTCCCTCTGTCCACGATGCAATAAACCTGAGTTAACCCAGCCCGAGGCTGTGTCCTGTGTCTTAGTTTCATACACTAAATTGGCGACGAAGGTGGGATGATGGATCCCCAAGGAGCAGCCAGGGCACAGAGCGGGTTCAACATCACCAAACCGCAAGACTGGGAGTTGTTTGAGATGGACTTCCATGCGGCGCTGGTGGAACTCAAAGTCAAGGAAGACGATGAGGAGAGGAAGAGGGCCATCCTCACCCGCATGCTTGGGATGGAGACCAAGCGGACGCTGGTGGGCATCATCGCTCCGAAGAAGGTGAGCGAATTTAAGGCGGACGACATCATGAAGCTGCTTCGGGAGCGCTTCCAACCCTCGAGGGCGATGTTTCCCGCTCGGAGCGCGTTTTGGAGGCGAGTCCAAGCGCCGGACGAGTCGGTCGAGACATTCGTGGCCGCCATGAGGGTAGCCGCCGCCCCCTGCAAATGGGGCAACATCCTAGAAATGGCCCTCAGGGACGGCGTGCTGTGTGGCCTGAAAGACAAGGAGGTGCAGCGCAGTTTGATGAATAAGGAGCCGCCACCAACGCTGGCAGAGGTCGTCGAGGCCGCGGAGGCCGCAGAGTCCACGAATGCTGGAGTGGACGAGATGCACCAGTGGCGTGAGTGGCGTCCCAGAGCCGGTAAAGCGGAAAAATCGGTGCACGCAACTCAACGGGCCTCAAAGTCGTCTTCGGAAGGCAGCGACGGCGAGGAGGTCCAGAAGGTCCGAAAGGGGGGGCGCCGCTGCGATGGTTGCGGAGCGGCCCACGAGCGTGCGAGGTGCCCATTCAGAAAGGCCGAATGCTACACCTGCGGCCGTCGGGGGCACATCGCCAAGGCATGCAGAAAACGGAAGGAGGGCCGGAGGCAGTCACCGGACCGTTCGACCAGACCGGACCGTTCAGCGAGGCCCAAAGATGGCGTCCAGACCACGAGGAAGCAGGACGGCGTGGGCCGCGTCTCGGACAGCAGCGAGGACGACGTCCCAGTGCTCAGTGTGTCCGCGGAACAGTCCCATTATTTCGTTGAGGTACTAGTACAAGGGGCCCCTATCAGGATGGAAATTGACTCGGGGTCCTCCTATTCCATAATTCCCCAGAAAGAGTTCTTGAAAATCGACCCCCACGTGCGGCCCAAACTTAAAACATTGAGGTCCACGCTACGAGATGTACAGGGGAACAGCATTCCGGTGTTGGGGGTCGGGAAATTTCGGGTTGAGTTTAAGAGACACTCTGCGGAGCTGCCCCTAGTTGTCCTCAAGGGGGGGAGTTGTAGCCTCCTAGGGACACAGTGGTTCCAGCCCTTAGGCCTGTTTATAGGGGGAGTACATGCAGTGGGGGTGGACCCAATACAAGCGGTGTGCGATGCGCATCCCGCCGTTTTTGAAAAAGGACTTGGAAAATTCAAGGGACCCCCTGTAGCTTTCGACCTAGACCCGGAGGTCCGCCCGATAAGACTCAAACCGCGCAGGGTGCCCTTCGCACTAAAGGACAAAATAGAGGCGGAACTGGACAAATTGGTGGGCCAGGGGATTCTTATTCCTGTTGATTCCGCGGAGTGGGAAACTCCAATTGTAACAGCTCTGAAGGCTAACGGGGAGGTGCGCATTTGCGCTGATTATAAGTGTACAATTAACAAGGCGATCCGCCCTAACGCATACCCGGTGCCGGTGGTCAGCCACCTTTTGGCCAGGCTAAATGGGGGAAAGTGTTTCGCTAAGCTCGACCTGGCACAAGCCTATCAGCAGCTTCCCGTAACACCCGCCACGGCCGCGGCACAAACGATAGTCACACATAAAGGAGCGTTCCAGGTGTCGCGTTTACAGTTCGGCGTGAACTCGGCACCCGGCCTTTTCCAGTCGCTTGTGGAACGCCTCCTGAAGGGGCTGGAGGGGGTGTTGCCTTATTTTGATGACGTATTAATAACTGGGGGGAGTGAGGCCGAACTGGCAAAGAGATTGGACAAAGTACTAACGGTGTTCGAGAAAGCGGGGCTGAGACTGAGGAAGGACAAATGTGTTTTTTTCGAAACCGAGGTCGAGTTCTTAGGGTTCAGGATTACACCCGAGGGTATCAAGCCATCCAAATCCAAAGTAGTAGCCATCAAAAAGGCCCCTCGCCCCACATCCAAAACCGAGCTACAGTCATTCCTGGGGCTCCTCAATTTTTACCATACATTCCTTCCGCGGAAGGCGTCCGTGGCCGAACCGCTCCATCGGTTGCTTAAGAAAGAGGAGACTTGGATGTGGGGTGACGAGCACGAGAGGGCGTTCAAAGAATTAAAGCAACTCTTGACCTCTGACGCAATTCTAACGCATTTCGACCCCAAACGGCCGGTGGTCTTAGTCTGTGATGCATCGCCGGTGGGGGTGGGGGCAGTACTTTGCCACGTGTTGGATGACGGAAGGGAGGCCCCGGTTGCATTTTATTCAAGGTCCCTGTCCCAGGCAGAGCGAAATTACGCACAAACCGACAGGGAGGCATTGGCAATTGTAGCGGGGACCAAAAAGTTTCACGATTTCTTGTATGGCCGCCCGTTCAAAATCGTGACGGATCACAAGCCCCTGTTAGGGATTTTCACGGCAAGCAAGCCCACCCCGCAGATCCTATCACCGAGAATGCTGCGATGGGCCATTTTTCTCAACGCTTACCAACACGAGTTGGTGTACCGGCCCGGAAAAGAAATCAGCCATGCTGATGCACTTTCGAGATCCCCTTTGCCCTTGTCGGACGACCAGAAGGCTAGAGTAGGAAGAGACCGCCAGGTGTTACTAATTGAGGTTTTAGATGCACCCCCAATAGTACCAGCCGATATTGCGAGGGCGACAGGCAAGGACAGGACACTCGAGAAAGTCAGCTCATGGGTACAAAAGGGGTGGCCGGCATCGTCCCCAAGCACGGAATTCGACCCATTCTTTCGGAAAAAGCTAGAGTTGTCCCTAGAAAGGGGGTGCCTATTGTGGGGCCAACGGGTGGTGGTTCCTGCAGCCATGCGGCCGAGGGTGCTCAAACTGCTGCACGTCAGCCATCCGGGCATCGTTCGTTCGAAAGCGCTGGCCCGCAGTTACTTTTGGTGGCCACAGCTGGACGCGGACATTGAGCACATGGTCGGCACTTGTGGGGCATGCCAGGGATCCCGACCAGAGGCGGCCCGCCTCCCGCATAGGGAATGGGACACAGCAAGGGGGCCGTGGTCCAGAGTACATGTAGATTTCGCTGGCCCATTCCGAGGAACCATGTTTCTCCTGGTGGTGGATGCGTTCTCCAAGTGGCTGGAGGTTATCCCAGTAAAGAGCACGTCCTCCGCCGCAACAATTAGCCAGCTACGGAGAGTCTTTTCCACGTTCGGTTTACCCGACACTTTAGTCAGCGATAACGCGAGTTGCTTCACCTCCTCGGAGTTCGAGGCATTCATGGGAGCAAACGCCATTCGGCATGTCACATCCGCGCCGTTTCACCCGGCCACGAACGGCCAAGTGGAACGGTTGGTGCGTACAACAAAAGATGCGCTTCGGCGCATGGGCCCGGGGGACCTAAATCACCAAGTATGTCAGTTCTTGTTAGCGTATAGGGTGACCCCCTTAGCGTCGGGTTACTCGCCGGCAGAACTCTTGATGCGGCGAAAACTGACCACGCTTCTGACCAGGCTGGACCCGACGAGAGTCGAGGATAAAGGAAAGAACATAGGATTGGCAGTCTCGAAAGGGTTCGCCGCCGGCGACCTTGTTTACTGCAGGAACTATGCAAGCGCAGGGCCAGCCTGGGTGCCAGGAACGATAGTAGAACAAACAGGGCCAGTGTCATATCGGGTGGAAACGAGCACCGGTCTCCTCTGGAGGAGACACGCTGACCAACTGAGGCGCCGAGTGAGTGAAGGGCCGGTCAGTGGGGCACAGCAACAGGATTCAGCGATAGGGTTCTCCCCCACCCGTTTAGCCCAAGGGGGAGAAAATGAGGGACATCAGTCCGAATCCGGGGGGGAAAGCAGTGATCCCGACTCATATCCTTTTGATACCCCAGTTCTATCAGAGCCCGGGGGGAGGGAAAAGGAATGTGCGGCCGCCGCCGCGTCCCCCGAATGTAATTTTGATTTTGATTCTGGTCTTGCGAGCCGGGGGGGTTTTCAGGAGTGTTCCCCCACCCTTCCAAGCGAGAAGAGGGGTTTTTCGTTAGCCCCCAGTGCCCCCGGTTCTTCCCCGAGAAAGAGCACACACCCCAACAACGCCGTGGAGCCGCGGCAAGTCACTAACAAGTCTCCCTCTCAAATTACAGGGCAGGAAACCAGGGGACAAAGAGGAGGTAGCAAACCCGGGGAAAGGCAGCCCGCATCGAGACCCCAGCGTGTTCGAAATAAACCATCTTGGCTGAGAGACTTTGTCTCCTAAGGGGGGGGAGTGTGTTGAAGTGTGGGCTCGAGACATTGTCTCGTCCTAGGGGGGAGGGGTGTTGTGTTCTAATGGTTTTACATTCCACATGAATTACAATGTATCTGAGCCAATGTAACCTTGCCTATAGCAACAATGTAACCTTCAGCTGTATCATATAAACCCTGTAATAGGACGCGAGCTAATGACCACCAGCTGGCAGCAGCGAGCGTCCAAGCTCTCTTGGTCCGAACTCATCAAAGGCAACAGCGCGGGAAGCTTTCCCGCCACCACTTACACCTGGACAAGAAGGGCGTGACCCACAATGACGTCACGCAGACAGTAGCCAATGGGCTACCATGGCACCACGTTCAAATGTATCCCTACTGTATATAAAGAGCTATCGATCCGCCATTACCTCATGTTCCCTCTGTCCACGATGCAATAAACCTGAGTTAACCCAGCCCGAGGCTGTGTCCTGTGTCTTAGTTTCATACACTAAAGAATTAAAGTCCAAGAACATCTGGAGTGCCAAGGTTCACCATCACGGCCCTAAGCAGTGCTGGACCTTGATAACTACTGTGCAGGCCACCTGATTTGGGAAGCCATCCAAGCGGGTGTTTCCAATTCCATTCACTTGAATGAAAGCTGGTTGTACCATTTGTATGCCTCATAGTTTGACCTGCATTTCCATCTGACTCACCCGAATCAAGGCAGGCGTAGAAAACAAACATTGTCGAATGACACCAATGGGAAATCACTTCTATCACCTTAACCCAGCAGTGCCAGCACTACCTGCCAACACTAATTGTGACCTCTTTAAGGACTACCACTCTAAATGCCCTTATTATCCTGCAGGCTAGAGTGGGATAGGCAAAAAAACAACCCAGCCTCTGTAGTGCCAGTTTCAAAGCTGAGCTCCAAAAAAGTCCTACCCGGCCCCGTTGGGCAACCCTAAGCACTCAAGCCTGCAGGATAGGCAGGAGGGTCATCTGAGCTTTGCAGCAAAAGAAATAAAATGGGGTGGTAATGGTAAAGTTTGCCCTTGTTTGAAAGCCAGTTGTATCCGACTCTAGGGTTCAGTGCTTGTTGTGTACTGAATGTAGTGTGTTGAATGTATTTGTAACCACACGAATGGGTACAGGTAACACTGTAACCTTCTGTATGAGGACGCGAGCTAGTGGCCACCGGGGGCAATGGCGAGCGCCCAGCTCACATGGTTCACATTACTCAAATGCCTTCAGCCGCGCGGGAAAGATTCCCGCGCTCACCTCACCTGGACAAGAAAGGCGTGACCAAGGATGACGTCACTTGGACAGCAGCCAATGCCTGTCGAAGAGCCAGATTCAATTAGATAGCCACCGTATAAAAAGAGCTGTTTGTCCGCCATTACCACATGTTCGTACTGTACTCTATGCAATAAAGATGTGTTAGGCTAGCTTACAGCCGTTTCCATTGTCTTGATTCCCAAACACTAAATTGGCGATGAAGGTGGGATCATGGATTCCCACGGGGACAAGACAGTATCACAGAAGCCAGTTTTTGACGTGACCCATCCCGAGCGATGGGACTGGTTTGAAATGCATTTCAAGAGTACGGTGGCGTATGCGGGCATCACCGACGCTGGGAAGAAGAAGGGTCTTCTCATCACGATGCTCGGGTTCCACGCCGTGCAAGCACTGATGGATCTGGTGGCACCATGAGAGGTGGACCAGGTTTCGGTGACAGAAATTCTGGGGGTTCTGCGGAATCATTTCAAGCCCAAGGTATCCTTCTTCTCTGCCAGGGCCATTTTCGCGAGGAGGGACCAAAACCCGGGTGAGTCAATATCCGAGTATGCAGCGGCCCTCCGCGTTTTGGCGACCCCATGCGAATGGCGGGAAATTCTAGACGTGGCCCTAAGGGACAGGATGCTCTGCGGGATGAGAGACGGGGAGACCCAGAGGAAACTCATGAACCGAGGCCACGACCTCACTTTTAAAGAGGTACTACAAGAGGCTCTAGCAGCTGAATCCACGTGGGCCGGGTACAAGCTTCTCAAGGCAAAGCCCCCACCAGTCGAGGCAGCTGCATCCGCCGTCCAGGCGGCCTGGAGGGCGACCCCTGCCCCACGCTCGCCCACATCCTCAGAGGCTTCTGCCACCCCAGACTCCAGCGAAGATGAGGGGGTCCGGAAGGTCAGGAAAGGGCTGAGTGAGAGGAAGGGGAAGGGGGGGCGGCGCTGCGATGGGTGCGGAGCGTCCCACGAGAGGAGCAAATGTCCATTCCGGAAAGCTGAGTGCCACAACTGTGGGCGGAAGGGCCACATCACCAGGGTCTGCAAGCAACGCCGGGAAGAGAGTAAGCGCGCCTCGAGCAGCCGGGATGGCGTCGGCAGAGTCGGTGATGGTGGCGGCGACCCAGAGGGGAACCACGTGTGCCTGCGAGTGCACACGGAAGACGACGTGGCCGTCCACAGCGTGCCTCTAGGGCAACCACGTTTTTATGCTGAGGTACTGTTGCAAGGGGTCCCTGTTAAGATGGAGATAGACTCGGGGTCTGTTTACTCCCTCATTTCCCATAAAGAATTTTTGCGGATTCCCCCCAAGGAGCGACCCAAACTCAAGGAGATGGGGGCGAACTTAAAAGATGTGCAGGGAAATGCGATCCCAGTATTGGGGATTGGGGACTTTGAGACACGGTACAAGGGACTCCGAAGGAAACTCCCCCTGGTAGTTCTAAAAAATGGGGGGTGTAATCTCTTGGGGACACAATGGTTCAAACCCCTGGACATCTTCATAGGCGGCGTCCATGCCATTGGGGGGAATGAGATTCAGGCAGTGTGCGACGCACACGCAGAGGTATTCAAGAAGGGACTCGGGAAGTACAAGGGGCCCCCAGTTTCCTTCGACCTGGACCCGGAGGTCCGCCCAATGAGACTAAAACCACGTCGGGTTCCATTCGCCCTCAAGGACAAAATCGAGGCGGAACTGGACAAATTAGTGGGGCAAGGGATTTTAGTGCCGGTGGACTCTGCAGAGTGGGAGACTCCTATTGTTACAGTATTGAAAGCAAATGGGGAAGTGCGAATTTGCGCTGACTACAAGTGTACAATTAACAAGGCGATCCGCCCTAATGCCTATCCGGTGCCGGTAGTTAGCCATCTACTGGCCACTTTACATGGGGGAAAAGTTTTTGCTAAACTAGATCTGGCGCAGGCGTACCAGCAGCTTCCAGTAACCCCAGCCACAGCTGCTGCACAGACCATTGTAACTCACAAGGGGGCATTCAAGGTGACGCGCCTACAGTTTGGCGTGAACTCGGCGCCGGGGTTGTTTCAGTCTCTTGTGGAACGTTTGTTAAAGAAATTACCGGGGGTCTTGCCATTTTTCGATGACATATTGATATCTGGGGAGAGCGAAGCAGAACTGGCCCAGAGACTAGATAAGGTCCTCACAGCCTTCGAATCCGCGGGGTTGAGGTTGCGGAGGGACAAATGTGTGTTTCTGGCCAGGGAGGTGGAGTTTCTGGGGTTCCGCATAACTTCTGAGGGGGTGAAACCCGCTGAGTCCAAAGTCTCAGCCATTCGAAACGCTCCTCGCCCCACCGCGAAACCGGAGCTGCAGTCTTTCCTGGGGCTGCTGAATTTTTACCATTCCTTCCTGCCCAGGAAAGCGACGATTGCAGAGCCCCTGCATGGTCTGCTGAAGAAGGATGCGGTTTGGCGGTGGGGGGAGAAGCAGGAGCGGGCTTTCAGGGAACTCAAGCAACTCCTCTCCTCGGAGGCTATTCTAACCCATTTTGACCCAAAGAAGCCGGTAGTCTTGGTCTGCGACGCCTCGCCAGTGGGGGCGGGGGCGGTCCTGTGCCACGTGTTAGAGGGGGGGCGAGAAGCCCCAGTTGCATTCTACTCAAGATCATTGTCCAAGGCAGAACGAAATTACGCCCAAACAGATAGGGAGGCTCTTGCCATTGTTGCGGGCACAAAGAAGTTCCATGATTTTCTGTATGGTCGCCCATTCACCATTGTCACCGATCACAAGCCGCTGTTGGGTATCTTCACCTCAGACAAGGCCACTCCACAGATCCTCTCCCCCAGGATGCTTAGGTGGGCGATTTTTCTGAATGCATACAGGGGGGCGTTAGAGTACCGTCCCGGGAAAGAGATAAGCCACGCGGACGCCCTTTCAAGGTCTCCTCTGCCCCACCTGGGGGACCCAAAGTGTGAGGTAGAACAGGATAGCCAAGTCCTCCTCATTGAAGCCCTAGATGCACCCCCCATTTTGCCCAAGGAAATTGCTGCCGAAACAGCCAAGGACAAAACGTTAGCCCTTGTGAGATCCTGGGTACAGAAGGGGTGGCCCGCAGCTCCCCCCGCAGACGAGTTTGCGGCATTTTTCAGGAAGAGGGTTGAGTTGTCCGCAGAAAGGGGGTGTCTGTTGTGGGGGGAGAGGGTGGTGGTCCCACAGGCATTAAGAGCAAGGGTGCTACGGCTTTTACATGTCAGCCACCCAGGGATTGTGCGCTCTAAGGCGCTGGCCAGAAGCTACTTCTGGTGGCCTCAGCTAGACGCAGACATTGAACACATGGTGAACACCTGCGAAAGTTGCCAGGGCTCTCGGCCTGAGGAGTCCCGCCTTCCACACAGAGAATGGGACACAGCTAGGGGACCGTGGTCCCGCCTCCACATAGACTTCGCAGGGCCATTCAGGGGTTCATTTTTTCTACTTGTGGTGGACGCATACTCCAAGTGGTTGGAGGTAATTCCAATGCGCAACACCTCATCAGCGGGGACTATAAAACAGCTGCGCAAACTGATATGCACGTTCGGGATACCTGACATCATAATTAGTGACAATGCGAGTTGTTTCACGTCAGCCGAGTTCCAGGCGTTCTTAGAGTCCAACGCCATTCGGCACATTACCTCAGCCCCATTTCACCCTGCAACAAATGGCCAGGCGGAACGTCTGGTGTGCACAATGAAGGAAGGGCTGCGGCGCATGGGTCCCGGGGATCTGGACCGGCAGCTCTGCCAGTTTCTGTTGGCATATCGAGTGACGCCATTGGCGTCGGGATACTCTCCCGCGGAACTCCTCATGAAGAGGAAGTTACACTCATTATTAACTAGATTGGATCCCACCCGGGTCGAGGATAGAGGAAGAAATATTGAGCACAGCCCCACCAAAAATTTCCAGATAGGAGAGCCTGTTCATTGCAGGAACTACGCCACCACTGGGCCAGCATGGGTGCCGGGGGTAGTCATTAATCAAACAGGACCAGTCTCATTCTGTGTCGAGACCAACACGGGTCTCCTCTGGAGAAGGCACGCTGACCAACTTAGGCACCGAGTGATTGGGGGGCCGGACAGAGGGGATCATCAGCAACGCTCAGCGTTAGGGTTCTCCTCCACCCGTTTAGACCAAGGGGGAGAAAACGTAGGGCAACAGTCCCAAACAGGGGGGGGGAAGCTTAGGGTCAAACGCATATCCTTTTCATACGCCAGCTCTATCCAGTCCCTTGAAAGAGAGGAACGAGTTTGCCCCTGTAGTTCTACCCAGCCCCTCGAAGGAGGGAAATGAGTTTGCCACTGTTGCCCCTGAATTAGATTTTGAGTTATCAAACCGGGGGTTTTTTTCGGAGTGTTCCCCCACCCGTCCAAGCGAAGAGCGGGGTTTTTCTTTAGCCCCTAGTGCCCCCGGTTTGTCCACATCCACGTCGGGAACCCTTCCTCCCCCTTCTCCTGGCCATCCCAAGGCGGCAAGCCCGCGGCAAGTCACTAACGAGTCATCCTCTCCCGCACGGCCAAAACGCACATGCAGGAAACCAGTTTGGTTAAGGGACTTTGTCCCATCTTAGGGGGGAAGGATGTTGTGTACTGAATGTAGTGTGTTGAATGTATTTGTAACCACACGAATGGGTACAGGTAACACTGTAACCTTCTGTATGAGGACGCGAGCTAGTGGCCACCGGGGCCAATAGTGAGCGCCCAGCTCACATGGTTCACATTACTCAAATGCCTTCAGCCGCGCGGGAAAGATTCCCGCGCTCACCTCACCTGGACAAGAAAGGCGTGACCAAGGATGACGTCACTTGGACAGCAGCCAATGCCTGTCGAAGAGCCAGATTCAATTAGATAGCCACCGTATAAAAAGAGCTGTTTGTCCGCCATTACCACATGTTTGTACTGTACTCTATGCAATAAAGATGTGTTAGGCTAGCTTACAGCCGTTTCCATTGTCTTGATTCCCAAACACTAAAGTGCTAGTCTCTGTTTATAGCTAAAGAGCCAGCACTGTCTGCAACCGCAGATGTTTCTATGGACATGTGGCAGGCATGACTAGACACTGGAGTGCATGGAATGCTGTTTACTTTCCCACCAAAGTTATGCAGCACTCGGGTCTTGAACTGCTGAACTGCTGACTTTCCAGTCTTCAAGTCCAGCATCTTCACAGATCTTGGGGACATGAAAGGAGCCTCATTCAGCTGTCCCCTGAGCAGAATGTCTCCAGCAAAAATCCTTTCAACCCAGAGTAATTTCTGACACAAAATTTATTTACCACTAAGCCACAGTTGCCTTATAAAGGATCGCCCCCACTCCCAGCCCTTCGCTCTGCATTGACACAACATGGCATCCTCAACTTTGGCATCATCCATTTTGAGGTGATGGGGAGGGACAACCCTTCAAAATTAGGGCAACTGCTGCAATTCTTTCACTGGGAAATTAATGGAAACCTGTCTTGCTACTTTTCTCAAAGCCTGGTTTATTTTTGTCATGGTGTGTGTGTGTGTGTGTGTGTGTGAGAGAGAGAGAGAGAGAGAGAAAGAGAGAGAAAGAGAGAGAGAGAGTGTGTTGAAGGGGTCTGATAGGACCGGAAGGATTGATTCGGCTCCTTCCAGAAAGGGTCACAGCCATTATCCTCTCAAAAGTGCACCATTTCTCGCTGAGTTCCATCCAAGCCGCAAGGACAATGACTTCACCTCCCCTGCATTGCAACACAAGAGTGTGGCCAACTGCTGGAGTCTGCTAATTTGTGTGTGTGTGTGTGTGTCCCCCCCCCCATCGGAGGCCTGCTGATTCAATCATTTTAAAGATGCCCATTTCTTCCACGCCAGAGATTTTATGGCTCTAAGGATTAGAAGCTTTTATCTTGACAAACCCTGGAGCTCTATATATTCTGATTTTTATGGTAAGCTTCACTAATAAACTGTTTAAAACATATGCTAATTGTGTTTGTTGTATTCTTTAATTATCATATGTATCATTAAAGATGGAGCATCCCATTTAGAGTCTTAATTCACATTACCCTTTGCTCTTCTGTTTTGCCCCTTTCACCCTTCTTCGTATGCAACGATGGGAATGGGGAGAGACGTCACCTTCAAGTGGAATGCAACAATATAAACAAAAGCCAGGGAATGTGTGCGAGTATGATTTGAGCTCTTGCCATTCATTTCAGCGAGTCTTCTGCAGAAGCGCATCCAGACAATTCTGCCTCAAGGTTACAATGTATGATTCTCTTCCTCTGGAAGAATTACAGAACAACACCAATTTCTATGGGAATGATTAGAAATAAATGGATTGTAAACTTAATGCTTAATTCACTTCCTCTGTCCTCGGTTTTGTGAATGGATTTTGTAAATGGGCGATAGACTTTTATTGGCAGCTCAGTTTCTTGTGTTTTAAACATCGATTGGTACACACGGATTAATGGAATCATTAATTATGATGAATTAATTACAGCTGCAACCGCGGGTAAGCACTTACCGATTCCAAGAGAAAAGTTTTCAGCACACACTTAACTTTGCTATAATAGGGTTTAAACCATACTTACTTTGCCCAGGTTATGTCCTCTCTTTATGTATAGGTTCTCAACATTGGGCCCCCAGATGTTCTTGGACTTTAATTCCCAGAAGCCCTGATCAGCAGACCTGGATTTCTGGCAATTGAAGTCCAAGAACACCTGGGGACCAAAGGTTGACAATGCAAGCGCGGCGCCAAAATGGCCGCTGCGCTCTTTGCGGGAGCCCCCCCACAGGACGAAGGCATCCGGGTAGTTAGGGGCGTGGCCAGCTCCCTTATAAAAGGGGTGGCCACGAGGCAGCCGAGCTGCCATTTTGCGGAGCGATGGAGCGGAGAAGTTTTTCCTCTTACTCCGTCGCTTTTACCTTCACTGGGAAGCCTTTTGGCTGCTGATCTTCCTTTTTCGGCTTCCCTTAGGTCCACTGAGATGCCTTCGAAGAAGAAGGTGGCCGCGAGCGCGGCTCGGGCGGTGCGGAGGCGCAATCCGGGTCGGAGGACCGCGGCTGCGCCTTCCCACCAGCTGCCTTTGCCGGCTCCCACCGGGACCGGTGGGATGGGGTCTATTACCCCCTGGCCGGAGGTCGGGGACCCGAGCAGGGGTCCAGTATGGGCTGCGGCCCGCGGCCCGCAAGCGGCGGACGCCGCTCCTGGTGCTCATTCTACAGGGCCTTCCTCTATCGGGGCGCAGCTCACTCCGGGGCCTTCAAGCCTTGGGGGGTGGTGTGGTCCCCTCCCTTGGCAGGTGCCTACGCCAGCCCTGCCGGGCCTGGGTGTGGGGTCATGGCCATATTCGGGCCCCGGGGTGCAAGGTCCTGTATCCACGCCCGTAACGGGCGGGCCGGCTGGCCCGTGGCCCCATGCCAGTGTGGAGGCCTTGCTGGCCCGCGTGGCGGCACTCGAGGCTTCCCTTGCTCGGGCCAGCCACGCTGGGGCTCCTTTTGGGGTGCACTTCGATGCGTCATCTGCTGGGCAGCGGCAGGCAACGGGACGGGTCGAGCAGCTTGAGGCGCATGGCGCGACTTCGGCCACTGCCTCGCAGCTCCCCGACCAACAGGCCAGCGCTGGTCAAGCTTCGGCGGCGAGCTCTACGGCGGTTGTGAGCTCCGACGCCCCCAGTGGGCCGGAACCCCCAGTGGGGGCGGCCCACGGGTGTGCAGCATGTGAGTATGCGGTACAAACTAGTGCACCTACACATGTGGCTACGTTGGGGGGGGCTTTCCAATGGCCTTGGCCTCGCATGGGTGGTCCGGCGGTACAGCCGCTGACGCACCAACAGGCGACGTCAACCACCACCCAGGGCCCCGGGGTGGGTAGCATTTCCTACCCTGTGGGGAATGTTTTGGGGGTGGCTGGGCTAGTTCAAGCCCCTTTCAGATGCCCGCAGTTTCTGCTGTGCCTGTCTCGGCCTTGCCAACAGCGGGCTATTCCTTGCCACTGGGTGACCATTTGGCACAGGCCACCAGAGAGAAAATATGGCGGGGGGAGTATGTTGATATCTTCTCACTCCTAAACAGGGAGCCCACCAAGGAAGAGAGGGAGGGGCAGGATGAGAAGGATAAGGAACAGGCATGTCGTCGCAAGCCACCACGGACGTGGGCCATCTGGCTGCCGGCTTACCTCATCTACATGGCGGTGTACCTGAGGGCCCGGCCGGATCTGGCAATTCCGATGGTCCAGTATTTGGACAATATTTATCGGGCAATGGTTGATTTTCCGGGCCCGTCGTGGTTGGCTTATGACGAGGAATTCCGTATGCGAATTCCCCTGCACCCTGAGATGAGGTGGGATGAGCCATGTCAGAGACTTTGGCTCCTGTACATGACGCCCACGCGCCCCGCACCAGGGGAAAGATACCATTGTGGACATGCGGTCCAGCGAGTGGCTCCAGCACAGGTTCCCCGCCAAGTGGCGGGGCAGGGGGTTCCAGCCCGACTGCTGTGCTGGACTTTCTCGTCTAATGGTTCATGCAGTAAGAAGAATTGCAAGTACAAACATGAGTGTCCCACCTGTGCAGGCCCCCATGCAGCCTCTGCCTGTCCCAGGCCTGGAGGGACGCGGGGCAGAGGGAGGGGCGGACAGTGGGCTGGCAAGACTGCCGCAGATGGAGCTGGTTCACCGAAAGGCTCCCTCCCCAATTAATGTGGACATGCTGGAGCGTTGGCTCGCATTGTACCCGAAGGGGGAGGATGCGGATTATCTACTTCAGGGCTTTAGACAGGGGTTCCGTATTCCTTTCATGGGTGATAGGTCCCCTCAGGATGCCCCCAACCTTTTGTCCCTTAGGGGGAGGGAGGAAGTGGCTGCCGCCAGCATTAATAAGGAGGTCAATGCGGGCAGGGTCGCTGGCCCTTTCCCTGCACCCCCGTTCACTAACCTCAAGGTATCGCCCCTGGGCTTGGTTCCCAAGAAGTCACCAGGCGAGTTTCGCCTTATCCATCACTTGTCCTACCCAGCCGGCCGATCGGTCAACGATGCTATCCCTGACGACCTTTGCTCAGTCAGGTATACATCTTTTGACCACGCGCTGCGCATGGTGCGCTCATGTGGCCCGGGTGCGCTGCTGGCTAAGTGCGACATCAAGTCGGCTTTTCGCCTCTTGCCAGTGCACCCGGGCGACTTTGAATTGCTGGGTTTCAAATTTCGGGGCGACTATTATTTTGATAAGGCCATGCCTTTTGGCTGTTCCATATCATGCTCGGCTTTCGAGCGTTTCAGTACCTTCCTAGAGTGGGCTTTCGTCCGCAGGTCAGGGTCCCGGTCTGTAGCCCATTACCTGGATGACTTTTTATTCGGGGGTGAACGGGGCTGGGACACGTGTACACGTCTCCTCAACACATTTCAGACGCTAATGGAGGAACTCGGTGTCCCTTTAGTGCCCGAAAAGACCGAGGGCCCATCTACACAGCTAGTCTTCCTGGGGGTGGAGATTGACACGATAGCGCAGGCATCTAGGTTACCGCGGGATAAGGTGTCGAGGATAGTGGCCCTTATCTCGGACTTGTTGGCCAAGCGCAAGGCATCACTGAGGGAACTGCAGGTGCTGCATGGTCACCTTAATTTTGCCTGCAGAGTGGTGGCACCGGGCAGGGCTTTTGCCCGGCGCTTGTGCGACGCTATGGCAGGATTATCCAGGCCTCACCATAGGGTTAGGCTTACCCGGGGTATCAGGGCAGACATGCTTGTCTGGTTACAGTTCCTGAGGGACTTCAATGGGGTCTCATTTTGGAGGCATGACCTCCTGGCTTCCCCTCAATTTCAGATTCAGTCTGATGCCTCGGGATCCCTGGGTTATGGGATGTACTTCAATGGGAAGTGGGCCTATGGTGGGTGGCCACCGGCCTGGGCAGGCACGGGTCGCCTGCATGATCTCACGTATCTGGAATTTTTCCCTATCCTGGGTGCTTTGATGCTATGGGGCCAGGAGTGGTCCAACTCGGTCGTGCATTTCTGGTGTGACAATGTGGCCGTGGTCCACATTGTAAATGCACAGACTTCTAAATCGCCCAGGGTTATGGATCTAGTGCGCCAATTTGTGTTGCGCAGCCTGCGCCTCAACATACTGTTCAGGGCCAGGCATGTCCCAGGGGTTAATAATGATATTGCTGACGCTTTGTCCCGCCTACAGATCTCCCGGTTCCGTGCCTTGGCCCCGGATGTGGAGGAATTTCCCTCGCCACTCCCGGAGGAGATATGGACCATTGGCAAGGAGAGGTGAACCGGGCGATTGGCCTGTCACTAGCCCCACGCACCCGTAAGGCGTATCACCACGCAATTAATTCTTTCAGGGCATTTTGTACTCAATTTCAATTGCCAGGAACCTGGCCGATCCCGGTAACCCATGTTCTGCGGTTCATGGTTTACCTGCATTCTCAGGGCCTTGCACCTCGCACCATAGCATCCAAGCTTTCAGCGTTGGCTTTTATGGCCAAGGTGGGGGGTCATGTGGACAGCACCTCTGACTTCCGTGTGAGACATGTTTTGGAGGGGTGGGTGCGCGAGCGCGGGCATTGCCCGGACGACCGCCACCCGATTTCCCCGGGGGTCCTTACCCAGTTGGCCCGGGGCTGGCCTTGCCTCTGTTTTGATGCATATGAGGCAGCCCTGTTCCATGCAGCCACAACGGTGGCATTTTTTGGAGCGCTTCGCATCAGCGAGCTTGTAATGCTGTCTAAGGCGGATGCAAGTCGTAGGGCACTGGAACTCGAGGATGTCTGTGTAGCCAAAGACTGGGCTCAGTTGAGGATACGTTCCTCTAAGACCGATCAGCATGGCGTCGGCAGTGGTGTGCGACTGCTACGGTGTTCTTTGGCAGACATCTGTCCGGTTGGTGCCCTACATGAATTCCTGGCACTGCGTGGCATGCACCATGGCCCGTTTTTCTGTCACCAAGATGGGTCTCCCCTTACTAAATTTCAATTTTGGAAGGTGACGGGCAAAGCGCTGGCCAGTGTGGGCCTCCCAGGCGCCCGCTATGGCACTCATTCATTCCGTATAGGGGCGGCCTCGACCGCTGCAGCTTTTGGGTACTCAGGGGCTGACATACGTAGCATGGGACGGTGGGGATCGCAATGTTTTCGATTTTATGTGCGCCCACTCCCCCCGTGAGTACCAACCCGGTCACCTTACCTACTTTCCCTCATTTTTTCCTTTACAGACCCGGGGTGTCGTATTACACCGGTGACAGTATGGCTGGTGGGCCATAGCTACGTGCACAGGGCAGCGCGTTATGCTGCGGCGACAGAGTGGGGACCCCAACTGGGACTGGGTGCATACGCAAGTCTCACATGGCATGGTAAGCCGGGGATGTTATGGCGGGAGCTGCTGCCTTTCCTTTTTTCAGGCCTGAATGCTGACCCGCCTGACATTCTGATCATACACCTGGGGAGCAATGATTTGGGCCAGGTCACCGGCTTGTCGCTGAAGCATGCGATTTGCGAGGACCTCGCCTACCTGCATTACGTCTGGCCCGCCACAACCCTTGTTTGGTCGGACATGGTCCCGCGCCATTCCTACAGAGGGGGCGTTGACCTCCTGGCCCTTGACTGCGCTAGACGCATGGTGAATAGGGCAGTGGTGCGTTTCCTTGTCGACAGGGCTTGGGGGAGGGTCAGTCGTCCCCCCGCTATTAGCCTCCAAAGTTATGACCTGTATGCAGGGGATGGGGTCCATCTGTCGCGAGGAGGTATGGACCTCCTGTTGGGTGATTGGCGAGCAGGCCTGTTGACCAAGCTGACAGTCTGGGGGGGGCGTCGAGCCTTCTTTGAAGCCCCTCCGTGTGGCGGGTAGCACTGGTAAGGTAAACATTATGACCCACAGGTATCCGGCAAGTTCGCAATTGACTGGACAACACTAGACAGGCATAAGTTGGTTAAACGTTGTCCGGTCAACGATGAACTAGGCGACGGGGTGATGGCTATAGCTAGACAGCATGCATCACCCCGTGATTTTACGGATACGCGTCAGAGGGTGGGGTCATTAGTTAGATATTGACTACGGTCAACAATTTGTTTGTTGCCAACAAACAAATTGATACAAATGGATACATTGTAGCAATTGCCGTTGGCAATTTTGGGTGGTACCTTACCAGTGTTACTTCGGCCTGCTTGCCTTAAGAATTATGATTGGTTATTACCAATAGAAATTTATAATTCGGACTAGGGCATGAATCAATAAATGTGGCCCAATGCCGTTATCCACTTTCATTGGTGTCTGAGTCCTTTATTGGGGGGTGCGCCTGCAATGCAAGCGCAGCGCCAAAATGGCCGCCGCGCTCTTTGCGGGAGCCCCCCCACAGGATGAAGGCATCCGGGTAGTTAGGGGCGTGGCCAGCTCCCTTATAAAAGGGGTGGCCACGAGGCAGCCGAGCTGCCATTTTGCGAAGCGACGGAGCGGAGAAGTTTTTCCCTCCACCCCCTCCCTAGTTAACAGTGTGATATTTTGGTCGCTTCGGGGCCGGGTGGGAATTTTTGGCTGGGACCCATATTGGCTTCGGGTCCTGGTTTTTTCGCCCATCCCACACTGTTGCTATGGTTTGACATAGGGGTTTTTCTGTTGCTGCTGTTGACTTTGGTCACATGGGCGGGTAGCACTGGTAAGGTAAACATTATGACCCACAGGTATCCGGCAAGTTCGCAATTGACTGGACAACACTAGACAGGCATAAGTTGGTTAAACGTTGTCCGGTCAACGATGAACTAGGCGACGGGGTGATGGCTATAGCTAGACAGCATGCATCACCCCGTGATTTTACGGATACGCGTCAGAGGGTGGGGTCATTAGTTAGATATTGACTACGGTCAACAATTTGTTTGTTGCCAACAAACAAAATGATACAAATGGATACATTGTAGCAATTGCCGTTGGCAATTTTGGGTGGTACCTTACCAGTGTTACTTCGGCCTGCTTGCCTTAAGAATTATGATTGGTTATTACCAATAGAAATTTATAATTCGGACTAGGGCATGAATCAATAAATGTGGCCCAATGCCGTTATCCACTTTCATTGGTGTCTGAGTCCTTTATTGGGGGGTGCGCCTGCAAACAATACTTTACAGTGTTGGTTTGGTATGTTGTTTGGGATATTGGACTAGGGTTCAAGAGAACAAGATATTGAACCACAAGAGGACTCAGGTCTCTTATTTACTCTCATTCTGATCAGGACTATTTGGAGAGCCACCTGAAACTCACTGGGGGGGGGAGCAGAAGATAAATGTAACAACTAGTTCCTAATGAATAAATGTGAAATGGGATGGGGTGGGTGACTTTTTTCCAAGTTATAATTGAACCTGAAAACATTGCAGTACGATTCAACTGCTGAGCAAGTCAGCCTCTGTTACTTGAGGTATAGACAGAATATGGTCTTGTCCTTCACACGCTACCATATTTCCTAGGTGGGCCTTCCTACACAACGATGTGGCAACAACACTCACAAGACTTGGAAGAAAGGAAAGGCCAATGTGGTGTGACTATTAGAACACCGGATTGAGGCTTAGAGGATTCTGACTTGAGATGATTTCGGATCATGAAACTCACTTAGGCCAGGCATTGTACCTCACTTCACATGGTCATCCAGCTGACAGTTGAGAAGGTCCAGGCCATTGCATGGCAAGGGGACCACCTCAGATTGTCGAGACAGTCTTTTGTTTGCTCTAACACAGGTCTTCCAAACCTTTGGTTTTTGGACTTCAATTCCCAGAAGCCTAAGTCAATTCTCCAAAGCACTGATCAGCCAACATACTGACTTAGGCTTCTGGGAAATGAAGTCCCTCTGTGGGGTGTGGACCCCATGTTGGGAACCACTGCTCTAACTTTTCCTTCAACCTTAGATTGCTGTACTTAGGGTTGGTGGTATCACTGCCTTCCTTCTCTTGTCCCATCTCCAGAGATGAAAGAAGCAGCCATGGCTCCTGCCTTATCAAACGTAGTTACTTAGAATTTGGACTTCCATCACCTTTCCTATCACAAGTGTACATCTGCTATAAACATCAGCTTTCTTATTTTCCTAGAAAGAAATATGGATGGAATTCCTTCACAAAGATGGAAGTGAATTCAGCTAATAACTTTGAGTTTCAGAGGGGTGAACCCACAAGTTAAGATTGTTCTTGTCCTGCTTACGTGCCTACAAAGAGGACCATATTATCTTTATGCTATGAATAAGTAACCTTGTGAAGAATTCTCTCTCTCCCCCCCCCCAATTCCTCCTCCTTCTCCAAGGCTGTCATAACACAACGAGACACTTTGGGGACAAATGTCAAGTTCTACGACATCTCTCTCCTCCAGATCAAGAAAGCATTTCATTTCTAACAACGTCTCTGTAATTTGTGCAAAATGCACCACACCAAGGTCTTTTTCTATTGTGAAACAGAGTAAACACAAAAGGACTGAGTGATTGTTCAGAAAGAGGAGAGCAACCCAATATTTCTTGTTTTAATTTTTAAAATGTCTGTGGAAGTAAGCATTGATTTCTGTGATTCTGCACGATTTGTATTATTTGTGGTATTTCTGCAATGATGATGCATCATCATCATCATCATCGCCACTGCCACTGCCAGCATCATTATCAGAAGCAGCTCATCAATGTGAAAACTCTCACCATGGCTGACACAAGCAATCTCAGCCTCTTGCACAAAGGAAAGGAAATGGTGCAGCATTTTGTTCTTGCACATGAAAATGAGTCTATTGTGGATTTATGGCTTCAGCTAGTGCACTATCTTCAGTTCAATGCAGGATAAGTGTGCTATGAACATGGCTAATCTCTCTTGTTCATGTCCTTATCAGACCCTGGACTGGCAAAATGAAGCCACTTTCTTTGCTTTGTCATTGCCCAAATGCAAGTCCTCACTGGTGCAAGTCTCTGGTAGCAGTCAGCAGACCAGCAAATGGGCTGGACTCTGTGTTTCTCCACATTCACACCGTGTGTTGTTGTCCACCAGCAGTCCCCACTTGAGCATGTTGGTCTTGCATTTAGGGACTCCAACCCTCAGCCTATTCAGGGTCCTCCAGGTGATGTAGGGGAGATTGGGACCTTCAGTTATATCCACCATTAATGATGTTTCTTCCCCAGTGAGCTCATTCCTCCATCTTCTAATTTGGTTTTGCTCTTGTGTACCCTCAAGAATGTTTGTTCTTGCCATAAAGCTCTTCCTGGATCAGAGCTGGCAGACCTGAGGCTAATATCCATTCTGAGGGTGTCAAGGGTCATTCTCTTGCTTAATTCTCTCAGCATCTGCTGCTACTTCTCTCCTGATCTTATGTGGAGCAATACCAATCAGGGGGTGTATCTTCTCAACTGGTGTAGGTTTGAGGCATCCTGACACTATACACATGGCTTCATTAACAGCAATGTCAACTTCTTTTGCATGTGTGGATGTGTTCCATACTGGAGCAGCATACTCTGGGGGCCAAAGGAACATGGCTAATAATCTTACTAATATTTCCTCTGCATCATCTTAATTAGCAGTTCAAAAGCTGCATGTTATTCTAACAGTAGTTTTTAAACCATCTTCAGAGGTGTGCCAATATACAACACCTGACATTACTCTTACATTATCATTCTCCAACATCACCAGAGCTTGAGTTAAGGCAACAGACAAACCTCTGTCTAGAAGAGATTCCAGCAAGCTTGCTAACTTCAACATTTCCTGCTACTCGGGACACTTGGTCTACTGAAGCAAAAGCCAGACCTGGGGGTTATGGTCTCAAAAAGTAACTTCAGAGAACTTACAGAACATCCTCTAGGACTGTGATGGTGAACCTTGGCACTCCAGGTATTCTTGAACTTCAATTCCCAGAAGCTCAAGTCTCTGTGAATCCACACCAATGGGTTTACTGTAAACCCATTGGTATGGATTCACAGAGACTTGGGCTTCTTGGAATTGAAGTTCAAAAACACCAGGAGTGCCAAGGTTCACCATCACTGCTCTAGGAAGAAGTGGCACATATGGAGCAGAAGATCAGGTTCATAGATTGTTTTGTTGCAGGTCCATGGGGTCGCAAATGATTGGACTCGACTGTGCGACTGAACAATAACAAAGGTTTACGATAGTGAAATGTATTGTATTTATGTTTAAACTGGGATCATTATTTCTAAACTTCTACTCAAATGATTAGGAAATGCAAACTTTATACAAGCCCTACCATCTTCCACCCTCTTCTCTGGGGCAGGAGGAGGGGTATGTGTGTGATGCACTCCCTTGTCTTTGGCGCAATGAAAGCAGTCACCCTATCCCTGAATCTCAGAATACTCTGGATGCACATGGACTGAGCAGAGTGATTGAATATTTGTGCTTCACATCCAAATGGTGGCAGGAAGGTCGACCCCTGTCACGGTCCCTTAGTAAATGAAAGCACCACTTCGCTAATCCACAAAGTATTTTATCCTGTCCTCCTCTTGCTCCTCATAAAGAAACGATTGTGGTGTTTCCAAATTGGAACAGGTTTTGAATGTCATCCGCTCGTAGCCAAACAGAAATGTCAGGAACTCTGCATTTCTCCAGTGCGTGGCAGATAATTTAATCAACATCCCAAGCCGTCAATGGCGATTCAATCATATGGCTGGACTAAGCCCAGCAAAAAAAAAAAAGGGGGGGAGAGAAAGAGATAAGTTGGATTGGTATTAAGAAGCACATTTTATTTTGAGAGAGAAACACATTTCTTCACAAGGGTGACTTACATCTTGCATGGAATACATGGGCCATTTCCTTCTGGTGTTAGGGGACCCCAGCCTCTCATAAAGACAAAATAATTTTGGGGTGCAAAAAACATTTTCAGTTGAAAATTATGTCATATTTCTGTTTCTGGAAGCTTTGTGGAGCATCAGTTTTGCTTTAAAATATATGTATGGGGATGTACAGAGCCCCCAGAACTCCATAGTGAATACCCATTTTGCAGTGACATGAAAGGATGTCTGGCGAAAGTGAAAGAAGAAAATGCCAAAGCAGGGTTGCAGTTGAACACAAAGAAGACAAAAATCATGACTATAGGATACCTACATAATTTTAATGCTGACAATGAAGAACTTCAGATAATGAAAAATTTTGTATATTAACTTCAATCCAAATGGAGACTTGAAATGGAATGGTGAAGGGATTAGAAAATATCATCAAATGTAAGGATGTGTCATTGGAAACCAAGATGCTCCACACTCATGTATTCCCAACCACCATGGAAGGGATATGAAAGCTGGACAGTGAAGAAAGCTGACAAGAAAACAATTTAGGTCTGAAATATGGGGCCAGAGAAGATCTTTGTAAACATGCTGGACTGCCAGAGAGACAACTAAGTAGGTCCTAGACCTAGAACGAATCAAGCTTAAATTATCTATGGAAGCAAAAAGGATGGAAATGAGGCTCTCAAAGTTTGGGAACATTGTGAGAAAGCAAGATCTTCTGTGAAAGACAGCAATACTGGGGAAAATTGAAGGTAACAAGAAAAGAGAAAGAGCAAATATGAAATGGATTGACTCCATCAAGCAAGCAAAGGTCTTGAGTTTACAAGAAATGTGAAGGTGCTATAGAGGGCAAGACATTTAGGAGATGACCGCATGTAACAACAACAATATTCAATATCATGGGATGCCTGGCAGTGATCAGTTGATTCAGGAGCTTTCTGCACTGCAAGGTGAAGAGACAGATCCAAAAGCCAACTTTGCGTATGTGTAGGGCCACAGAATTGTCTGATGTTGATAAGGTACACATTCTACATAAAAGATCTGCATGATCATAGGGCCCTTCATTACAAAAGGAAAGAAAATGCTAGAAAAAGCCAAGGCATGTTCAGCAAGAAATAATCTCTGCATGTACAGATTATATTCCTGTCTGGCCAGGTTATCCTGCTATGGTAATAGAGTAGACCATACTGCCAGCAACTCAACACTGAGTGTCAGGCTATGGTTAACTAACCTGACAACCCTGCCATATGCAAATGACATCCTGCTGAACTCTCTTCCCGCCCCCTAAATCTATATACTGTACTATCTTGCACTTATATGCTACCCCATAGTATTTTGTGCACTCTCTGGGCAGTTATATGTATATAAAAAATAATTTTCCCCTGCCAAATTCTGAAACTAATGAATATGTGAAGAGGAGATTAGCCATCTTGGTTCTCTCCATCTTTGCTCTATTTCCTCTTGTAGACTTGGCAAAAGGATCTGGCGGGTTTTCAAGTTGACATGAAATAAGCTTTTAATCGGAAGCTACAGTTTACTCGGTATATTTTTCATTGAGATGTTTTCAGATTTTTTTAAAAAAAATCTGATTTTTCTGCTTCCACTGTATTTTATTATTGCCAGTCATTCGGAGCCATACTTTCAATGGAAAGCCAGGGCATGGATGTGATGAATAAATTAAATACCTCCCAATCCAACCTCCCTCCATATCAGTTTTTAAAAGATTTAATGTATGTTTCTGCATCCTTTCCCCTCAAAATCACGAGAGATCAATACTGACAAAGAGAAAAGCTGACAATCAGTACATCAAGATCCAAAGGGATGTGGGGAAATATTGCCAACCCAGAGGCCTTCCCAAATGGACTCAGACTGACACTAAGTAAGATCAAACAATTAGGCACTGTCTATAACTGTCCAATTATTTTGGGATGACTCTCCAAGGAAATGCATCAAAAAGAGAGAGAGAGAGAGAGAGAGAGAGTTTTAACTGCAACATACAATTTAATGGGCAAAGTGTACTACTTTGTACATTTCCTTCACTCCTGCGCAAAGAAGGGCTGTGGGAAAAGGCACGTCCCCTGACAAAGGAAGAGCTTGCTCATTTCTCTCTGCTAGATCTCAAAATCATAATGATTCACCTCCCAGATGGAAATCCTTTCAGGCAGAAAGAAGGAGTCGAATCAAGAAAGTGGGCTCACCTAGTGCCATTGTTCTGGGAGGCGGAGGCACATGCTTTTCTTTCAAAATATTATCCTGCAATTTTGTCCAAATGGAAAGAATTGGAGGGGAAGGTCAATATTATTATTATTATTTTGTAAATGAAACCAAGAGTTTTCCTTTATGTAACTGATCAACTGCAGAAAGTTTCCAGATGATTGGGAATTTTGCTGATGGGGTGAGAAAGGGAGGGGGAAAGGGTAGGACTTTACATGCCCAAGTGGTGGACAGGCATTGCCATTGCTTGGCATCAAATTAACCTGTTTTAAGGCTTTCTAAACCTCCTCTGCCTGATCAAATGGAGGAAGAAGAATGGGGGGCATCTTGTAAGAGTCAGGGTGTGCATGCGTGCGCACCTGTGTTTGTGTGTGCTCTCTCTCTCCTTGTAAGATGTGCCTCACATAAAAGGAGATTCTAAATGTCCCATCTTTGAAGTTCTCCCAATCAATAGTACTAGATAAGCAGAGGGTTTCTAATCAAGACTCTCTCCTTCTACAAAGGAGGGTCATCTTTATATCATCCTACTCCCACTCCGTGCTCTGCAAGATCAAGGGCAAGGCAAGCTTAACATTTGAAGATAAACTGCAACAATCATTCCTTAAAATGTAAAGGATCTGCCCCTCAATTTAAATGGGGAAATTAGTACAGTTTGGCTAACACCAGGGATGTAGCCCTCTGACCTTGCCCTCTTTTCAGGACTGCTATCATTTTGATTGTTTCTTTAGATGAAAAATTATTTTGACTTCTACCATATATACAGTCCTGAGCAAAAGTCTTAGACCACCATCAGATGGTTTGGGGACAATTCAATGAGTGATGGGGGGGCATAATTCAGACATCCCAATTCCAAACTTCACCAAGCTTGGAGAAGGTTGGGATGAAGGTCAGAAGAAGACTCTTCCCAAGGTTGGTGCGTCTAGGTGGCTCAGGGGTGGCGTTATGCCACCCAAATCATTCATTGTCTTTTCCCCCAAACCAAATGGTGGTGGCCTAAGATTTTTGCTCATACTGTACTTTTAATATAAATAAAACCAATAAGATCTTAATTTTTTTTTAAGTTCAAACTTCTGTCTCTCAGGTTTTAAAAATGAAACATATGTAAAGCTTGAACATAGCTGTCAAGTATCCCTTATTGGCCGGGAAAACCCCTTATTTTACCCTCTTTCCCGCCATCATCCCTTATTAATTAGACTGCAATGCCCTATTGCCGCCATTGGAGGGCAGCACAGGATAAGCATAGCTGTCAAGTATCCCTTATTTGCCAGGAAATTTCCCTTATTTCCAAATCCAAAACTTGACAGGTATGAGCTTGAATTGTATACCAGAGCATTCTGTCACCTTTGCAAAGGCCAGCAGAAAACACTATAGTAGATCAATCTCTTACACATAAACATCTATTTATATTGTCCCCATTTGTCAGAGTGGGGTGAAAAAATTAGGGTAGTGGGTTAAATACTTACAAGCAGTAAGTGAAGTTGGTATCATGAAATCTGATTTATTAAGGCCCCTATGAGTCAACAATCTCCTATTGCTTCGTTATCTTGGCTTTGTGCTGTTTTTATCTCATCAGATTAGATAGCAAGGCCTTCTATGTATTTAAATTGACACATGGATGGCTAAGTCACATGGAAGAAAGGAACACATTCAATATTGGCACACACTAGAACTATCTCATGTTCAGCATCTCTGAAAAGAAGCAACCAGCCTGCCCCCATCAAAGGAGGATCCTCCAGGAAAACTGAAACTGATCTGATTGTTGGCTCAGGGACATCAGAAGGGCACCTCATCAAATCCTTTTGTCAATAGAGCATGTCTGGTCCTCATCTACAAACATATATATTGGATTCTTGGGAAGCAAGCAGGGCAGGCTATGGCTGTACAGAAGATGGTTGGGGTTTCTTCTGAAGATACATTTGGGGATTTGAACCTTAGTCCAGTCCTTGGTTTGGGCTGTGCGAAGCTGAGCAAAAGTGTTCACCGCATTCTTGAAATTATCCTCTCTAATCTTAACTAAAAAGGGGCTATGGTGGCTCAGTGGTTAAGAAGCTCACTTTGTTAGTTGGAAGGCTGGCAAGTTGGCAGTTTGAGACCTGGGTACTGCATGATGGATTGAGCACCCACCTATGTCCTAGCTCTTGGGGGACATGAAAGGCGCCTCATTCAGGTGTCTCCTGAGCGAAGTTTCTCCAGCAAAAATCCTTTTGACCCAGAATAATTTCTGACACAAAATTATTATTATCTTAACCTAAACTCTCATAAATTCATTTTGAAATGTTGCCTTAGACCAAAAATTGGTAGTTCTGCCAGTTCTGATTGATTCTGGAGATTATATTCCCATGAAATGCCAGATTTTGAGGGCAGGGAGCTTTACCTTTCTTGAGAGAATCCTTGAAATTTTGTTCAGTGGTGTAGCGGAGCCATGATTTAGACAGCAGAAGCCTTGGGATTTTTTAGTAGCAGATACTATAACTGTCCATTCTTGTCTTGGGCTTCCCTGTTCTCTCTGATTTTAAATGTACTCCTCACAACAGTTGACAGAGAAATGGACTTTATCAAGGACTGTTGGAAACACTTCCTGTCAAAATGCAGAGTACTTGAGAATGTAGTGACTTTGAATGATGGATTAAGAGCCCTTAACCTTACAAAATACATGCTTCTCCTTTGTTAAAATGGATCAAGCCAGCTGTCTGTTCTTTTGGTCTTTCCTAATTGGAGCAGTTCAGTTTGGGTCCTGTTGAGATGAGTGTCTGCTCTATTGAAATTGCTACTTTCCATTGCTGCAGTTCTTTCCATAGCCCATTTGTTTGCTTCCCCACCCGTCTTCGTGCTCTTCTTTCTTTGGATCAATGTGCACAATGAAACAGATACCACTGCTCCTTCTTCTTACTCCTGGCCCTATTCAGTTTCTTAGGGAGGGCAGGTGAAAATGCAATAAGCTCAAGGAAGACGAGAACATAGTCAGAGAATCACTGCGTTGGAAGAGGCCTTTTAGTTGGTTCCACTGTCATACTGCTCTAACCATTAAGAAGTACTTAATATGTTCCTCCCAGGATTTGATGGATTGTAGGCTACAGGTGTCCACTGCAACAACACTTCTCTCAGGTTGATCTGCACAAACATCATGGGATGGCCAGGTCTGTAAAAGGAATCCAGTGGTTTATCTGGTTTTGTTGTTGTTGCTGTTGTTGTTCAGTTGCACAGTCGATTCCAATCCTTTGCGACCCTATGGACCATTGCTCTCCAGACATCTCTGTCCTCCATCATCCTCTTCAGCCCGCCCAGCTCTGTGCCCACTGCGTCTACAATACCATCGAGCCATCTCATTTTTGGCTGACCCCTTCTTCTTTTGCCCTCCACCTTTCCCAGCATCAAGGCTTTCTCAAGTGAATCCTCTCTTCTCATTTGATGTCCAAAGTACTTTAGCTTCATTGAGATATACATTGGTGAGCTAAAATGATAGGAGACACTCCTATTAAGGAGTAATTGCATCCTTAATAATATTAAACTTGACACCTCACTTGTTCCATAAAATGAAATCGTAACACTACTTAGCTACACATCAAAAGGAAGGAAAAGAGGGGAAGACAGGGTAAAAAGGCAGAAGTCAGAGAGCGTTGTCTATTGACTACCTCAACTGGGGTAATGAAGCAACAGAGCTCAAATATTTTCATTTGACCCCTTTTGAATGAAGTGGTGAACAACAACTGCCCTGGGTCTGTACATTTAATTCTTTTTTAAAAAAAGATTTAACCCCTCTTCTCTTCTGTTGGAGCTGCAGGGAGCAACTTTGTCATGCCATGTCCCTCGAACCCTGTACTATTCATCTGAGATGGGTCTTTCTGTGCAACTTCCGGGTGCAATTGTACCTATCAAGGAGGGTGAGTGGGATCTAACCCATAAGATGTCATTCAGCTGAAAGGCCTAGTACTGTACAACCACTTTAGGAGCCCTGGTGGCACAGAGGTTAAACTGCTGTACTGCAACCAAAAGGTTATGAGTTCAATCCTGAGCAGATGCAAGGTTGACTCAGCCTTCCATCCTTCCAAGGTCAGTAAAATGAGTTTCCAACATGTTGGGGGCAAAATGCTAATTACCTTGTGAACCGCCCAGAGAGTGCACTAAGCGCTATGGGGCGGCATATAAATGTGATTGCTTTGCTTTATGCACATTTTGCTCCCCTGGTCACAAATTGGTTGGTTTGGGATTATGTTATATGTTTGCTATTCTATCCCACCCATGTCTTACTCTTCAGATTTATGCATCTTGTCCAGCCTGAAGGGGTCTCCTTCCAAAGAGCAGTCGGGATTTATTTCCTTTAGGATTGACTGTTTTGACCTCCTTGCAGTCCTGGGGACTCTCAAAAGTTTTTCCCCAGCACCACAGTTTGAAGACGTCTATTCTTCTGTGCTCAGCCTTCCTTAGGGCCCAGGTCTCACAGACATACATTACCATTATTACTTGTATGTTATTACTACCATTTGTAGTGAGAGCATGTCATTAAAAGGTAACAAAGACACAAATATATAAAGGATGAAGATTAAGTTTTGATGATGAATACAGCAAGAGGCAGACAGATAAGCAGCAAGAGAGAGACAGGGACATGCATACTGCCCCCGTTTATCCAACATAACCTATATACAGTAGAACATCCTGTCTACAGCTACATAAAGAGATAAATTACCAAATATATATAATAGTATAGTAAAGGTAAAGGTTTCCCTTGCTCGAAAGCCAGTCGTATCCGACTCTAGGGTGCAGTGCTCATCTCTGTTTCTAAGCCGAAGAGCCAGCGCTGTCTGCTCCTGCAGACGTTTCCGTGGTCATGTGGCAGGCATGACTAGACACCGGAGCACACGGAACGCTGTTACCTTCCCACCGAAGTGGTCCCTATTTATCTACTTGCAATTTCTTGCTTTCGAACTGCTAGGTTGGCAGGAGCTGGGATGAAGACGGGAGCTCATTTCCGTCCTGCAGTACTCGGGAATCGAACTGCTGACCTTCCGCTTCCCAGTCAGCGTCTTAGCAACGTGAGCCACTGCAGTACCCTGCAGTTTATAATAGTATATATAAATATATATAAATAGTGTTTTCAGAAATGAACAGCTGTTTCTGCTGTAATATTGCAAGCGTGGCGCCAAAATGGCCGCCGCGCTCTTTGCGCCCCCCCACTAGACTCGGGCATCCGGGTAGTTAGGGGGCGTGGCCAGCACCCTTTAAAAGGGGTGGCCACAAGGCAGCCGAGCTGCCATTTTGCAAAAGCGACGGAGAGGAGAAGTTTTTGGCTCCGTCGCTCTTCTTGTGCTGGGGAAGCCTCCTTTTGGGCGGCAGTCAGCTTTTCTTTGCCTGCTTATCAGGCTTCCCAGGATCAGCGATGCCTTCCAGGAAAAAGGCGATGGCGAATTCGGTTCGCCCAACAAGGAGGCGGCAGCCGGGTCGGAGGACCACGACTGCGCCCTCTCAGATGGCTCCCTTCACGGGGGCACCCACCGGGACCGGTGGAATGGGGCAGATTAACCCGTGGCCTGGGGCTGCACAGCCCCAGGCTGACCCAGTGGGGGCTGCGGCCCCCGGCCCGCAATCCTTGCCCATGGGCCCGGGACAGGGGGGTGGGCATGATGCCGCTGGGCCCCCAGTCCCTGGCCTGCATCACCCAGCCATTGTTTTTACCCAGGGGGGTGGGCTGGGCTCATTCCCCTGGCAGGGTATGCCCCTGCCACCTCAAGGGCCAGAGCTTCGGGCATGGCCATTCCCTGGCCCAAGTGCCTCTGCACCGGCCCCAGGTCTGGCGACCGGTGGGTCGCACGCCCCACTGGCCCCCCTTTGTGTCGGGGGCCCTGTGAACGTGGAAGCCCTTTTGGCCTGCGTGGCAGCCTTGGAGGCGTCCATGGGGATATCCTCCTCATCGGGGGCACCGTTTGGCCTACAGTTTACCGCGGCGCCGGCCAATCTTCAGCGGGCGGCCGGGTCGAGCTGCTTGAGGCCCATAGGCCGGCGCCTGCTGCGGCCTCGCAGCTCCCCACGCAGCAGATACCACCAGCAGGTAGTGGTACGGTGTGTCCGTCGAGCTCGATTCCGGTCGCGAGCTCCGACGCCCACCGTGGGCCGGAACCCCCAGTGGGGGCGGCCCATGGGGGTACAACTTGTGAGTATCCGGTTCAAACTAATGCACCCACACCACCATCCACTACGGGGGAGGGTCCACAGTGGCCGTGGCCACGTCAGGTTGGGACTGGGGGACAGCAGCCCCCGGCGCACCCAGGTGCGGCTTTGCCGATGGCTGGCCCCACATGGGGTGGTGGACATCAGGTTACAGGGAATGCAGTTGGGGTTCCAGGGCAGGTTGTGGCCCCCTTTTTGCTGCCCCATACTGTCAACGTGCCGGTCTCGGCACTCCCGACGGCTGGGTACTCTTTGCCCCTAGGGGATCATTTGGCACAAGCCACGAAAGAAAAAATTTGGCGGGGAGAGTACGTGGACATTTTCTCCCTCTTGAACAGGGAACCCACCAAGGAGGAGAGGGAGGGGCAGGACGAAAAGGACAAAGAGCAGTCCCGCCGCCGTAAGCCACCACGCACGTGGGCCAACTGGTTGCCCGCATACCTCATATACATGGCGGTGTACCTTAGGGCCCGGCCTGATCTGGCCATTCTGATGGTCCAGTATTTGGACAACATTTACAGGGCAATGGTTGATTTCCCTGGCCCGTCGTGGTTGGCTTACGACGAGGAACTTCGAATGAGAGTGCCCCTACACCCGGAGATGAGGTGGGATGAGCCCTGTCAGAAGCTGTGGCTTCTGTATATGACCCCCACACGCCCTGCGCCTGGGGAGAGGTATCATTGTGGACATGCGGTCCAGCGAGCCGCTCCAGCGCAGGCACCCCGCCAAGTGGCGGGGCAGGGGGTTCCAGCCCGCCTGCTGTGCTGGAGCTTCTCGGCCAATGGTACGTGCAATAGAAAACAGTGCTGGTACAAGCACGAGTGTCCCTCTTGCGCTGGCCCCCATGCCGCTGCTGCGTGCCCGCGAGCAGGCGGATTTCGGGGCAGGGGTAGAGGTGGACAGGGAGGGGGCAGACCTGCCACGGAGGGTGCTGGTCAATCAAAAGGCCCCCTCACCAGTTAATGTGGTTATGTTGGAGCGTTGGCTCGCAACATACCCAAGGAGGGGGGATGCAGATTACCTATTGGAAGGTTTTCAGCGGGGGTTTCGCATTCCGTTTACAGGGGATAGGTCTCCCCAAGATGCGCCCAACTTATTTTCCCTTAAGGGTAGGGAGGAGGTGGCCGCCCTTAGTATCGCTAAGGAGATTAATGCAGGTAGGGTTGCTGGCCCCTTTCAAGCCCCGCCCTTTCCCAATCTGAAGGTTTCCCCTTTGGGGTTGATGCCCAAAAAGACACCGGGGGAGTTTCTTCTGATTCACCACCTGTCATACCCGGCTGGCCATTCGGTCAATGATGCTATACCTGATGACCTTTGTTCGGTCAGGTATACATCATTTGACCAGGCACTGCGCATGGTGCGCTCTTGTGGCCCGGGTGCACTATTAGCAAAGTGCGACATCAAGTCTGCTTTCCGTCTGCTGCCTGTGCACCCGGGCGACTTTGAGTTGTTAGGTTTCAAATTCCAGGGCAAATTCTAGTTTGATAAAGCCATGCCTTTTGGCTGCTCCATCTCATGCTCGGCATTTGAGCGCTTTAGCACCTTTCTCCAGTGGGCCTTTGTTCGCAGGTCGGGATCTCGGTCTGTAGCCCATTACCTCGATGATTTTTTGTTCGGGGGTGAACGGGGCTGGGACACGTGTACGCGTCTCCTCAACACATTTCAGACGCTAATGCAGGAACTTGGTGTCCCTTTAGCGCCCGAAAAGACCCGAGGGCCCATCCACCAAGCTCACGTTCCTGGGTGTCGAAATTGACACGGTTGCGCAGGCATCCAGGTTACCCATCGACAAGGTTTCCCGGATCACTGTATTGATCTCGGCCTTGCTTGCCAAACATAGAGTGTCACTCCGTGAGCTCCAGGTACTGCATGGTCACCTTAACTTCGCTTGCAGGGCGGTTGCTCCTGGCAGAGCTTTTGCTCGACGCTTGTGCGACGCCATGGCTGGCTTGTCCAGGCCCTACCATAGGGTCCGACTGAACAGGGGCATGAGGGCCGATTTGCTGATGTGGCTGCAATTCCTTAAAGAGTTCAATGGGGTCTCATTTTGGAGATCTGACCTCCTGGTGTCCCCTCACTTCCAGGTTCAGTCGGATGCATCAGGGTCCCTGGGTTATGGGATTTACTTCTAGGGGAAGTGGGCATATGGTCGATGGCCACCAGCTTGGGAGGGCTCGGATCGTCTACGCGATTTCACGTTCCTTGAGTTCTTTCCCATTCTGGGAGCTTTGATGCTATGGGGTGTGGAGTGGGCCAATTCGGTCGTCCATTTCTGGTGCGACAATGCTGCGGTTGTGCACATTGTCAACTCTCAGACATCTAAATCACCCAGAGTAATGGAATTGGTGCGCCAGTTTGTTCTGTACAGCCTACACCTCAATGTGCTATTTCGGGCTAGGCACATACCAGGTATTAATAACGAAATTGCTGATTCTTTGTCCGGCTTGCAGATCTCCCGGTTCCGTGCCTTGGCCCCGGACGCAGAGGAATTTCCCTCGCCGCTCCCGGACAACATATGGACGTTTGGCAAGGAGAGGTGAACCGGGCGATCGGCATGTTGCTGGCGCCCCGCACGCGTAAGGCGTATCTCCACGCATTCAGTACATTTCGGGCCTTTTGTTCCCAATTTCAATTGCCTGGAATCTGGCCTATCCCAGTGGCACAGATTCTTCAATTCATGGTTTACCTACACAGCCAGGGCCTAGCTCCCCGCACCATAGCATCCAGGCTGTCAGCACTGGCATTCATGGCCAAGGTGAGGGGTTATGCTGACAGCACAACTGACTTCCGTATACGAGATGTTTTGGAGGGGTGGGCACGGGAGCGTGGACGCTGCCCGGACAACCGCAACCCAATCTATCCAGGGGTACTTGCCCACCTTGCACAGGGCTGGCATGACCTGTGCTTTGACAGGTATGAGGCAGCCCTGTTTCATGCGGCTACCACGGTGGCCTTTTTTGGAGCGCTCCGCATCAGTGAGCTTGTGCTACTGTCTAAGGCGGATGCGACACGTAGGGCACTGGAACTCAAAGATGTCTATGTTTCTCATGAGTGGGCTCAGTTGAGGATACGTTCCTCGAAAGTTGATCAGCACGGTGTAGGCAGTGGTGTAAGACTGCTACGATGTTCAATGGCAGACATCTGTCTGGTTGGTGCCCTACAAGAGTTCCTTGCACTGCGTGGTACGCACCCTGGCCCATTTTTCTGCCACCAAGATGGGTCTCCCCTTACTAAATTTCAATTTTGGAAGGTGACCGGTAAGGCACTATCCAGTGTTGGCCTCCCCGGGGCTCGTTACGGCACCCATTCTTTTAGAATTGGAGCTGCTTCTACTGCAGCTGCATTTGGGTACTCTGGGCCCGAGATACGCCAGATGGGAAGGTGGGGATCGCAGTGTTTTCAGTTATATGTTTGCCCACTTCAATTGTGAGTACCAAGTAAGTCACTGTACTGTTTCCTTTTTCTTTAACAGACCCTGGGTGTCGACTTGCACCGGTGGCAGTATGGCTGGTGCACAGGGCAGCGCAGTATGCTGCGGCGACAGAGTGGGGACCCCAGCTGGGACTGCGTGCGTCCGCATGTCTAAGGTGGTACGGTAAGCATGGGATGTTATGGCGGGAACTGTTGCCATTCCTTTTTTCCATAAGGGATGCTGACCCGCCTGATGTCCTAGTTCTACACCTCGGGGGCAATGATTTGGGCCAGGTCACCGGCTTGTCGCTGAAACATGCGATTTGCGGTGACCTGGCTTACTTACATTATGTGTGGCCTGCCACAACCCTGATTTGGTCGGACATCATACCGCGTCACGCTTACAGGGGGAGAATTAACCTCCAGGCCCTTGACCGTGCTCGTCACTTGGTGAACAGGGCAGTAGCCCGGTTCTTGGTAGACAAGGGTTGGGGGCGCGTCGTCCGACACCCCGACATTAGTCTTCAAAATTGTGAACTTTACGCAGGGGATGGGGTCCATCTGTCGCCAGGAGGTATGAACCTCTTTTTGGAAGATCTGCAAGCAGGCCTGTTGACCGAGCTGACGGTCTGGGGGGAGGGCGGTGAGCCTTTATTGAAGCCTCCCCGTGTGGCGGGTAGCACTGGTAAGGTAAATATTTATGACCCACAGGTATCCGGCAGGTTCGCAATTGACTGGACAACACTAGATAGGCACAAGTTCGTTAACGTTGTCCGGTCAACGACGAACCAGGCAATGGGGTGATGGCACGAGCTAGGCAGCATGCATCACCCCGTGATTTTACGGATACGCGTCAGAGGGTGGGGTCAGTAGTTAGCTTATTGACTACGGTCAACAATTTGTTTGTTGCCAACAAACAAATTGATACAAATGGATACATTGTAACCAATTGCCATTGGCAATTTTGGGAGGTACCTTACCAGTGTTACTGCGGCCTGCTTGCCTTAAGAATTATAATTGGTTAAGTACCAATCGAAATTTATAATTCGGACTAGGGCATGAATCAATAAATGTGGCCCAATGCCGTTATCCACTTTCACCAGTGTCTGAGTCCTTTTTTGGGGGGTGCGCCTGCAAATATATACAGCAGAAACAGCTCTTCATTTCTGAAAACCCTATTGTTTTTGTTGAAGGCCCACAGGGTTTTTGTATGTATATTGTATTTTGTGTTGTTCATCATGCATTAGATGTCCGGAAGAACCTTGAATCTCTGAAGAATTCATTTCTTTGCTTATTGTATTTAAACAAAAAAGAACAAACAAAACCCAAACCCTTTTATTTCCACTTCAAGAATTGTCTCTGTTTCTCCCCACTCATTGAATCCCACTCCCTTAAAACTTTCTTCTTATCCTTCCGGTCGCAAAGACATCAGCACAGTGTTTGGGTGAAATGCTGCAGAGAGTTCTAAAAATATAAAATCTTCCTTTGGACAGTTTTGCTCCTTTGAATGTGGATGGGTGGATTTAGTTTTTCGCAGCTTCAGGCAAGGCTCTCTGATAATTCCTGATGGGATGTGGGTTGGGTGTGCATGCAGAGTGTGTGTGTGTTTTGTGTGTGTCAGTGAGTGTGTGTGCGCACGCACGCACGTGTTCCTTCCAGTGGAGTTTATCATGTTAACAAAGGCAGCGCTGCAGCGCCTTCAGAAGCAGCATAAAAGCACTTTAACACAGAGAGGCATTCCAGCAAAAGGGGGTGGGGGTGGGGGAAAGAGAGAAAGTCAGGGTAGATAACCAAATACACATCAAGAGATAGCATGGAGAATTAAAGCAACACAGCATAAAAGAGGCTTCCACATACCCTGGGACGTGTCAGGCCCCAGGAGATGATCTGAGCTTCACTCCCTGTGATAATCATCTTCCAGAATAATGTGCATCCTGGAAAGTGGATTTTCATTTTCTTTTTAAAAAGCATATCGGGGTGTAGGAAACTATCGCCTTCTACCAAGCCAGACCCTTGGCTCATCTAGACCAGAGACAGATGGGTAGGAGTTTTTCAGGTTTGCAAGGCAAGAGTTCTTTTCAGGTCTTCCTAGAGGTATTAGGAAATGAACCTCAGATGTTTCACAAGATTTGACAATGAGGCTTTATTTTCCCCTGGACCCATTCATCTTCTCTATTCCTTCCATCCAACGTCCCTCTCCTTCCCTCCCTCCCTTCATTTCTCCCTCCCTTCCATTCATCCATCTTTACTCTTCCTTCCTTCCTTCCTGCCATCCATCCGCCCTTTAACCTAATGCTGAAGACAAAGCTTATTACCAAAATATAAGTTACAATACTAAAATGTAGATGTTACTTGTAGTAACAAAAACTGCAATATTGAAACAAAATATTTTTTTTTTTGCCCTTGACGACCATTCGGAGGCTTCAACTGGTTCAGAATGCAGCTGCTCGGGTGGTGATAGGGTGTGGGTGTTATGCCCACACCTCACCACTGCTTCAGGAGCTGCACTGGCTACCAGTTTGCCTCTGGGTGCAATTCAAGGTGCTGGTTATGACCTTTAAAGCCCTATATGGTAGTGGGCCAGGATACCTAAGAGACCGCGTCACTCCTAGAACATCTGTCTGTCCAACTAGAGTGGACCGGAGGGGCTCTCTAATTGTACCATCGGCTAGAGGGGTTCATCTCTCTAGCACAAGAAGGAGGGCCTTCTCCGTGTCCGCACTGGCCCTTTGGATCCTCCTGCCAATAGAGCTACGGCTGCAGATGGAATTGCTGCCCTTTAGGAAAGATCTCAGAACCTGGCTGGTGGGGCAGGTGTGGGGGCCTGATGGAAATGTGGCCCCTGCCTGCTGGCTTATACAATAATCAAGATCCCCCCTCTTCTTTTTTTTAGGAATGGGACAGGTGGGCTTCTTTTATGTGGGTGGTTTTTATCTGTTTTTATATTTTTATGCTTGAGTTTCAGATTGTCTGTAAGCCACCCTGAGTCGGGCTTGCCTGAGTGGGCGGCGCATAAATCCAAAAATTAAATTAAACATCCTCCATTAAAATTGCTCCTTTATGCAGCCTGTTGACTTGCCAAAATTCTTTGCCTGCCAGTAGAAGCAAAAAAAGGCCAACCTAGATGGGAGTTTCTACATCCTGAGAATAGCCACTGAAAAGACTACCTCTTGGGTCTAATTAGAAGTGTTTATGAGGGCAAGTGGACATACCTCCTCTGATGATCTAAAAATATGCCACGTCCCATATAAGGGAGACTCAACCCAACACTTATAAAGCAAGGGATGAAGCTCACTCTGACAAATTAAAAAGGATGCAAACAAGCCATCCAATGCAACTATATTTGCCAGTTCATGGGAGAGGCAATACATGCCCATTTCCTGATACAGTGATACCTCATACAACGTCCAAACTTGGTTCCACAAGTTTGGACTTTATACGGATTTGGACTTTGCATGAGGCATGCAAAATCCTAGCCGCGATGCCTCATACAACGTCCAAATCCTTGCCGCGATGCCTCATACAACATCATTTCTATAGAGATACAATGTACTGTAACAGCACAGACTTCAGGGCAAAGTCAAGGAAACAGACAGGAAACTGACAGAACTTTAAGAAATCATTTTCTAAAGGCTAAATACATTACAAAAACATGTCAAACAACCCTGATTGTCCAAGAACCTGAAGAATGCTGCAAAAATCCCAGGAATGCTTCTAAAAATTCTGACGAAAAAAAATCAAAAATATATATATATCCAAAATCGCTCTCAAAACCACTCCTAAACACTCTTCGCCTCATGCAAAAACCACAAGAGCAATGCACGCATGTGTCCTGCCTTTTATACTGCCCAGGCACAATGCAACCTGGGAAAACCCCAATGCCTCATACAAAGTCGCACGACCTTGTATGAGGCAACTTTTTTCAAGGAATTAGGTGATGTTGTATGAATCCGATGTTGTATGAAGCGGACTTTCTATGAGGTATTACTATAATATACTTCCTCCAAAATGCGCAGAAATTAGCCTCCGAGCATAATAAAAGAATTTGCACTGTCTTGGGGCAAGGAGAAAAATTTACCCCATTTTCTTTTTTACCACATGAGAATGAAAGTAGATGAGATTTACACCCCTGCTAAAGATACTGAAGATAATACAAAAAGAGGATGATGATTCTATTAAAAAGAAAGATAAAATAATCAGTCTAGTTCTAGTCCATGGCAGTTTTGCGTGTTTTCAATCATTAGCCTGTTTTTATCATATTTAAAACTGCAACATACCTAGTTTTATATGCAATTTCCTCCAGCATTTATGTGCATTTTTATGCATTTTTCTGTGAGAGTCCTATTTTGTATGTATTTTTTTCTTTATAGAGGCATTTTCTATATCCAACCTATCTATGCATTTTGTATGCAATTCTGGACCAAGCACTGTCCCATGGATGCTTGTCAGAAAGCTCTCATATACATTTTGTCCAAATGCCAATCCGTAACATACATTTCTGTTCAACCTCCTTCCACTTTCCCAGGGCTTTCATAGCCACAGGCCAATCTCTCTTCTCTGCAAAGCTGTAGAAATCTTCCCAGAAAGCCGGCTATCCTTATAGATTCTGTTGATGCATGTGTCTTTTTCAGTCATTATTTAATTTTTTAGTTGTGTGGGTATTTTAGTTTTGCAGCTGCCATTGCCGCCCTCCTGGCCCCGCCTGGCAGGAGGGTTGAAGAGATGCCGCAGCCCACACCACCAGCCCAGGATGAGAGACAGCTGCGGCCACTGTCGCCATCCGCCTGGCCCTGCCTGGCCCTGCCTGGCTAGAGGGTTGAAGGGATGCTGGGGCTACCAGGGTGCTCCTCTGAGCCACCAGGGCCTGGGTGGCTGAGGTCACCGGAACCCCCTCTGAGCCCTTGCCACCAGCTGGAGTCAGGTGGCTTTGAAGGGCCGTCAAAGCTGCAGAGGATGTTGAGCCCTGGGCTCCATCGAGGACGTTGAGCCCTGAGCTCTGTTGAGAACGTTGAGTGGAAAGGACTTTGTGATTTATTTTTATCGATATTTTAGTGTTAAACTGTGTTTTATTGTGTATGTTATTGTGTTGATATGTATTGATATGTCTGTGAGCCGCCCAGAGTCACACTTTGCGAGTAGGGTGGCATGTAAGTCAAAAAATAAATAAAATCCCTAAATTTCTTGGTTTGTGCCTCTCAGGGTTCACATGCCCCAACATTGGAAATCTCTGATCTATTGGTCAGATAGAACATATTACCCACAAGTTTTATTGAACAAGAGGGACAGGATAATGCTAACCCACAGAGAATGATAGGCAGGTATGTCAATTTAGCATATTATGTTTTTTACCCCCTTTCAATTACGCTTGTGAAAACCGAGCCATATATCTCCCCCCACCCCCCAAGGAAGCCCTACCTTATATCTGTTTCAAATTGGAAATGGTAGAAAGGTGGTTAATTTGGCACTGTCACTTTAGAGAAAGTTAGCAGTGGGAGAATTGAGGACTGGGCAAACAAAAAGGGAGGTTAAAAATGGTCCCTTTGCCATATAATGAATGCAACTGAAATGCACAGGCAGATCATCACAGGATAATACAATAAGCTAATACTTTAGAAGTAATTGGAATAATTGTCGATCCCACCCCCCCACCCCTCATTTCCTAAATTAGAAGAAATTATATCACATTTTTCTCATTGTACTGCTGGCAAAGGATGGCAACTTCTGGTTTAGAAGCAGTGGCAAGTCAGGTTAAAAGCTGAAAGTATTCACATGCTTCTTCTTAGCACCTTGCTGAGCTCTTGAGAGTAAAATCTGCTGCATGTTTATGCTGATATATGTTTCACTGGCCAAAACCTTGTTTGTGCATCAACAACACGTAAGGCTGATGGCACCACAAGCTGTTGCCACTTTTTAGAAATTTAAATTTTCCTGTTTCTAGTCCCAAGGTTCACATGAAATCCCTTGCATTGTGGATAAACCATTGGGGCTCCAGAATGGGGGTGAGAGTCTTTAGTTTCCTGTAATCATAAATGCCATGATGGCTTTATGAGCAGCAAAGATTTTTGGAAATTAAACCAAAGAGGCAAGGACATGTAAGACAAATACCAGGACCCAGTGCAAGTAGGCCAAACAATAATCATATCACAGTCCAAGTCTAAAATCAAACCCAACATAGACGGGGATATAGAGTTGGTCCAGAAAACATGGCATAGTTAAAGCAAGCCAGAAGTCAGATAACTAAGAGAACAGGTAAGACACGGTACCTTCAGGGCTGGAGCAGAGCACAGACAGGGTTCAAGGAGCAATTGAAGGTTGTCCCTTTTTGTGTTCCACGTAAGTACCAGATTTCATGAAATAGGCCCAGTTCTGAACACTGTCACCACCGCCCTGAGGCTCCATGCTCCTTCCCCCCGGTCCAGCTGGTCAGTGGGGAAGTGGGAGCACCTGTGGATGGCTCCTGCAGCTTGAAAAGCACCACCGCCACCACTTCCCTGAGACTCCATGCTCCTTTCCCCCGGCCCGGTTGGTTTGCGGGGAAATGGGAGCACCTGCAGATGGCCCAGTGGCTCGAAAAGGACCCCAGCCACTTCTCGTTGCCACCTCCGGTGTTCCTGGTGGATGGGGTAAAGAGGCCCCACAGCGATGGATGCTGTGACCCACTACCACCATCGGCGCCCCGGTCCCTGCCCGCAGCCAAGACTTAAAAGGCCGTAGAGGTGGTAGGACTTTATAGGACTTTATTTGTCTGGAGCCGGAGTGTGATATGTGAGATGTTATTTCATTATTGAGATGTATTACTGGGATGTTATTGTGTTATTGAAATGTTACTGTATTTCTGAGATGTTACTGTACCCTATTGTATTTTTGCTGATTGTATCTTTGTTTTTGTATATTCTCTATTGTAAGCTGCCCTGAGTCACATTTTTGTTGAGTAGGGTGGGATATAAATCTAATAAATGAATGAAATAAATTAATGAACTGTGCTTTTTCGTGAGATTTTGCCCACTAGATTACCTTTCAAAATGGAGACTGTAGTATGTAGGGTTTGCTGTATGCCACATACCAAAGAGAGAGAATGGAATGTAACCTAATTCCAATTGGATAAGATTCCCCACGTGGGGAGGTTGATATCTTAACCTATAAGGAAGGGGTGTGGATGTACGTGTCCGGGAAAGGCTCCAACACCCCTGAAGCTTATCCCGCAATGCTTCACACACACCTACCTTCCTTCACTGACACCAGCCCTGCGAGGGTCCGGAGGCTGAGCGTGGGGCCTATGCCCCACAAATTGGTCAAAAAGGGAAAACTACATTTCCCAAAGACCAATGCGACAAGCATTGGCCAATCCAAATGGCCATGCAACTCACCAGTCACATACCACACCAACCGCCACCATTGCCAGGACAAAAGAAACTACTTTCCCCTGGCTGGCAGCAGCGTAGCAACAGGAAGCCCTCGCCATGCCCACCTGAGGCCCTGGGAGGGCTGCCCAGCCACCGCCGCTGGAACACCACATGCCAGACTCAACAGCAGCCTGGACAGGGACTGCTCTGCCCAGGGGGAATGGCAGGATACGAGCAGCCCCCGCATGCACATTTCCCCCTGCTGCAATGGCTGCCTGTCCCCGACGCCGGCCCTCCCCAACCCATGCCGACCTCCACCAATGCCCACACTACAACAGACCACAGACCAGGCCAGGGAGCCCTTGCCGCACCCGGGCTGCCTCAAAAAGGACTTCCCGCCGCCGACCCTGGAATAGCCACCACACAACTTTCCCCCACCTTGCCAGGTATGCCACATGCCGAGTGGAGAGTGCTGCAGCCTGGGGTAATGGTGAACCACTGACACTCACTTAGCCCAACAACACACACGCGGAAGCGTCCTCCCATGCCGCCGCTGGACCCAACCTCCCCATGCCCTCCCCCAGGTCAAACACAAGCTATGGCACTCCACCAAAATACCAGCTCCCCCCAAGTCACCCCCCAACGCCTACCCCATGACCCCAAGAGGTATACCAGGAGCCCCACAATTCCGACCGGTGAAGCCGGGTAGCCCAAGCTAGTCAAAAGCATAGAACTAGAGTGGGAGAGATTCTCTTTCTCTTTCACTGGGGAAGTCCAGGGGAAGGGCCTCATATATGGAGTGTGAGTATAACTAAGGCCGCAAGGGCTAAACCAAGTTAAGCCTTTTCTTATTTGTGTATGTACTTTGAATTACTACATTTGCAAGTAGTAATTCTGATTTCCTAATACTATACTCATTTCTTTAACTTACTTAAACCTTATTAAATACAGATCCTTTGTGTCTATTGAATTGGGATCCAAGAGCTGACTGGACCATGCTTTTGGCCACATTTTTGCTACCTAAATAATTACTTGACCTTGTGCACCCACTAGCCTGGGAGCCATGTGAGGTTACAGAGGAGCCTGTAAGGGCCAGGTTGCCCCACTCAGAGGTGGCAGACATGGATGGTAAGGAGACAGAGGGTGATGTGTGGCAGGAAGGCATGATAAGATCTCTAGAAAGAGATCAACATCATGACAGCAGATACCAAAATGCTCCTGAAACCTGATGTATCTTTGCCTTAAGTGGAATATTTGTCAGCAGGTCCCAAAACAGGAGGAGATGATTTCACAACCAGTACATTAAATGCAGGACAAATAATTGGATTGACACAGATAGAAGAGTGAGAACGAGACATTTCTAAATGCATTTTGCTGTCAAAAGCACACACACACACACAAATCCCAGCACCTTACAGGCAACATGCTTACGTCATACAAGGGGGTGCGGATGCAATTATTTATATTCTTGACGAAGGAGATGTAATCCTGTAGGAAGAGTGTATTTATTATTACTGATGTATAGTCTCATGAGAACTCTCAGAAGATGTTTAATGGCTTGATCAAATATGCCATCAATGGAAAACAGAATAGCAGGGCTGAAAAGTCATTATGAACCACAAAATGAACATTCCTCAGAACTGTACTTGGACCTTTAATTACTCATATTGGGAAAAGAAGAGTTTCCAAAGGCTAAGATGAGTATAACTTGCCTGAGCAATAGGATAGTTCTTTATTGTGCAATAGGATAGTTCAATAGAATACTTGGTGGGAATGATGGAAATTGTAGTTTAACACTGCTAGAGGGTACGTGGCTGAGGAAGACTGATTGTCAGGGACCTTTGGAAGGGGGAAATCCAAAACAAGGCAAAGTTACCTTTTTTAAATGGCAACTCCCAGGTTCTTCCACTGCTACTGCCCATGCTGGCTAAAGATTCTGGATATTCGATTATTTTAAAAAGTAATTTTCCCATGTTCTTGAGAGAAGTAGAGGTTGAAGATCAATCTGCTCCACCAGTTTTCAGGCAAGACGGGAGAAGAAATTTAGACCAAAATGCACAGAAGAGCAAATAGAGTTACCATTGAAAGTTATATTTGTAGAAAACATTTCTCTTCACTACTTCCATCCCACCCCCATCTTTGGGGAAATGTTTGAGGCAGTTCAAGGAAACATCAAAGCAATTTGCTAAAACCTCATGAAAAGTCTCTGTGCTAGTGTGTGTTTTCTGCACATCCCTTGACTGTTATCAAGTGTCATCTACAAAGGTAAACTGAGTTGAAAGGGTTGAAAGAGTTTGCTGTGCTAAGCATTGGTAAAATTTCAATTGGAAGCAAAATAAAATAAAATACATTCTAAATTTCTCTGCATACCCCTTTAAGTTCAGGTTTTCTACTTGTCTTTTGCAATCAATCAATCAATCAATCAATCAATCAATCAATCAATCAATCAATCAATCAATCAATCAATCAATCAATCAATCAATCAATCAATCAATCAATCAATCAATCAATGGCACAGACTGACTATTTGAGCAGGGAGGGCATGAGCATAACTTTCCTGTAAAATATATGTAATGTTATATTTACAAAGATTCATCCTAGCCTGAGACGAAGGAGAGAGAATTTTATTTGGCTTGTAGTTTAATACAAACTATGAGACTGCAGTGGCTCAAGTGGCTAAGACACTGACTGGAAGGTGGGAGGTCAGCAGTTCGATACCTGAATACCGCAGGATGGATTTATCTCCCGTCTTTGTCCCAGCTCCTGCCAACCTAGCAGTTTGAAAGCAAGAAATTGCAAGTAGATAAATAGGGACCACTTTAGTGGGAAGGTAAACAGCGTTCCGTGCACTCTGGTGTCTAGTCATGCCTGCCACATGACCATGGAAATGTCTGGAGAAGCAGACAGCGCTGACTCTTCTGCTATGAAACAGAGATGAGCACTGTTTAACCTTAGAGTTAAATACGACTGACTTTTGAGCAAGGGTGACTTTCCCTTACCTTACAGAACAATTGTGCTCATCCCACATGCTAGCAAGGTGATGCTCAAGATAATTCAGGCTAGACTACAGCAGCATGTAGAGAGAGAACTACCAGAGGTGCAGGCTGGATTCAGAAGAGGCAGGGGGACCAGAGATCACATTGCCAACATATGTTGGATCATGGAGAAAACAAAGGGATATCAGAAACAAGTCTACTTCTGTTTCATTGACTACACTAAGGCCTTTGACTGTGTGGACCACAACAAAATGTGGCAAGTAATTAAAGAGATGGGAATACCAGAACACCTTGTAGGCCTCATGAAAAATCTGTACATGAATCAAGAAGCAACAATTAGGACAGAATACGGAAAGACAGAGTGGTTTGGAATAAGAAAAAGAGTAAGGCAAGGCTGTATTTTATCACCCTGCTTATTCAACTTATACACAGAGCATATAATGCAAGCGTGACGCCAAAATGGCCGCCGCGCTCTTTGCGCCCCCCCCCACCGGACTTGGGCATCCAGGTAGTTAGGGGGCGTGGCCAGCACCCTTTAAAAGGGGTGGCCATGAGGCAGCCGAGCTGCCATTTTGTTAAAGCGACGGAGAGGAGACGTTTTTGGCTCCGTCGCTCTCCGCGCTTAGGGAAGCCTCCTTCGGGCAGCTCGCAGTTTCTTCGCCTGCTCTCAGGCTTCCCATCCATGATCGATGCCTTCGAAGAGGAAGGCGATGGCGAATGCAGTTCGCCCGGCAAGGAGGCGGCAGCCGGGTCGGAGGACCACGACTGCCCCCCCTCAGTTGGCTCCCTCGACGGGGGCAACCACCGGGACCGGTGGAATGGGCCAGATTAACCCATGGCCTGAGGCTGGACAGCCCCAGGCCGGCCCGGCGGGGGCTGCAGCCCCCGGCCCGCAATCCTCGGCCATGGGCCCGGGACAGGTGGGTGGGCACAGTGCCGCTGGGCCTTCGGCCCCTGGCCTGCATTCCCCGGCCATGGTTTTTTCTCAGGAGGGTGGGCTCGGGCCGCTTCCTTGGCAAGGTATGCCCCAGGTACCACCGGGGCTGGAGTTCCGGCCATGGCCATACTCGGGCACAAGTGCATTTCCACCGGCCCCAGGAATGGCGGCCAGTGGGTCGCACGCCCCCCTTGGCCCTCTTTGCGTCGGGGGCTCCGTGAATGTCGATGCCCTTCTGGCCCGCGTGGCGGCCTTAGAGGCTTCCATGGGGGTGACCACTCAATCGGAGGCGCCTTTTGGCCTTCAGTTTACCACGCCGCCGGCCAATCTTCAGCAGGCGGCCGGCCGGGTAGAGCTGCTTGAGGTCCCCCCAAGATGCGCCCAACTTATTTTCCCTTAGGGGCAGGGAGGAGGTGGCAGCACTCAGTATTGCCAAGGAGGTCAGTGCAGGTAGGGTGGCTGGCCCCTTTCCAGCCCCGCCATTTCCCAACCTGAAGGTTTCCCCTCTGGGGTTGGTCCCTAAGAAGACAACGGGGGAGTTTCGTCTCATTCACCACCTGTCGTACCCGGCTGGCCATTCGGTCAATGATGCTATCCCTGATGACCTTTGTTCGGTCAGGTATACATCATTTGACCAGGCCCTGCGCATGGTGCGCTCTTGTGGCCCGGGTGCACTATTAGCTAAGTGTGACATTAAGTCGGCGTTCCGACTGTTGCCTGTGCACCCGGGCGACTTCGAGCTGCTGGGTTTCAAATTCCGGGGCATGTTTTACTTTGATAAAGCCATGCCTTTTGGCTGCTCCATCTCATGCTCGGCATTTGAATGCTTTAGCACCTTTCTCCAGTGGGCCTTTGTTCGCAGGTCGGGATCTCGGTCTGTAGCCCATTACCTCGATGATTTTTTGTTCAGGGGTGAACGGGGCTGGGACACGTGCACGCGTCTCCTCACAACATTTCAGACGCTAATGCAGGAACTTGGTGTCCCTTTAGCGCCCGAAAAGACCGAGGGCCCATCCACCAAGCTTACCTTCCTGGGTGTTGAAATTGACACGGTTGCCCAGGCATCCAGGTTGCCCATTGACAAGGTTTCCCGGATCACTTTGTTGATCTCGGCCTTGCTGGCCAAGCGCAAGGTGTCCCTCCGTGAGCTACAGGTACTCCATGGTCATCTTAACTTCGCTTGCAGGGTAGTTGCACCTGGCAGAGCTTTTGCTCGATGCCTGTGTGACGCTATGGTTGGCTTGTCCAGGCCCTACCACAGGGTCCGACTGAACAGGGGCACGAGGGCCGATCTGTTGATATGGCTTCAATTCCTTAAGGATTTCAATGGGGTCTCATTTTGGAGGTCCGATCTCCTGGTGTCGCCTCGTTTCCAGGTTCAGTCGGATGCATCAGGGTCCCTGGGTTATGGGATTTATTTCGAGGGGAAGTGGGCGTATGGTCAATGGCCACTGGCATGGGTGGGCACGGATCGCCTGCGCGATCTCACGTTCCTTGAGTTCTTCCCCATTCTGGGAGCTTTGATGCTATGGGGTGCGGAGTGGGCCAATTCGGTCGTCCATTTCTGGTGTGACAATGCTGCAGTTGTGCACATTGTCAACTCTCAGACTTCAAAATCCCCCAGGGTCATGGAATTAGTGCGCCAGTTTGTTTTGCGCAGCCTACGCCTCAATGTGCTATTCCGGGCTAGGCATATACCAGGTATTAATAACAACATCGCTGATGCTTTGTCCCGCTTGCAGATCTCCCGGTTCCGCGCCTTGGCCCCGGACGCAGAGGAATTCCCCTCACCGCTCCCGGACACCATATGGACGTTTGGCAAGGAGAGGTGAACCGGGCGATTGGCATGTCGCTGGCGCCCCGCACGCGTAAGGCGTATCTCCATGCATTCAGTACTTTCCAGGCCTTTTGTGCCCAATTTCACTTACCAGGGCTATGGCCCATACCAGTGGCGCAGATTCTTCAATTCATGGTTTACCTACACAGCCAGGCCCAGCTCCCCGCACCATAGCATCCAGGCTGTCAGCACTGGCGTTCATGGCCAAGGTGTGGGGCTATGCTGACAGCACAAATTATTTCCGTATTCGACATGTTTTAGAGGGGTGGGCGCGGGAGCGTGGACGCTGCCCGGACAACCGCCACCCAATATCTCCAGGGGTACTTACCCACCTTGCACGGGGCTGGCATGACCTGTGTTTTGTCAGGTATGAGGCAGCCCTGTTTCATGCGGCTACCACGGTGGCCTTTTTTTGGAGCGCTCCGCATCAGTGAGCTTGTGCTACTGTCCGAGGCGGATGCGACGCGTAGGGCACTGGAACTCGAAGATGTCTATGTTTCTAATGAGTGGGCTCAGTTGAGGATACGTTCCTCAAAAGTTGATCAGCACGGTGTAGGCAGTGGTGTAAGACTGCTACGATGTTCAATGGCAGACATCTGTCCGGTTGGTGCCCTACAAGAGTTCATTGCACTACGTGGTATGCGCCCTGGCCCGTTTTTCTGCCACCAAGATGGGTCTCCCCTTACTAAATTTCAATTTTGGAGGGTGACCGGTAAGGCATTATCCAGTGTTGGCCTTCCCGGGGCTCGTTACGGCACCCATTCTTCTTCTACTGCAGCTGCATTCGGGTACTCTGGGGCTGAGATACGCCAGATGGGAAGGTGGGGATCGCAGTGTTTTCAGTTGTATGTGCGCCCACTTCAACTGTGAGTACCAGTTAAGTCACTGTTCTTTTCCTTTTTTCTTCACCAGACCCTGGGTGTCGGATCACACCGGTGGCAGTATGGCTGGTGCACAGGGCAGCGCAGTATGCTGCGGCGACAGAGTGGGGACCCCAGCTGGGACTACGTGCGTCCGCATGTCTAAGGTGGTACGGTAAGCGCGGGATATTGTGGCGGGAACTGTTGCCATTCCTTTTCTCCATAAGGGATGCTGACCCGCCTGATGTCTTAGTTATGCACCTCGGGGGTAATGATTTGGGCCAGGTCACCGGCCTGTCCTTGAAACATACAATTTGCGGTGACCTGGCTTACTTGCATTATGTGTGGCCTGCCACAACCCTGGTTTGGTCGGACATCATACCGCATCATGCTTACAGAGGGGGCATTAACCTCCAGGCCCTTGACCGTGCTCGCCGCGCGGTGAACAGGGCGATTGCCCGGTTCATGTTGGACAAGGGTTGGGGGCGCGTCATACGACACCCCGATATTAGTCTTCAAAATTGTGATCTTTACGCAGGGGATGGGGTCCATCTGTCGCCAGGAGGTATGAACCTCTTTTTGGAAGATTTGCAAGCAGGCCTGTTGACCGAGCTGACAGTCTGGGGTGGGGCGGTGAGCCTTTATTGAAGCCTCCCCGTGTGGCGGGTAGCACTGGTAAGGTAAATATTTATGACCCACAGGTATCCGGCAGGTTCGCAATTGACTGGACAACACTAGATAGGCACAAGTTGGTTAAACGTTGTCCGGTCAACGACGAACCAGGCAATGGGGTGATGGCACGAGCTAGGCAGCATGCATCACCCCGTGATTTTACGGATACGCGTCAGAGGGTGGGGTCAGTAGTTAGTTTATTGACTACGGTCAACAATTTGTTTGTTGCCAACAAACAAATTGATACAAATGGATACATTGTAACCAATTGCCGTTGGCAATTTTGGGAGGTACCTTACCAGTGTTACTGCGGCCTGCTTGCCTTAAGAATTATAATTGGTTGAATACCAATCGAAATTTATAATTCGGACTAGGGCATGAATCAATAAATGTGGCCCAATGCCGTTATCCACTTTCACCAGTGTCTGAGTCCTTTTTTGGGGGGTGCGCCTGCAATGCACAATGCAGGGATGGAGGAATCACAATTTGGGAACAAAATTGCTGGGAGAAACATCAACAATTTGAGATACACAGATGATACCACCCTAATGGCAGAAAGTGAGGAAGACCTAAAGAAGCTCTTGCTTAGGTTGAAGGAAGAGAGTGCAAAAGCTGGCTTGAGACTTAATATCAAGAAAACCAAGATAATGGCAACAGGCCATATCAGTCCATGGAAAATAGATGAGGAAGAAGTAGAAGCAGTGATAGATTTTACATTCTTAGGATTCAAGATCATCGCAGATGGTGATTGCAGCCATGAAATGAAAAGACAACTGATTCTTGGGAGACATGCGATGAGAAACCTGGGGAACATAGTGAAAAGTAGAGATATCACCTTGCAAACAAAAATTTGCATAGTCAAAGCAATGGTATTCCCGGTGGTAATGTATGGTTGTCATACCTCAAATGCAAGTTAGGAGAAAAAGTGATGTACTGGGTATAAATATTGCTTGGACTTCTCATGAGTTTAGAAGGATTACTATTTGGACAGCTCCCTGAATCTCCTGACCAAGCCAATTGGAGCAATCTGGGTGATGTCGTCCCACAGCGGACTTTTCTAAGCTTTACTTATAACTCATTAGTGCACATATTTATTATTTATTTATTTGACTTATACCCCACCCATCTGAGATACACTCCCACTTTGGGAGGCTCACAATGTTAAAAAGAGCAAAACAGATGTCATAAAACCATAGAAAAAACCCCACCCACCCAGTCCAAACAGAACCGGGGACCACTAGCCCGAGTGCCAAAACAATGGGAGGGTCTCCTATTTAAACTTCAGCACACTGCCAATGGCCTTCTCAAAAAGAAAGGTTTTCAGCTGCTTTTGGAAGGACCCTAAAGAGTCAATCAAATGACCTCCCCAGGTAGAGCATTCCAGTTATCTGGAGCCACCACCAAGAAAGCCCTCTGATAGGTAATGGACTTTCTAGCAAACCTGGGAGTCGGTACTTGAAGTTGGGTTGTCAGCGAGGAGTGGGTGAAGCGGGCCTGATTTCTGAGGGATAGACGCTCCACCACTTGCTGGTCTTGAAACTGGGTGGAAAGAGCTGCAGCTTCAAAAAATTTGAAAACCACAGAACCTAACATAGATTGTGTTGTCCCTCCAACCTAAGTGTTGGTTCCATGAGTACTTGGACATAGGCCCTGTGACCCACCAACTTTCTGATCATCAAACTCAGCATCTTAACCACTAAGCTACCGTGGTCTGTATGACAAACCACATGATACAATTAAACCTTCATTAGTAGCAGAGTTCAGGAACTAGTAAAAAATCTGTAAACCCAGCCCACAATTGAAAGTTCAATTGTGCTTCGAAAGAATGGTGCCCTTGATGGGAAAATATAGTATCAAGAAATATCAATTTCCCTTAATGTATCATTTGACCTCTTGTGCCCTTGGATAAACCCAAAGCCCGTATTTTGGAACCATTGTGTGTGGCAGCCCATTGTCACTTTGTGAGAGAATCCTTTCATTTTAAAGGGTGGGAAGAGGAAAATATAGAGCATCATTTTTACATGAAGAGGAAGCAGTCAGTTTTAAGCCTTTTGTGGTGTAAGAAAAAGTCAGACTTTCCATTCTTGAGGTCATTTATTTTCACTTTGCAAAGTAACACCTTATCTACAGAAAGCTGCATCCTGCTCCCTCCCGTTCGTTCTCTTTGAGGCAAGATCTCCCAATGAAACTGGCATAAACATTGAAAGTGTCATTTCACACATAAAAATGAAGGGTAGGGTCTATTTCCATTACAGGCACTAGAATTTTGGAGTTGTACTCCAAACAAGTAACTCTGCCAAGTTGCTTTTTTGCTTGCTTAACCAAGCACTTTCCATGCAGGCCAAGTGATACTCAAGATGATGGTATCTTTATCACAAAGAGACAAGACTCACTGGGAAAGGCAGGAATGCTAGGAAGACTGACGGGCCAGGATAAGAGGATGACCTAAGATGGAGTGGATTGATTCAATAAAGGAAGCCACAACCTTTTGTTTGTAAGACCTGAACGTGGCTGTTAATCATAGACTTGTAGAATAAGGAGCCTATGAGGCCATCCAACCAACCCCCTGCTCAATGGAGGAACCCAAATTGAAGCAGATCAGACAGATGGTTGTCCAGATTTTTTCTTGAATGCCAACAGCATTTGGAACACACTCCACCTCCCGAGGTAATTGGTTCTATTGGTACTATTCTAACTATGAGAGGAAGAGGAACCCCTTCACTATTCTGATTCCCAATGGTCATGGATGCAGAAGAGGCCATGCCAGATGGACTGGCTGTGAAGGCACACCTTGTCAATATCCTCAAGGATGTGGCAGTCCATTGCAGTCCCGGTGTCAAATCCTACGTGTCTTATTTTATATGTGCTGCAGGAGATGGCTCTGTGATCATAGTGTGTGGGTCACTTCATGGCAAGCTGGGATCCTCCTTAAACAAATTCATAACAATGGCACTTCCCTGATTTTCAGGGGGGAAACATATACTCGGATATAAGTAGCAGCCACAGCCACTGACTATTCTAACAGTTAAGATTCCCCCCCCCAGATTTTCAGCCTACATCTGGCTTCCTGTAACTTCCCATTATTGAGATGATCAAAAAACAGATACTGGCCCTCCTGTTTCAATAGTATTTGAAAAGAACTATTATATCTCCTCCTCTTGTGCAAGTTGCATAGTCTCCGGGTGCTCAAAAAAAGAGGAATGGTAAACCACCTCTGAGTCCTCTCTATCTAGAAACCCATTCTGGTGTCTATAGCAGAGGCCAGTTTGGGCACAGAAGGAGGGCTTTCTCTCTCTCTCTCTCTGCTTTGCCCAGCCAGGTATACCATCCTAGGTAAAGATAAATGTCACCCTAGGGTTCAGTGCTCAACTCTGTTTCATAGCCAAAGATCCAGCACTGTCTGCATTTGCAGACATTTCTGTGGACATGTGGCAGGCATGACTAGACACCAGAGTGCATGGAATGCTGCTTACCTTCCCACCGAAGTAATACCTATTTATCTACTTGTGATTTCTTGCTTTCTAACTGCTAGGTTGGCAGGAGCCAGGACAGAGATGGGAGCTCACTCTGTCATGCAGTCCTTGGGTATCGAACTACTGACCTGCTGACCTTCCAAACATCAAGTTCAGCATCTTAACTACTAAGCCACTGCAGTCCCTAATACCAGTGATGGCCAAACTTGGAACTCCAGCTGTTCAGGAACTTCAATTCCCAGAAGCCCTGATCGGCAGGAGTGCTGTCTTGGGCTGCTGGTAATTGAAGTCCAAGAATACCTGGAGTGCCAGGGTTGGCCATCATAGCCCTCATCAATCTTGGCCATGTAGATTTTAAGAAGCTGGCCATCCATGCTGTTCTAGGTAAAGGTAAAGTTCACCCTTGCTCGAAAGCCAACCATATCCAACTCTAGGGTTCAGTGCTCATCTCTGTTTATAGCCAAAGAGCCAGCACTGTCTTCATTTTGCAGACGTTTCCATGGACATGTGGCAGGCATGCCTAAGACACTGAAGTGCACAGAACGCTGTTTACCTTCCTGTCGGAGTGGTACCTATTTTTCTACTTGCAATTTCTCACTTTTGAACTGCTAGGTTGGCAGGAGCTGAGACAGAGACAGGCACTCATTCCATCATGGGGTTTTCCATTGGGGTTTTGAACTGCTGACCTTCCACCTCCCAGTCAGTGTCTTAACCTAGCAGCCTATAAAAGGATTGTGCAAAAGAAGCCTCGCCAAACCTGTGTCACATTTACACAATCTCCTCTGCTTTGCCCTACATTATTTTTGAATCTTCTAATGCATCTCCTCTCCTTCCTGTGGAGACTGACACAGTTTGGATGCACCGACTTTGGGGTACCTGGGACAGCCCCCCTATCCCTATTCACAGCTGTGCATTCAAGCCGAACTGATCATGTGCTGGCGGAAGAGTGCCAGGCCTCCATTCGGTTGGGCATCTCTGTCATGTCAAGAGCACGGGACCCAATCCAGCTGCTCCACCACCTGCCAACAAGCCTCCCCGACCTCCACATACCAATGAAGCCTCCTTCCCAGCTGCCGAAAGCTGCTGGGGCATAGATGTGCCAGCTGGCAAGGAGAAAAAAATGAAACCAGAGCAGTAGTTGAGAGCTGGAAATGCTCAGAAAATATTTCTGGCACTGAGCCGTGCATGTCTGTGCTGCCAGCCATGCAGATAACTGGAGGGAAGAAGGGTAAAAAATGAAGGGAAGAGCTACGCACAGCATTCTTTGCCACTGGAACTTCTGTCAGCTTTTCAGAGAACAGCCGCTTCCTCTGGCTTGGGTTCTCTTTCATTATGAACAGAGCATCAAAATAGAGATGAGCTTGCAGAGGGAATGGAGGAAGCTGTCTTCAGTCCATCCATCTAGCACTGTTAGCGCCTTTTTTGTAAGCATCTCAAGAAGAGACCTTCCATCTTATCTCCTGCCTGGTCCAGTAACTGAAGAAACTCATGAATGAATGTTCAAACGCAGAAAGTCACTGACTTATGAAATCATTCCACATTAGCAACTCTAGCAACTTGATGACAAGGTTCTGCCTATCTCAGGTTGTCCTCTGCAGACCTTCTTGGCATTCTGCATATTTTCAGTAGACCTATCCAGCCAGGCCTTGTTCCTGGGCGGAAAGGAACTGTACCTAAACAGATAAGGCCAGTAAGAAAAATCCAGAGAACAAAAGGTAAAGGTAAAGGTCGCCCTTGCTCGAAACCCAGTCGGATCCGACTCTAGGGTTCAGTGCTCATCTCTGTTTCAAAGCTGAAGACCCAGCGCTGTCTGCTTCTGAAGACATTTCTGTGGTCATGTGGCAGGCACCAGAGCACATGGAATGCTCTTTACCTTCCCACCAAAGTGGTCCCTATTTATCTACTTGCAATTTTTTGCTTTCAAACTGCTAGATTGGCAGGAGCTGAGACAATGACGGGAGCTCATTCCGTCCTGCAGTATTCGTATGCCTTCCAGTCAGCATCTTAGCCACTTGAGCCACTGCAGTCATAGCCAAAAAAAGGAGTCCTTCTGGAGAGTAAAATTTTCCAAGCAAAGCAACGCAATCACACTTATATAGCTCCCTATAGCTTTTAGTGCACTCTCTGAGTGGTTCACAAGTTAATTAGCATTTTGCCCCCAACATGCTGGATACTCATTTTACTGACTTTGGAAGGATGGGCTGGGTCAGTCTTGAACCCTGGTCAGGATTGAACTCACAGTCATTTGGTTGCAGTAGATCAGTTTAACCACGGAGCCACAAGGGCTCCTGGTCTGCCGGTGAAGTATAGGGCAGGATGGAAGGGCTCAGTATGAGGAAAAGCAAGGAGGAGACAAAGATGGAGTTAAATTGCAATCCGAGCAGTCCAGAGTTAAGCAGGCAAGGGGTTTCCAAAAAGCAAAATCCAAACAGTCAAAGCCATAAAACACAACTGAGTCATGGCAAGTGGGATTTGGCCTTAGCTTCAGTGGCCTTACTGTCCCAAGGTTGAGGTGCATATTTCTAACCCACTGCAATTCAGCTGGCTTACTAGGACCCTTCCTACAAGGAAAGTTCCCACTGCTGAAGCTTTTACGCATTCTGAGCCCTTCCATTCTGCCCTATACTTCACTGGCAGACCTCAAACGGTTCTTGTGCATTTAGTTTACACTCTCCTCAAGAGATGACAAGGGTACAAACATCTCTGCATCAGAGCTACTTCTTCCTTGAGGTCTTAGACTGCTGTAGTCAGGACCAGTGAGCATCTCATCATCTTCTGGCACAGTGGATTTCAATTCCCGCATGAGATTTCCAGTGCACACCGTGACACCACCACTAGCATTTAATGCCACCAGGAATTATGAACAGGAAGGCCACCAGTCCTCTTTTTGGAAGGGCAGTTATCAGCATGAAGGGCTACAAGTGAACAACCTTTCTTTTAAAGGCATCCTTCATTTGAGATCTGTCCCAACTCCTGCCAACCTAGTAGTTCACAAACAAAAAATTACAAGTAGATAAATAGGTACCACTTTTGCGGGAAAGATAACAGTGTTCTGTGCGCTCCAGCAGCTAGTCATGCCTGCATGACCACAGATGCATCTGCAGACTCAGACAGAACTGGCTCTTTGGCTGTAAACAGAGATGAACACCGTCGGACACGTCTGGCTTTCGAGCAAGGGAGACCTTTACCTTTACAAGGATCTGATTCTGATTATCTAAGTCCAATTTAGATGTTATAATAAAGAAACATTCAGAGAGAATTTGAGGACCTTGAAGTTGCCTGTTCATATTTAGCAGCATCTGGGTGGTAGACATAGCCAATCCCTGCCTTGCAACTCTAGTGAAATGAATTCTAGTGATGCTCAAATTGAGGGGTGGGTGGGAGAGGAACCTCCAGTGTTGTATCTTTATGTATATGTTAGCATATGCAGATCAGTGTCTTATTTTGTTCCACTTTTTAATGTGCTGTGCAAGTGACCACCTGTAAATTTGGATGTACTCTAAGTACAAAAGAGTATCTGTACTGAGCTGCAGGATAATTTGGTTCATTTTTTTCCTACTTGTTTCCGTTTAAACTAAGTCAGAATTATAATGGCAAATTTTGATTCCCATCTCTTTAATATTGGGTGGTGGGATTAAATTAAGACTAATAAAAGTGACCTTTGGATTTTGCAAAAATGTTAGATCATGCTTGCAAAATTTAAGTACGGTGGAACAATTTTAGCCATATACCCACATCAAAATCATATTCTCGCCTGCTACACGGATAGACTGTTTCGAAATGTGCCAAGCCTCGTGGCACTACTGTAAAGTCTCTATTGTTTCCTGTCTATTCCCCTCTTCTTTTGAAGACATTTCTGTTCTGTTCTTCCATCCCAAGACCAAAAAATAAATAAATAAAGCAGTCAGAATGCTGTTCCACATAATTTCAAGATAACTTTGTAGTGAAGCCTATCAGACAGGAAACAAAACAGAACAAGCTGAAATAAAAACGAAAAGGTTGTGTGGTGAAGATGAGAAGAAAGGACTGGTGGAAAGTCCATTTACAAGCTTCATGGGTGAATTGAGATTTTAAAGGCCAAATGTAAGTCTATCTCAGTGATGGCTTCGGTGGATGAATAATGAATGGACATGAACAGAAAGTGGGTGCTGAGGCCCCGGCTCAGCTCGTGGTAGAACATGTGGCTCTCCACTTTAGTGACTGACATCAGTCTAGCGCAGTGATGGTCAACCTTGGCACTCCAGGTGTTCTTGGACTTCAATTCCCAGAAGCCCTGAATAGCTAGTGTGCTGACTTGGGCTTCTGTGAATTGAAGTCCAAGAACACCTGGAGTGCCAGGTTTGGCCACCGCTGGTCTAGTGCTATGCCAAACAATTCCTTTTGGATTACTGACCATTCACATACAATTTGAAAGGGGGAGAAATTCATTTCTGGGAGGAAACCAAATCAACGGAGGATAAATTTAAATCAAAATACAGTAGAACCTCGGATAGAGTCCGAACTCCATTCCACAAGTTTGGACTTTATCCAATTTTGGACTTTATCCAAATCAAATGGGAGATGCATCAGATAAAGTCCAAAAAATAGACTTTATCCGAGGTTCCTATACCAAACACCATCCATTTTTAGCAGTTTTTGGACGTTATGTGATGCATCACATGTGCATGAAAACCGCGACTTTATCTGAATTGGACTTCATCTGAATTGTACTTTATCCGAGGTACCACTGTATTACATTTAGTTTACTGTATTTTTTGGACCATAAGACGCACTCCCTCCACCCAAAAAAATGTAGGGGAAAAATGAGGGTACATCTTATAGTCCAAATGCTGTCCAGCAAGGCTGTTGTAAAAGGATATTTTACATTAGCCGCGGCTGGCTGAAGATCTCCACCTCCACAGCTGTTCCGGGGCCGGCCGGGAAAGAAGGGCCGGGGAAAGAAAAACATATGTTCAGTGGGCCATTACCACAGGTGGTCATAAGAGGGCATAAATCACAATTTTCCATTTAAATTGATTGGAAATCAATTTCTTGTACAGTATTCTAAAGCTTTTCTGTTTGTATGTTCCCAATGCATTTCAGTAGGAAACCAAACCTGTGCATAAAAAGAAAGGGTTTCATTTACCTTTTTTGCCTTTGTCCCTGTTCCATGTATTCAAAATGGAGGAGGAAGCCATGCTTCCTGGTTGCAGGGAGAGCAAGAAACTAGGCTTGAGCATCACTTCCTGCCTCAGTGCAATTGGCTTGCCCGCTCCTTTCCCCTGCAGCGCCACCACAGGTTGGTGGTGCAAATACACTACTATTTGGTTCAGAGTTTTTTTTTTCTTGTTTTCCTGCTTTAAAAACTGGGTGCGTCTTATGGTCAGCTGTGTCTTATGGTCCAAGGCAGCCTTAACATTTAGTTTAGTTCCAAAGCAGCCAAGATGTGTGGATTTTCTTGTCATTGCACAACAATTTTCCAGAGATATGAAGAATTCCTGAGTACCCACACATAAATCAACATCTGGTGGAGAGGCAGTGCTTCCAATGGGGGAATGTATCTATTAATAAATCAGGAAGTGTGTGGAGAGCCTTGAAGGCTTCAGAATGATGGAAAGATATCAACAGTTGTTTTCTTCATGTGAAGTCCCAGGTAAGATCCAGTCCTGGAGTTCCAGCTAGCCATTTTCTTTCCTGGGCAAACACTGAATCTTAGCAAAGTATCCCTTCACTTAGTTCTATGCACAAGAGCTACATTTTTAAATACATTTTGTGTGAAAGAAGTCTATGTCAATTCTGAGCGAGCTTTGTCATGAATAGATGAGCCATAAGAAAAGAAGAAAGCTGCCTTTAAGTATTGGACTGCAAATATAGTGAAAGACCAAGCAATAGAATAAAATGTTATTAGAACAATTTTTCATCATTTACTACAATATTTTTCATCATGAATAATAAATTAATAGAGGTAATTGAGTGTCCTTGTATTAGGTCACGCTATTAAAATGTATAATATTCAGAGCTAGATTTTAAATGAGATTTTAAGTGAGAGACAAGGAAGACTGGTCTGCCTATATTCCCTTAAGATATTTAATAAACAAATACATTTATTACACTTGTACTAACAAGTTTACTATGAAGGTGACATAAATGGTGGACAAATTTCAATTTATTTAGATTGTATCTTGAACTCTGGTTTGGATCCTCATATCACTCAGTTCCTTCTGGGATGGCTGGCTGCATATTTTCCCCCAACACTGTTGTGGCTGCTATGGAGGGCAACCAGATGCTTTGGGCAACCAAGGTCAAAATCCTATTGGTGTTTGCACAGAGTATACATTATTTGCTGCAGCTAATTGTAGAGATCCTAGGGCAGGAGTTTTCAACCTTTTAAAGCCGTGGGCCAAGTCACGCTCCCTCAGACAGCTTCGGGGGCGATTTTGCCCTTCCTTCACCACATGGCACTTCCTGGTGTGGTGGAGGTGGTGGGTGGCCACATTAAAGGTGCCATGGGCTGCAGGTTGATAATCCCTGTCCTAGGGCATGCTAGGACATGTGCATGATCCTGCAGCTGAGAATCACCTTACCACTGCACCAATTAGTCATAATTAGCTGTATCATGTAACACAATCCCTGCCTAGACATCAGTAGGCTTCCAGTCAGGGGTGGGATTCAGCAGGTTTGGCCCAGTTCACCAGAACCGGTAGCAGAAATTCTGGCTGGCCCTGCCCATCCAAGTTTTGAAATATAGTAGAAAGGTACCATTAAATTAAATTTAATATAAAATTTAATTACATTATTGCCATTACAAGAAATACATAATCAGAGCATTACTAGTGGATGGCCATCCCACCTCTGGCCAAAAAGAGCCCATCAACTCTAGTTCTAACAGCTTTTACCATTAAAACATTCTAACAAATGTTAAACAAAATCTTCTTTCTTGTAATTTGAATCCACTGGTTTGGGTCCCACTTTCTGGGGCAACAAAAATAAGCTTACTCTATCTAACATGTGATTCCTCTTCGGATATCTGAGATGGCCATAAGGTTGAGTCTTAACTTTTGCTCTTCTAGGCTACCATATCCAGGCATCTTGAATGTTCCTCAAAGTGCTAGATTTCTGGAACAATAAGTATTTTGCCACCCCCATCAATATCTGGATACTTCTCAGCCTGTCGATATGTTTCTCAGAATATGGATTCCAGACCTGGACACAGGTAAGCTCTGTTCAAAACAGAACAGAGTGGTACCATTAATTCATTTGTTCTGGAAGTTATAGCTTTGTTGATGCAAGCTTATACGTCTGATAGTCCTAGTCAATCAGAGAGTAGAACAGCTGGATCTTAATACCAATTTCCTAACTGGTAAAAAGTAACTTTTCTCATCTCTTCTCTTGCCTTACATAGG